>BLBF01000017.1:21005065-21050367 GCA_015471245.1 Laticauda colubrina
TTTGTTGTTGGAACCCGATCTACCTCGTGTGTTTTCCGAACAAAACATTTGCCTTTCACAATTTAGCATCTGGAGTTCAACAACTGGGATATCACTAATGGGTGGAGTAACAGGGTATTTTAAGAACTATCTTCATGGAACTTATGCAGGGGTGGGTTTCTGCTGGTTCTGTCCACCTCTGTAGAATTGGTTGCTCTGAAGAACAGCAGACATAGAACCGGTTGTGTGTCTGCTGTTGTTTTGGCCCACCCGCCCACCTGGGCTCTTACCTGATCTTTATTTCCTGATTTTTCAACTTCAGCTGCTGAACGAGGCACAGCTGCAGTTAAAAAAGCAGGAAAAGCCTGTTTTAAAGGCTGCTTCTCTGCACACAGCATGCTGACAATGATTTACAGTCGCGTGCTCGTAGCGTGCAGGGAAGCACATCATAAATCACCGACCCTCGTAAATCCCGAACTGGTAGTTAACGTTGTCGTATCCCACCCCTGAATTGTAGTTAACGCTGTCGTATCCCACCCCTGAACTGATGGTACCCAAGTTATGGAAGAGTATTCCTTACAATACATACACGACTAGATTTTTGCAGTACGTAAACATGTCATCTAGAAGACCTGGCATTTTCTTGAGCCTTTTTCGATTGGCTAAATCAAGGGCCTTCAAACTTGGCAGGTTTAAAACTTGTCAACTTCAACTCCCAGAATTCCTGAGATAACATGACTGGAGGAGGAATTCTGGATATTGAAGTCCACAAGTCTTAAAGCTGTCAAGTTTGAAGACCCCTGGGCTTCAAAGTAGAGTCACAGTAGAGTTTGTTATGTGGTTGGAAAAAGCCGTTGTTGGCTATTTAAATTTCTAATATCTTGTGGGAGTGTTTCCAGCTAATTATTGGTGGCTTTTATTTCTGCACTCCTAAGTGAAGAAATAAAGTACACTTCCCAAGAAGAAGAAGGCTTCTGGATAGATTGTAGTTCCTTGGCAGTTACTCAAAGTGGAGACAATGACATGCCATTTTTATTTATTGTATGTTCTTAGGATCCTCCTTCCAAGAATCATTTCAGCCTTGGTAACTTAAGACAAGGAGATTTGCAATGGTACCCATACAAAAGTCACATATTTAAGAACTTTTTTTAAAAAAAGTATCGTCTGATATCTGCATACACCAAAAAATAAATGAATCCTTTCAAACTTAAAGTATCTTTAAAAGTAAACAATAGTATAAAAACCTAAACAAAGCAAATTCACATTTCTGAGAATAGTCTTCATTCATCTTGATATCTTGGGATCAAATTTACCAAAGGCTGATGCCATTAATTCTCCTTTATGAACTCAGAGCAAAATCTCTGGCTATGCTCAAAGTTTTTGGCATGATTGCACTACTTTACTTTAGCCTTCCAAAGCTATGAGATAGTGAGTTTTAATTTCCAGAATTATCAGCCATGACCATGTTTACACATTTGGAAAGAACCCAAAACTGAGGAAGGTTTCTTTTTTAAAAAAAAATCAGGAGTTATGATGAATTTGTTTCTTTAAAAATGTATTTAACATTTTGATATTATATTTCAAATATTTTATTATTATGGTATCCTTAGTAATAATTCTTTAATGTTAATTCTAAAATTTACATCATATTATAATTTTTTACACTAAAAGATTTAATAGATATTGAGATGTATAGAGCAGTCATTTTCAAGTTGGAATAAATCTGATATGGAGATTCAGTTCCTTAAATATATTGTTCTTATATTGTTTAACTTCTGCTGCAGCAGTCAAGAAATGACAAGTGTTGTTTGAAACTGATATATATTCTTCAAATGAAGCCTACATCTACTCAATGGATATGAACATTCAGTCTGCCTACAAAGGCATTTAAAGTCCTCATACACCAGAACTGAACATTATAGATTTTAAAAAGACATTTGATATTTGTGGAAATCCACTTCTGATTTTAAACTTATTGATGTAGTAGGAAATTCTACTACATTAACCAGCAGTGGAGCTTTGAATGATTTACATTCAAAAGAAGGGCTAATGTCCACCGTTATGAACTACAGCTATTTCTGCAATGAAACTTATGGAATTTATTTTTGAGATGCATCTTTGTATGATGCTTTGTAAAGTTTGTTTTCTTAATATTTGTAATACTTAATAGCAATAGCACTTAGACTTACATACTACCCCATAGTACAGTGGTGGCTAACCTTTTTGAGCTACTGTGCACTTGCACACATGTGCTCACATACCATCCCCCAGAAGGCAATGGGCTCCCCTGCCCCCTGCACATGCGCACATAATCCCCTGCACTGTGCCTCCCAGCTGATTTTCGGTCCATTTGAGGCCTTTTTCGGCCTCCCAGAGGCTTGAGGAAAGCTTCTGTAGCCTTTGCAGGCTGAAAAATGGGCCCATTTCATCACTTCCGGTATTTCCTGAAACACAGGAAGTGACAAAATCGGCCTATTTTTTGAGAGGCTGGAAAAGGCCTCAAACAGGCCAAAAATCAGCTGTGAGGCGCGTGCATGCACAGTGAGGTAAGTTTTCCTGCGGCTCACGTGCCGGCACAAATGGATCCGTGTGCCACATGTGGCACATGTGACATACATTCACCATCACTGCCAGAGTATTTTAGAGCAGTCTCATAGCATTTTATAGCAGTCTCAACTGTCAGCATTTTGCCCCCAACAATCTAGACATCATTTTACAAATCTTAGAAGGATAGAAGTCTGAGTCAACCTCAAGCCTGATCAGAATTGAACCCTCAGTTGTAGGTAGAGTTTGCCTGAAATACTGCATTCTAACCACAGTGTCACCAGGGCAGAATTAATAATAATTTTAGGTATGTGTAATTGTTTTAGTTTTTGCATCTGTTGCACAGAATTGCATATTTGGTGAGATACCTGGCTGTATAATTTGGAGAAATAAAATAATAAAACTTATAAATAAATATAATAAAAAATAAGAAAAAGTTACAATGAAGCTCTTGCATTACAATAATAGACCATACATTGCTACAGGAGTTCTCATTACAATATCCTTTTTATGAACAATAATAGAAAACCAACCAACCCCTTCTGTTCATTGTATAACACGAGGAAGAGCTGGAAGAACATATTTTTCTCTCCTCTAAGAAGATAAAACAGAATTAGCTGTCAGCATGTTATGTGTTAGCTTAACCACCTTTTTTTTTACATAGTCACCATCCAGCCAGCTGTACTGTGAAAGAGTTTTAAGACAGTGTAGAAGAGAAATCTGATTTAATTAAAAAAAGGACATTCTCATAAGAATATTTTTTTAAGAAAGATATATCTCCAACTGTAATATAATTTTAAGAGGACGGGTAGTCTTACATGCCAGTGATGCTTCCTTATCCTGATTAAGTCTGGAATGTTTATCGAACTATCATGATCATATCTCATAATTCTTTCCTGGATCAAAAACAGTGTCTCAAGTCCTACTCTTCTTTAACATGGAACCCTTCAGCTCTACTCACTTTAATTGCTTTAAAGAGAACTCATAAATCTATTCTATACACAAAATTTTACTGTTAAGGTTTAATAATATTTCTGAGATCTTCTCTTCTAATTAATTCCAAAATCCAGGTCAAAAATATTCCATTATTCACTGTGAGAGAGGGGTTACATGGAATTGGTCATGAAACATGAGATTGTCTGTCACTAGTTCTGACTGCATTAACTGAAAACTCCTTTCTTTCATTGTTAGCCAGACACTAAATCTGATGGTTTCAGGATATACAATAAGTAGTTTACACAATTATTTGTGAAGGAGGTAGTTATTTGTTGTTGTTGTTGTTTCAAGCTTAAATTGAACAAATGGCTTTAAAAAGTTCCATCTGGAACAGCTTCGTGAAAGCCTCTCATTCTACCATCTGAACTACCCAAGACAAAATTGCAGAGAATTAATAAGATTTCTTTAACTGAGAAAGCAGACCACTTACAGGATGGATCTATAGGGGGATATGTAGGACACCATGATTTTCAGACTCACAAGTATTTTGGATTTTATTCATGTCAATCCATTTTCTACCAAATGTTCTACAATTAGTTTTTCTTTGTGATAGTTAATATGTAGAAAAAGCATCTATGAAATAATCATGTTTATAAATCCACATGATGGCTGTCAAGCATACAATTGTGTAGCTTTTTTTTTTCATTTCAGAACTTGTAGACCATCTACAATTTCTTTCCAAAATATGAATTTAATTATGTATCATACTATTTTGTCATTTAAGCTTTTATTCTTTAGTATTACTGTACATTCTGAAATAATAATCAGCTCTAATCACTCTGTTATTAAATAAGAAATTCACAGGAAGATTCTGATTACATATTTTATTAAGTTTGAAGCTGGAGGTCACTATAAATAACCAAGATCCAGAGAAATAGTATCAGGGAGAGGATAAATCATAGTTCTAGTTAATATAAAACAAGCAACATCTAAATTTTCCTTTCTCAAAGACATTCCTTCTGGTACATCCTGGCTCTAAGTGCCTAACCATTTATTACACATAGTACATGTTCTTATAACAAGTCCCAAGTGAATATTTCCCAGCTAAGCAGCTTTGGAAGGATGAAACAAGTAAGTTATATGCAGGTGTGGGACTATGTGTATCTGTGGATGTCTTTACAGTAATCTCTCTGAAGGTTCCACATTTTCTTGTGCCAAATTAAATGGCAAAGAAAAATCTCATTTCTGGACAGCAAAATAAACTACAAGGTGCAATAAAAATATCCACTGAATTAATCTCAAGAAGACCACTAAGAGAAACAAAACAAATCCTGGATCACTCTGAGACTATAAAAAGAAAAATGTTTTAGAAGATGACGAAATCTTCTGAGAAACAGTAAGATGGGCTTCTCAATGACATAAAACCAGAGGTGGAGAATCTAGGGCCGTGTTGACGAACCTATGCCGTGTGTGCCGGAAGTGGCATGCAGAGCCATTTCCCCCAGCATGTGAGAGGTCGGCCAGAAGAGCCCCACTGCGCATGCGTGCATGCGTCACCACCTGACAACTGATTGTCAGGTATCTGGCATGCATATGCAGGAGGCAGAGAGGAGTGTGTGGGAGATGCGTGCACATGCGCAGGGATGTGCTACATGAGAGGGGATCGTGCACGCATGCACAGATGCACTGCGTGCGAGGGGGAATTGCACACACATGTACAGATGTATAGCGTGCGAGGGGGTGCCTGTGGATGCGCATGGGTGTGGGAGGGTAGCCGCTTTGCCTTCTGGGTGCTGGCATTCAAGCAGGAGTGGGATTCAAATGTTTAACAACAGGTTCTGTGGGCATGGTTTAATTGGTGGGCATGGCTTGGTGGTCATGTTATTGGCTAGGTGTGGCCAACTCAATATCACTCACATCAAGACACAAATCTCCTTGCCTGGCCTCTCAAGACTGTGGGGATGCTGCAAAAGTCATAAAATGGTCATAGGTCACTTTTTTCACTGCCATTGTAACTTTGAATGGTCACCCCACACATGCAAAGTACCAGCAAAAGAGGGAAAGAAAACTCTAGAGAAGTTCCTGAGACAGATAGTCTAGTCCTACCAAGAATGTAACAAGAGTTAATGGAGAGGCAGTTTCTGAAAGCAACACCAGAATGTTTCCTTCCTGCCTTCCTCACAGCATTAGGCCCTGGTCCCATTGGCCGATGGACACAAAACGTATGCATAAAGGACACAGTGGACAAGCAAAATTTCGGGGGTGGCTCCATCTGTTTTCATCTGCTCCAGAAATGGACAAAATAGGTGAAAATTTGCAAAAACAGAATGGAAAAGAACGGACGTGGGTAGTATGTAATGGGGATGTTAAATGGATGTTCATTGGAAGCCTAGCGGATGAAAGTGGATGGAAGTGGATGACAGCTCCGAAGGGGTTACCGGGGATAATTGCGAAGTGGATGCATAGCGGAAGGAGCAGATGCATAGCGGATGAAGCGGATGCATCATGTATGCCGAACGGAAACAAAGGGGATGCCGCACTGATGTATATCGGATGCAAACCATTCACTGTGCATGCGGGGGGTATGAATTGTGTCCGCTCCGTGGATATAAAGGGATGCAGCACGCACGCAGTCAGCATAAAGCGGAAAGACGTGCTGGCGGCTACATCGATACATCTCTACTACATCTTGTATCAACATCATGGTCCGTCAGTCAGGCAAGAAAAGGAAGTCTGTGCCTACTCGTTCAAGCCCTGGCAAGGTGAAGAAGGCCAGAACCAGCACCCCACTCCCTGACACTGACTCTGATGGTGAAGCTGCTGCAGCTGTGGTGGACCAGCCCCAAGGCCCTCAAGCCCCTCAAAGCCCTGCTGCTGAAGGCCCTGATGTTCAAGCCCCTGAAGGCCCTGATGCTCAAACCCCTGAAGGCCTTGAACAAGCTCCTGAAGGCCCTGATGCCCAAGCCCATGAAGGCCCTGCTGAAGCCTCTGAAGGCCCTAAACAAGTTCCAGCCAGAGGAAGAGGAAGAGGCAAGGGAAGAAGAAGGGAGAGAGTAAACATTACACCATTTCCGAGGAGCATGAGGACAATATGATGGAATGGCTGAGGGAGAATGAGTATCTCTGGAGAAAGGGCTACAGACTGTATTGGGACACCAAGAAGAAGCAGGCAGCTTGGAGAGACAAGGTAGAGAGCCTGGGGTACACTGCAGAAGTACTCCTTGGATGGTGGAAGCACTTGCACTCCTGGTATAGGAAGCTACACCTCAAGAAATCTGGGCAGGCCGCCATCAAGCTCACTGACCGGGAGAAGTACATCATGGCCAAGTGCAGTTTCTTGGAGGGTGAGATCCGCCACCGAGGAGCAGGCCCTCTGAGACCTCTCTCCCTCAGACAGCCCACAGACAGCCAGGCATCTTCAAGCCAGGAGCCACCTACCCTGTCCAGGCAGAGGGCCCCACCTACCCTGTCTTCAGAGGGCCCCACAGCAGAGACTGCCTCAACAGCTGCACTCCCCATGGTGCTGAACTTGGAGGAAATCCGTGGAGGATGACGCCCTGCTGTCACAAATGGAGGAACAAGAGGCAGCCACCAGAGTCCACCCCCACCTCCACCACCAGCTCCAAAGGATGCAGGAAGAGAGGCAGACTAGAGGCCAGGATGACAGTGTGCTGTTGGAGATCAGGGACACAATGAAGACCAGCACATAACTTCTCTCTCAGCTGGTCAACTTGGACAGAGCATCCTCGGGATGGAACACCTTCATCACCTACGTGAGCCAGACCCTGAGGAACCTGCCCGAGGCTGAGTACCAGATGATGAAGCAGAAGATCACAGCACTTCTCCACAACCCTCAAGGCCCAACTGAAGCTCGTCCTACCCAGTCCAGGTCTGCTCCTCCAGTCCAGGCGATGTCACAGCCCTTCCATGGCTTTCAACAGTCTCTCACCTACCAAGGCTACGACTACCAGGACTTCCCACAGCACAAGCAGAACTTCCCAGTCCAGGCCCAGGTTCTTTGGATGCCACAGATGCCACTCCTCACCCAGCTTCAGACCAGACAGCCCCAGCACACTCATCCCAACCCTTCCTCCACCCCAGAGCCAAGGCCGTCAATGGAAAATCTCTCAGCAGTATTGGGCCTGACATCTTAAGTCCTTGATGAAGGGTCTCTCAACCTCATGGGACTGAGTCAGCTCTCGGATACCAACCTTGGCATCCTGACCACACGACCACCTGCTGTACCCTTGAGGCCAAGCACCCCAATGCCGCATCAGACCAGCAGTCAAGCCACAGTCACAGTCACTGCCTTATGCCTCACAGCTGAGACCATGGACATGACTCAGAGTGACTCAGAATAGTTTGAGAGACTGAGTTGTGATTGTCAACACTTGTTGTGAATACTTGTGAGCAGCATTGTTTACTTATAAAAATGTTTTGTTTACTTAATAAAGTGTTGGTAAAAACTTTGAAAAAATGGTTAAAATTTTGCATGCCCGACTATGTTGATGGACCAATTCCCTTGTTGATGGTCGACAAGTCTGTTATGCAACACTGGGTAGCAGATGCACATGAGATTGTGCAGGATGCAGCAAGCTTCCATGATGCTCCTCACAGTCTCTGGGTCATGCTGCATGGTGGTGAGAAGTATCTGGAACCTGTTGGCCAGGATGTCGAAGGCATTCTTCACCACCCGTCTCTTCATGGGTGAGGTATCTTGAACTGTAGGGCTTCATGAGGTAGGTTCTGAGGGAGAAGGCGTTATCACCCACGATGAAGTAGGGCACATCTTGTGTGTCATTGGGTAGGGGGTCTGGATCTGGAAAACCCATGATGAGATTGTGTTCCAGCCCATCCTTGGGGTCACTGGCATTGTATACCTGGCTATCTGAAGCTGACCTGTTGCCTGAAGCATCGATGGAGATGAACTTGGAGTCAGTATCAACCATGGCAAAGAGGATGATACTGAAAAAGCCCTTGTAGTTGTAATAAGTGGACCCTGAGTTGGCTAGAGCTTTGCAGGCCACGTGCTTCCCATCTGTAGCTCCAACGGTGTGGGGAATGTTCCACCTCTGATACCAATCTTCTGCAAGTTTCCTCCAGCCTTGTTCAGTGATGGGGCACCTGAGGAGCTTGTCTACGTATTCTCCAACAATGACCTCTACCACTTCTCTGACAACTTTGCTGATGCGGTTGTGTGGCACCCTCCATGCATACTGCATGTTTCTGTATGTGGTTCCAGAGGCCAGGAGCCATAGAGTCAATGCCACTTTTAGTCCAGGATCCAGGTTGGGACAGAAGTTGGTGCTAGGCTTGGTCAACCTGGGTCTCAGACGCTCTAAAAGTTCATCAAACATGGCTGGTGGCATCAAGTGATGGAATGCATGAGGGTCTTCATTCCTCAGCTCCACCATCAACTAGTCATACAGTCCAAACTCCATTCTTCTCACGATCCATCCTCGGACCCACACAGTTCTTGGACGTCACCTTCTTCTCCTTCTGTCTAAAACTTGATACAGTCTGAACAGGTTGTGGTTCTGCTGTTGAATGAGTGCAGCTATCATATGGACTCTTTGATCATCCATGGTGGAGAACAATTGATGATGTTGAAGACCAAGACCAAGGGTGATGAGGTCTGTACACCACGGCTACTCAACTCATACTGAGATCCAGATGATTTTCTCCCCCTTTTTATACAAAATATCGGTTGTCCACTCGGTGTCCTTCTACATACTCTAGACATACTGCAGACATCCTAAATATACGAGATACATCCCAGATACAAATGCTTTGTCCGTTTTGAATACTTTATATACGAGATGCATACGCTTACATCCTTTCTATTTCCGTGTTACTAACGATGTATAGACATTCCATGTACCTTATCCTTCCTCCCTCTTTCCGTTTTCAGCTGCAGCAGATGTGAGTTGAGGGGATGGCCAGAGGATGCAGAGAGGATACAGAGGATGTAATGGATGATAACGGACATAGAATGTTTGTTGCTCGTGTATGTCGCGGATTTACATCATATACAGCGGAAAGTTCATCCGTTCTAAAAGTTTTGTGCAGCTCAAAACTTTTTGTGCAGATGAAATCACAGTGGACGGATGCTCGATGGATAGAGTGTATGAAACATGTATGCAATGAGTACACAATGGATGCATAGCATTTTCCAATGGATGGCAAGATTTTTTTTACGTTTTACATCCTCTTTGCATCCGTAAGTGCAGTGGGACCGCGCACTTAGGCCAGTAATTTCTTCTAACAACTGGTTCTCCGAACTGCCTAGAATGTTTACAACTGGTTCTAGTGAATAGGTGCAAACAGGAAGAATCCCACCCCTGCACACTAGCACACACGAGTGAGTGTGTGCACAATAATCAGCATGACAGCCAAAAAAGGCTAGTCACAACTGATCTAGAGCTATCTAGACCTCTAGATGTCAGCAAAAAATACAAAAAGATCTCTTTTCTCCTATCTAGTGCTTGTCTAGATTTTTGTAATCCAGAGATGGTAGCATTATAAAAATTGTTGCAATCAACTGTATCTCCCAGCATTCTTTATTATGACACTGGTGCGGACTGTCATACTGGCCTCAATCAATCAGTCATGAACCTTTTGGTTAAATGTTCAGTTATCTGTGAGCTGTTACAAGGTACACTATAAAACAGCTCATTTGGCTTCTGAAAATCAGAATGGTCAAACAAGTGGCAGCTTCAAAACTCAACAAATAAATGCTCTGTCTTACATATTAGCAAAAAAAATCAGAAAATAAAATACAAGCTGAATAGTCAAGACCTTGTTGATGATCCAAACTCTGTCAAGGATCTTGGAGTGCTCATCTCTAATGACCTAAGTGCTAGAGCCCACTGTAACTACATAGCCAAAAAGGCGTTAAGAGTTGTTAACCTAATCTTACGTAGCTTTTTCTCTGGTAATATTAAACTACTAACTAACTACTAACTGCAGCATACAAAACATTTGTTCGACCAACACTGAAATACAGCTCATCAGTCTGGAACCCACATTAAATATCTGATATTAACACAGTTGAGAAAGTCCAGAAATATTTCACAATAAGAGTTCTCCACTCCTCTACTCGTAGAATACCTTATGCCACCAGAGTTGAAATTCTAGACCTAGAAAACCTTGAATTACGCCATCTTCGGTCCGATTTAAGGATGGTATATAAAATCATACATTGCAATGACTTACCTGTCAATGAATACTTCAGCTTCAACCATAACGACATAAGAGCAAACAGTAGATACAAATTCAAGATTAATCGCACCAAACTTGTTTGCAGGAAATACGACTTCAGCAACAGAATGGTCAATGTCTGGAATACTCTACCTGACTCTGTGGTTTCTTCCCTAAACCCCAAAAACTTTAACCTTAGATTGTCTACTATTGACCTCACCCCTTTCCTAAGAGGTCTGTAGGGGGTGTGCATCAGCGCACCAATCCCTGTCCTATTTCTTTTTTTTCTTATATGTATCCATGTATTCATAACTATGTTTTTACTTTTGCCTATTATCTTGTAAGCAATTGATAAACCAAATAAATAAATAAACAAACAAATAAATAAATAATGCCAGCAACAGCTGCTAGCAAAACATCAGCAGGACACCAGAAAACTAACACATAGCCATTCAGTCTGAAAACTCATAACTGCTTGATTCCTCACAATTCTTCAACATCTGGAAGATCCCAGACTGTACTAATAGAAAATTATTTTTTAAAGTTTGGATCGTTATCTAGGCATATAAGCACCATAGATACCAAATCATACCCAGCTACAGAAATAAAGAGTATAAAAACCTTCACCCATACACCATAAGGGTAAATGTAATAGATGAAATTTAAAGGCAATCAGTAAACTATTAGTTATCGAAGAGCCATAAATTAACTTAGAAATCCAACAATTCTTTGTGCTATGCAAAACAAAAGTGTGATCAGGTATACAACAGGCCAATCAATCTACAAGGCCAGCTTGTATCTTGGCCAGTTTGTATCTGAAATTGCTTATTCACATGAACTTATTTTAATGTTATTTTAATGTTTTAATGTTACTAGCAATTATCTAGAAAGCCCTCTAATCAGCCTTGACAACTTAAAAGGAGCCTTGCAATCTATTCTAAAAGCCACCCTCTGGTCCTTGGCACAGAGACATTCTGGTAACTGGCAAATCTTTGAGTGCTTTCTGTCATTTTATTTTACTGAAGCCTTGCCATCTATGAATTTTTGCTGCCATTCTTTCAGATTTTTTTTTTCTCCTCTTTCCCTTCTGACAATTCTGTATTCATTGTGTGAATAACACCAAAGAGCATTTTTGCACTTCTCTCCCACTCTTTCTGTTCCATCTGTGAATGTTTTTAACTTAGGATGAAAGAAAGCCATTTTTAAACCCATGATGCAGTCTTACCCTCAGAGGTTTGGATTGAGAGCCACATCACAGCAGATGGAAATTCAAAAAGCCTTCGAGTATCATGTGTGAAAATGTTTTAAGTATTCTCATTTTAAATCAAGCAATTTTCCATGTTGCTTCTCATCCACGATGCTCCCAAAAGTAAAACACTGTTTGAGTTTTAGGCAAAGTTTAATTGCTCTTAGATGTTTCTAATTCTCATCTACCCCCCACATAGATTTCCAGTCTGTAGTACTATTTGTTCTATAATACTGTTTGCTGATTATCTGTCTCTGTTGATCCAACATCCATCTTTTTATATCTCAGACAATTTCTTGTTTCTATCCAACTACTGTACTCCTTTAAAAAAAAAAAAATCCACCATATTTGTTCATTTTGGCCTCCAGCTTAGAAAGTAAATCTGGTAGATGATTAGAGCAATTTCCTTTATAATCTTTAGAGAAAGTGACTTATGGTTTCTGATTCGTCTGTTTAAGGGCAGAATTTTCCATTGTCACTCCTGATTTTGAGGCAATCAACATTTTTTCTCTTGATAAAGAAATGGTTTGGCCATAGCTTAGCTCAGTTTCATGCATTTATGCTTTACTGAACATGACTTAACTGATTATAATTGTGTATCCATAGATGTGGGAATTACAATGTGTTTTTTTACTGCACAAAGAAGATGTTTTACTTTCCCTGAATCTTGCAACAGAATAAACACTAAAATAAAACTAAATCTGATAAAATACTGTATATATTTGAAATTAGATCACTTTCTAAAATATGGATGGTAAATATTCTATTGTCAGATGTTGCTGCCTTTCTGCTTTTTTTTTCTCCTTCTCCTCCATCATCTAAAGCAGTATTTTACTAACTTAGCAAGCTTAAGAAATGTGAACTTCAACTTCCAAAATTCTCCAGCCAATCCATAAATCTTAAAGTTGCCAAGTGTGAAAAATACTGGTCTAGAATATGTTGCTGAGTATAAAAGCAGCTATCAAGAGAATTCCATTCTCCTGCAAAGTTCATTTTCAGCAACAAACTATATGGTAAAGGAATAAGAAAACTTTGAACTTTTGGAATAAAAGGACATCAAGAAATGGTGGCATTAAAATGTGACCTACCAGTCTCTGACCTGCAGAAAATTTACTGTCCCAATTGCCAAGCCCTGTTCTGTTATGGCTGGCAACTTATGATATTCTTACCTTTTAAATTCAAGACAAGTTAAAGACTGTGATTAATATGTTAACCTGATTTCAGTTTTCAATCTTTCAAGATCCTGTGTGATTGGAAAACAATCACTCCTCATTTTCCCTAAAGTGTGTTGAGGTGAAACAGATTTAAATGTGCATTAACAGATGCTTGTCTTGTTATCTGTCAATTACCCAACTAAAACAAGGAACACTAAACCAATTTCCAAAAGATATACTGGCTGAAATAGATCACAGGCTCATAGGCGACTGGAAGGTGAAACAAGATTAGGCACTGGATAGAGACTTCTGGTTTGCAGGGCTTTGGCAGCAGGCAGGAATCCACGATAGTGCACGGTTTCTGCCTGGGCATGCCGCTGGAGCACCCCGAGCCAGCTGGCTTCAGGGCTAAGCCACCCCGTAGAGGTCGGTGAAGATGGGGGAGATTCCAGCAGGGTCGAGGAAAGCCGCATCTTTCCTCCCCAGCTGGCTAAACTCTCTTTCCCGAAGGTGGTAGAGCGGCGGTCAGAAATGGCCGCCTCAAAGAAGCCCTCTTCCGGAAAAGAATGTGCAGGAGGAAGAAAGTGCTGAAGTGAAAGTTTTGGCTGACTGGGATAAGAAACAACAATTAAGGCATCCTGGAACTCAAATTTTAAAAAAGGATACATTGCTCCTAAAGAAGATTCGGAAGCAGTGAATGAATGTGAAAAAGGAAAAAAAATTTGCACTGTCCTTCCTTATGTTGACAGCGAACAGAGATGAATGAGAAATTGGAAAAATCTGCTTTGGCATCAACAGGTATTTAAGCTGGAAAACTTAATGCCAAGGGGATAATAAAGATTTCTGAATATAAAAGGGAAAAAAAAAGAGAATTTTTTTTTCTGTAAGTGGGAAGGGAGAGGAAGAGAATAAGAACTGGGAAGAGTTCTGAGATTGGAAGGAGGAGATAGCCTGGAATCAAAAGAATCTAAAGTTAAATTTTAACAGGATTTCTAAAAGATACATTTTAACTGGAACTTTGTAACTAAATACTAACCCCAGGAAGAGAAAGTGAAAAAAGGAAGAAGTTGTCAAAAGAAACAGCTTGTGTATATTTGGATTGTTTGCTGATTTTGAGACTTTTGGAACTATATTTGAAGGATTAAAAAAACTTGGGTGGTTGTTTCAAAAGAAAAAAAACTCTACAATGGCATGACTTGTGGATGAACTGAAAATAGAATTAAAAAAACTTAAAGAAGAGGAACAAGAAGGGAAGGGCTCTCTTGGTTCCGTTTTTCAATTCTTAGAAATGGCGATCTCTACCTACGAGAAATTGCAAGAAAATACTATGCAGTAAGAAGATTGGGACAAAGAAGAAGCCATTTTAAATGAACAAGTAACTCTACTTGGGGAAGAAAGGGGAAAGAGGGGAAAGAGAATGGAGAATTTGAGACCTAAAAAAACAACCAAAAAAGGGAAAACTAAGGTAGAAAGTGGATATAATGTGAGAAAGCAACAGAAAAGGGAATACAGAAAAGGGAAATCGAGGTGGAGAGACAAGGGGGTAAAAAAGGCAGAGAGAAGAAGCAAAGGAGGAGGGAAGGGAAGAGAAGCTACAAGGGTGTGAAGCAAGATGTAAAGAAACAGGATTTATTTTGAGATAATGGGTAAAAATTTAATTGAAAAAGTGATTCTGCAAAGGTACATATGATTGTATTGTTATATTTGTATTTAGAAATAATGTTAGAAAATTGGAAACAACGTATGATTTAGTGAAATATTTGTGAATAAAATAAATGGAATGAATAAAATGAGAGAATTAATTTAGAAAGGAATGGGAACATTTTAATGACATCATGTTTTAAAATGCAAGTGAAGTGGGGGGGAAGTAATTATGGAAAGTTTATAAGCATTCCCATAGAAGCATGATACCTACTTGAAAAGTAATGTGTTAAATGTTTAAAATTTAAATGAATATTAACATTAATGATATAATTGAATTGGTATAGATCGTTGTTTTAATTATATTATATATTTAGTATTCCGTTCGGAAATAAATTGCACGAGACCAGGTTCCAATAACAACTCTTTTATTTTAACAAGTAAGGCAATGGTAAAAGAACAACAGCCCAAGCCGCAGCAGCCCTTCTTATAGCGGCTTGCTCACGGCTTGTGGCCAATGACAGTACTTTGAGTGTTCCCGCCATCAGGCAGGCCTATCGGATTGGTTCCCTAATAGCCAATCCGAGAACGGCCTTCTCGGCCAATTAGATTAAGGCACTTGGAGCCTACCAAGTTCCATACACAACATTTATATTTTTTCTTTTCTCTTTCTTTTTAAAATGTAGCGTGTAGCTTTAATGTACTATGCAGAATCCGAATGGAAGTTGTGTTCTTTACTGAGTGTTATAATTTTAGGGGAAAGATATAAAGACGTCATACTCCAGTCAGTGAGCACAGGAGAAATTTTGTTTAATGAGAAAAGCTAATAGACAGTTGAAAGAGGACAGACAAAGAATATAAATATAATGATCTGATTTGAGATGAAACAAATAAAAATAAAATCAAGAAAGTTAAAAGAGGGGAGAAACTATACAGAAAATGTAGAATGATAATAAGATATGGAATTGTATATAAAAATGAGCATGAATTTGAATTGGTGTCTGTACAAAGAGATGTTACCTGGGATCAGGCTGCTTTCAGAAAAGAGGTTTTATGTTTTTCATGTTCTGTGTTGTTGTTTATGTTTGTTTCTAAAAATCAATAAAATTTTCTTCAAAAAAAAAAAAAAAGATTAGGCATTGGATACCAAACAATGCTACCAAGGAATGGGAGTAGAGTTCAGATCTGTCTTTATGACAGATCAGCTTGTGAAATAGCTGAAATAGCTTGTGGATGGTCAGGAATCCACATGGAATAAGCAGAATGGCACTTCCTTTTAAAATAATACAAACAGTAAAAAGGCAGCTATGGGAAAGCTACTGTGGGTAGAAGTAGAAATCCTATAATGGGCTAAGTGACAACAAATCAAGCACTATAGAACTGGAAGAACCCAGCCATTTAACAAAAGAAAGTAGTAGTCCTAGTTTTTTTTAAAGTTTTTTAAAAGAGTTCTAGTTCCTCCATTCTTTAATTTGAAAAATTGTCCCATTACAATAACATTTGATAAGATAAAGCTGTGCAATATTAAGAAAAATCAAAACATTGAATAGAATTCTGTGTTTATTCTATTTTTCTTGCCATACAGATTCTGGTGAGAAAGTAAATGAAATTACTAATTTCATGCATTCCTTTAAAATATTATCGCTTACCTAATTGGGGTGAAAAAAAACCCCACCAACCATCCTATGTTCTTTAGCTAAAACAACTCATTCAGTGATATATTACATTAATGTTCCAGGGTATTTTATAATCAGAGAAATTGTTTTTTTTTCTTTTTAAAAAATAAGAGTTCACAACATGTAGAAGTGCAGGAAAAAGGAAACTCAAGACCAGCGTAACTTCAGCTCTTTATTAAAAGGTATAGATCTGTGCTGGACCTGCGACCTGCAGCAGCTCTTCTTATAGAACTTGCCGGCGGCTCTTACTCAATGACAGCCTTCTGAATCTCCTGCGATTGGCTCGGCCAATCGCGGCATATTCTTCACTGACCAATTACCGTCGTTCTTCCGTCCAATCACAGTGCAGTCCGTCTTAGCCAATCAGGTGAGAGCATTACAAGAATGTTAATATGGACACAACATATCAGCAATAAAAACATGGCTTGTTTGAAGTTAATAATATGGAATTATGAATTACTTGGTTAATTGGTTCCAGTCCACTGCAGTGTTTAACAAGATCAGATATAAGTAGCGTAATCTTATGAAATTAGGTGAATAATTTCAGGCAAAAATAAGGGGGGGGGATCCCACCACTGCATACAAGAATGGCCTAGGGACTATGATTTTCTCCACATTGTTCCAGTATATTTTTTCCTTCAGTTGAACAGAATTCTTTCAGACTTTTAAGAATATCAAAAGGCTTCAGCAACTGGTGTACATCACTCATACTATAGAATAACCCGATGCAACTCTTCAATACTCTATACCTGAAGACATTTTAGTCCTACTTTCTTCTAAGTATGAGCAGTGTCATATTATTCGTTTGGATTATGCACACTTCAAACATTATTTGGAAAAGACACTTAGGATTTCATGTGAGTCGAGAATGTCTCTCCTATTTTTTAAAACAGCATTTTTATCCCCAGACCTCTGTCTCAACAAGTTTTTTTTAACTGCTTTTAGGAATCTATTCATTAAAATTAATACAATTTTTAAGAGGAATTATTTAATGAGAGCCGATGGAAGCTGTGCTCAGGCAAATCCAAAGCAGTTCTGAATTATTTCAAAGCATGGGCAACTTTAGCGAGTAACCAACGTAACACTAATGAGCGCTGTCTCCAGTATCCAAAAATGCAGGGCATTTTTAAATTAAAGAAGTTTCAGTGTTCCACACAATCTACCACCTTGAACATGAAGTTCAAGGCATGTTTCTAGAGAAACAGCCAGTCCTAACATATTCATTTTGATGTATATTCCCCATTGTGTGAGAACTTACTCTCCTGTTGTCCCTTTCTCTTCAGTTTATTTATTTTTCTTTATTAAACTTTTATGCTGTCCATTTTCCAAGGCAAGTTTAGGTGGCTTAAAAACTTTCAATAAAATATGAATGGGTGAATTTAATGTGTGTCAATACAAGCAAAAAATTCCTCCTTAATAATTATCCCAGCACCACAGTAAGCATTTGAACTTTAAGAAAAAAACATTAAGATTTGCCCTTTAACCCACCATCCTTGTGACTTGAGTTCTGGAATCATTTTGCTTAACAATTGAATTAAGCTGAACCCAGCAGGGATTAGAAAACAAGGACTACCTAAAATACCCACAGTCTCTCCCTAATGTATAATATTTGCTGTAACTTAAGTGGAAAATTATGAGAATGATGGAAAACAATCAAATTACTACTTTTAATGTTATATAAATTGCATACATTATTTCAACATCTTGTATTAGACTGGCCCTATATTTTTTGAGAGTGATCCCTTACATCAGGGGTTCCCAACCACTGGGCCCTGGACCGGTACCAGTCCGTGGATCATTTTGTACCGGGCTGCAAAGAATGAATAATTGTGATTAAAATATATATAAAAATATGTTTTAGTAAAGAAATAGTAAAGAAGCCTTTTACTATTGGGGAAAAATTAATTTTGTGGGTCCTTGAAAAATGTTTCTGCGTGAAACTGGTCCCTGGTACAAAAAAGGTTGGGGACCACTGCCTTACATGATGCAATTTAATTCAGTGTCCCTGGGACTAAAATGGTAGGTGTCTTAACAAGGATCTCTACAAAGAAGGCTAACAATCAAGATGGTGATCTTGAAACATATATAAAAAAGGGTTGAGCTTCATCCATCTTGACTTTTTAATGTTTTGTTGATTCCATCTCCTCTGAGAACATCTCCCTGATCTGATATCAGATCCTTCCCTGGCCAAGGAGTCTTCAGCCTAAAAACTTGGGTGCTTCCCTGCCAAATTTTCAGATTATCATCTCAGCATGAATTAAATCTTATGACTTTCCCATTGGGAGATCATACCTGCCTCTGTGTCACATATAAATATTTGCTCTTATATCCTTCTCCCTCCAAATGGATCTGCATTATACCAGCAGAGAAACTTAAAATCACATTTTCCAAAAGAAAAATGCAAAGCAGTGAAATGTCAGTTGACAATTTATCTTTCAAGAAATGCACAAACAGTAACAAACCTTTACATGTATAAATACCAAGATATTGTCTCACACTGTCCTCCCACATTCTTGGCAGTTTGTAGATGCCCAGTTTCTAGCATTAGTTACACTTGGGTTGCAGAGAATCTGTAAGCTTTTCTAAACCTATTGATCTGCAGACCTTCTGAAATTAAACTGCCAAGTGTCATTGTGTGCATGATATGTTATTGATTTTCTTCCAAATGCTCTGGAGAAAATGTGAGGAAGTAAGGAAAGGCATGACAGAAACAGCTTAGTTTCATTGGGATGATAACTTTATTATGCATCAACAAAGCTCAGCTAATTTATTGTCTTCTTTCAGCCTTTCTACATAAACACATATATTTAAAAACACATTTAAGGAAGTTTGATTTTAAAGAGGCAAAAAGCTATAAAGGTCCCAGGTGATATTTAAAACAAACGAACAAACAAACAAAAATGAGTGGATAGATCCTTGTGATCATTGTCACCTAAGTTTTTTTTCCATTCTGATATTTGTATATTTATTTTTAAACAATCCACAAGAAATGTGATTTTTGACACATTGTTCTTCTCTAAAATAGAATTTTCAAATCTCATTTTCTTATCAGATCTTTGTATTCTGATGCATTTGAATATATACAGCTATTTATATATGTTGGCTTGCAGATAATGGAAGAAGGCTGAAACAGGCCAAGATTTGCTAGGATTAGTAAATATGGAATTGCTGTAGCCATCACAGGATGTAGCAACATTTTTGGTTATACTTAATTTCAGACATACTTAATTCAGTTTTCCAGTGATTTCCTCCTAAATACCACATTGTCCCCAAAGTACAATCTATTCAAAAATAAGTTCTAGCTTGATTTTTACATGTGTGCCCAATATAAGCCATACCCCCAAATTAACCCTAATTAAGACCCCACCCACTCCAGGGTACATGGATAAAAATTAAGCTAGTGTGAGGATGGGAGGTGGAGCTATCCTACTAGTTACCTTCAGACAGTTGCAGCCAGGTCTCACCTTGGCCAATTTCTTCTGCAGCGGGCAAGGCTTTCCTGAAGGCCTCTATAGCTGATAATAGAGCTTTGGATCAATCTGAAGCTCTGTTGTTGACTGCAGACGCCTTCAGGGAAATCTTGCTGGCTTTGCCAGCTGAAGACATTCCTGAAGGTTTCTAAAAAGCCCTGAAGGCGTCTCACACATCGCACAAGTGAGGTGAGTCAGTTAATGACCTCCCCTTTCCCTGGAAAATAAGTCCTGGTGCCTTTTTTGGAATATATATGACAGGATCTTAGTTTGGGGGGAAAATGATACCATGCAGGTGATCTGTAGATATCAGCTTGTTCCTACATCTAAGTTCTAATTCCTTGGTGTAGATAATGAACAGTAGATTGCAAAAACTGGAGAGAGATTAACTGAAAGACACTGAAAGAATTAAAGATCAAGATTTATAGAAATAAAAGGAAGGAGTACAAAGTCAGTTTTTTTTAAAATCAAGATTAAAATAGATAGTTTTCTATTAAAATTCTGGGAGTCATTTATGGACTTTTGTGGACACCAGGGTGGAAGTGTTAATGATTTATAATTTGAGTATGGGTAAGAAATGAATTTTTATTTTTTTTTATGAATTTTTATTGGTTTTTTAAAACAAATATAAACAAACAAAACATAAAAACATCAAACCATCTTCCATATATGTACATACAGTGTGTCAGTTGGTTTACAAAAAAATTTTGTGCTTCCATTTGGTAGTCTTCAATTAAATGATATATGATCTCGTATTTTCAATCCAATATTAAGGCCCTGTCACACTGCCCAACGGATGCAAAACGTTAGTAAAAAGGACACAACGGACGAGCAAAATGGTCCATCCGTTGTTATCCGCTCTCAAAAGGGGCAAAAATTTGCATAACCGGAGCAGATAACACGGACAGGAATGGACGCGGGGAGGACGCAGGGCGGATGGAAAGCGGATGTGGAATGGAAGCCCAGTGGATGGAAGTGGATGGGAGCGGATGGCACATCCGTTAGGCTTCCGGGGGACCTCAGCAAAGTGGACGCGGAATGGATACAGCGGATGCACAGCAGATGCACAGCGGATGAAGCGGATGCAGAGCGGAAGCCTAGCGGATGCACAGTGGAAGCCGAACAGATGCCGAGTGTTAATTGCGCATGCGGGGGGGATGCATTGCGTAAGCCACGCAGATATAAAGGGAAGCAGCTCGCATGTGGCCAGCATTTGGAGGAAAGACCTGCTGCCGGATACATCAAGACCTTGCCTGCCCTGCCTGCATGCCTGCCTACAAGCCTTGCTGCAAAACCTTCATGCCAGCCTGCCTCCAAGCCTCCTGGCCAGCCTCCCTGCTAGGCTTGCTCTCTGCCTGCCTGCCAGCCTTGCTGCCAGCCTGCCTTCCAGCCTCCCTGCCAGCCAGTCTGCCTGCCAGTCTTGGTGCCTGCCTGCCTTCCTGCCAGGCTTCCTGCCAGGCTTCCTGCCAGGCTTCCTGCCAGCCTTGGTGCCTGCCTGCCTGCCAGCCTTCGTGCCTGCCTGCCTGCCAGGCTTCCTACCAGCCTTAGTGCCAGCCTTCCTGCCAGCTTTGGTGCCTGCCAGCCTCCCTGCCAGCCTCCCTGCCAGCCAGCAACCTGCCGCCATCCCTGGCAAGAGGGACAGGGCCACCCTCCTGCCCCCTGTCCCTGACTCTGCTTCTGCTGGGGCTTCTGCTGCTCAGGCTCGCTCATCTGGTGCTGGAGCTTCTGTTGAAGCTGCTCCTGGTGGTGGTGCTTCTGCTGGTGCTTACTCTGCTGAAGCTGCTCCTGGTCCTGCTGGTCCTGCTGGTCCTGCTCGTGCTCCTGGACTTGCTCATCCTGCTCATCCTGCTCGTGCTCTTGGTCCTGCTCATGCTCCTGGTCTTGCTGGCGCTGCTGGTGCTTACTCTGCTGCTGTTGATCCTGGTCCTGCTGCTGCTGCTGCTGTTGCTGCTGCTGCTGGTCCTGGTGCTGCTCCTGATGATCCTGCTGGTGCTGGTGCTGGTGCTGCTGCTGCTGATGCTGATGATGCTGATTATGATCCTGCTGGTGATGATGATGATGATGATGATGATGGTGGTGGTGGTGGTGATGGTGATACTGCTGGTGCTGCTGGTGGTGGTGGTGTGGAGGAACAGCCCCTACGACCTGGGAGCCCCTCTGATGAGGGCCCATCTGGTCCTGCCAAAGGGAGGAAGAGGCGTATACGACAACAGGAGAAGAGGCAATACTCCATTGAGGAGGAACACAAGGATGAGGTGCTGGAGTGGCTGAGAGAGAATGACTATCTTTGGCGGAAGGGACACCGGCTCTACAGGGACACCAAAAGGAAGCAGGCTGCTTGGAGAGAGAAGGCGGAGAGTATGGGCTACACTTCAGAGGTGGTCCTCGGCTGGTGGAAGCACATGCACACCTGGTACGGGAAGCTGCACCTGAAGAAATCTGGCCAGGCCACGGTTAAGCTGACGGACAGAGAGACCTACGTCATGGCCAGGTGCAGCTTCCTGGAGGGTGAGATCCACCACCAAGGAGCACCAGGAGCCGCTCTCACTACCCTCTCTCTCAGGCAGCCTGCTGAGAGCCAGTCCTCTTCTGGCCGAGAGTCAGTCCCTGTCTCCAGGCAGGTTACTGTGGAGCGTGCCATGGCGGAGAACCCGCGGACAGGTGTTGTAACCGTGGTGGAGCACGTGGAGGACTCCCTGGTGTGGTGGGAGAAAGGAGACATCACATCCACCACAGCCGTAGCCGTATCCACCACTCCCCAGCTCCACCTCCACAGAAAGGCAGAGAGCCAGACAGCAGGGGGGGCAGAGCCACACTGTCCTCCTGGAGATCAGGGACACCATCCGGACCAGCACAGATCTCTCTCAGCTGGTCCACACCAACTCCTCATCCTCCAACCGCAAGCCCTTCCTCACCTATGTCAACCAGAACCTCAGGGATATGGCGGAACCCCAGTACCAGGTGGTGAAGGACCAGATCACCGATCTGCTTCACAACCCTCCAGATCCAGAGGAACCTGCTCCCACCCAGTCCAGGCCTAATCCTCCACCCCAGGTGATGTCCCTCCCATTCCAAGACTTCCCAGAGGCCCTCACCTACCAGGGCTACAGCTACCAGGAGGTTAAGCAGCACAGGTAGCAGCCCTTCCCAATCCAGGCACAGAGTCATCAGGCAACACCGTTGCCACTGGTTCCACTGATGCCACCGACGACAGCAATGCCACCCACGCCACCGATGCCACCCACGCCAGTCCTCACCCAGCTGCAGACCAGACAGCCCCACTACACTACTCCTTCCTCCACCCCTCAGCCAAGTCCGGCCTCAGTACATCTGTCATCAGTACTGGGGCTGACACCCCATGGCATGGAGGAAGGACCTCTCAGCATCACGGGGCTGAGCCAGCTGTCCGAGAGCTTTCTCAACACACCGTCACCTGTTGTCCTCTCAGGGCCAGGCACCCCAGTGGTGCTTCAGACCAGCACTACAGCAGCACTCACCTCCACAGCACCTGGACCCTTCACCCCTGAGACTGGGCACACCTCCGAGTGACCAAGAGGAGTGCCAAAGACTGGCTGGCTGGCTACCTGTGGACTTAATTTGGACACTTGACTTGGGTCATTTTTCTTTTACAGCTTGTTGTTAAGTAAAGTTTATCTTTGATTCACACACTTGCTTCATTTCTTTTTTTTAATAAAGTCTTGTTGGAAACTTTTAGAATTGGTTTAAGCCTTTGAATGCTTGTGGGATGGGTTAAGATAGCAGTGGGGTGGGCAGGGATACCAATGGGATGGGTAATAGCTGTGGGATGGGGAGGAATACCTTTGGGATGGGTAATAGCTGTGGGGATAGATAAATCTCCAGTGTAAGCACAGTGGGATTGTATGGTCCACCCTCCCAGGTGCCACACCTATGGCCCCTTATTATCAATAACAACGTAATAATCATCCACACATGTCAACACAAACACAACTCTTTGTTAAACACCCTGTTCATTGTAGGCCCACCCAACATACATGGCCCAATCTCATCCGTTTGATGAGACAGGCTGAAGGAAGCACCCATTAATCATCTATCATCCTGTCTTGCCACTCCATTGCTCCAGCTGGGGAGTTGCACCAGTGTCTCAGGAGGTTGCGCTGCTTCTTCCCTTCACGTGAGGCTCTGTTGAGGCCTTGCACATCCTCAGTGTCTATCAGGTTTCGCCTTTGCCTCCATTCCGCAGGCTCCATGTCCCCATTGCCTTGTTGGAGGTCCACGAGCCTGTTCTGCAAGACTGGGTAGCAGGTGCACATGAGATTGTGCAGGATGAAGCAAGCTTCCACGATCCTCCTCACGGTCTCTGGGCAATGCTGCATGGTGGTGAGAAGTACCTGGAACCTGTTGGCCAGGATGCCAAAGGCGTTCTCCACCACCCGCCTTGCCCTGGACAGCCTGTAGTTGAAGATCCTCTCTTCACGGGTGAGGAGTCTGGAAGTGTAAGGCTTCATGAGGTAGGTTCTGAGGGAGAAGGCGTCACCCCCCACGATGAAGTAGGGCACATCTTGCGTGTCGTTGGGCAGGGGGTCTGGATCTGGGAAGCCCATGATGAGGTTGCCTTCCAGCTCCTCCTTGAGGTCACTGGCATTGTATACCTGGGCATCTGAACATGAGCCGTTGCCTGAAACATCGATGTATATGAACTTGTAGTCAGCATCAACCATGGCGAAGAGGATGATGCTGAAGAAGCCCTTGTAGTTGAAATAAGTGGAGTCTGACTTGGGTGGTGCTTTGCAGGCCACGTGCTTGCTATCTATGGCTCCAACGGTGTGGGGGAAGTTCCACCTCTAATACCACTGCTCTGCAACTTTCTTCCAGCCTTCTTCAGTGGAGGGGCACTGGAGGAGCTCCTCCTTGTATTCTTCGATGATGGCCTGCACCACTTCTCTGACCCCAATGCTGATGGCGTGTGGCACCCTCCAGCTGAACTGCATGCTCCTGTAGGTGGTCCCTGAGGCCAGGTGGCACAGAGTGAGTGCCACCTTGAGTCCAGGGTCCAGGCTGGGGCGGAGGTTGGTGCTCTGCTTGGTCAACCTGGGTGTCAGCCACTGCACAACTTCGTCAAACATAGCTGGAGGCATCCTCATGAAGTTCTGGAATGCCCGAGTGTCTTTGTTCCTGAGCTCCACCATCAGCTTGTTGTACAGTCCATTCTCTGCTCTTCTCCCAATCCATCTTCGGACCCAGACGCTTCTTGGCCGCCTCTTTTTCTTCCCATAGTAGAGTTCACAGAGCCTGTAGATGGCTTCGCACTGTTGCAGAAGGATGGTGGCTGCCAAAAGGACTGTGTTATGATCCACGGTGGATATGACTGGATGCTGTGGAAGAGCCAGAGTCAGATGAAGGCTGCAGAGGTCCGCACAGCTGGTCTGCTGTTCTGAAAGTGAAATGCAGGAGAGTTGCGCTCCCTTTTTATAGGCAGTATAGGTGTCCCTTTGCATCCTCTAGGCATCCTCTAGGCATCCTCTAGACATCCTTAATATCCGAGATAGGTCCCCTCTGCGAACGTTTTTTCTGTTTTAAATGCTTTGTTTCCGTGCTGCATCCTCTAGGCATCCGTTCTGTATCCGTTCTGCGTCCCTTCCGCTTCCTCCCTGCGTCCGAATGGATGCCTAGAGGATATAGCGGATGCAGAACAGATGAATTGGATACATTTTCCGCGCAAAACTTTCTGAGTGGATGAAACGTCCATAAACGGATGCTGGATAGATAGAGAGGAAGCAAAATGGAGGCAGTGAGTACAGAATGGATACATCGCGTTAACCAACGGATGGCAAGCTTTTTTGTCCGTTTTACATCCTCTTTGCATCCGTTGGTGCAGTGTGACAGGGGCTTTAAATGTTAATATCATTATTAATCAATCATTTGACTATACTTATTATTCATTCATGCTTTAAGAAATAATCATATTTTACTCAATTTATTTTGTGACAATTCATATTATCATCCCAAATCTATCCTAAAATCATTTTGTAGATATAAGAAAAAAAATACATCTTTATATATTTAATATTTTCTAAAAGTCTACATTTTTCTTTACTATATTTTATTATCTAACCATTGATAGAATAGATCCCAAATTTTATAAAATTGTTTATCTTCTTGCTCTCTAATTTCAAATATCAATCTACTGATTTCAGCACATTCCAATATTTTCTTACTAATTTCCTCCTGTGATGGTATTTTCTCATTTTTCCAGTTTTTAGCAAATACAGTCCTAGCCATTGTTAAT
Organism: Laticauda colubrina; assembly: GCA_015471245.1. NCBI lineage: Eukaryota > Metazoa > Chordata > Lepidosauria > Squamata > Elapidae > Laticauda > Laticauda colubrina. Next base: position 21,031,180 of record BLBF01000017.1, read on the forward strand.
ACATTTACAATCATGTATTTCAAGTCTTTACTATATATTTCAGGTAAAATTCCCAATAAAAATATCTCTGGTTTCAAATCTATATGTTTTTTTGTCATTTTTTCCAACCACGTGTGGATTTTAGTCCAGTATTTATTAGCTTCCGCACAAGTCCACCACATATGGTAATATGAGCCAGGTGTCTGTTGACATTTCTAACATTTTTCAGATTTGTTCTTGAACATTCTTGCTATTCTTGTCTGGGGTAAATGCCACCTGTAAAACATCTTATACAAATTTTCTTTATATGCTGTTGACATTGTCATCTTATACCGTGTGTACTCGCATATAAGCCGACTTTAGAACGCTTTTTTTTTTTTCAAATTTGGGGGTCGGCTTATACGCGCATAAATCTGATTTCTGACACAAATGACATGATGATATGACACCACTTCTCAGATCACGCAATATCGATATTACCATACAGCGATATATACATACAGCACATTTCTTTTTACTCTGGGCGCCTCCATTTTGCTTTTTCTACCATCGGATATAACACGCTCTGATTGGTTAGTCATTCACGTGACCGCTTTAGTGTTTGCAATCATCACATGCAACTTTGTGTCCAGTTTCTCTGCATTTAGTAAAGTTCCGTATTAAAATTCATTAAAATATACCCATATCTGATGTTTAAAGAAAAAGAATGTCTTATGCTGCTTCTTTTAAACTAAAAGTAGTGAAGGCTGTAGAGGAAACAAGCAACCTTGAAGCAGCAAGAACCTTTGGAGTGGATGACAGCAATATTAGAAGATGGAGAAAGGATAGTACATTGGATTACACCCCCAGTTCTAAACGTACAAAAAGAGGGCCCAAAGCTGGGCAATTCCCTGAAATGGAAAAGCACATTCTTGAGTGGTTTGAGGCTCAAAGGCAGAATGGCTCAAGTTTGTCTAGATTGGATGTGCGCTTACAAGCATTGCAGATGGCCAAATCTGGAAAATACCAAGGTACCTCAACCTTCACTGCTTCCCTGGGCTGATGTACAAGGTTTTTGAAGAGAAATGGGATATCATTAAGACAAAAACAAAAATAACGCAAAAGCTGCCATCAGAATTTGAGGAAAAGGTGATGAACTTCCAACATTTCGTGATAAATAAACGAAAGGCTGGTGATTTTCCTCTCAGCAGAATTGGCAGTATGGACGAGACCCCTGTGTGCTTTGACATGCCAAGCACTAAAACATTGAACCAAAAGGGTGAAAAAACAGTTCTTATTAAGACAACAGGGCACCAAAAAAACCATTTTACGGTGGTGCTGAGTTGCACTGCAGATGGGATGAAGCTACCCACGATGGTAATCTTTAAACAAAAAACCCCTCCAAAGGACAAATTTCCCAGTGGTGTGGTCATCCATCAGCATCCAAAAGGATGGATGGATGAAGAAGGCATAATCAAATGGATAAATCAAGTGTGGGTGCGCAGAAATGGAGGTCTTCTCAAGAAACACTCCATGCTAGTCTGGGACCAATTCAAAGCTCACCTAACTGAAAAGGTAAAAAGGAGTCTAAAGGAGTCAAACACCGTTCAGGCAGTCATACCAGGAGGGTTGACTGGAATGCTACAACCCCTAGATGTCAGCCTGAACAGACCCTTCAAGACACACATGCGAAACCAGTGGACGCAGTGGATGGCAGATGGCAAATCTGAACTAACAGCCAAAGGAAACTTCAAACGCCCTCCTTTGCCCACAGTTGTGTCTTGGGTGAAGACTGCATGGGATATGATTTTACAAGAAATGGTACAGAAATCCTTTTTAAAATTTTGCATTAGCAACAAATTAGATGGCACTGAAGATGATGTTCTATGGCAGGAGGATAGCAATGAAACTGAAAATGAAGACAGTGATGAAGTGGCAGAAAATGAAAATGAAGATCAAGATGAAGAAATGTGGGATGAAGATAATGTCAAATATACATTGGAGGACTGGAAACATCTCTTTGGGGAATCTGAGGACGAGGGTGATGGTGAGGATGAATTTGAAGGATTCTGAGACACAGTTTAATTTGTGAAAATAAATAAAAGTAAAACACAACAATAATGGCTTTTATTCTCATTTATGCTCTTCTGCAAGCTTTTGCTACGATAAGTGCATATATTACCATTATATAACATCAGATTCTTTACATACCGGGTAATTAACTTAATATTGTTTCCTACACAAATGCTTTGATAATGAACCTTCATCAGTGCATTGCATATTGATACTCTTTTGTTATTAGCTCAAACAACACACCATGGTATTTGGGGGTCAGCTTATATTGAGTTTTTGCAAAATTCCTCATTTTGGGGCAGTTTTTTAAGGGTCGGCTTATATGCGAGATCGGCTTATATGCGAGTATATACGGTAATTTTGAGACCACAATTTTTGCCATTTCTCTAGGTCAATCCCATATCCAAAATTCTTCCCTCAAGCAATCCTAGTTTCTTTAACTTGTTCTTCTAGTTTAATTTCTAATAAATATCCATACATTTTTTTAATCACCTTTTCATCAGTACCTGTCAAAATCTTATCTAAATCAGTCAGTTTATCATAGAAACCTTCTGTTTTGGAGTCTTTGAATGTATTTGTGATACATGTACCTTGAATGTATGTGTGCACATGAAAATCAATTAATCTTTATACCTTGTTCCTCTAGTTTTTGTATAGATTTAAGTTCACACTTTTCATTCAAGATTTCACCAAATCTAACTGTTTGTTCCTTTTTGTATATTATAGGATAAGAAAATGCTTCAACAGTCGATAACCAGACTGGAATTTTCAAATTCCATTGTCTTTTAATCTTCTCCCAGTTTAACCACAGTTTAACAGTTTAATGTCTTAAACATATCTTAAACATAAACATAGTTTAATGTCTTAAATATCGTATATAATGTCTTCTAAAATACCCCTGTATTTTAGTTCGATTGTACCAAAAAAAGCATGCCACCCCAACAGCAGATCATGTCTTTCTAATGTCAACAATCTAGTATTTCTTCATGTTATCCATTCCTTAACCCATATCAAATTTGTAGCTTGGTAATACAACTCCAAATTAGGCAAACCAAATCCACCTCTTCTTCTCACATCTTGCAAAAGTTTTAACTTTATTCTTGCTTTCTTACCTTGCTGTATATATTTCAACACAATTTTATTCAAATCTTCAAAGTAATCTTTTCCAAGCCTAATTGGAATTCTCTGAAACAAATATAAAATTCTGAGTAATATATTCATCTTGATTGTTGATATTCTCCTTATTAATGACAGTTGTAATTTTTTTTCATTTTGCCAAATCTAGTGCTATCTGCTGTTTGAGTTTGATATAATTATTCTCTTTTAATGTACTGCATCTTGCTGTCAAGTATATCCCCAAGTACTTAATCTTATTCGTGACCTGAATTTTCAATAAGTCTGCCAGTTCTTCCTTTTGTCTAGATAGCATGTTCTTTGTCAAGATCTTTGTCTTTGTTAGGGATAACATTGTTCACCCTAACTGGTTTAGGTGAAATAATAACTATGAATCATAGTTAGTGTATGTTAGAGTGTATACAGCTTTAACTGGGAAATAGCAATTAAAGGAGTGGTTAAGAAAACAATATAAAAGTAGCAAGACTACGGCTTGCTCTCTCTCTCTCTGGCTTTGATGATCCCTGATTACTGCTTGGAATCAAGACTGCATTGCTCGAACGGGAGAGACAACAAAGGACTGATTTTTATGTGAACTGACATAGGATATTCTACATGGACTTTGCTAACTGAATATCCCTGAATGGACTGACTACATGGTAAATGACTATTGGACTGATAATTGACTATGCCATAAACTTATACTGGAATAAAATATATTCTTGATAGCACAAGCGTATCTGTTATTTTTACTGTATGTTAATAAACATACAAGCTTAGCTCACTCATTTATCTGTGTGCCTATCTGACTAACGCTGCACATTCTGTTTAGCTTGTCTACCTAACCCTGGTTGGGGAACCCAGGCTTAACAGTCTTATCTTGATTTATTTTCAAACCAGCCACCTTGCCATCTGTCTCTATCTTTTCTATCAATTTTGGTGCTGTTTCTAGTGAGTCTTCTAAGATAAAAACCAGATCATCTGCAAATGCTTGCAGCTTAAATTCTTCCTTTTTAATTTTCATCCCTTTTATGTTCCTTTCATCTCTAATATTTCTATTTAGCATTTCCAAAGTTAACACAAACAACAAAGGTGACAGTGGGCTCCCTTGCCTTGTTCTTTTTCTTATGTCAATAGAGTCTGTCAGGTCTCCCTCTATCATTATCTTTGCCGTTTGCTCATGATATATAGCTTCTATTGCTTGAATAAATTTTCTAGTAAAGCCCATCTGTTCCAACAGTAATAACATGAATCGCCAATTCACATTATCAAATGCCTTCTGTGCACCTAGAAATATCAAAGCCATTTGTTTTTCAGGATGTACCTCATAGTATTCCAAAATGTTCAAAATTAGTCTTATATTGTCTTTCATTTGTCTCTTTGGCAGAAATCCATTTTGATCAGGATGAATAAAATTATATAAGTGTTTTTTAAGTCTTTCTGCCAATATTGAAGCAAAAATTTTATAGTCTGCGTTTAGTAGGGAAAGAGGTCTATAGTTCTTGATTTGTGATAGATCGGTCTCCTCTTTTGGAACACGTCTGATATAAACTTCTGACTGTGATTTAGGTATCCTCTTCTTTAACATAATTTCATTCATAACTTCTAGAAATGGAAAGTTCAATGATTCTTGTAATGTTTTGTAAAATTCTGCCGGAAGTCCATCTGGGCCTGGTGCCTTTCCAATATTTTGCTTCTTGAGTGCTTCAGTTAACTCCATCATCGTTATATTGCTTTCTAACATTGTTTCAATCTCTTTAGATATCTGGGGTAAATTAGCATTCTGTAAATACTGTTTAACTCTTTCCTCATCAAGATTCTCTTGTGTATATAGTTTCCCATTATAGTCTCGAATGATTTCCTTCTTCTCTTTACTTCCATAGCAAACTTGACCTTGGTCATCTATTAATTGCAATATTTTCCTTGATTCTTGAATTATGAGAAGGAGAAATATTTGCATATAACCTTATAAGAAGTGAAGAATTATTCAGCTTGTTTGCACTTATGAAGATGAGAAATCATTTTTTAAATTTCTTTTTTCTTATTGTTTCCTTTCCTTTCCCTCTTTCCTTGCATTTTCTTTTCTTTTTCCCTTGTTGAATTTTTGTATTCTATTATTATTTATAAAAAACTTTCAATAAAAATTATTTTAAAATGCTCACTGTTAGATGCTCAATACACATTTCCTGGTCAATAGCTGACTCATTTTTTTGTTTTACTATACAGACTTCTTATATATCCCCTTTTCACTGCATTCAACATACTCTTATTTTCCTGCTCATATAACCAATATCTTCTACAGAACTATTTCAGCTTATTCTGACAAGTATTCATTCCTCAAAACAGATCACTCTTCTTAGCTTCTCTCAATTTCCTATTTTTTGTAGGCATTCACTCAAGAGGCAACATTCATTAACTTGTTCCAGTTTTTCACCATTTTTAAATTATGCTGATTCAGAGAAGAATTTAATGTTGGACTCTTTACCTTCTCTATAGGAAGCTAAAGGCTATGAGCCACCTTGGAAAGAAGGATGAGAATCAATGATTGCAGCTTTTGGTTCAGAGAACTAAGAGGCTGACCTTCACTGCAACTGGAGTTTGGCATGACAAAAAGAGCATATATAACCACACTAACTAGTCCAAGATAGGAACTCTTGGCTATATCAGAACATCCTCCCACTGCAGGAAACAACTGTCTTGATTCCCAACTGGTGCTTCTGTGGCTTTCAGTCCCTTGTGCCCTAAAACATACTTTGGATTGTCTTTTGTGGATTTCTGATTTTAGTTTATTTTGGGATAAGCCAACTTTTCTGCTTCCAATCCCTTTGAGTGAGTAGCCTTATACTTCTGACACACAGCAAAATCTTTGTGTTTTCTATATTCAAATCTTTGTGGGTCTCCCTTGAACAATCAGCTCCAATCTCTGCCTTGGTTCTGTTGACCCAAGTTGATTAAAGTTCACACAGTTGTAACTGCCTTGCTTTTTATGGTGTTAGTCTCAAGCTTTATAAGACATACATTTTGCAATCTTCCATGTCAAGTACATCAGTTCTGATACATTTATTTTCATATGGGTATTCCACTTTGCATTGTATTGTATAGTCAGTCTCGTATCACATCACATATCAAATCACAGACAATTTTCAGAAATGAAAAGGCAAAAGTTTACAAAGAAAGTGCAAGTTACCAAGAAACTAGAGAAGAACTTTTAAAATAAGAATGCTTTCTCTGCACTGAGCCACTGACTGTGTAATATCTAGTCTCCCTCTAGTACTCCTTTTAGGATATATCTATTTTCCCCTACCTGATTCTTTTAGGCTAATGTCAACTGAATAAATTTATATTTTCTCTATTTATACCCATTGTTTTGACAGCCAATTAAGTGATTAAGGCCGGGGTGTCAAACCCAGGGGCCAGATCCAGCTTGCGAGGTGCTTAGATCTGGCTCATGAGGCCATCCTGGAAACAATGAAGGACCAGCCTGTGGTGCCTTTACCAGTGAAAACTCCATTTTCACTGGCAGAGGGTCGCAGGAGACCATTGTAGCCAAAAATGGAGAATGCGATAGCTGCAGGTGGCCCTCCCAAGCTCTGTTTTTGCTGACAGAGGGTTGTGAGGCTGTCGTAGCCAAAAACAGAGATTGGGAGCCCATTTTCACCATAGTTGGGCCACCACAGGTACCCCCAACAGGAGCAATATCGAGCTGGCCATGTCCACTCCAGCCTCCCAAGGTCAAACACAGCCCTGATGTGGCCTTTAATGAAAATTGGGGTTGACATCCCTGGATTAAGGTATCAAGCTAAAAACCAGGAGACAGTGAGTTGTGGTCCCACCTTAGGCACAATGCCAGCTGAATAACCTTGTGTCAATTCTGCCATCACACTACTTCAGCCCTGCTTTATTTTGATGACAGCCTGTCATAAAATGTGAAGGGGGTGAGGGAAGATGGATATAAGGAGGGGCAAATGACAGAAACCAGAAGTGTCAATTGGAAACAATTGTTGAATGATCCATGGAAATGGAATGCGAAAGAGGTGCCAAACTTTAGAATTGTTACCAAAACAATTAATTAAAACTTTATTGGACACTAGCAAGATGATCAGGGGGGAGGACCTTGTAGAAGGGAAAATTATTGAATTTATGCAGGAATCTTCGATCTGACTTTTTCTACACTAATTTTAGTAAAATATACCTTTCACTACAAATGTAATCAAGAGTCTTTCTTTCCTAAACACCCAAGCTGGGACAGGCTGACACTGAGAGAGAATCCAAATATTCTCTCTCAGCTTTAGGAAGAAAGAGGCAATGGCAAACCACTTGTGAAATTGTGCCCTGGAAACTGCAGAGACTAATCTAGGCAGTTGCCAGTTGTTGAAAATTGACTTGAATGCACCCCCCCCCAACTCTCCCCTCAGTAAAACAAACTTCACATTGTTTTCTATCTGAAAGAATTTCTGCCTGTATAAATATTGTCCAATCCATAAGGAATAGATGCAAAGGATTAGAGTTTAGCTCTTCTACTATGGAAAGGGCATCATACTGCAATGCTATTTCATTTCTCTGGGGAAACAGCAAAATCAATTTACAACCTCCATAGGAAAATGATTTCGTCTAGACATATAGGCACGCAGCACTCAATAAACATAAAGTGCTTGCCACTTCTGTTCAGAGTAGCCAAAAATGGCTTGACTGTTATCATTACTATATTTTTGTCCTTTTTTTTCACTGTGTGTATATTCTTTCATTAAACCTGACAGATGTCAGAACAAGCAAATTGAATTGTCCCACTCCCCCAGTCCCAAAATTCTTATGAAACAGTGACAAGTGTAAGAGGGTGGCTATATTGACAACTGGCAAGGGTTTTTTTCATTGGCTTTTAATTTCAGTTGTCAATACATACAGGGATATCTCTCTTTCAGGTTTCTGCATAAGGCTATTATTTATTTCCATATCATTGAATACGTTGACCATTTTCCATTTTAACTGGTAGTTCATTTGCAGTGTGGTTTGAACCAACTGCTGTGTTTAACTGGAAATAAATGGAGCATCTATGTTTAACATTATTCTCAGCCTATTCTAAGAAGAAAGTAATGGCAGTAACATGCATTTAGAAATCTTTGTGATGGGTGTTAACTTTTGTGCAGATGGGGAGGGGATTGTTGGAAGTCAGCCCTAACCTAAGATTTTTTTTAGAATAATTGGCTTAAGTTCGATTTCAAGTTGTTTTACAGGATATAATACATACAGCTAATAGACATGCTGGCAAAGGTCACTCCCCTGGGAATAGAAAATTATGCTGTGCCAAACAGTTTGCTCCACTTTGAATATGTTCCATTTGTGAAGGTGGAGAATACAGAGTGACTGGAAAAAGGGGTATTAATTCTGTCTCAAATTCTTGCGGGAATGACCTTAATTGATTGATGGTAGATGACTCTTTTTCCTTCGCTTATTCTTAACAAATGAGCATGCCGCGCTTCATGCCCAAAAGATCAGTATTTAAAAAAGAAGAAGCAGGAAGAAAATGGAGTGCCCTTGTCATACTGCACAGATATGCAAGCATTTTTTTGGAAAAAGAGGGGGGGGGATCAAGACTTCTGCAAATGATGAGCCTGATTGACCAGGTATTGTTAGCAAAAAAAAAATAAAATAAATCTGGTGTTTTGCTTGCTTTAAAAGAGGTTATCATTACACACCATATTAATCTTTCCCAGTTCATGTTTTTTCTCTGTATTGTCGTTGACCAAAATAAATGTTGAACTGGAACCATTTAAATTTATGGTTTGCCAAAATGTCTGTGGTAATTTGTATACTCCTGCTGCTTCTCCCAGTTAACTGGGTTTATTTGGCCTTTAAAATACAATGAATCAACCTATTAATCAATGTTAAAGAGGATAATTCAATATTGTTCTTTCACCTCTTATGTCACAACTGCTTTTGTGTCAAACTTTCCCCCCAAATGCCTGTTCCCATTTACTTATTAAAGAATTAGGATTATCTCACTTCCAAGACATTTATTGTCATTGTTACATATTTTCAACAGACTTATGAATTTTGATAATTCCCTGCATGTTTGCTATGCATACTGTTTACTTTCAATTAAAATGTATATTATAATACTCAAAGTTCACATGTGATTTACAATGTAACTTGAATTAGATAACTCTATTTCTCCCTCCCTCACCCCAATTACAGATATATTTCTTCTTTTACTTGGGTTAAGCAAGGCATTAAGTAGGATCTTATCTGATTGAAAAGGTTATGTGATTGGTATCATTAGAATCTTAATAAAACTATAGCATAAGTGTAGCAAAAAAAATTCAGCAAAGAGGTCAGTTAACCTAGCTAACTTATGAATTGTGTTTTGACATGTGACTTGTCTTTCACTGATTCTCAGTGCATAAATCCACTAAATCTAATCTGGAAATGTTTCCTTTCAACAGTTATTAGCTATAGACAAGGGCTGTTAAACTCTCAGCCCATAAACCAGATGCATCATGCACTGGCCACACCCCCACTCATTTTAGTGAAAGGGAAAAAAAAGTCCCGATCCATCACATGACACCACTGTGATGCCGTGAGTTTGACACCCTTGTTCTAGACAGCCTCACCTATAGTGGATTGTATCTGAATTAAATCAGTTATATTAAAATCCTATTGAAACCACTGGGAGAAGGTAACACTTCTCAATTGCTTTTAGTGCAAATATAATTATAGTTATAACAAATATAGGAGGAGTTTGGATTCAGGGTTGTATTTTGCTACTTTATCAGTTTTAGAATTCTTTCAGCAGTACTTAAGTGTAATTTCTCTAAAATTGTAGCATTATATCAGCATAATTATCACACATATGATAAACCAAGGAAAATGTCATTTATACATTCCTTTATTTTACTTATTTCAGATTTTGGAATGACAGATTTGGAAGGTTCAATCCCATGCTCAAGCAGGAGAACCTATACAATTCCAGACAAATGACTATCAAATAACAAATGATAGTCTCTTCTTTAAAATCTCCAATGATGGAGCACCCATAACTTCTGTAGGGTAGTCTTTCCACGTGTTAATTGTTTTCATTGTCAGGAAATTTCTCCTTAGTTCTAGGTTGCTTCTCTTCTTAATTAGTTTCCATCCATTGTTTCTTGTCATGCCTTCTGGTATTTTGGAAAACAGGTTGACCCCTCTTCTTTGTATCAGCCCCTCAAATATTGGAACACTGCTATTGTTCTGTTTGGAAATAAGGCGCGTGAGACTGGGTTCCAACAAACAGTTCTTTATTAAACAGTAAAGCAACTGGTAACAGGAACGTTTTCCCAAGCCGCGTCAGCCCTTCTTATAGCGGCTTGTGGCTAATGACAGTACTTCAAGTATTCCCGCCATCCGGTGGGCCAATCGGAATGACTCTTCATTAACCAATCCGAGAGTGGCCTTTTTTGCCAATCAGTTTAAGGTATTTGGAGTCTACCAAGTTCTATACACAACACCCCTCCCCCTTTGGTTTCATCCAATGTGCGTTATGTAGTCACGCAGGTAGGTGGGGCTTTTTCGAGTCCTGGTTGACCTGCGCAGCTCAATCTCGGCGTGGTCCTCAAATGGTTCAGATGAGATCGCTTTCTCTCTGTGCCTTCTCCATGGAACCTCCTGGAAGGGTGAGTCAGCCTTGCTGCTCCCGCCTGAGTCTCTCGGGCTGGTTGAAGTGGCTCCGCCGCTCCCTCCTGGTTCGTCCGGGCTGGTCGAGCTGGCCTGGCTGTCTCCTTCCAGAAGGCCTCACCTCGTTCTCCTGCTCCCGGACTTCTTTTCTGGAGGTCATCTAATTGTGAGTGCTCTTTTTGATTCATACGTAACTCCTGGCCAGGGCTTTCATCTTAAAGCCCTGCACCCCTCATGCAACTTGCTGCACCCCTCGTGCAACATGCACAGCACTTTCTCCATAGTTTTTCAGGGATTACCACCGTCTCCCCACAAAATACAACCTTTTTCGATAGACAGTTCAGTCTGTTGGGTGCAAAATGGTTTAAAAGTCTCAGTTTTGTTTTCGTCTGGCCAGCCCTTACCTACCCAATGCAGAATGTGAGCTGTCAGTGGGTCTTTCATGATGGCTTTTACAACATCCGCTGCAGTTAGTGGAAGATTCAGCCAGGCCTCGATTTGGAGTGTGGAGCTGGTGGGAGCTGGGTCGTCTTCCGTGATGGGTAGTGGGGAACAGCTCAAGGTGTCTGCAAGGGTGATGGTCTTTCCTAGACGGTGGATCAGTATGTAGTTGTAGGCAGCGAGGAATTCAGACCACCTTGTCATTCTAGAGGATAGAAGGTTCGGGGTTGGTTTGTTTCCTGCTAGAATCCCTAGCAGGGGTTTGTGATCAGTGATGATCGAAAAAGTTCTGCCATAAAGATACTCATGGAATCTTTTGACTCCGGCTATGATTGCGAGGGCTTCTCGGTCGAGTTGGCTGTAATTTCTCTCCAATTTAGATAGTGTTTTTGAATAGAAGGCGATTGGTGCCTCTCTGCCGTCTGGTAACTTGTGGCTCAGGATGGCACTGATTCCAAAAAGCGATGCATCACAGGTGACCGTCAAAGGCAGGGTATTGCTATACTGGATCAAAATGGTGTTAGACGTTAATAAATCCTTGATTTTCTGAAATGCTGCTTATTCCCGATTGCCCCATTTCCAGATAGTTTTTTTGTCTAACAACTGAGGTAAGGGTTCAGCTATGGTTGCTTTTTGGGGTAGGAACACATTGTAAAAATTTATGAGACCTAGGAATGCTTACAAGTCAGTTTTATTTCTAGGTCTAGATGCATCTCTGATTGCCTTTATTTTCTTTTCAGTGGGGTGTATTCCTTGCTCATCTATGAGATAGCCAAGAAATTTGATCTGGTCGGTGGCTAGGTTGCATTTTTCTCACTTTACTTTAAGGCCTGCATTTCTGAATCTTCGCAATACCTCTTTTAGTCTACTTTCTAGTTGGGTTGCGGTTTTTGCTGACACTAGTACATCATCAAAATAAGGGACGACCCCTTTGATTCCATTTGGAAGGCGCTCCATGAGGCTTTGGAAAACGCCCGGGGCAACGCTAATGCCGAATTGAAGTCGGTTGCACTTGAATGTCCCTCTGTGTGTAACTATGGTCTGTGCCTCAGCGGTTGACTTCCATCTCACAGGGCTTCCCTTCGATGTTCACCTCTATTGGGACCTTTTTTACGTTTGCTGCCCTGGCATTTGCTATTGTTATCGTCTGATGCATTTCCTCTCTGTCGCTTGTTCTTTTGTTTCTACTATCTCGGTTCCATCTGCTTCCGGCTTGTCTCTCTTCATGTCTGGGTGTGTGTGTGTGCTGCCGTGTCTTTTAGGACTATAGCTCTTTTTGTTTCGACAAACCTTTCGATGTGCCCCCATTTGTTACAAGCTCTACAGATTGCATCTAGGAAACTGCATTCAGATCGTGGGTGGTTACCTCCGCATCAGACACACTGGAATTCCCGCCTGCTTCTTTTTTTCCCCCTGCCATTTGTTGTCTGATTGAAGTCTATGGACATCTTCATTGTTGTCATCAGTGTCACTCGGGGAGTCGAGCTCTTCATAGTGGGCAGTCACTGTGGGCTGTTTCTTCCTTCCCTCCGCCTTCTTTTCTCTGGGTTGATTTGGTGGATCCAGAATTGAATTCATCTGGTGCATAGTGGCTGTGGATTTCTTTGCTGCTTTGGTGGTGGTGGCTTCTGCGATGGCCTCGACCACAGTGATGTTCGGTCTATTTAGAAGCTTACTCTGGAGTGTAGCGTACCTCAATCCTAGAACCATGCGGTCCCTCATGGCCTCATCCATATTCTGGAACTCGCAGGCTCCTCTGCTGTGTCTCAGGGCTGCTACAAAATCTCCGACGCTCTCATCTTCTTTTTGGTCTCTTTTGTAGAACTTGTGCCTTTTTATCAAGTTGGAAACCACAGGCGCGTAATGTGCTTGGAGTGTGTGAGGAAGATAGCCCTCTTCCTCTGGTCAGATATCTCCTGCAGTTCGTTGCTTTCTAAAAACATTAGAAAGCGATTGATGTACGACTCCCAATCTTCCTCATCAGGGTTGAATGGTATGGGCAGCGCATTGTTACCAGCCATTTCTCTCGCTTGGTTCTGGTTGCCGCGTGCTTCGGTCTCACTCTTCTACGACAATCCCACCCTTGTCACCAGTGTTCCATTTGGAAATAAGGCACGCGAGATCGGGTTCCAACAAACAGTTCTTTTTTAAACAGTAAAGCAACTGGTAACCGGAATGTTTTCCTGAGCTGCAGCAGCCCTTCTTATAGCGGCTTGTGGCCAATGACAGTACTTCAAGTATTCCTGCAGTACAGTGGGCCAATCGGAATGGCTCTTCATTAACCAATCCGAGAGTGGCCTTTTTGGCCAACCAGTTTAAGGTATTTGGAATCTACCAAGTTCTATACACAACACCTATCATATCACTCCTGGTCCTTTTTTAACTAGACTAAACAAACCCAATTCCTGCAACCCATTCTTCATATGTTTTAATCATCTTTGCTGCTGACCAAATTGGATTCAGTATTATGTGGTCCTATTAAGACTTTATAAAGAGGTATTAATACTTCGTATGATCTTGATTCTATTCCCTTATTAACACAAGCTAGGATTGCATTGTTTCAATTCATTTTTTGCTGCTGCTGCTGCTGGACACTGCTGGTTCATGTTTAAGTGATTATCCACCAAGACTCCAACATCCAAGATCTCATAGTTATTACTGTTGAGCCAGGTTTCACCTAATCTGTATCTGTACATTTTATTTTTCTTGCCTAAGTATAAAACCTTACTTTTTTCTACCTTGAATTTCATTTTGTTAGACAGGGCCCAGTATTCAAATCTATTGAGATCCATCTGAATTTTCAGCCTATCTTTTGGAGTGTTGACTGTTCCTGCCAGTTTAGTGTCATCTGCAAATTTGATGAGTTCCCCTTCTATTCCCTCATCTAAATAGTTTGTGAAGATATTGAAAAATACTCAGCCTAAAATGGAAACTTGGAATACCCTACCGCTTCCTTCTTTCCATGTAGATGTCGATCCATGTTGAGTGTGATTTGTCAGCCAGTTATAAATCCAACTGATGGTGATGCTGTCTATCCCACATTTTTTTTTAGCTTACCACAACAAGTAGATTGTGCTCTACTTTGTCAAATGCCTTACTGAAATCCAAATATTACACCCACTGCATTATTCTAAATCAATATAAGAGAGACCTCATATTTCATTAACACTTCCATCTTAGTGTTTATCAGTCCTGGCCAGGTTAAGATGTATGGACTTTAACTCCCAGAATTCCACTGCCAAAGTTCTGGTAGGGGAAATCTGGGAGTTGGTCCACACATCTCAAACTTGTCAAGACTTAGAAAAACTGATCTAGAGGAACACTTAACATTTTCTCCTGTCTTGTATAAATTGTCTCTTAAATTATTATTGAAGGAGCGGCATGTTTCTGCCAGATAAAGAGATTACATCAAAGGCATGCTTTATGCCATAGATGCTCTGGATATATATATACTGTTCAGTTTTACTCATAAATCATCAAAGACCAGACCAGAATTGTTATTAGAGTGCCACATAGGCAAGTGAGAAGTGGCTTTTGGGCAAAGTGAGTTTTATTATTAGTTTTGTCAAAGGTCAACTGCCAGTGGAGACTTAAAGTCAGATGACAGGTTGTGGATTGGGAGAATTTTTCTTTTCTTTTTTTTTTTAAAGCTCATTTAAGATTAGTTTAATGCAGATAGAAGCATTCACTTTAAAACTGGGACCTGTGCCTCAGACATAAATCCTTCAGTGTGAATTATTTGTTATTTCAATGGGCACAGTTGCCAAAAACATAGCCTGTTTTTGAATTAATCCATGTTCTGAGTTTGCACAGTGCTTTTAGCCATAAAGTAAACAAATAGATAGGGTCCACACAATTCCCTAAGCTTTTTTTTAAAGCATCTAGATACAAACTAGTATACTTCTTATAGCTTTCCTGCCACAGGAACTTTGATCTTAAACAGCAATGTAACATCAACGGATGCTAATACATCAATTTCATCCAAATATTGAATATTTGCAATTCCCAAATTAAGTATAAATTAAACACAAGCGATTTTAAAATGGCACCAAACTCAAAAGTTCAGCAAATAATTTCATTAAGAAATGGTGACAATTTGGTAGCAATACTGAAATCTTACAAAACTGTACAGATTTGCATTCTCATCTGAAAATGATTTTGGGGCACTGATGTATCATGCAAGATAATGTACAAAGCAGCTGTAATGGATGCTGACTGTTGCATGCAGAAGTTGTTTCAAATTTCTAGAATGGGTTGCTGCAGGAGTGTCAAACTTGCGGCCCACAGACTAGGTGCATCACATGCTGGCCACGCCAACCCCCATTTTAGTGAAGGGAAAAAAGGTCACAATACATCACATGACAACAATGTAATGCTATGAATTTGACATCCCTGGTATAGATGCTTCTAATGCAGTTTCACATGGAATTCAATTTGTTGTAAGATCCTCCATTTTGTAGCTAAAGAATTGAACATCTAATATCCAATTCTAGAGAAACCATTGTGAGAATATTTATGGCAAAATGGAATTGTAATAGCATTCAAATCACAATAGTAGGAAAGAAATACATGTCTGTAACAAATTTTACTCATGAGTCCAATATGTAGTGAAATATAAGCCTTTTATCATATTCTAAACATTTTAGCAGACATGTGAAAAGAAATATCTGTTTTGAAAGTTTGCATAAAGGCATAATCTTCTTCTGTAACTTGTCTTTTATTGCTAGAGCTGTTAGTACTATTTTGTGCACATTCTAGTTCAATTTATTGTTATTCACTGCACACTGGATTCTGCATTCCCTTGCTCTCTACCTGAGTGATTCAGACAGATGTGTCTAGCATATGGAGCATATAGCTCTCTTCAACAAGGGAAAAATAATTACAAATTACCCAGAGTCACCTTATAGTGAGATGGGCCGCATATATATATATTAGATGCACGAAAAATGAATAAATATAACTTTCAATTGAACCCTGAGCCTCTCAAGGTTTTAATTGCACACACACACACACACACACACACACACACACAAAATTTAAAACTGCACGCACACAATTTAAAACTGCAGCAAATGTTTACTGACTGCAGTATGAATTTGTTATCATATTCACACCCATATCACTACTTATCCCAATTCTGCTCAACTAAGCTGGCTAGAGGCTAGTTAGAGGAACAGGATCCATCAAGTCCAAACTAAACAAAAAGTAAATTGGCTTCATGGCCCAAATTTATTCCTCAAAATCTTTGCTTTTTTGATTCCCGCCTCCTGGAACGGACTGAAAATGGGATGCTGGAGGCTGAAAATGGGGCATGCGGAGGCGGGGATAGGCGATGAGAATCCCCATTGCCTGGAACAGCTGGTCAGTGGTATTCCAGTCAGCCAGTCCAACTGCCAATCAGCTGCTAATGCTAAATCAGGCTACGATAAGGTGCTAAAGTTGACCAGGCTATTTGCTATTTGCTTCAAGGACGCTAGCAAGGGGAATACCAGATGGATGCTGGGAGGCAGAGGCAGATTTTTTTTCTTTAAAAAAAAAAAAAAAAAGTTTTATTAATTTTCTACAAACAGACAAACATACAAAACATTAAAAACATCTACTCTCATATATACTTCCGGTGTATCGGTTGGTTCATCAGTTTTGTGCATTCATTTTATAGTGTCAATTACAATTATATTGCATAACCACTCATATTGTCAATCCATATTCTAATATTACTAAAAAAAAATAAAAATAAAAAAATCTTTTTCTGACTATACCTTTAATCATTCATGCTTTGCGAGATAACAATACTTCAAACAGTTTATTCTATAATTTATCATATAATCATAACAAATCAATCCTAAAAACTCTTCATATATATAATATTAATGCTCTATTATTGTATTTTATCATCTAACCATTGATAAAAACAAACCCAAATTGCATATAATTGTTTATCTTCTTGTTCTCTAATTTCAAATGTCAATCTACTCATCTCAGCACATTCCAATATTTTCTCAATAATTTCTTCCTGCAATGGCATTTTCTCATTCTTCCAGTTTTTAGCAAATACAATCCTAGCCGCTGTTAATACATTTACAATCAAATATTTCAAGTCTTTATTATATATATCAGGTAAAATTCCCAATAAAAAGATCTCTGGTTTCAAGTCTATGTGTTTCTTTGTCATTTTTTCCAACCACATGTGAATTTTAGTCCAATATTTTCTAGCATTCTCACAAGTCCACCACATATGATAGTATGAGCCAGGTATCTGATGACATTTCCAACATTTTTCAGATTTATTCTTGAACATTCTTGCTATTCTTGTCGGGGGAAGGTGCCACCTGTAAAACATCTTATACAAGTTTTCTTTATATGCTATTGACATTGTCATTTTATAATTTTGAGACCACAATTTTTGCCATTGCTCTAAATCAATTCCATATCCAAAATTCTTCCCCCATGCAATCATAGTTTCTTTAACTTGTTCTTCCTCTAGCTTAATTCCCAATAAATAACCATATAACTTTTTAATCACTTTCTCATCAGTACCCATCAATATCTTATCTAAATCAGTCTGTTTATCATAGAATCCTTCCGTTTTAAAATCTTCAAGATATCTTGAGTGTATTTGCGCATATGAAAACCAATTCATCCTTATACCTTGTTCCTCTAAATTTTGGATCGTTTTAAGTCCACCCTTTTCATCCAACAGTTCCCCATATCTAACTGTTTGTTCCTTTTTATAGATCATAGGATAGGAAAATGCTTCAATAGTCGATAACCAAACTGGAATTTTCAAGTAACATTGTTTTTTTATCTTCTCCCAATTTAACCACAAAGACTCCCGTATATAATGTCTTCTGAAATACCCCTGTGTTTTAGTTCCCTTGTACCATAAAAAAGCATGCCAGCCCAACAGTAAATCATGTCCTTCTAATGTCAACAATCTATGTTTTCTTAATGTTATCCATTCTTTGACCCACATCAAACTTGCAGCTTGATAATACAATTCCCAATTAGGCAGGCCAAAACCTCCTCTATTTCTAGCATCTTGCAAAAGGTTTAACTTTATTCTCGCTTTTTTACCTTGCCATATAAACTTCAACATAGTTTTATTTAAATCTTCAAAATAGTCTTTTCCAAGTCTAATTGGTATTGTTTGAAAGAGAAATAAAATTCTAGGTAAAATATTCATCTTAATTGTTGAAATTCTCCCTATTAATGACAATTGTAAATTTTCCCATTTCTTCAAATCTGTAATTATCTGTTGTTTAAGTTTAATATAATTATTCTCTTTTAATGTGCTACATCTTGCTGTCAAATATATCCCCAGATACTTAACCTTGTTTGTAATTTGAATTTTCAAAAGATCTGTCAGTTCTTCTCTTTGTCTCAATAACATGTTTTTTGTCAAAATCTTTGTTTTATCTTTATTTATTTTCAAGCCAGCCATCTCACCATATGTCTCTACCTTTTCCAATAACTTTCCAATAACTGAAAATGGGGCATGCGGAGGCGGGGATAGGCGATGAGAATCCCCATTGCCTGGAACAGCTGGTCGGTGGTATTCCAGTCAGCCAGTCCAACTGCCAATCAGCTGCTAATGCTAAATCAGGCTACGATAAGGTGCTGAAGTTGACCAGGCTATTTGCTATTTGCTTCAAGGACGCTAGCGAGGGGAATACCAGATGGATGCTGGGAGGCAGAGGCAGATTTTTTTTCTTGTTTTCCTCCCCAAAAGCTAGGTGCATCTTATGTTCCAGAGCATTTTATAATGCAAAAAATATGGTAATTGAAAAAGAATGAATGCTCTTTTTTAGACTTTTTAAGGCATAAAACCCTCAACTGGATTTCCAATGCCAATGGCTATTTATTCTAGGAAAATCAGACCAATACAATTTTCAGAAGTAAAATATTGACAGCCTTCTTTTCTTTCTTTCTTTCTTTCTTTCTTTCTTTCTTTCTTTC
>BLBF01000017.1:21050377-21094526 GCA_015471245.1 Laticauda colubrina
TCTTTCTTTCTTTCTTTCTTTCTTTCTTTCTCTTTCCTGTTATATATTCTGGAAAATGGAGCCAAAATTAATCTTGCAAGCGCTGTTTATAAAGATGTGATGATATTTGTTCCTGCAGGGATAATTTTAGGTTACTTTCCTGGCTTCAGTCAGTGATTAATCAGTCTTTTGGACAGAAAATTATTTTTCTACTTTCACTAAGTATAGTGAAAACTCACTAAGTAAGTTGCATACTTTCATATGCAACAGATGAAAGCAGCAGTCTAATGAAGCCTTATAAACCTCACAGCAAAACAGCAAGAGTAGTCAAAACATTGCATCACTCTGGACAATGTAAGTCTCTCTTATGTTGGACATGCAACACAGCAATGATTTCCTACAAGAGATGCAAGGGTCTGCAAACCATGAAGTGCTTTGCTACTCTGATAACATATCTCAAATTTGGGGTATCTCTAAGCTTTTGGTAGTTTTTGTAGCTTTATTTTCTAATTTTCCTCTAACCAGAATAAGTACACACTTTTTTGCAGTTTTCTAAGCATATCATAAGTTAGAACTGAATTATTAAGATAAGATGAAAAGTCCACCTCTAAAATTGACTGCATTCTGAAGAATTCTATCTGAGATCTATGGAACAAGGTGCCATTTAGTTCATTATATAATGCCTGGGGTATGGGTAGCCAGTCAAAGTGGCCTGGAAAATTTATCTTGGGTAATCATCATATCTATTTATTTTCTGTATATAATACAATAATAATATTGGAAGTAGGGGTGGGATTCAAATTTTTTAACAACCGCTTCTGTGGGTGTGGCTTAGTTGGTGGGGATGGCTTGATGGTCATGTGACTGGGTGGACATGGCTTGGTGGACATGTTATTGCCTGGGCATGGCCAACTCAATATCACTCACATTGAGGCGCACACCTCCTTGCCTGGCCTATCATGACTGTGGGGATGCTGCAACAGTCGTAAGTGTGAAAAATGGTCATAAGTCATTTTATTCAGTGCTATTGTAACTTTGAATGGTCACCCCACACAAACAAAGTACCAGCAAAGGAGGAGAAAAAAACTCCAGAGAAGTTCCTGAGAGAGGAAGTCTAGTCCTGCCAAGAATGTAATAAGAGTTAATGGAGAGGTAGTTTCTGTAAGCAACACCAGAATGTTTCCTTCCTGCCTTCCTTACAGGATTAGGCCAATAATTTCTTCTAACAACCGATTCTTCACACTGCTTAGAATGTTAACAACTGGTTCTAGCAAATAGTTGCATACCGGTAGAATCCTACCCCTGATTGGAAGAGATCTTGGAGGTCTTTTAGTCCAACCTCCTGCAGGAAACTCTATCCAATTTCAATCAATCAGAATACAATACAACAATTTCAATTGCAATTAACCAGAATAGTAGAACAATTTCAGACAAATAGCTGTCCAATCTCTTGTTAAAAACTGTCAGTGTTGGAGCACCCACAACTTCTGGAAGCAAATTGTCCCCCTGATTAATTGTTGTTGTCAGTCAATTTCTCCTTAGTTCTAGGTTAGTTCTCTCCTTGATTAGTTTCCATCCATTGCTTTTTGTCCTGCCTTCAGTGCTTTGGAGAATGACCCCGCTCTTCTTCTGAATTTCTGTTTTGTATTTTTGTAGTTTTTCTCAACCTCAGCAACTTTAAAAAGGGGTGGACTTAAACTCACAGAATTTATCAGCACATTCAGAGGGCCCTGGAAGTCCAAACTCTTAAAGTTGCTGAGGTTGAGAAACAGTATTCCACTGTGTATATATTTGGAGTGTGGAGATCTTCAAATTGATGACAAAACCTGAAAGAGAACTCTCCCTTCAATTGATATGTGAAATGATGTGGCCCTTGTGCTTTTAAAAACAATGGGAAGAGGTTGCATTGTGATTTCTTCCTCTCTAGAACGTGTAATCGATGGAGAAGTTTCTGTGTCTCCTGAGAATATTTTTCAAGATTTGCAATTGCTGGAGGAGAGAAAGGATGCCTGTGAGATGATGTGAAAGACCACAATTCAAAGCCACTTCACAGAGTCCAAGTAGAAATTGATGCACTAAATTATTTTCTTGTTCTATAAATTATTGTGGTATATCTAAATGCATCCATAAAAACCTTAGAGTTAGGATATATAAATAAAAAAAAAAACCTTATGAATGTTTCTATCTTTTTATAATCTCAGCATGAAAAATTTGGGTTTCTCTTGTTCTGATCTATAAAACATATTTGTTTTATTAGCAATAACCAATAATGTTTAGTATTTACAATTTAGTATTTGATAAACAGAGTCTTTTATCTGCAGATGGAACCCTGAGAGCACAAGGATATGAATTACTGGTCACTAAATATTTTCTTCTTCTTAATACAGGCATATACCAGGGTTGGCATAGGCTAAAATGGCAAGGTCAAAAACTGTTTTACTTAGCTGGAAATAAATTAAACAAGACCTCCACATTACTAACATTCAGACTGAACCTAAAGTGGTTTACTTATACCTGTCAGTATAGAGTTGCAGCACAGATGCAATGAAAATAAGAATACTAGAAAGTTGGGAATATTAATCAACAGAACACCATTATTTGCAATCTAGTTACTATTTTCCAATTGTGTATAATAGGATTGTTTGAATAAGCTCTAAACGGATTCCAATGGTTGATTTGATTCTCAGTTTGGTCTAATTTGAACCAATTTGGAAAATTGAATTGATTTGATTTCCACTTTCAAAAATACTTCTGAATCCTTAAATCAGTTTGGATGCATCAGATTTGGCTTGATAGTTCAGTTCCAATGAAAATGACTTGCTTCTGTGTTGAATTTCCAAGACAAAATCTCTATGTCCTAATAAATCCTTAATGAATAATAAATTATTGCCACTTTACAATTTGTTTGGGCTACTATTTTAACATTCCATACCACTGATTGAAATTATGGCCTGTTTTAGTTGTTGATGAAAGCTATGAACTTATTTCTGTTATCATGGTGGATTTTATTCTTTGTTAAAAAAAAAAGATAAACTTGCTATTTTGTATTCCTCTTATATCCAGTCTAATTGATTTTTTTTTAAAAAAAATAACAAGCATGGAGTATAGATAGGAGTGAAAGTCCTTTCCTCAGGATGCATATTATTCTGATTAAGTATTTGGTATGAAGATTAAATGAATTTCTGTTTTAGTCTGATTATGCCATCTGAGTTAGCCAAAAAAAAAAAAAGAGGGTGCCAGGGGAAAACACTTTGAAACAAAACAAAAATTATGAGACACTTGTGTTTCAAGATTCTAAAGTGATTCTTCGGATGATGTTGTGATTAAAATAGTTTGATTTGCATTTTCTGAAAGGAGGGAAATGAATCTTAATAAGAAATCCAGTTTACCCAATAATGCCTGAACATTCTTAAGATTCTGTTTTGCCAGAATTGTATACAGGTGAAACTCAAAAAATTAGAATATCACACAAAAGTTCATTTATTTCAGCTTTATTTATTTATTGCAACTTAAAAGGTGAAACTAATATGATAGACTCATTACATGAAAAACAAGATAGTTCAAGCCGTGATGTTTCATAATTGAGATGATGATGGCTTACAGCTCATGAAAACCCCAAATCCACAATCTCAGAAAATTAGAATATTGTGAAAAGGTTCAATATTCTAGGATCAAAGTGTCCCACTCGAATCAGCTAATTAAGCCATAACACCTGCAAAGGGTTCCCCTTGAGTGGCAACCAAGAAATGAAGCAGCAGGATAGCTTCAACTGAAGTCATTTTGTAGGTTGACACATACTTTGAAAAATAGTGTGATACAGTAAAGAGGTTGACTTTCCCCATTTTTGCAGTTCAAACTTTCTGATTGATTTACCAGTCTAACTGGATCTGGAAGTCCCACAAGTTCATAACTTTCATATTCACCACAGCCTTTTGTGGGATCTCCCATCTAGATTTAGGGGGCATCTAGCCCTTATTCTGTACAGAGGTCCAAAACACAATGACGGTTACTTGGTTATTTGGTTGTGTACAGAGTTCCTATTTGCATCTTACACCCTGCCACTATGTGTTAGACTGTCTCTGTGGTCTTTCTGTATACTCTTCACCTTGGGGCCTCTCTATTGTGGTAGATCCCTACTTCTATGGATCTGTTGCTTAATGCTTGTACTTGTGCTGCTGTGATAATTGCCCCAGGGCTGTCATTTAGTCCAGGCCTTTCCAGTCACTAGTAGGATTTCCCAATGTCTGCCACCTCAGCTCTCTGTTGATGGTCCGGCTTTGTGAAGCAGTGATGGAAAGGAATGGGGATGGTTCTGTGTGAGTGGCAGGTGAACAGGCATTTACACAGCTCCATTTGCACAAGTGGCATTTATTCGCTTCTGACTCTCACACAAATAGTGTGCCCTAATACCTGGCCCCCTGCTGCGCATGCAAGTGGAACTGTGTGTGAGCATGTGCTTGGCCACCACTTCCATCACCCAGTTCTCAATGGGCTGCGGCCTGGGGATTGGGAATCTCTGGTATATCCCATGCAGGGTCTTGTCTTACCATGGCAATTCCTATGCTTGATCTTCTTCCCATGTCTGCTACTACCTCTTTCTCTTTCTTTTTCTCTCTTTCTTTTTCTCTCTTTCTTTTTTCTCTCCCTCTCCCTCTCTCCCCCTCCCTCTTTCTCTCTCTGTGTATATATGAATATTACCAAGAATCTAATTTAGATTAACAATGTCTCCCTTCCCCAGGTCTTTGTGTTAAATAGCAATCAAGTTTTGACTTTATTAGGGTTAGAAAAACACAATTACTTTGGCCTAGAATAAGCAGCAAGAGTGCACCAGTTTAAACTTGTTTCATAACAATGAGAAGATCAAACTGCATTCCCAAGCTGCTTATTTAAGAATGTTGGCAAGAAGGCTGAGCCCTACCTCTGAGACCCATTGAATTATGTAATGATTGATTTAGCATATTTATATGGCTCCCTCATCCAGTAAAGACATTCTGGTAGAACCTTTCCTGCACTGGAGCCAATATGTTTAGTGCTGCCCAAGCCTTTATCAATGGTAGACATCTACTGATCTTGTATACTCTTCCACTGAAGTCTTAGAAGGAAGGCTACTGATATTTCATTTGAAAGTTACCAGTCTCCAGACTACAGGTTGATATGATATGAGTGGAGAATATTTTGTTTTTTTCCTTTGTTATCTTCTTTATTTGTACAGTTGCTGAAGCTTAATTTGATGCAAAATTAGGCATTATTATGAGCTGGATGCTATGAAACAGAAGGCTGTCTGATTTTAATTATGGCTATCATATTCCTCTTTGAGCATAATGTGGAAGATCTGTCATCTTTTAAAAGAATGAGCATACAACCACTCTAATGTCAGTTTTAAATAACATGTTTGATCCACAAAGTATAAAGTACCAAAGTGGGAGAAATAAAGCAAACCCATCAACAAATAACAAAGTGCCCCCAGGATCTTAAAGGAAGTTTCACATTTGTCCATATCTACCATTATTAGCTGTTAATTCAGTAATTTGTCTTCATTTAGTTTGAAATAATGACATGAATGTTAATGATGGAAACAAGCAAATTACTGGAATGAACCTGTGTCAGTTTATTCAATGGAATTTAAAAAAATATACACAATTTGTGTCATAAATCAGAGTCAAAAAGAATAGATGAAGGGGAAAGGAGGGAGGGAGGAAGGAAGGAAGAAAAGGATGGAAGGAAGGAAGGGGAAGGGAAGGTAGGCAGAAAGGGGCATTGGCTTGACTGATACAGAACTGATTTAAAAGATGTAAGGATAAGAGAAATAGAGGTTGTTTTAAACATGATTACATAGAAGAGATATCAAGCCTCTGCAATATAATTATGAAATACTTTCTAAGACCACGCTGCCCTAAATTTTGAGACATAGCCAACATGTCTCATTTGATTAGATTTTCCAATAAAGAGACGAAAGAAAGGCACCTTTAGAATAACATTTGAAAAATAATTGTGTAGAATTATCAGCACAAGAGATGATCAAGCATATAGCTTTCCAGAATATGATGGAAAATTGAAAGTTTACCCAATTCTGCAATTGCAGTTGAGGTTTAATGACATTTGCAATTCTAAACAGGCTCTCTGGCTGCCACCTACTGGTGAAGGGATGTATAAGAATTCAGACCATGTATTGCATATACATGAGACCACACATTAAGCCACATATAGATTACCCACTCAGATGCAGACCCCAGATTTTCTGCATGAGATTTCTTGACTGCTAACAATTAACCAGTCAACAGCTCACATAAAATTAGCCCTTCCACAGTTTGGACATCTTGTATCTAATAACAAAGGCAATAATGAAGCTAGCAGTTCAGTAAATCTTGATGTCGCACTTTGGTAACAAGGACTTAAGAGTCTGCATCTTAAGCAGACTCTCTGGCTCACACATCCTAAGAAATATATATAGTGGTTGGAAAAGAGGAGGAAGGAGTATTAAGCAAGTTTGCCACTTTGAATTATTTACGAAAATAAAATTACAGGATAGAAATACGTAAATAAATGGATTAGGACAGAAACTTATTTCAAGGAAATTGTTCTACACATCATTTCTCTCTCTCTCTCTCTCATTTTACATTGTGACCACAGGCAATCATCTGCCAACTTTTCATCAATAAATATAGTTTGAAAGTGAGGCATCATGGAGTTAAGCCCATGTCACACTGAACCAACGGATGCACAATCTCATGCGCACCCGCTACCCATCTTGCAGAACAGGCTCGTGGACCTCCAGCAAGGCAATGGGGACATGGAGCCTGGGGAATGGAGGCAAGGGTGAAACCTGATAGACACTGAGGATGTGCAAGGCCCCAACAGAGCCTCACATGAAGCGAAGAAGCAGCGCAACCTCCTGAGACAATGGTGCAACTCCCCAGCTGGAGCAGTGGAGTGGCAAGACAGGATGGTAGATGCTTAATGGATGCTTCCTTCAGCCTGTCTCATCACACGGGTGAGATTGGGCCATGTATGTTGGGTTGGCCTACAATGAACAGGGCGTTTAATAAAGAGTTGTGTTTATGTTGACATGTGTGGATAATTATTACATTATTATTGATAATAAAGGGCCATAGTTGTGGCACCTGGGAGGGTGGACCATACAGTCCCACTATGCTTGCACTGGAGGTTTATGTATCCCACAGGTATTACCCATTCCAAAGGTAACCCTGCCCATCCCACTGCTATCTCAACCCGTCCCACTACTAACTTAACCCATGGCTTAAACCATTTCTAAAAGTTTCCAGCAGGACTTTATTAAAAAAAAAAATGAAGCAAATGTGTGAATCAAAACTAGACTTTATTAACAGCAAGCTATAAAACAAAAATGAGCCTCTGGCACTCCTCTTGGTCACTCAGTCTCAGGGGTGAAGGGTCCAGGTGCTGTGTAGGTGGCTGGTGCTGGAGTGCTTGTCATCAGCTCCTCCAGAAGCAGAAGCAGCAGAAGCGCCAGCCCCAGAAGAGCGAGCCCGTGCTGCAGAAGCCCCAGCAGAACCAGAGTGAGGGCCAGGGGGCGGGATGGTAGCCCTGTCCCTCTTGCAAGGGCTGGCAGCAGATGGCTGAGGCTTGCTGTGCTTCCGCATGGTTGTGAGGTTGCTGGCTGGCAGGGAGGCTGGCAGCAAGGCTGGTAGCAAGGCTGGCAGCAAGGCAGGCAGCAAGGCTGGCAGCAAGGCAGGCAGACATGCAGGCAGGGCAGGCAAGGCAGCCAATCCGTCCGGCAGCAGGTCTTTCCTCTGAATGGCGACCTGCTTCCGAGCTGCTTCCATTATATCCGTGAGGCTGACGCAATGCATCCTGCCCGCATGCGCAATTAATGCCAGGCATCCACTAGGCTTCCGCTAGGCTTCCGCTGTGCATCCGCTGTGCATCCGCTGTGCATCCGCTTCATCCGCTTCATCCGCTCGGCATCCGTTCTGCATCCACTGTATCCGTTCTGCATCCACTTCGCTGAGGCCTCCCGGAAGCCCTGCGGATGTGCCATCCACTCCCATCTGCTTCCATCCGCTAGGCTTCCGTTCCGCATCCGTTTTGCATCCGCCCTGCGTCCTCCCCGCATCCGTGTTATCCGCTCCGGTTATGCAAATTTTAGCCCCCTTTGAGAGCGGATAACAACGGATGGAACATTTTGCTCGTCCGCTGTGTCCTTTTTGCATCTGTTGGGCAGTGTGACATGGGCTTTAGTCTCAGTTTCTGTAAGCGTTCTAGACAAGAAGCATAAACCATGCGTACTAACAGTAAGGGCAGTAAGCTACCAGTTTGGACCAGTTCAGACGAACCGGTAGTAAAAAAAAAAAAAAAAAATCTCCCACAAGGAGCTGAGGGGAGGAGAAAAAGGACAATCAGCTGAGAGGAGAAAGAAGAGAAAAACGCAGGATTGGCCCTCCTGCCTGCCCTTGCGTTTTTCTTTTCTTTATCCTCTCAGGTATGTGGGGAAAGCTGCGGGGGCTAACAATACTTTTACTGTAAGAATAGCACAAACAATACCATAGTTTCTAGCAACAGAATCTTGCAAATCTGAAAGAATGTCTTCCCTCATTTATTTTTGCTTGATTATGTGCCATCAGGTTGTTTTTTTGATCCCTAATCTAATGATAGATTTTCTCCATGAGGATTTATTCCGAACCTGTTTTTTTCAAGTCTCCCAATAATGTTCTCCTTGCTACTCCTTTGCCATTGGTCATTCTTTTTTTCTCTTTTCTTTCACTTTTTCCAACAGCAGAGTATTCTCCAGAGAGCTGAGTTTTCGCAAAATGTGTCCAAAATAATCTAATTTGAGCTTGGTCATTTGGGCCTTGAGTGAGAACTTGGTTTGATTTGTTCAATGATCCATTGATTTGTTTTACTGGCTGTCCACAGTATTCTCAGGAGTCTTCTCCAAAACCAAAGTTGAAAGATAATCAATACTCTTTTTGTTCTGCTTCTTTAAAGTCCAGCTTTCACTTCTACAGAATGTAATAGACTTATTTTTACTTTCCAGAAAATTAGGGAAGGTCCCTTCTGAGATACTTCCCAGTCCCTCCCTCCTTCCATGGGCTGTGATTCCTTTTGCATGACAGCTGTCTATGTTGCAGGTTTTCCTCTTGTCTCCCAAGGTCTTTCCCAGGTACAATTATGGTAAATTCATCAACAAATATTTGCCACCTCAATTCTTCCCGAATAATAATTTATAGCATTTCCAATCAAATTTTCTTCATTCAATTTGTCCATTGCATCCTTCCTCTTCTATTTATTTATCTATTAAATTTATATACCACTCATCTCATTGTCAAGAGGCTCTATTTTCCTTATCTTCACAAGCATAGAGTTTTTTAAGCAGTCAAAATTTGCTTTAATCATATGCCCCCAGTATGTAAGTTTCTACTACTGTAACACACACTCAAGGATGGAATTCCGCCAGTTCGAACCGGTTTGGGTGAATCCCTAGCTCCAATGATCAGCTGGCTCCGAACTGATCGCTCCAACAATCATGTGGGCCTGCCCGTCCACCCCTGCGCTTTACTCACCTATATCTGCTCAGCTGATTCGCATGCTAGAGTGGATTGCCACACCTCAGCTGTGTTATTTCCCTGAAGTAACATTGAAGGGAATTAGTTTTGAAAGCTGTGAAAGCATGTGATTAGCAAACTGGTTGTTACACCAGCAGCATCCCACCACTGCACACACTTCAAATAATTCAGAAGATATGGTTTGGATTTTACCACATGCAGGAACAGAGCACCCCTTTGCTATTCATTACAGCAGCCAGGATTTTGGGGGAGGCTTCTGTATTACACTCATTAGTTGCATTAATATTAATTAATGAATTCAATAAACCTGCTGCATCTTTTTCCGGACTCCCATGGGAGCTACAAACCACATTTGCTGCTTTTGGAACCAACAGAAAGCATACAGATATGAGAATTGAAGTGTTAATTTCCAACCATTTTTAACTTTGAGAAATCCTTGGTTCTGACTGAGCTTGCTTGATGAAAACAAGCTCAGAGAGCACCAAGGACCTCTCATTTCAAGCCTGAGCTACAAATACTCTTTTGTACTGGTACCATTTTTAAGTTTGCTTTGCCTAGTTTCTGACTGCTGATTATCACCTTCCAGGAGTACTCAGTAACTAATCCAGAACTGTTAACAAGTTTTTCTTTCATTGCATGGTACTCTGCAGCTTGATCATTTGCAGGCAATCGTAGTTATTTTTCTCTCTTTCTCATTGTTCAGCTTTCATATTCATACTTTGCCTCTGGGAAGACCACTACTTTGACTAAACTAATCTGCATCTCTGTATGGTTTGCCAATTGCACAGTGGCAGATAGGAAAGCATTCCATAAAGCACTCCAGAAGATCATTGGCTGCCCTCTCCTCTCTTTGGAAGAGCTTTATAGCTCCCGCTGCCTTAAAAAAGTTCAAAATATTCTCAAAGATCCATCTCATCCTGGGAACCCTTTTTTGAACTATTACCATCTGGCAGACGGTACAGAATAATAAAAACAAGCACAAATAAGCTGAAAAACAACTATCCTAGGTCAGTACCTCTTTTGAATTCTATTGTACAATGTGGTGTTGGTGCGGTGTTGCGGGTTTTTGGTTCAATGTGTGGAATGTGAAGGATGTGTGTTTATGTTTATTTTCATGGTCATGATGTGCACTGAAGATAGTGTTTGATTTTGTTGTATGAGGTGCAGTGATAATAAAGTAAACTAAACTAATCTAAACTTTATTGTCACAGGAATATCCTTAATATTTAAAACCTTTTTGTTCATATTTGCCATTATTTGGTTATTTAGCACATGGCATACAAAACTAGGGGGGCTACAATGTCATACACATCGTAGAAGTTCTGGCAGCTGACTGTTACACCAGTGCACCAAAAAGGGTCAAATTAGCTTCACACCTACTGGCCTGCAACCTTCTCAGAAGAAGTTGGACATTGTCTTTCTTCCTTGGATTTATCCATTCCTTTCTCACCAACAGTGTCATCTTCATTCCTGAGCTTAAGAAAGTAAAACTGCTTACCCCCTTCTCTTCATTTTAATTGTAATTTCATGATCATTCTAGTTAGCAATAGCATTTAGACTTATATACCTCTTTACAGTGCTTTACAGCCTTCTCTAAGCAGTTTACAGAGTCAGCATATTGGCCCCCAACAATTTGGGTCTTCATTTTACCGACCTTGGAAGGATGGAAGGCTGAGTCAACTTTGAGTCTGATGAGAATTGAACTGCCAAATTGCAGGCAGCTGGAAGTCAGCAGAAGTAGCCTACAGTTCTGCACTCTAATCATTGTGCCACCATGGTTCAGTTAACTTGTCTTCTTAAGGCCCGGTCCCAATGCACTTATGGATGCAAAGAGGATGTAAAACATTAAAAAAAATCTTGTCGTCCATTGGAAAATGCTATGCATCCGTTGTGTACTCACTGCATATATATTTCATACGCTCTATCCTTCGAGCATCCATCCACTACAATTTCATCCATGCAAGAAGTTTTGAGCTGCACAAAACTTTGTGAACGGATGAACTTTCCGCCGTGTATGATATACATTCCATGACATATACGGGCAACAAACGTTCTATGTCCGTGATCATCCATTAACCGTCCACTGTATCCTCTCTGCATCCTCTGGGCATCCTCGCAACTCACATCCACTGCAGCTGAAAACAGAAAGAGGGAGGAAACAAAAGGTACACGGAACGTCTACACACCATTAGTAGCATGGAAATAGAAAGGATGTAAGCGTATGCATCTCATATATAAAGTATTAAAAATGGACAAAACGTTTGTATCTGGGATGTATCTCACATATTTAGGATGTCTCCAGTATGTCTAGAGTATGTAGAAGGCCCCATAGTGGACAACCTATATTTTCCATAAAAAGGGGGAGAAAATCATCTGGATCGCTGGGATGGTGGACCAAACAGTCCCACTATGGTTGCACTGGAGGTTTATCTATCCTACAAGTATCCTTATCTATCCCACAAGCATGCAAAGGCTTAACCATTTTTTCAAAGTTTTCACCAACACTTTATTAAGTTAAAAAAATGAACCAAGTAAACTAAGTGTCTTAAGCAAAGATAAACTTTATTAACTTTCTTAGGTAAACTTTATGACTTTATTAAAAAAGCAAAATGAACCAAGTAAAGTGTCTTAAGCAAAGGTAAACTTAACAAGTAAACAACTCAGTCTCTGACACTATTCTCAGTCACTCTGAGTCATGTCTAAGGTCTCAGTTGTTAAGCGGGCAGGGACTGTGGAGGTGGCTGTGGCTTGAGTGCTGGTCTGAGGCACCATTGGGGTGCTTGGCCCTGAGGGTACAACAGGTGGTGGTGTGTTCAGGAAGCTATCCGAGAGCTGACTCAGTTCCGTGAGGTTGAGAGGCCCTTCATCAAGGACTTGAGATGTCAGGCCCAATACTGATGACAGATTGTCCATTGACGGGCTTGGCTGTGGGGTGGAGGAAGGGTTGGGAGGAGTGTAGTGGGGCTGTCTGGTCTGCAGCTGGGTGAGGAGTGGCGTCTGTGGTGTCCAATGAACCTGGGCCTGGACTGGGAAGTTCTGCTTGTGCTGTGGAAAGTCCTGGTAGTCGTAGCCTTGGTAGGTGAGGGGCTGTTGAAAGCCGTGGAAGGGCTGTGACATCACCTGGGGTTGAGGAGCAGACCTGGACTGGGTAGGAGCAGCTTCAGCTGGGCCTTGAGGGTTGTGCAGAAGTGCTGTAATCTTCTGCTTCATCACCTGGTATTGGGCCTCGGGCTGGCTCACGTAGGTGATGAAGGTGTTCCAGCCTGAGGATGCTCTGTTCAAGTTGATCAGCTGAGAGAGAAGTTCTGTGCTGGTCTTCATTGTGTCCCTGATCTCCAACAGCACACTGTGGTCCTGGCCCCTCAGTCTGCCTCTCTTCCTATGTCCTGTGGAGGTGGGGTGGGGGTAGGGGTGGGTTGGCCTCTGGTGGCTGCTGCTTCTTCCTCCATTTGTGACAGCAGGGCGTCATCCTCCACGGGATCCTCCAAGTCTGCTGGCACGGGAAGTGCAGCTGTCGGGGGGGTGTCTCTGCTGTGGGGCCCTCTGAAGACACCTGCCTGGACAGGGTAGGTGGCTCCTGGCTGGAAGAGGACTGGCTGTCTGTGGGCTGTCTGAGGGAGAGGAGTCTCAGAGGGGCTGCTCCTCGGTGGCGGATCTCACCCTCCAGGAAACTGCACTTGGCCATGACGTACATCTCCCAGTCAGTGAGCTTGACAGAGGCCTGCCCAGATTTCTTGAGGTGTAGCTTGCCATATCAAGTGTGCATGTACTTCCACCATCCAAGCAGTACTTCTACAGTGTACCCCAGGCTCTCTGCCTTGTCTCTCCAAGCTGCCTGCTTCTTCTTGGTGTCCTGATACAGTCTGTGGCCCTTTCTCCACAGGTACTCGTTCTCCCTCAGCCATTCCAGCACCTCATCTTTATGCTCCTCGGAAATGGTGTACTGTTTCCTCTCTCCCTTCTCCTTCCCTTGCCTCTTCCTCCCTCTGGTAGGGGCTTCAGCAGGGCCTTCAGGGGCTTGAGCAGCAGGGCCTTCAGGGGCTTGAGCAGCAGGGCCTTTAGGGGCTTGAGCAGCAGGGCCTTCAGCAGCAGCAGCTTCAGAGTCAGTGCCAGGGGGTGGAATGCTGGTTCTGCCCTTCTTCACCTTGTCAGGGCTTGAACAAGTAGGCCCGGACTTCGTCTTCTTGCCTGACTGACGAACTATGGTGTTCCTGCAAGATGTATGTGGCAGCTCGTCTTTCCCCTGTATGCTGATTGCATGCGTGCTGCATCCTTTAATATCCATGGAGCTGATACAATTTATACTCCCCACATGCGCGGTGAATGCGTTGCATCCGATATACATCTGCGAGGCATCCCCTTTGTTTCCTATAGGCGTCGGTGATGCATCCGCTTCATCCGCTATGCATCCTCCCCTTCCGCTATGCATCTGCTTCAAAATTCTCCCCCGGAACCCCTTCGGAGATGTTATCCGCTTCCATCTGCTTTCATCCACTAGGCTTCCGATGAACATCTGCTTAACTTCCCCGCTACGTACTACCCACGTCCGTTCTTTTCCGTTCTTTTCCGTTCTTTTCCTTTCTGTTTATGCAAATTTTCACCACTTTTTGGAGTGGATGACAACAGATGGAGCCACCCCCGAAATTTTGCTCGTCCGCTGTGTTCTTTATGCATTCGTTTTGCGTCCATCGGCCAGTGGGACCGGGTCTTTAATATTTAAGATTAGCTCAACATATTATTTTTCTGGTTTCCTTTTGCAATGATCCATTTTAAGTTTTTCTTATTTTTGGCTTATAAGGTATTGTTTGCAAATCTCATATTTTTGTCTCTTATGATTTTACCTATCACTTATTCTTGTATATTTGTTCCATTAGTTAAATTGGTATGGGAACAATATGCAGCCTTGTCTCACTCTTCTCCCCATTCACAGACTGATGCATTCACAAACTCAGATCTTACAATAGCTTCATTGTAAAAGTACCTCAGAAGGATAATCCAGTGGTTTGGCACATCTCTTCAACTTTAATATGTTCTACATTTTGACATGATGCAGTATATGCAAACAATGGTCTGCATCAAATAAACAAATCAATAAATCAATCAAAGATAAACATCTTCTGTATATTCTCTTCCCCTCTCTCCTATCCATATAATTTACATGTGTTTTTCTTTGTTATTTCTATCTCATTATTTGAAATTGTCTGGTCATTTAGCCATGACCTGGCAATCAGAACAAGAAAACTATTCTGATCCTGAATCCTTGTACTAGATTCAGGCTCTCTTTAACTTTAAAATAACAAATTACTCTTTGATTTCTAAGAGTCAATGATGACTTGATGGCAGATAATCAATCAATCAAAAGAAACTATCTAAAGATAATAAAATCACATTTGAGTTTACCACAATTTCTAAGATCTTCCTTCCTATCAAGACCATCTAAAGAGAAAATTTCAAGAAAAACATAAAGTCAAGATCACTTTTGGGCTCATGATATCTTTTCCTCCACATAGTATTCAGGTTTTTTTTCAGGCAACTAATGTCTGAATTCAGAAGTTATATGTGGCTTATTTCTATCAAGAATGCTTGTGTTCAAGTAGGATATAAAAGTTAGCTTATTTGAGTAGTAAATTGTAGAATCATATGTAGCATGTCTACCAGTTTTTGTTAGCAAAGAATAAATAATTATGAGAAATTAGAATCAAGTTAAAGAGATACTTTTCTCTTATATATATGTCCTTTGACCAAAAGCTTAAGCATATGTAAAACATGACCTACTCTGGTCAACAATAAAGTGACCTTAAAACATTCAGGCTTCAGATTTCAGGACAAGATATCAGTCATTGCTACATTCAAAGAGCTATATAAATTGCCAGCTCAAGATTTGAAGCAATTTAGAATTAATTGTCAAGAATTAAAAGGAAAATAGACTATTTTAATCCTATTCTCAGTATGTCATTTCTCACATTCAAAGTGTTAATGCAGTACTATAGCTGTTAGAATATTTAAACAAAGCAAATCAACTTACAGATTGATATGCTGAGTATAAAAATAGATATATTTTACAGCATGTTTTTCTCTTAGTTTTGATTCTGCTGGTTTCCCAGAACAATGGGTTCCTCCAACATAAAGAACTGGTTACAAAAAATAGTAAAAGAACAAATAGAACTTGAACCTGAGTTATTCATGTTGGGAATATCTAAAAAGAAATACAAGAAAAAGATTAAATATATGTTATTATACTTACTGACTGCAGCACTAATAATATATGCACAATATTGGAAGCATAACAACATTCCTTTGGATAAATTGGTAATTCAAAAAATCTTGGACTGTACCAAAATGGATAGATTGACTCTAAAATTAAAAGATAAAGAAGAGTCGGAATATCATGAAATTTGGGATATGTGGTATAATTGGCTGGAAAATAGGAAATAACGATAGTTAAGATAAGAAAAATATAGATATATGTATATATTGTATAGTATTGTATATTAAAGTACATATTTACAAGAGATGGATATGTATAATAGTGATGCTACAGCGCTGTTAATGTTATGATAAATACTTTTTAACATGTAAAAAACAATAAAAAATTTTTTTTAAAGGATGGAAGAACAATATACAATTTTTAATGAACAGAACATATATAGGTGGGTAACATGTGGTTTGCCAGTTGTTGGTGGCTGATGGAGTTTCCTTTCCTTGCCAAGTTTGGCAAGTACAATGAAAGAACATTAAAATAATGAAATTTTAATTTCAGATATGCTTGTAAATGAAGAAATTCCACTGAACCTGAAAGTCCTTTCTTCTGAATGAGACATGAAATTGCCTATTTAAGAATTTAAAATAAACATATTCAACTCAAATGTACTACTCTATATCAATCTGTGACAAATATTTCTACACCATAATTTACAGCATTCTTATTATTGGCTGTGTTGATGGATTTCTTGTCACTGAATAACCAGAAATCCTCCACAGTGGTTAAAAAGATATCTCACTACTATCATACCGTTTCTGCTTTTTTTGTCTGCTTTTTTTTCTAGCAGTATTATTATTCTAGCAGTATTATTATTCTAGTAGTATTATTATAAGACCTAGGGTTAGAGGAAAAAAAACCTGGCAAAGATTTGTAAGTTTTCATCCAGACAGACTGTTGAGATATTGTAGAGAGTCTGTATTGTATTCTTAATTTTCCTTGGTCAAAATCTGTAAAAGAAAACCATTTATTTAAATGAGTTACATCTGCATATGGATGCATGCGTGGTGATAACAATGTTTTTTTTTTTAATGCAAAAATTGCCTGCAGTGAGGAAATTTATAAAATATAGAATGAGACCAGGGACATTGATGTTAAAATATTTCTCAAGCAATTTATATCAAAGCTGAACTACATATGTAAAGAAAAGTTGCATGGTTAGCTATTAGGGAACTTGCAAATATAAACAGATGTGGATTTATTTTTGAATGTAAAATGAAAAATAGCATCATCAACAAAACAGAATTGTTCCTTACTGATATGAAATCTAAAATGCACCAGATTTATGCCGCTCTTTACATACCTAGCCTCAATGTGTTATATGAATTTCTGGAATTACCAAACCTGAACCAGCATTAAATGGACTCTCAACCTGGTTTCTCATTTAGTTCATGATCTGAGGACTATTTTTTTTTTCAAATAAGGACTTCTTTTCACCTTGAGTTTCATGATACATTTTAAATCCTTGCATAGTACAATTGTTTTGTTTTTTTAATGTTATGATTATAGTAGATGTGCCTATTCATATTTTTGTGATTCTGAGGAAAACTAGTTTGCTCCAGTATGCAAACTCCAAGTATAGCCACATGTACCTAGAAAGTATAAATATATGTACAGTATCTCTAAATAAATTTTAAATATTATAGCTACAATATAAACAAAGGCACATTTCCCTTTTTATCCTGCAGTTGTCTGGTTGCAGTGAAATTAGTGCAGAGACTATAAATGCACCTAGGGTGCAACGAATGAGTAAAAAAGGAATGAAGTTGCACTTGCCAACTTGTTCTTGGCCTCCAAGGATTGCTGAAGCTTTTCATAAGAGATTGTATCCTATGAATTGTAACTAAGCAATCCTTTGTAGTGGAAATGGAAAGCCACATCACTAGATTTCTTTTTCACTCTCTAGCTTAAACTGAGCCTTTATCATTCAGTCATCTACCGGGGGCTTTGTATAATATTACTGACAAAAGACTGGGGCTTCCTGCTTCTCCCCTTCCTGTATTTCTTTGAAGGAATGTCCATTCCTACAAGCAATTTTACCTTTGCCATTGGTTTTGCTTTCATAGTTTATTCTCCAGAACTTTAGTTGATTTTGGTCCATAAGCTACTTTTGGTTTCCTTTCCCCTCCCCTTAATTACCAGTTGAAGGATGCACTATCTATTAGTGATTGAATTTCAGAGAAAATGACGTGCCATTGCCTGATACTGAAGAACAGTGGAAGAAAGAGAAAGGAACATAAGGAAAAGAACAGCAGAAGAGATGCCCGAAAGAGGGAAAAGAAATAGCTCCACTCTCTTTGGATAATGGCTGGGCCTACTTTTGATTGTGATCAAATCAACAGCATGTAGCCATAAACAGGTATGCTTTAAAGAAGATATAACAAGAAAATCCAGAAAGAGAAGTGAATAGTAAAGTTAAGTGTCTTCTTGAACTTTACAGCATGCATTATACTCATGAACATTAGGGCATAAAGTCAGGAATAATAGCTTCTTTTGGACCAGGGATCATTATGGTACATGAAAGTTCTCCCTCTTTTCTTTCTCTCTCTTTCTCCCCTTTTCTCTCTCTCCCCCTCCCCCTCTTCCTCCTCCACTCCCTCTCCCTCTCTTCTATTCACTCTCTCCATCATAATCTGTCTGCCTTTCTGTTACCTTTAGTGCTTAAAATCTTCTGAAATAACAATTTCAGTGGTTTAGATGTTCTCACTCAACATTTCACATAAAATAATATCACAAGATTTTGGCCATTGAAAAATAAAATTGGGGGACTGAGAGTGAAGCAGTCCTCACAAACAGCACATGGCTGACAGATGGTAGTTCTGAAGATAGTATTCCTCAGAAGTTTCAATTATGATGCAGTGATCCACATAAAGGAAAAGTTTGGGAAACAAGTTTTTAGGACTAGAACTAGCCATATTTTGGCATGCTTTGTCAAAATAAGAATAAAAGAAGATATAGCGCAATTCCTGTAAAATCACAGTAGCCATTTCCCTAAATATGCTTGTTATTAGTTAATAGCCTCATTTAGCCTTGATGCATCTTTAGTTTTTATATTAAAATGTGTCAAGCAATTCACATATTATCATTATGTGATATTTCTCCCGATGACCAGGCCCAATTACTAGTTTGAGGATTCTCTTCTTTTATTTTTAAAATTCTGAACAATAGGTTTTATTGTTAGAGGAACATGAGCAAATCGGGAAAAGCTCTGAATTTTCTTACTTTGCAGAAATATATTTCTTGAGGAAAAAACAATTTTAAAAGTAAATGATCTGTTGTTAAGTAGTGACTGAAATTAAGTCATATTCATATTTCACTTGAAGAAAAAGGCAATACTGAGAAGCTAAAATTTCTTTTTTCCTCCTCCCTTTATTTTACCTGTGACTCCCATTCCAACTGCAAATTAGGGCAGACTGGCTTAATGGAAATACACTGATTATTTTAGTGGTACTGGTATGAATGCATCAATTAAGCTACAGGAGTGGAATTCTTAATAAGATGCTAATAAGAGGGAAAAATCCCTCTGTACCTATTTGGCCCAATGCCCTCCTGTTTTGCCTCCTATTTTCACAACCCTGACATGTAGCAGTGCATATTTTAACATAAAATAGCACATTTGAAATCCTAACATGTATATTTATTTGGGTGAAGAAAAAGGAAAAAGGATTTTTTTTTCAAGAAAAGTTTATATAGATTTCTCTGTGTTTTGTTAACTTGCCCTTCTCTCTCTCTCCCTGAGAGAGAGAGAGAGAGAGAGCACTTTTTAAATGTAAAGTTTATTTTCCTATTTCTGATTGCCCTAGAAAGAAAATGTAGGGCAACCTACACCTCCAATATTCAAGCCTTGCATGATTGTACACATTATATAATCACAGTAATAAACATGAATACAAATGTATGGAGATTCCAGTTTAAAAACCTCAGCAATTCATCAATAACATTATCATATCTTCTGTGTGAAAGATAAATGTTAAGCTGTGTTTGGAATATGCCTCTTACAGATGTTGTGAGAAAAGATACTTCAGCTCCAAAGCATATTTGAGTTCAGTGTGAATAATAGAGATATGTTCAATCACTGTATAATAAAACTGTGAACTCAACATGAGTTTGGTGTTATTCATTGTGACATCACTTTGTAGTTGTGAAATACTTTTCATTCTAGGAACTTTTCATAGAGGCCTTTTTACATCTGTAACTACTCTGTACAAAGAGTATTGGGCACAGTGTTACTTATTTACTTATTTATTTTTTAAAAAATAACTCAAGATGGCAAATTTATCTAATATTCCTCCCTCCTATTTTCCCCACAATCCTGTGGTGTGGGTTAGGCTGAGATAAAATGTTCTGTTCTGAAAAGAAGGTACGCGAGACAGGAGTTCCAAACAAACAGATCTTTATTAAACTCTTAGTGACTTGTAACAGAACAGCCTTGCTGGAGCCGCGGCAGCCCTTTTTATAGCAGCTGCTCGCGGCTTATGGCCAATGACAGCTCTTTGAGCTTTCCCGCTGTCAGGCAGTCAATTGCGACAGTACTTAAACAGCCAATCCAATTGTGCCTTTTCGGTCAATCGGATTTAAGTATTTGAAGTATTCCTATACACAACACCCCTCCCCTCTTGGTTTCATCCAACGTGCGTAACGTAGTCACCCAGGTAGGTGGGGCTTTTGTGGGTCCTACTTGACCTGCGAGCTCAGTCTCAGCATGGTCTTCCATCGGTTAGGTCAGGATCGCCTTTTCTCCCCATCTTCTCCATGGAACCTCCTGGAAGAGTGAGCCAGCCTTACTGGTCCCGCTTGGGTCTCTCGGGCTGGTTGAGTTGGCTCTGCCGCTCCCTCCTGGTCTGTCCGAGTTGGTCGAGCTGGCCTGGCTGTCTCCTTCCTGGAAGGCCTCGCTTTGCTTCTCTGCTATCGGTTCTCTTCTCCAGAGGTCGTCTATGGGTAAGTGCTCTTTTTGTTTTATTGGGGGTTCTGATTTGGGTTTGTATTGTATTTTTTGTAATGTTATTGGTGGTTTATCTCTCCCCTTTTTATTATTTTGTGTCCCCCCCCTTCTCAGTTGTTTTGGATTTTTTATTGGGGGTGGCATTTGTGGCAGTGCTTCGGGGCTCGGTAGGTTAGTATTGCATTCCAATGTCCTAGAGCGAAGCTGGTCGATGTGTCGTTTCCATGTTCTGCCGTTGTCTTGTGTAAGCCGGTATGATTGAGGGCCTGTGATTTGAGTAACTGTGGCTGGAAGCCATAGTGGGTCCCCGGTAAGATTTTTGGCATAGACTAATTCCCCAATGGCAAAGGAGCGATATTTACTCAAGGAGTCAGGGGGGTTTTCACAGGTGTAGGTGGGGTGTCGTCTATCTAGGTAGGAAGGCAATTTTCTACCCATGAGGAGTTCTGCTGGGCTTTTGTTAGTAGTTGTGCTAGGGGTGATATGCTGAATTGTTAACAGTTTATTTAGCCTATCTTGGATGTCCCCCATGTCCAGTTTTTTTAGGGCTTCTTCAGTATAATGAACCATGCATTCAGCTCATCCATTTGAAGCCGGATGAGCCGGCGCTGTTAGGGCATGTTGGATGCCTTGTGCAGCTAGGTATTGTTCGAAAACTAAGGTGGTAAACTGGGGGCCATTGTGAGAAACTACTACATCAGGCAGTCCATGTGTTGCAAAAGGTTTGTTCAATTGTTTCATGACTGCTTCAGAAGTTGTGGATGCCATAAGAATAACCTCTAACCAGTTTGAATAAGCGTCAACAATAATTAAATAAGTGTTCCCTTTTGTTGGCCCAGAAAAATCAATATGGGGTCTTGACCATGGGCCTCTGGGAGTTTCCCATTCCAGGACTGGTGCAAGAAGGGGGGTAGGCCTTGATTTCTGGCAGTCATGGCATGTTGCCACCTATTTCTCAATGTCTTTGTCCAGCCTGGCCACCAGACATAACTCCTGGCCAAGACTTTTGTTTTTACTATGCCCAGGTGTCCCTCATGCAACATGCACAATACTTCCCCCTGCAATTTTTTTGGAATTACCACCCTGTCCCCCCACAGTATACAACCCTTTTCAAGGGACAGTTCAGTCTGCCGGATGTGAAAAGGTTTAAAGTCTCACCTCTATCCTCATCTGGCCAGCCCTTACTTACCCAATGCAGAATTTGAGCTGTCAGTGGGTCTTTCGTGGAAGCTTTAGTGATGTCTGCCGCGGTTAGTGGCAGATTCGGCCATGTCTCGATCTGAAGAGTGGTGATGGTGGGAGCTGTGTCACCCTCTTTGTTGGGCAGCGGGGAACGGCTTAAGACATCTGCATGGGTGATAGTTTTCCCTGGTTGGTGGATGAGTGTGTAATTATACGCAGCTAGGAATTCTGACCATCTCGTCATTCTTGGTGATAGGATG
Source organism: Laticauda colubrina (assembly GCA_015471245.1). NCBI lineage: Eukaryota > Metazoa > Chordata > Lepidosauria > Squamata > Elapidae > Laticauda > Laticauda colubrina. Next base: position 21,072,542 of record BLBF01000017.1, read on the forward strand.
TTCAGGGTTGGTTTGTTCCCTGCCAGAATTCCTAGTAGGGGTTTGTGGTCTGTGATGATAGAAAATGTCCTACCATAAAGGTATTCGTGGAACCTTTTTATGCCTGCTATGATGGTGAGGGCTTCTCGGTCAAGTTGGCTGTAGTTCCTTTCAGATTTTGACAGCGTTTTGGAATAGAAGGCGATTGGAGCATCTTCGCCATCCGGTAGCTTGTGGCTCAGTATGGCACCGATTCCAAAAGGTGATGCATCACAGGTGACCGTCAGTGGCAGAGTGTTGCTGTATTGTATTAAAACAGTTTTTGATGTCAATAAGTCCTTAATATTTTGGAATTCTGCTTGTTCTCAGCAGCCCCACTTCCAGACAGATTTTTAATCTAGTAGTCAATGTAATGGTTCTGCTACGGTTGCCTTTTGGGGCAGGAAGACATTGTAGAAGTTAATGAGACCTAAGAACGCCTGTAAGTCTGTTTTGTTCTTAGGTCTGGGTGCGTCTTTAATCGCCTTTATTTTCTTCTCAGTGGGGTGTATCCCCTTTTCATCTATAAGATAGCCTAAGAATTCGACTTGATTAGTGGCTAGTTGACATTTTTCTCTTTTGACTTTAAGCCCATGTCACACTGAACCAACGGATGCAAAGAGCATGTAAAACGGACAAAAAAGCTTGCCATCCGTTCGAAAACGCGATGTACTCACTGCCTCTGTTTTGCTTCCTCTCTATCTGTCCAGCATCCGTTTATTGACATTTCATCTGCTCCAAAAGTTTTGGGTTGCCCAAAACTTTTGCGCGGAAAATGTATCCAGTTCGTCCATTCTGCATCTGCTACGCATCCGCTATGCATCCGTTACACATCCATTATGCATCCGTTACGCATCCGCTATATCCGCTAGGCTTCCGCTGCACATCCGCGCAACTCGCATCCGCTCAGACACAGGGAGGAAGCGGAATGGATGCCGAACAGATGCAGAACGGATGCAGAATGGATGCAGCACGGAAACAAAGCGTTTAAAACGGAAAAAGCGTTCGCAGAGGGGACCTATCTCCGATATTAAGGATGTCTAGAGGATGCCTAGAGGATGCCTAGGGGATGCAAAGGGACACCTATACTGCCTATAAAAAGGGGGAACCACTCGTTTGCATCTCACTTTCAGCCCAGCAGCCCAGCTGTGCAGACCTCTGCAGCCTTCATCTGACTCTTGCTCTTCCACAGCATCCAGTCATGTCCACCGTGGATCGTAACACAGTCCTTTTGGCAGCCGCCATCCTTCTGCAACAGTGCGAAGCCATCTACAGGCTCTGTCAACTCTACTATGGGAAGAAAAAGAGGTGGCCAAGAAGCGTCTGGGTCTGAAAATGGATCGGGAGAAGAGCAGAGTATGGACTGTACAACAAAATGATGGTGGAGCTCAGGAACGAAGACACTCATGCGTTCCAGAACTTCATGAGGATTCCTCCAGCCATGTTTGACGAAGTTGTGCAGCGGCTGACACCCAGGTTGACCAAAGCAAACACCAACTTCCGGCCCAGCCTGGAACCTGGGCTCAAGGTGGCACTCACTCTGTGCCACCTGGCCTCAGGGACCACCTACAAAAGCATGCAGTATGGCTGGAGGGTGCCACACAACACCATCTGCATTGTGGTCAGAGAAGTGGTGCAGGCCATCATCGAAGAATACAAAGAGGAGCTCCTCCAGTGCCCCTCCACTGAAGAAGGATGGAAGAAAGTTGCAGAGCAGTGGTATCAGAGGTGGAACTTCCCCCACACCGTTGGAGTCATAGATGGCAAGCACGTGGCCTGCAAAGTGCCAGCCAAGTTGGGGTCCACTTATTTCAACTCCAAGGGCTTCTTCAGCATCGTCCTCTTCGCCATGGTCGATGCTGACTACAAGTTCATGTACATCGATGCTTCAGGCTACGGCTCATCTTCAGATGCCCAGGTATACAATGCCAGTCACCTCAAGGAGGGGCTGGAAGGCAACCTCATCGTGGGCTTCCCAGATCCAGATCCCCTGCTCAACGACACTCAAGATGTGCCCTACTTCATCGTGGGGATGACGCCTTCTCCCTCAGAACCTCCCTCATGAAGCCCTACACCTCCAGACTCCTCACCCGTGAAGAGAGGATCTTCAACTACAGGCTGTCCAGGGCAAGGCGGGTGGTGGAGAACGCCTTTGGCATCCTGGCAAACAGGTTCCAGGTACTTCTTACAGCAGCATCGCCCAGAGACCGTGAGGAGGATCGTGGAAGCTTGCTGCATCCTGCACAATCTCATGCGCACCCGCTACCCAGTCTTGCAGAACAGGCTTGTGGACTGTCAACAAGGCAATGGGGACATGGAGCCTGGGCAATGGAGGCAAGGGCAAATCCTGATCGACACTCAGGATGTGCAAGGCCCCAACAGAGCCTCACGGGAAGAGAAGAAGCAGCGCAACCTCCTGAAACACTGGTTCAACTCCCCAGCTGGAGCAGTGGAGTGGCAAGACAGGATGGTAGATGCTTAATGGATGCTTCCTTCAGCCTGTCTCATCACACTGATGAGATTGGGCCATGTATGTTTGGTTGGCCTACAATGAACAGGGTGTTTAATAAAGAGTTGTGTTTGTGTGACATGTGTGGATCAATGCTTACATTGTTATTGATAAAAAAGGGCCATAGATGTGGCACCTGGGAGGGTAGACCATACAGTCCCACTATGCTTGCACTGGAGGTTTATCTATCCCACAGCTATTAGCCATCCCAAAGGTATCCCTGATCATTCCACAGGTATCCCTGCCCACCCCACTGCTATCTTAACCCATCCCACAAGCATCCAAAGGCTTAAACCATTTCTAAAAGTTTCCACCAAGACTTTATTGAAAAAAAGAAATGAAGCAAGTGTGTGAATCAAAGATAAACTTTACTGAACAATAAGCTGTAATAGAAAAATGACCCAAGTGAAGTGTCCAAATGAAGTCCACAGGTAGCCAGCTACCTGGTCTCTGGCACTCTTATCGGTCACTCGGAGGTGTGCCCAGTCTCAGGGGTGAAGGTTCCAGGTGCTGTGGTGGTGGGTGGTGCTGGAGTGCTGGTCTGTATCGTCATTGGGGTGCCTGGCCCCGAGAGGACAACAGGGGATGGTGTGTTGAGGAAGGTGTCGGACAGCTGGCTCAGCCCCGTGATGCTGAGAGGTCCTTCCTCCATGCTATGCGGTGTCAGCCCCAGTACTGATGACAGATGTACTGAGGCCGGGCTTGGCTGTGGGGTGGAGGAAGGAGCACTGTAGTGGGGCTGTCTGCTCTGCAGCTGGTTGAGGACTGTCGTGGTTGGCATCATAGGTGTGGGTGGCATCGCTGTCGTCAGTGTCATCATTGTCGTCAGTGGCATCATTGGCGTGGGTGGCATTGGTGGCATCAGTGGAACCAGTGGCAACGGTGTCGCCCGATGACTCTGTGCCTGGACTGGGAAGGGCTGCTGCCTGTGCTGCTGAACCTCCTGGTAGCCGTAGCCCTGGTAGGTGAGGGCCTGTGGGAAGCCTTGGAATGGGAGGGACATCACCTGGGGTGGAGGTGGAGGAGCAGACCTGGACTGGGTGGGAGCAGGTTCCTCTGGGTCTGGAGGGTTGTGAAGCAGCTCGGTGATCCGGTCCTTCACCAGCTGGTACTGTGGATCCGCCATTTCCTTGAGGGTCTGGTTGACATAGGTGAGGAAGGGCTTGCGGTTGGAGGAGTCAGAGTCGGTGTGGACCAGCTGAGAGAGGAGATCTATGCTGGTGTGGATGGTGTCCCTGATCTCCAGCAGGACAGTGTGGCTCTGCCCCTCCAGCTGTCCGGCTCTCTGCCTTTCTGCGGAGGCGGATCTGGGAGGGTGGATGCGGCTAGGACTGTGGTGGACTCGATGTCTCCTTTCTCCCACTGCACCAGGGAGTCCTCCACGCACTCCACCACGCTTACCACACCTGTCCGCGGGTTCTCCTCTGTGGCACGCTCCACAGAAACCTGCCTGGAAACAGGGACTGACTCTCGTCCCGAAGAGGACTGGTTCTCAGCAGGCTGCCGGAGAGAGAGGGTCGTGAGAGGGGCTGCTGGTGCACCTCGGTGGTGGACCTCACCCTCCAGGAAGCTGCACCTGGCCATGACGTCGGTCTCTCTGTCAGCTTCACAGTGGCCTGGCCAGATTTCTTCAGGTGCAGCTTCCCATACCAGGTGTGCATGTGCTTCCACCAGCCGAGGAGCACCTCCGAAGTGTAACCCATACTCTTCGTCCTCTCTCTCCAAGCAGCCTGCTTCCGCTTGGTGTCCCTGTACAGCCGGTGTCCCTTCCGCCACAGATAGTCGTTTTCTCTCAGCCACTCCAGCACTTCATCCTCGTGCGCCTCCTCAATATAGTATTGCCTCCTCTCCCATTGTCGCATACGTCTTTTCCTCCCTTTGGCAGGACCAGATGGGCCCTCATTAGAGGGGCTCCCAGGTAGTAGGGGCTGCTCCTCCACACCACCACCACCAGCAGCAGCACCAGCAGGATCATCATCATCATCATCATCATCATCACCAGCAGGATCATAATCATCATCATCAGCAGCAGCAGCAACAGCAGCAGCAGCAGCAGCAGGATCATCATCATCAGCAGCAGCAGCAGCAGCAGTGGCAGCACCAGCAGGATCAGCAACAGCAGGACCAGCAGGACCAGGATCAGCAGCAGTAGAGTAAGCACCAGCAGGGCCAGCAAGTCCAGGAGCACGAGCAGGACTAGGAACACGAGCAGGACGAGCAGGATGAGCAAGACCAGGAGCACAAGCAGGACGAGCAAGTCCAGGAGCACGAGCAGGACTAGCAAGACCAGGAGCAGCTTCAACAGAGTAAGCACCAGCAGAATCACCACCGCCAGGAGCAGCTTCAAGAAGAAGCCCCAGCAGAAGCAGAGTCAGGGGCAGGGGCCGGGAGGTTGCCCTGTCCCTCTTGCTTGTCCGCTGTGTCCTTTTTGCATCCGTTGGCCAGTGTGACATGGGCTTTAAGCCCTGCTTCCCTGAATCTCTGCAAGACTGCTCTCAGTCTATCCTCTAGTTGTTGTTTGTTTTTAGCTGATATTAATACATCATCAAAATAGGGAACGACCCCTTTTTGTCCATTTAGAAGGCACTCCATTAGGCTTTGGAAAACGCCAAGGGCAACGCTAACGCCAAATTGAAGTCTGTTGCATTTGAATACCCCCCTGTGCGTGACTATAGTCTGTGCTTCTGCAGTTTCGGGGTCAGCTGGCAACTGTTGATATGCTTGCGCGAGATCAAGTTTTTTTCCTCCCCCAATTAATGCAACAGATGTTGAACTACTGGAACTGGGTATGCGCTTTGCTGTAGTGCATGATTGAGGGTGGCCTTATAATCACCACAGATGTGTACTGACCCATCTGGTTTGACAGGGGTTATGATGGGAGTTTCCCATCTGGCATGATCGACTAGCTCTAATACCCCTTGTGCGATGATTTTGTTCAGCTGCTCATCTATTTTTGGCTTTAAGACAAAGGGAACGCATCTGATTTTGAGCCTGATGGGAGCTATTTTAGGGTCTAGGCTGAATGTTATAGGGGTCCCTTTGTACTTGCCAAGGGTCCCGTCGAATACGTCCTGGAAATCTTTCAGCAGGCTCTCCTCCCAATTGGTCTCGGCGACGCTGTTGATTCCTGTCACTTCGATTCCCAGGGGCACGAACCATTCGATTCCCAACAGGCTAGGGTGATCACAGTCGACAATTGTCAGAGGAAGTACTTCAGAGTGGTTTTTGAATTCTATTAGGAAATGTCCAAGACCCACTACCAGGATTTGGTTTCCCTGGTAGTCTTTGAGTATTAGGCTTTGCTGTTCCAGTTCTCTTTGCTTGATGTCTGATATCAGGTTTCTGATGGTGTTCCATGATACCATTGACAGGTATGATCCAGAGTCTACTTCCATTTCACAGGACTTCCCTTCGATTTTTATGTTTATTCAGACCTTTTTTGCATTTGCTGCCCTGGCATTTTCTATGATTATTGTTTGGTGTGTTTCTTCTCTGTTGTTCATTCACCGACTTCTGTTCTCCTGGCTCCACCAGATTCCGGGTTGTCTATCTCTGTTTCTGGAGGGTGGTGGTTTGCTGCCACATCTTTTTGGACTATAGCTCTTTTTGTTCCGGCAGACCCTTGCAATGTGCCTCCGTTTTTCATAAAATCTGCAAATGGCATCCAGGAATCTGCATTTGGAGCGTGGGTGGTCCCCTCCACATCCAGCACACTGGAATTCTCGCCTCCTTTCTCTTTTTTCCCGCCATTTTCTTTCCGACTGAAGCCTATGGATGTCTTCATTGTCATCATTGGTATCGCTCAGGGAATCGAGGTCTTTGTGGTAGGCAGTCATGGTGGGTTGTTTTTGTGTTCCTTCCACCTTCTTTTCTCGAGTTTGATTCTGTGGTTCTGGATTTGTTGAGTTCATTTGGCGCATGGTGGCTGCGGATTTCTTGGCTTCTTCAGTGGCGATGGCTTCTGCAATGGCCTCCGCTACTGTGATATTTGGTCTGTTCAGTAGCTTGCTTTGGAGTGTAGCATCCTTCAACCTGAGGACCACGCGGTTTCTCATGGTTTCGTCCATGTTGAGAAACTCACAGGCTCCTCCGATATCTCTCAGGGATGCTACAAAATCTCCAATGCTCTCATCTTCTCGTTGATTTCGCTTATAAAATTCGTGCCTTTTAATGTGATTGGAGACCACAGGCATGTAATGGGCTCTTAGCATTCAGTTTAATTCTGGCCATGCCATCTGTTTACATCCTGCGGCTTGGCTAATGCCTTGGCCATTTTGAAAACGGCAGGGCCACAGTGTGTGAGGAATACGGCTCTCTTCCTCTGGTCAGTTATTTCTTGTAGCTCGTTGCTTTCCAGGAACATTAGAAAGCGGTCAGTGTATGACTCCCAATCTTATTCGGCTGGGTTGAACGGTGCGGGCAGCACATTGCTACCAGCCATTTTTGTTGCTCGGTTCTTGATGCCGCGTGCTTCGGTCTCACTCTTCTAAGATGATCCCATCCTCGTCGCCAGTGTTCTGTTCTGAAAAGAAGGTACACAAGACAGGAGTTCCAAACAAACAGTTCTTTATTAAACTCTTAGTGACTTTTAACAGAACAGCCTTGTTGGAGCCATGGCAGCCCGTTTTATGGCGGCTGCTCGCAGCTTATGGCCAATGACATCTCTTTGAGCTTTCCCACCATCAGGTGGCCAATTGCAGCAGTACTTAAACAGCCAGTCCAATTGTGCCTTTTTGGCCAATCGGATTTAAGTATTTGAAGTATTCCTATACACAACATAAAGTAACTGGCCCCAAGGCACGAAGGTGTGAATTTCTTTAGGGATTCATGATGGTTGACAATTTTCATTTAGGAAGTCCTTGGTGGTTTTTGAGCTTGGTTGTTTTCTAACAGGCAATTCATTTGCAAACTGATAATATACTGATGACATTATCCAGTTTGGTAATGAAACATCTGCAAGAAAACAACCAAACTCAATCTATTTATTTATTAAATATATTGGCTGCCCATCTTATTAAAGAGGAAAATCTGGATGGATTAAAGTGTTCAGTCTTGAGCTACAAATATTCTTTTCTATCAATAGGAAGATGTTGCCTACAAATACTAAAATCAACAAAACATTATCAGAGGGAAAAATCTTTAATTCTATAACAAAATAATCACAACAACAATGAAAAGTGTAGGGATTATATTGCAAACATTTGGATGATCAGATCCTTTTATCAAACTGATGAAATGGGCTCTGCAGAATTGTGAAGAAATTCCACCCCTCTCCCTTTCTCTCTTTCTCTCTCACACACAGATAAGGTGTGGTAGTTGAGTCATGGCAGTGCTATTGTCACGCCCCTGTTGGAGTCTGTTGGAGTCTGAATCTGAGGAGGAAGATGAATAGCTGATAGGGAGTGGGACTGTGGCTGTGGAGGAAACTAGGGAAGGGCAAAGTCTGGTTGGGCAGAGTAGGAAAGAGGTAGACCAAAGGAGAGGGAGTTCAAAGGAAAACTCAGGCCCACCCCCCTCTTCATCCTAGGCAGGGAGGGAGGAATGGAGAAGAAAGCAATGTGGATTGTGGGGGAGGAAAAGGCCCTGATTCCCTTCATTAGGCATACCTGGGAAGAGAGTTTAAAAGAGATGCAAGCTGAGAGCAGCATCTGCTAGGAACAAAAGTGAGTTTATCTTGTGTTGTCATGATCTGTGTTCCTAGAATCCTCCTAACAGGATTGATTTACTTCTGTTCCTTTATGTCTGGAACACCTTCTATTGCCCTTCCAAATTAATTACCTCATCTTGCCTTGATTGGACTTATAGAAGTTTTTGTTGACAATGTTTTGGACTTGAATCTTTGCAGCCACAGGTTGTTCCTGAGAGAGTTTTTTTTCCACACCAGAAGATAACCAGGACATTGGGGTCAGAGTTGTACCTAATAAAGGGACTCCTACTTATTATTTGGTTATCTTGCCTTTATGCCACACCCCGGGTCATCATAACTTTTCTCATTTCATTATTGATCCCCTCTTGACATCTTTGCATTCTTTGAATATATTTTTAAAATCTGTCATAGGTTTTTTTTTAAAGTCATCTTTCATTCTTTCATACAACAGCCCCTGGTGTGTACTACAAACGTTTGTTTACTTTGTCCTAATATCTTTAGTTAATCTCCAAAAGTAAAAAAAGAAAAAGAAACCCAGAGCTTTAAAAATAAAATTCTGATTATTATGCAGATATCCCTTTCAGTTACTCACATTCAGAAATAAGTCACATTAAATTCAGTGACTTTTCTCCCAGGTAATAGAGATATAATAGTAACCTTTTCAAAAGTATGACAATTGCATGGAGTGTAAAAAGAAGAATGCACATTCGTTTTCCATTATTAGATAGGCAAAGTATACGACCATGTGAGTTAAATTATTCCAGATCACTGACCTCATCCTTTCTCCTACATTGAAATGTTAAGCAGCAGTCTGATATCATATCTAAACCAATTTTATGTTGAGTGTGCCTGCAAACACTGGAGCTTAAGAAGCTTACATTGGTGGTTGAGAAGGGACACCATGCATAAAGTAAACTAAGGCTGTTTACTTTAGGATTAATGATGATCTTTAAAGGAACCTTTTGATAAAAAAAATAGCATACATGAATTGCAAAAGAAGCATTCTATTCTTTTATATAGTTTGCAGAGTGTAACAAACAGTACAGGTACAATTGAATTCTCTCAATTCAGGTACAGGTGTGCACTTGAAACTATTCCTTTTCTTTAGTAGGGATGGCTAAACTGACTGCTTTGATTAAAGAAAAAAAACTTTTGTTTCAATGTGGAAACCGCTTCTGGACTTTGTGCTTGAGGTGGGGAAAAAAATGAAACTTCAATTTTGGGTTTTACCAATTAGATAGCTTTATTGCTATAGAAATGGCCAGTTTATATTACTATGTAAAAGTAAAAAAGTTGAGGTTTGATGATATTATTTTATTGATTTTTTAAAATGTAAATTCACATCTATAATAGAATAATTATACAAAAGCAGGTTCCTAGCCTCATCCAATGTGTTTTCTTCCTTGACTACTTCAGCATGCCATGGCTGATTTTAGGGGCATTTGATCTACAAACCATTTTTTTCAGGTGTTTCCCATTTTGAGGCAGCACCAATTAAGTCTCTTTAATTTTTTTCTTGTTGCACTTGAATTGCCTCAAGAGTTGCTTTGAAGCATTTTTGACCATTATGTCCCAATTTCTGCATCTGGATTTGACCTCAAAATGAATGAGTGGCAGCCTTCCACTTTGTGGATGACTTTTCAGTTGAATAAGATGGCAGATGATAGATAGATAGATGATTGATAGATAGATAGACAGAGTTTTAATTGCTCTCATATGCATTTGCTCTGATAGCACATAACATTTGAGAATCTCAATAGACTAAACTAGTCTCTCTCCATGAAGTTAATATCTTTAGAACCGGTGACAGGGAAGAAACGCATCAGACAGTCACAATCGGCAATGCCAGGACGGAGAGTGGAAAGAAGGTTTGGATAGAGGTGAGCATCGAGGGAAGGCCCTGTGAAATGGAAGTTGATTCAGGGTCATTCTTATCCATGGTATCCTGGAATACCATCCGGCGCCTAATACCGAACATTAAACAGAGAGAACTATAGAAGCAAAGACTAGTTCTTAAAGACTACCAGGGAAATCGAATCCTGGTAGTAGGCCTTGGACATTTCCTAGTCAAATTTAAAAACCATGCCGAAATTTTGCCTCTGACCATTGTCGATCGAGACCGCCCTAGTCTGCTAGGGATCAAATGGTTCGCACCCCTGAGAATCGAGATGACCGGGATCAACCGCATCGCCACAGCCAACTGGGAGGAGAGCCTGCTACAAGAATTCCAAAATGTTTTCAACAGGACTCTAGGCAAGTACAAGGGGACCTCAATTTCATTTAGCCTAGACCCGAAAATAGCCCCCATCCGTTTAAAGGCCAGGCACATCCCATTCGCGTTAAAGCAGAAAATTGAGAGCAACTGAATAAATTAATAGCTCAAGAGGTTTTAGAGCCAATTGATCATGCCAGGTGGGAAACACCTATCATCACACCAGTAAAGCCAGTGCACATCTGGGTCAGTGCACATCTGTAGAGACTATAAGGCAACCCTGAACCATGCTCTCCAGCAAAGCGCCTACCCAGTACCGGTAGTGCAACATTTACTGCACTCGCTAGGGGGAGGAAAAATTTTTGCGAAGCTCGATCTCGCACAGGCGTATCAACAACTACCCATTGATCCCATGACAGAGGCACAGACTATTGTGACGCAGAGAGGGGCATTCAAGTGTAACCGCCTCCAATTCGGTGTTAGCATTGCCCCAGGCGTGTTCCAAAGCCTCATGGAATGCCTGCTAAACGGAATCAAAGGTGTCGTCCCATACTTTGACAATGTACTGGTTTCAGCAAAAAATGCCAACCAGCTAGAAACCAGATTAAGAGAAGTATTAACAAGATTTAGGAAACCAGGCCTCAAAGTTAAAAAGAGAGAAGTGTGAATTAGCCACCAACCAGGTCGAGTTCTTGGGTTATTTAATCGATGAACAAGGCATTCACCCCACCGAAAAAAAAGTAAAGGCTATAAAAGATGCTCCTAGGCCCAGGAATAAAACTGAACTCCAAGCATTCCTAGGCCTCATAAATTTTTCAACGTGTTCCTGCCCCATAAGGCAATAATAGCAGAACCCCTGCATCGACTGCTAGATAAGAAAACAATGTGGACATAGGGCCATCGGGAACAAAAAGCCTTCCAGGATATCAAAGATCTATTAACGTCCAACACCGTTCTCATTCAGTATTGCAATACCCTGCCTTTGACGGTCACCTGTGATGCATCACCTTTTGGGGTTGGCGCTATCCTGAGCCACCAGCTACCAGATGGCAGAGAGGCACTGGTCACTTTTTACTCCAAGATGCTCTACAAATCAGAACGCAATTACAGCCAACTCGATAGAGAAGCCCTTGAAATCATTGCCAGAGTCAAAAGATTCCATGAGTACCTTTACGGTAGACCTTTTTCCATAATCACCAGTCACAAGCCCCTTCTTGAAATCCTGGCTGGGAACAAGCCAACCCCGAACATTCTGTCACCTAGAATGACGAGGTGGTCTGAGTTCCTTGCTGCTACTCCTACACGCTGATTCACCGACCCGGCAAAGCCATCGCACACACCGACGCCCTGAGCTGTTCCCCACTGCCCATCACAGAAGATGACCCTGCACCAACTACCTCCACACTTCAGCTTGAGACCTGCCTGGACCTGCTACTGACTGCAGCAGACGTCACGAGAGCAACTGCTAAAGACCCTTTGACAGTGTGCATATTGAATTGGGTAGGTAAAGGCTGGCCGGAGGAGAACAAAACTGAGACTTTTAAACCATATCGTACCAGACAGACTGAACTGTCCATAGAAAAAGGGTGCATTCTTTGGGGTGACAGAGTGGTGATTCCGTACAGTCTCCAGGAAGATGTTCTGGGCATGTTGCACGAGGGGCACCCAGGCATAGTCAAAATGAAAGCCCTGGCCAGGAGTTATGTCTGGTGGCCAGGGCTGGATAAAGACATTGAACGCTGGGTTGCAACATGCCATGCCTGTCAAAAATTGAGGTCTAACCCCCCACAAGCACCAGTAAGAGACTGGGAAACTCCCCGGGGTCCATGGTCTGGAGTACATATTGACTTTGCTGGGCCAATGAAGGGAAACACATTTCTAATAGTTGTGGATGCATACTTGAACTGGTTGGAAGTCATCCTCATGGCTTCCACAACCACCGAAGCTGTAATGAAACAGCTAGACAAACACTTTGCAACACATGGGCAACCAGATGTACTGGTTTCTGATAATGGGCCCCAATTTACAGCTTTGCAATTTGAACAATATCTGGCTGCCCAGGGTATCCGACATGCCTTGACTGCACCGGCCCACCCGGCTGGGAACGGCAGGGCTGAACGCATGGTCCGGTACACTAAAGAGGGCCTAGAAAGAATGGACAAGGGGGATGTACAAGACAAACTAAACTGACTACTAATTTTGCAGCATATTACCCCAAGCAGCACAACCAACAAAAGCCCAGCGGAACTCCTAATGGGTAGGAAACTATGTTCCTACCTGGACAGATTGCACCCCACTGACAATCCCCCTGATTCCTCCAGCAAATACCGTATGTTCGAAATCGGCAACCTGGTCTATGCAAAAAATCTCACCGGGGACCCATTGTGGCTTCCAGCCACCATCACCCAAATTACAGGCCCCTGGTCCTGCCATCTACTCTTAGATGATGTTAGGGAATGGAAGTGGCACATAGACCAACTTCGTTCCTACCACCTCGAAAAGAAAAACACCATAGACTCAAAAATAAATATCAACCTAAAAACAACCAAGGGGGGGGGGGGAAATACAAATTAATAAAAAAGGGAGAGACAAACCTCCTGTAACAAGACAACAAACACTACAAAAAGACAATTTAACTAAACAAAAAGACTGGTTAGATGAACCCCAAGAAAGAAGTTCGGGAGCAGGAGAGCGAAGTGAGGCCTTCTTGGAAGGAGACAGCCAGGCCAGCTCGACCAACCTGGTCAAACCAGGAGGGAGCAGCGGAGCCATCTCAACTGGCCCGAGAGACTCAGGCGGGAGCGGCAGGTCTGACTCACCCTTCCAGGAGGTTCCATGGAGAAGGACCAGAGAAACAGTGATCCCGTCCAAACCTCTCGAAGACCACGCCGTGACTGAGCTGTGCAGGTCAACCAGAACTAGAAAAAGCCCCACCTACCTGCATGATTACGTAACACATGTTGGACTGAACTAAGGGGGGAGGGGTGTTCTGTATGGAACTTAGTAGGTTCCAAGTTCCTCTTTCTGATTGGCTGAAAAGGCCACTCATGGATTGGTTAATTAAGAACCAATCCGAAAAGCCCACCAAATAGCGGGAACTGTCAAAAGAGTGTCATTGGCCACAAGCCACAGGCAAGCCGCTATAAAAAGGGCTGCCGCGGCTTGGGCAGTTGTTCTGTATACTTTTAGCTTGCTAGTTTAATAAATTGTTCTTGTTTGGAACCCGGTCTCACACACTTCTTTCCGGATGGAACACATCCCATTTTTAATTATGGGCCCCAAGGCCACAACCACTTTTGGAGCGTGACCTCAACATGCCATTTAAAACCTAATGATATCATGCATCACGTCCAAGATCTATGTCCAGCATATAAGCAGAATCCATGCATTTGATGCTATCAGACACATATTGGCTGACATGAACCATCACTTTTGGTAATGAAGTTGGTAATTAGGACATTGGGCTATTTAGGACATTGGGACAGACTCTTTATCATGTCATGTACTGTGATAGATGTAGCAGAGATTGCTTTAAGTTCTGATCTATATTTTTAAGGCACTATGGGACTGTTCTGTCTCTGCAAGCCAATCTAGGCTAATCTTTTTTTCTTAAAAAGCTTAATTTTTGGTAGGAGACCATGATAAATTCCCAGAGTTATAGAAGGGACTGGGAAGATTTCAGAAGATGGCAAAAAGTATAATATCATTGCCAACAAAGCTTCCTGGACAGGTTGATATAGTCACCAAGGATTCAATTCATTCTATTAACAGATTAATAGCCTCTCCCATCTCTCCTACATATATGTGGCATTTCAATCTTGTGACAAAACTGGGAAAATAATCTTCTATCTTTTGCTAGAGACAGCTATGCTAAATGCTGATAGTGATGGTGCAAATTGTTTATTTATAACTGGAGAGAGAATCACACCACTTGCTGTTCTGATATTTCTGGGTAGTTTTGAGTCAATCACCATCCCTCAGAGGTGATATTCAGCAGGTTTTGACCAGTTCTGGAGAACTGGTAGCGGAAATTTTGAGTAGTTCGGAGAACCGGCAAATACCACCTCTGACTGGCCCTGCTCCATCTATTCTCTGCCTCCTGAGTCCAGCTGATTGGCTGGGTCTTCTTTTGTTGCCCTGCACAGGAGTATGGAGCTGGAAAGCAGGTTAGTGGGGTGGGGAGAGAATGGGATTTTGCATTAACCTTCCCTTGGAGTGGGGAGGGAATGGAGATTTTACAGTATCCTTCCCTTGTCATGCCTACCAAGCCACACCCACAGAACTGGTAGTAAAAAAAATTGAATCCTACCACTGCCATTCTTCTACCTCAAGGACTGTGGCAAATATAAAATGAGTTAGGTTAAGCCATTTGCTCAATTTTAAGTATTTCCAAATACAATACAAGTTTGTATTTGGTATAATTTACTGGTTGCCTAGCGTGGCCAAGAGATTTTGGATCACGTGTCATGTGCCAGAAATATGATGAGACCTTTTAATGTTAAGAATGTGTTAAGAACATGCTTCTTGCTGTAGTTTATTTAAAGTTATCAATACATTTCTTACCTACTTTCCCCATAATATTTTATGGTAAAAACCATAAAATTCACCACCAAATTCTAAAACCTTCGAAATAATGTTAAATATAAGACAGCTACATTTTACCTTTCGTACTCAAGGAAAAGCCCTTTCAGTTAAAATCAACAAACACAGATTATTTTCAAGTTCTTTTTCTTCTAAAGAACATGCTGTTTTATACATTATAATCAAAGAAAACTAGCATTAGAGTGAGGAAAAAAGTTTTATATAATATCATATTAAAATTTAATGGAAAACATTAAACATTAAACATTGTTGTTTTTTTTGCCATAAACACTGTTTGTTTACCTTCTTTTTGGTCCTTAAATCCAGATGCAGAATGTCTAACAGTGAATCTAAAAGTGTCTGTGGAATCTAAAAGTGTCTAGGGGAAGAATCTTGAACCTAAAGGTTGTTAGAGTATAATGTGTGGTGCTGTAATGGTTGCTAGCAATTGCCAAGCCAATTTCAATTCTTGAACAGGATCCAGATGTCTTTACTGAGTATAATTCCTGTGTAGGAAATCATGTTTTCCCAACATGGTTTGAAAAGCATTTTCTACAGAAGCAGGTAATCATTAATTGTGATAATAAACATACTGTTGATGTGATAATTAAAGTGTTCTATACATCTACAATCACTTCCCTAATCCTGGTGGTCTCAAAATGCTTTACAATACAGACCAGTGAGAATTCCATGGGGGTAGGAAGTGGTCTCAACAGACCACAGAATACTTTCTTCTTGTTAGAAACTCCCAATTTTCCAAAGCAGTGGTTTGATGAAATTGATAACATCCCCCAAAATAGAGAAAAGAAAAATTTGAAGAACAGGAGGGAATGTATGACACACTGTATGAATTACATTGTTTACATATACAAGCTTTGAAAGGTATGAGGACTATAAATAGTGATACAAATAAATAAGTTGCATGGTGTAGCTTAGTTTTAATAAGGTTCCTTTTTTGTGCTTATCAGTTCTTTAACTTACGACTCATAAGTTTTGTTCCTATATCTTGTATAATATTGCTTATTCAAAAAAAAAAAAAAATAGCATCCTGGATACATTTTCCTTACTGGTTAGAATCAGGTTGAAGAGAATGGATTTCCTAATTCACAATTTCAGCTATAAACAATGTTATTTTGAATTCCCCACCCCCAAATTTATATAATGGCCTGCAAGAATATTCTTGAAAGACAGGGTGTGGAAGGAGAGAAAAAGGAGGAAAAGGAGTTGCAGATGAGATCAGTGATGGCTAACCTTTTTGGCGTTGCGTGCTGAAAGTGCAACCATATTGCAGTGCATGCACGACCCCCCATGTGCATGCTTGGGTGACTCCCCCACACATACCATGTGTCTCTGGCATGCGTGCACAACCTCCCTGAGCCACACAGCTCTGCGCATGTGCAGCAGATACCCAACAATTAGCTGGATGGGTGGGTGGGTGTGCTTGCACAGTGGACCTGTTCTGGCAACAGCTCGTGTGCTGGCAAAAATGGCTCTGCGTGCCACTTCCAGCATGCGTGCCACAGGTTTGCCATCACGGGACTAGATTTTAGTCACATAAGAGGCATCTGAGCCCACCTAAGCATGGCAAACATCTTAGAAGGGACCCTCCCTGGTTTCTTAGACCATAAAGGAAAGGGAGAAAAAATGGTCTTTTCAGAATTATAAAAATTTTTTATTGTAACCTTATAAAGGTCATGTTAGTAAATAAAGGTAGTGTTAGTTCTCATTGTTGGTGTGCCTTGTCTGGACTATTTCAAATGGCTGACAATTTCAGAGCAGAGTGATTGAATGGGTGTTTTCTTCAAATATCTCACAGAGAAGGAAAATGTCTCCAGCCATTTATCAAGGCCAAGGTACCTTTTTCTGGTAAGAGTAGATCAGCGGGAGGAATACTCTCATGATACTCCTTTGATAAGCAGTCTGTGGCGTAGTGGTTAAGACATCAGGCTACAAATCAGGACACCATGACTTCTAGCCATGCCTCAAACACAAAGTGAGCTCAGTGCCCTTGAGCCAGTAACTAAATCTATCTTAGCTCTAGGAAGGATGCGGGACGATCCGCTTATAAAATCTTACCAAGAAAACTGCAGGAACTAGTCAACTTGAAGACATTAAATAAAAAAAAAATCCACCCAAAACATCACATCCTTTAGAATTAAATTAAAACATGGGAAACTGAAACTGAAACTGATTACCATTATCATTTCAAGGAGTTTCTAAATTATTTTCCATTTACTGAACTGGCAAATAAAAAAGCAAAAGTAGTTGCCTGCACTGTGCTAGTGTCATGCCCCTGGTGGAGACTGACTCTGAAGAAGAGGAGGAACAGTCAACAGGGAGTGTGAGTGTGGCTCCAAAGCTGGTGGAGGAGGTTGGGGAAGGGCAAAGGCCAGCTGAGCAATCAGAGGAGGATCCAGGCCCATCCCCTATCCATCCTAGATCATGCAGGGAGGAGAGGATCAGGGAAAAGCGAGGTCTACTCAAGAGAAGATTATCATGATCTTCCTTGTGGCCTGCAGCTGAGAGCTATGTATATAAGTTTGTAACTGCGCAGTCAGAATTGCTGGAGTCAGTTTAGTGTTTACTTTGAAAGAGGTTTATCTTTGCTGGCGTTCTTCCCATAGACTCTCCTCGATTATTTTCCTGGAGTTTATGATTAGCTATCTTGGCTTGCTTTGGAACTCTCGTCAATGTGGTTTGTTTTGGTTTTCTTTTTGCCTCATTATTTACTTTTGTGACTTTAAACTGTGCCTAATAAAACAGTGAAGTTAAGTTGAAGGCCTTACCAGACTTTAATGTATGTTTTGGGTTTTGGGTTATTTTGAGAGACTACGGATCATCACAGCTAATTTTAAATACTCTAAAACTACAGTGCAACCAAAGGTAGTATTCAGCTGGTTCTGACCAGTTCTGGAGTACTGGTCGTAGAAATTTTGAGTCGTTCGGAGAACCAGCAAATACCACCTCTGACTGGAGATTTTACAGTATCCTTCCCCTGCCATGCCCACCAAGCCACACCCACCAAACTATGCCCACAGAACCAGTAGTAAAAAAAAATTGAATCCCACCACTGAGTGCAACCTATTTGGTGGACTCATTTTGAGCTCAAAAGCCTCAGTAATTATTTTTTTTTACATAAATCACATAAATGGACACTGTCTTAAAGGTAGAAGCTATAATTCTTCTGAAATGGACATTACATAAAGGATACATAAACACAAAAGTGAATTTTATCTTTCTTTTGAAAATGATACCACATATGCAAAATCTTATCTAATGCCAGTTTATTTCTACTGAGACATCTGTGACTTTCAAAACAGCAGGCAACACATAAATATTGGAAGATTGATTTAAGGGATATTGCACACATATCCAAATCATGACACTGTAACTCATTGCCTTTATTTAATTTGTAATTAAAATAAAGACTATCTTGTCTGAACATTTGTCATGTTCAGGGGGAGTCAGTCTTTTATAGGATTATGGATTCCACTTTTATTGCTTTTAAAATTGTCTTGTATCTATCCTGGAAGAAAGAACAATAGCGGAAGCCAATACTCCACAAAATATTTTTTTTAAATAATTGATAATGAAAATTAAGCCATTGGAGTTAGATGATCTATGAATTCAAATTGGTTATAATTATCTACAATCTAAAATCAAAACTGTCTTCTCTCTCCCAACCCCAGTTTTGCTACAGTTCTTTCCTGGATTTCAGATTTAGCAGAGAGAAAAATAGTTACACTTCACTTTACCAAATATTCTAATTAATTGCCAAGGCCATAACAGCCCTGGGATTGATTCCAGATTTGGAAGCAGAAAGAAAAATAGCTAACTGCATCGGAAATCTTCTGCCATGAAAGGTGAATGTGAAATGCTACAAAATTTGGGGTTTTTAGGTCTCTGCCTAAACTTAAAAGTAATTCCTTTCCCAGCTTCTTTTTCTCAGGGTTTCTTTAGCAAACCCTTGTTTGATGTAAAGAAAGTGATGAGGTTACAAGAATTACAATTGAATGAGTTCCCATTTAAAGCCTTTTTAGAATTTAGTAATATACTGTATTTAGTAATATCAAACTAAAAAATACCATAGGACGCCTTCTTCATTTTAACTTTCAGTGCCCTTCTGTGAATTGGAGAAGACCTCTTCACTGACAATGAAGGACCTTATTGATGGTTATTTACCACATTCAAGAGGTATACTTCTGTAGGAACTGACCATTACAAAAGGCATAAGATCAGGCTGTGTTAATTCCTGGCATGTTGAGATAATTGTCAGGCACCCACACTCTACCTATTTTACCTAATTGGGCTCCACTCTCAACTACAATTGAGACTGGCAACATGGTCATTAAGCAAAGTGGTCACTAAGTGAAGCCACAATTGTGTTTACATACTTTAGCAGAGTTACCATGTGAGGATTGTCTTTGGAGATTCTCAGTCCAGGTTATGGTTGTTCCAAAGATGCTTTTTCAAGAGGCATCTGGACTTTCTGGCTTTTCTTTGAAGATATTTTGCTATATGTCTTCAAAGAAAAACCAGACAGTTGCCTTTTGAAAAAGCATCTTTGGACATGTGAAGATTAATCTCAACATAACCTCTTCATCACTGTTGTAACTGCTGTGACATTTAGCTACCTCTGTGATTCTTCCTATTCCTCCCTCTCTCTCTACCTCCCTCCCTCTCTCTCTGTCTCTCTCTCTTTCTCTCTCCCTTCTATCCCTCCGTCCTTCCCTCTCTCTGTCTCAAATATTGTACAGATGACTGTTCACACTTTTGTTAAACATAGAAGTGTCCAGTTGGATCTTTTTCAGCTTTCCATATCATTAACTTATTATTTCTTATTTTCTTTTCCACTTTTTGAGTCAAGCATGTTTACCTCTTACTGTGGTGGTAACAATAATAACAGAGTAGTTATCTCCATAGTTCAAATTGCATCCTTTAAAGTATCCTTGCAAAAATATAACTATAGATATAACTCAAGCCATGACTGATTCTGAAAAGAAATAGAAATCCACAGGAAGATTGATAGCATCATGGGGTATACCTGGTCATCTTACCATTATTATTAGAGTAGGTAATAGTACATTTCTGGCATTTCAATTATTGGACAATATTACTGAATATTATTTTGAAGCTAAAATGTTCAGAATATTTTTAGGGTTCATTTCTACTAAAATCACCAGCATTGACTTTTAATAGCTTTTCACACTATTCTTTCTTTGCCATTTTTGTTTCCTTAAACTTTTTTCTTAGGTAAACACTTGACATTTAGCGAAATTATATTTTCTATCCCAGCAACTGTGAAGGAAGAATTATAGCAAATGCATTACATTTTGATGTACAGCTCAAAAAGCACATCACTTACTGATGGGAATAAAGTCTCTTGTCACCAAAAATGTATTTGCTGCTGTCTAAAAATTGATACATAAGTAATGAAAGTCACAAGATGGTTTGAAACGAAAGATGTGTGATAAGACTGTTGCCCTTTTTCTAACTGAAGTAATACAGATAACAGATAACATGTTGCCAGCATTCAATAAAGTATTGTATAATGCATGGCAGTATGCATTAGCAACTTCTGCATGGATTAAAATAAAACTATTGTTGTTGACTTTCTCATCTGTTTGTATTTAGATCTAGATTGGATCCACACATAACCACTGTGAGGCTGTGTTCTTTCAGCTTTCATGGACATTTAAAGGAATTTATTAGCAAAACCAGATGAGTCTCATAAATACTCTGATATGATGATGGATTGAAAGTAATGTATCCATTTAATTCATAAAAACAGAGATAAAACAACTTAGTAAGATTTATTCTTTTCTTTTTAAAATAAGTATGGTCACAAAAAGGTTTCCATCCAAATATACCTTTTGGAATATTACAAGGACAAAAAGACTTCACTGGATTAAATCATGAATTGACAAATGACATACTTTTGATAAAACATCATTGAAGCCAAGGACTTAGCTTGCTTCCCTCCTTTAATGATATATTAGACCATTCTATGAATAATTCAAATAGTTATGAATAGTATTATTATTTATATCAGATATTTTTAACTGTAGCCTTAAACACATGTCTTCTGCTTGTAGAAGGATGATGGTATTAGAGATGGAATTGTTATGGGGCTGCATGTCACACATCTGTAATATATATATTTATAAAGGACAGCTCCTGGCTTTCATCTTAGCTGAGCATTGCACAGTAATCAAGAAATAATTCTTAATATGGAATTATGGAGAAGAAAGCACAGAATTTCTGAAACGTATACTTTTCTGTTGGACTATATGAAGCTCATATTTAGCAACACTATTAGCGAAAAAAGAAATTTTCAATTAAACCATGCATTTGGAATAGAATAGAATAGAACAGAACAGAACAGAATAGAATAGAATAGAATAGAATAGAATAGAATGGCAGAGTTAAAAGGGACCTTGTCCATTTGCTCAGGCAAATGGTTGTCCAATCTCTTCTTAAAACTTTCTGTGCTGGAGCATTCACAATATCTGGAAGCAAGTTGTTCCATTGATTATTTGTTCTGTCAGGAAATTTCTCCTTAGTTCTAAGTTGTTTTTCTCCTTGATTAGTTTCCCTCCATTGCTTCTTGTCCTGCCTTTGGGTTTTTAGGAGAATAGTTAACAGGAAATGATATACAAACTTAGTAGTATATAGCAACTATATATTAGATACATGAAGAAATATTCACAGCTAATGTCTGTGAATGTGCAAAATTAAACCATCTGTGTAAATCAATTAAATTGATAGGAATTCCAGAATGCACATGGTTTCTAATGAGTTATATAGTTGTATTGCAAACCTAATGGAATATGTGGTACCAGAGGATAAACTGACCTGGGGTCCAGACGAGTTACACTTTATGTACACTGAGAGCTTATGCACCGAAGACAAATTCCTTATGTGTCCAATCACACTTGACCAATAAAGAATTCTATTCTATTCCATTCTATTCCATTCCATTCCATTCCATTCCATTCCATTCCATTCCATTCCATTC
>BLBF01000017.1:21094536-21110846 GCA_015471245.1 Laticauda colubrina
TCCATTCCATTCCATTCCATTCCATTCCATTCCATTCCATTCCATTCTATTCTATTCTATTCTATTCTATTCTATTCTATTCTATTCCATTCCATTCCATTCCATTCCATTCTATTAACATACTTCTGCTTTCTTCTTCTTATGTCAGTATCAGATGGATATCACAACTATAGATTGGCATACTCCTGTTGATATATGACTGGAATAAAAATGAATAAAAATAAATGTTTTTACAATATTCTGAATACAACATCCATGAGGAAAGCAGTGAGAAAAATATTAGTGTTGCTTAGTCTGTTCAACTAGCTATCTAAATTATTAAATTTTCAGATCTGGCCATGTCAGTCAACTATATATTTTTTTGAAGAATATGTTTTTGGAAGGTTATCCTAAAAAAATGTTGAAAAATGTTCTCTTTGATCATTTATGTTACAAGTTCTTCGTTTAAAAAGCACTACCGTTGGGAATTGGAAAGCCCAAGGAACAATTAAGTATATCAATATTATTCAATAGTTGTTAACAGAGTGGCATGGTGGTTCAGAAGTGAACTGGTAAATGCTCAGTGCCACTCAGTCACCCAGATTCTACCCCAAATAAAAGGATTAAAGGGCTATAAAAATTTAAAAATCAGTAGTTAATAGCACAGTTATGGGTTCCTAGACCAATGGTGGCTAATCTTTTTGGACTCCTGTGCCAAAAATAGTGTTCATGCCTGCACGTGTGCATTCATGTGTCAGTACTCAGAAGGTAATGCATACATATCCCCACCCCCTGAGCATGCACATGTAATCCCCACTGCCTCCCCTTACCTGCACTGTGCCTCACAGTGGATTTTTGGCCGGTTTGAGGCCTTTATCAGCCTCCCGGAGGCTTGAAAAAAGCTTCTGCAGGCTTTGCAGGCCAAATAATAGGCCCATTTCATCACTTCTAGTATTTCCAGAAATACAGGAAGTGACAAAACGAGCCTATTATTCATCCTGCAAAGCCTAGGAGGCTGAAAAAGGCCTCAAACCAGCCAAAAAATCAGCTGTGAGGTACATGCATGTGCAGTGAGGTAAGTTTGCCTCAGCTCATGTTCTGGCACTAATAGTTCTGCATGCCACCTGTGGCACACATGCCATAGGTTCGCCATCACAGTCCTATACCAAACAAATAACTATTGATAGACATTATTTCTCATCAATTTCCTCAGGGTGTTTTTAAAGTAAAAAATCCTTTGAGAACTGTATAATAATATTAAGTAGCTTAGGTGGTGTGAATAAAACATTTTGAACATTTATTAAATTTGTTTGCTGACCATCTTGCTGTAAAACAATTCTTATTATGTTGCTACAACAAACATGAGAAATGACCTAAGCTTTTGAAACTTGTTTTGATGAAGATAGTTGTGCCGAGGTAGAATGTGAAGAATGATAGGGAGGGAGGGAGAGAGAGACAGAGAGACACACACACACAGAGAGAGAGAGAGAGAGAGAGAGAGAGAGAGAGAGAGAGAGAGAGAAATCACAAACAGACAACAAACAGGCTATTCTTATTCAAGAAACCAACATGAAACTAATATTTTAAAGTATATAGTTAAAATGTAATTTATTTAAGGAAATCAGAATTACATGACAGTTAAACATAAAAGACTGAAAATATTCTAAATGGCAAAGGATTATGCTTATAGAATACAAGTTCACAAGTGCAAAACATCTGATTATGTGCTCTGTTTTTTCCTGTCTTTTTGCTGTTTTAAATTAATTTTAGGACAAAAAATTATTTTCTGTAGCCTTGATAAAAACTTAACTGGAGTTCTAAGAGTTTTGTATTCAAAGAGAAATTTCATTGAATCCTTGTAATTTCATGGATATCTCCTTTGCCTTTTTTCAGGGTTTTTTAAAAAAATATTATTAATATTATTATTTCCAAGTTAGCCTACACATATGCAAAAGTCCCAATCAAATGCTAAGCAGAACTGACTCTTCTTGGCTTCACAAGACCATGCCATGTTGCTATCATACATGCAATCAATTTTGTATCTACTTAATATAAATTAGGAGGCAACCATATATTTCTTTAGAACACAGTTATGATAGGAAAAACCATTAGCTTCAGTCCTAATAGTTATGTTTAAATCATGATCACTGTGAGAAGTGCCAGACCAGACTTCTTTTTGTAGAAATGCTCAAATAAATTGTTCTGAGTTTCCTACAGAAATAAATGTAGTTAGTAGATTCATCACTACTATACAAGATAATAAATTCAACCTTCATACTATTGAAAAAACAATAACTTTATCTGCTTTTCCCCTGAAAACTACAAAGGGATTATGGGCATAATTTTGGATAGAGGTCTTTTTTTCTTTCTGTAAATATTCTCTTCCTAAGCAAAAATACCCCACTGCAATTTAGTTGATTTTTTTGGCTGGGTGACCTCTCAATAGATTTAGTGTTATCTGTACATACTTTATTATATCTCTCGTAACTGATTTCACTGCACTCTTCTTAGGTGCCTGGTCTGGCAACTGCGTTATCTACAGTGTCTATAAACATGGGATTTGGGTTCTCCTTCAACTAGAACTCTGGAATAACTCTCATTTATTGCTATCATAACAGCCAATCTGAGTCCAGCAAAATTAAGAAGGAAACTAATTACAAACAGGCAGGTATTTTTTCAGCATGGAATTTTCTAATTTATTTTTATTTATTTATTTATTTGATTTGTCAATCGCTTACAAGATAATAGGTATAATTATAAACATAGTTATGAATAAATACATGGAATAGAAACATATAAGAAAAATAAAAAGAATCAATAAGACAGGGGCAGTAGGCATGTTGGTACACTTATGCACGTCTCCTACAGACCTCTTGGGAAAGAGGTGAGGTCAATGGTAAACAGTCTAAGGTTAAAGTTCTTGGGGTTTTTGGAAAAAAAATCACAGAGTCAGGTAGAGTATTCCAGACATTGACCACTCTGTTGCTGAAGTCGTATTTCCTGCAATCAAGTTTGGTGCGTTCAATCTTGAGTTTATATCTATTGTTTGCTCTTGTATTGTTATGGTTGAAGCTGAAGAATTCATTGACAGGTAGGATGTTGCAATGTATGATTTTATATACTATACTTAGATCAGACTGAAGATGGTGTAATTCAAGGTTTTCTAGGTCTAGAATTTCAAGTCTGATGGCATAAAGTATTCTGCAACAAGTCGAGGAATAGAGTACTCTTCTTGTGAAATATTTCTGGACTTTCTCAACTGTGTTAATATCAGATACTTAATGTGGGTTCCATACTGATGAGCTGTATTCAAGTATTGGTCTTGCAAATGTTTTGTATGCTCTAGTTAGTAATGTAATATTACCAGAGAAAAAGCTACGTAGGATTAACAACTCTTAATGCCTTTTTGACTATATAATTACATGCCCACATAATATTGAAAACAAGCACATAGTGAGTCACTATTAGTTTATACAACAAACAAAATGAATTAAAACTTGGGCAATATCCTTACTGTTGGCAAAGAATAGCATTTTTTTAAAAAAATCAATTTGGCAAAGTTTTAAATAAATGGCTTATGTAGTATTTTCCCTGTTAATTCTATTGTGCTAAATTTCACAATATCCTAAACTAAATTTGAAATGATGGCATGTTTCAATAATAACTTAGGGCTGTTGTCTGGATTCAGTTATGAATACTTTAGCATGTTGACTTCATTGAGAATAAGCATCTATGGATGCAGTCGAGCATTTATGAACAGATGTTATATTACAGGATTTTTAAAGTGTTTAGTCAATCCTAAATTAATTCTAATCACTAAAGCAGTTTCACTATTTCTTTTACATTGCATGGAACAAGCTATTTGTATGCATTTCCAAACGTTACTTTTGCAATGTATGAAGAAGGATCTGTAATAAATTTCTTGATGGATCATGTATTACAAAATCGTAATTTACAGTCAACTCACATTAACTCCTGTAATCAGTGGAACTCATTTCCTAAAGAACTGTAGTTTTGGATTTTATCCTATATATATACGAATATATGTTAATATATTATTATTATTATACATAATATAATATGTTAATAAAACTTATTGGACAGGGGCTTACTGACATACAAATGTCATACATTTGATTGTACATGGTTAAGTACCATTTTGCCAGTTTGATTTTGTGGTTAAGGCACTAGGCTAGAAAGCAGACCATCAGCCTTAGGCATGAAAGCCAGCTGTGTAGTCACTTTGTCTCAGTCCAACTTACCTCATGAGTTTGTAGTGGGGGAAATAGGAGGAGAAAGGTGTGTTGGCTATGTTTGCTGCCTTGAATTATTTGTAAAAAATAATAAAGGCAGGATACAAATAACCAAATCAATAAATAATGGAGTTTCCCATCAACTTCACCTGTTACTGAGGACCTTCTACATTACAATGGTTCTGGAAAGAGTCATTTTTCTATCCATCTTTGGCTATTTTATATATTTGTTTGCTTATTAGATTTAGAGGTTGACCAACCGCAAAATGACTTGAAGCAGCCTCAGATTTTTACATTTAAAAAAAAAATGGAGAGGGAATCTGAAACATCCAGTAGTTTAAACTTTCTGTTGTTCTGGAGCATAGCCCATCTTAATTCATTCCCAATTTTTGAGTATGAGTTATAAAAATTGAACTCTGTTCCCTTCTTTATGTATTAAGGGATTGGACCACACTGGTTTCTTTTTTTATCTGAATGAAATAAATTTTTCAGGAAGTATAGAACATTGTAAGAATAGGCAGTATGCCAGATTTCAGTGCAAGGAAATTTTAGTCAAACACCTTTTACTCTTGTTTGAAATGTGTGCAGCTAAAACACATTTTATATATTTAACTGTCCTCTAATTTGGCATCCAAGAAGAATAGGATCACTTAATCCTTCCTGATCCAGCTAATCCCCCATGAACTGTCTTATTCAGACCAATATTGTAAGGTTCATACCAATTTAATCTGCAGATTTATCATTCAAATTTGTTTCATTAAATGTTTCCCCAAAAATTGCTGTTTTCCTAAATATAATGCTTATAATTGCTAACCTTATAATTCTAATTCTGAATCTATGTTGTATGTAACTTATTGCTCAAGATGTTTTGAAAATGCTAGACTTCATTTAAAATAAACAGGAATTCTGCAATTCTGGTGAGAGAGACAACAGTATTACACAAGTGAGGTATGGATTTAATTATTGTAGCTGATACAGGTGTTATGTTGCCTGTGCTTCTTCTGTAGGACAGCTTGGACTAACTTTGATCAAAGGAAGGATCACCCAAGTGAAAGGTATGGAACAATCACTAGACAACAAAGAACTCAGCTGTTGATCACCCTTAACAAATTACTGTCTGAAGTTACTTTCAACCTTCAACAGCACTGACTTAACTGAAGACATGACTTCAATTACAGGATACCGAAACATAATCTGGATTGCATTCTTTCAATTAAATAAGGAATATGATCCATTGCAGTAAATTGTCAGCAAGCTGCCTTTTACACAAAGACCTAAAATGTACACTAGGAAAAACCCACAGATCTAAATTGATTCCAGTTTCCCCACCCCCTCCAAATTCTTTTATCAACAATACCCTGACAAATCTCCTTCACATAAACCTTAGGCATAACTGTTTACCATCACAGCGTACTTACCATGTAATTCTGACTGAAATACAAGGCAAACAGAAGGATTTATTTTCAGAACATGATGGCCATATGTTTGGAATTGACATTAATGGAATTCATACTCTTGACTCCACAGATACTGTAAGTGGAAAATTCTGGACCATAAATACAGATTCATCGAATGCATCAAAGCAACTGCTCTTTTGCAAGATATGGGAATTGAGCACCAATAGTGAATTGCCACTGACAAATAGATGGGCAATGCAAAGATTATGGCAAAGGAGCTCCAAAACATTGTGTTGACATCTTAATTGTGCACCCTTTCACTGGAAATACTTACCCTTCATGTGGCACACTGATATTTATGACACAAAAATGGGTGGGAACATTATGAAGCCTGAATTTTATTTGATGCAATATAAGTTTCATCATATTACATTAAATAAAGGAAATACTATTATGGTAACTTCCAATAATGTTCTTGCACTGTCCCATCAAAGTTATACTTGGTTAATAACTCTTGGAGGAATTATGGCAGCTGCTACTAAGATATTGAGGAGTTTATGTTTCTCTAGATTTCATATTAGGCATTGCCACTAAAAGTAAAGTCACAGCATTTATTTTTGGGAATAGAAAAGGACACAAATTGAAATTATTAAGGAAAGTAAGGAATATTTCATTCTCTTTAACAGTGCAAGTGATTTTGGCTCAGGGCTGTCTGATTTTCTCATATGAGTATGATAGATAGGAAAAGCAAATTCTTATTTGTAGGCATAGATAGGGACAAAAATGTTTTACTATCCTTAACAGAGACTTGCATTGTTGCAAACTTATTGATATTTTCTATGAAGTCAAACCTATAATAAATCGTACATCTGCCATGCTCATGTTATTATTTAATAAACATATTAATTGATTCCTGATTTTGTCAGCAGTATGGAAGTAATTTGCAATCACCCTTCCAGGTTTTTTTTCCAACTTTCCAGTTTAATTGACAGCCTTGGAATTTCCTTGAGGTTTCTATCTGAGCCAGGCTTGTCCCTGCTTCCATACTACAGTTTTATCATCATGTAATATGAATATTGATTTAGTTCTTTCAGAAGAGAGAAATGCTTTCATATATCTATTAGAACTGAAAGCACTGAATTGTTGTTTTGATGTATATTTCTGAAATTTGAGGAAGGAAGGAAAATTATTTATGCACGAGAACCATAGATGTTCATTTTTAAAAGTCAGAATTCAACCAAATCTCAGCCTTTTCCAGGTATTGCACTATAAATTCAATTATCATTTGCCAAAAGTCATAGACAGGGAGAATTGTGGTCCAATACACCTAGAAGGCAGCAAGCTTGCCTTAGTTTTTTTTTTTTTTTTGAATAGTAGGTTGGCTAGCAAATATAAAGCCTTTATAGTTAGAACAGTTGCATATCCATATATTTAAGAAATTTTATCCTTCTGTTTGCATGTACTGCAATTTAAAGAGAAAGGGGAAAAGAGAGGGGGAGGGGAGAGGGAAGAAGAGAGAAAGAGAGAAAATGACATCTGCAAATTTTTATTTGCTAATTCTCAAAGACCATGAAGCCTCCTGGGTATCTTTTTCATTTCCTCAATAGATAGTTTAGTTTTTAACATACATATTTCCACTGGCCAAGTGAAAAAGATGAAAAGCTTTGTGTAAAATTGATTTGGCATACACATAAAAGGAGACTTTGTATCAAGCAGGTGGCCCTAACCAGAAAGTCCTCTTCACCAAATATGACCTAAGCAAGTAATAAAGTAAATATAAAGAAAATATATTTCCAAATGCAGTTCAAGAGAGCCTCCTTGAAATGAAAAATGGTAAGTTGTTTTTTTAAGAAATAAATGAATGTAAAATCCATTAAAATAATTCAAGGGAAAAAGAGCTGAAGAAGAAAAGATACTATTCTGAACCTCCAAGAGTTTTCTTTATAATCTTATGCTTCACTATACTTTTTGTCAATTTTACTTGTGTTGTACTGTATTAAAGGAACCTATATTAAATAACACTGTCTTTGACAGTAGTTCATGTTAAGTAAGAAGCTCACTTAATCATGTTGCAGGTAGGCTCACTGAGGTCAATGGAGCTTAAGTCAAGTATTTAAATCTATTGACTTTCAGTTCAGTTTAATTTATGGCCAACTGTTCTATCAGTATTCTGTATTTAATGTTCTCTAAGTTTGGCTATATTAGATCCAATTCAGATAAGATATGTGAGGAAACAGCTGAGTTGGGGGATCTCAGTCAATCTACCATAAAGCATATTTAGTAAGCATAAAATGAGGGAACAATAGTTTTATTTTCTTATTCCAACACTCAATTGACATTTGTTCACCTTATTGTATGCCTCCCAGCTGCTGGTTTGAGATCAGCAACCATACAAATTGAATTAATGAATGAATGATCCTCCAAATCTCTTCTACAAAAATTTCTGGCACTGTGTAATTTTGATTAGGAATGTGTTACTGTCAATGATGTACAGCCAGAAAAGAAACAAAAAGACATTGAAATCATGTACAGATATAAAGCCTAAGCAGGGTAAACTTCCTGACTGTATTGATTTCTACTCAGAAATTATGAAGTTACCTTAACTCACAGGTCCCCAAACTTGACAACTTTAAGAATTGTGGACTTCAACTCATAGCTGGCTGGAGAATTCTGGAAGTTGAAGTCCACAAGTCTTAAAGTTGCCAAGTTTGGGGACCCCTGCCTTAACTCCTGTCTACTGAACTCAGCCCCACTAGGTACACCAAACCAGCAAATCAACTCCATAGGAATTTATTAAGAGTGACCATGATAACAGAATCTTGTAAATCTGATTGTCTCCTTCTCCTTCTTCCATCCCAGTGAGTCAGGGAAACACCTGCTCAAGTCACTTTCAAATATTAATCTTTTCATAGGACTTCTAGAAATTCTAGGTAATAGTTCTGTCCCTTACTCTTTACCATAATGCACTGTTAATAGATGTCCAGATAATAAATAGTTGGAGCTTTCATTTGTACAATCTAACATGAGAGTATCACTAATTTGTTTAAATTAAAAAAAAAACTGGGGAAAAAATTCTAGCTATAATGTTTAGGAAGTCCCACCTATATATCCCCACCACAATAGTCATTTAACAGATTTAACAGATAATCAGTTGGAAGAGACCTTGTAGTTCATCTAGTCCAACCTTGTCGAAGCAGGAGACTCTACATCATTTCTGACAAATGGGAGTCCAATCTTTTCTTGAAAGTCTCAAGTGATGATTCTCCCACAACTTCCAAGGGCAAGCTGTTCCATTGGTTAATTGTTCTTATTGTCAGAAAGTTTCTCCTTATTTGCAGGTTAAATTTAGTGGACACAATTTTGCCCTGAATTTTCTGGTTTATAATTTTCCTATTAAATACTGTTTGATGAACTATGTTAAAAGTTTGTCCGA
Organism: Laticauda colubrina; assembly: GCA_015471245.1. Taxonomy (NCBI): domain Eukaryota; kingdom Metazoa; phylum Chordata; class Lepidosauria; order Squamata; family Elapidae; genus Laticauda; species Laticauda colubrina. The sequence continues at coordinate 21,103,599 of BLBF01000017.1, forward strand.
TACACTATGTTTTGAAATGATATAGTATGAAGTGTTATATGATATCATATATCCTATTTAACACAAATTATATTATTGTAAGTGTATATTACATTATTGCAATCATTCTATATTTATACATATAAACACATTTAATATTATACACAATGTAGTATATTTTATGTTTAAAATGGTTATATTTATAATAAATAGTTTATTATATTTTATAATGTATGAAAGATTATAATACAATGTATTATAAATCTTGAGTTGGATAGCTCATTCCGCTCCTATCTTTAATCAAGAGGTACAAGAACACATACATATACTTTTATGTGTTAACATCAGGGGCAGGATTCTACTGGTTCAGACCAGATCGGGCAAACCCCTTGTTCCCATATTCATCTCGCTTTACATTTTTTTCTCTCTAATATTTTCTCCTTTTTTAATCGTGTTTTCGCACTTTGTCATTGCATGTTATGCTATAATAGACCTTAATAAAACATTTAATGATACTACTGAATTGCAAAGGAACAGCCTTACAGGTACAATATTATTGTGCTGATCAATATATTGGGAATATAGCTAGAGAGCCAGAACTGGGCATGGCTAATCTAGGGAAGAGAAGGACCAGGGGAGACATGATAGCAGTGTTCCAATGTTTGAGGGGCTGCCTCAGAGAGGAAGGGGTCAAGCTATTTTCTAAAGCACCCATAGACCAGACAAAGAATAATGGATGGAAACTGAACAAGGAGAGATTTAACCTGGAAATAAGGAGAAACCTTCTGACAGTGAGAACAATCAACCAATGGAACAGCTTGCCCTTGGAAATTGTGGGACCACCATCACTTGAGACTTTCAAGAAGAGATTGGACAAGAAGAGAAATAGTGTAGGGTCTCCCGCTTGGGTTGGGTTGGACAAGATGACCTACAAGGTCCATTCCAACTCTGATTATCTGTTATCTGTTATCTTTTTCTTCACTCTGGTATAGTTTCTCCTGCACTGGAGGATGTTCAGAGCCATTTACTTTCTTCTCTTTCACCATGTTTGAAGACAAAATGCTATATTTACTTTGTAAATCTTACTTAGTACACTTTAAACATAGTGTTGATAGTCTTACATTAAATATACTCCTCCCACATGCCTGTTAAATATAGATTCCGGTGAATGACCTGCAAGAATTCAGCTACATATTTCTATATTTTTTCCTTAAATAAATAAATAATGTAAATAAATATTACATTAGTTCAGCTCAGCCATTCTCAAGGGTCTCCCGCTCGGGTAGGAGATTGGACTACATGACCTATAAGGTCCCTTCCAACTCTGATTATCTGTTATCTGTTAAGTGGATTATGGTCTTCAGTATTTCTTCGACAAAAGGATGATCAATTCAAGTAGGAATATCCATTAGCTTGTGTGAGCTACAAATTCAAGCAAAGCAATGAGGCCCTATCTCTCTTTGCAAGGCAAGTACATCAGCATATGTTGTGCCTTATTCTGGAATCATAGAATGAAAGTGGTCATCATCAGTGGCTAGATTTATTCTTGGACTCCCATTTACCTTGATTTGCTATTTAATGGTCAGAAGATATGGCAGAACAGGATAAGCTATCTATAGCCTCTGAAACACATGCAGTCCATCCTTTTTTACAAACTCAAAGATCACACCCAAATGTTCTTTTTTCAGGAGACAACTGAACTTCCTTGTTTTTTTTTTTTCTTTTGAAGACATTTCACTTCTCATCCAAGAAGCTTCTTTATCTCTGACAGGATAGTGGAGAATGGAAGGATTTATATTCCTTGCAGACAGCTGGTCATTTGTATCCTTTTAGAGGGTTATTGAAGCACTTGAAGATTTATCTGTGAACTGAGGGTCACCTGAGTAATGTTCTGGTTCCTGTAGTCTGCATTTTTTCCTCTGGAAATCCATTCCTGCTCCCACACCATTCAAAAGGTGTCCATACCAAATTATATAATGAAAAGTCTGTAGAGATGATCAGTCATCCAGGTCAGGTCATGCTTCAACAACATGAGAAAAGTAGAATAGCTTCCTTCAAGATATTGTGGGTGCTCCAACACTGGATGTTTTTAAGAAAAGATTGGACAATCATTTGTCTGAAATGATACAGGCCCTCCAGTTTGAGCAGAGGGTTGGACTAGAAGACCTCTGAGGTCCCTTCCAACTCTGTTATTCTGTTAACCCTCTAAAAGGATGCAAATGACCAGCTGTCCGTAAGGAATATAAATCCTTCCATTCCCCACTATCCTGTCAGATCTGAAGAAGCTTCTTGGATGAGAAGTAAAACGTCTTCAAAAGAAAAAAAACAAGAAAGTCCAGTTGACTCCTGAAAAAACACCATTGGGACAACCATGACTTGGATGACTGAGAATAGACTCAAAGATCACACTGCCACGATTTTAACAAGAAGTTACAAATAAAAAATATATATTAGCCTTTTGGATCATTAGTAGGTGTGTGTGTGTGTGTCTGTGTGTCTGTGTGTATGTGTGTATGTGTACGCATACATATAGATTGTGTATGTATAGCTATCTGGTTTATTCACATTTGATTTATTCATTGAACAAGTTTACCAGACCATCTTTATTCTCTGACTCTATTTCTGAAAAAGTACGATGCAATGCAAACATTTCAGAAGATGACTATGGGATGATTGGGAAAAGTTACAGGAGACAGAAGCATGGGCAAAACATGAGGTCATAGAACTACAGACATAGAAACTGTGTGAAAAAAAATGAGATTAGTTGGAAAGCTGAAAGCAAAAACAGATAGGGGAAACTCTTGGCTGCCAAGAAAGAGATAACCAAAATATTTCATGGAGAATGGCTTGTCATCTGTAACCTAAAAAATTTCCTTAAGGTTACAAAGACCTATGATATAAACAGCAGCTGGAAGAATCCCAGGAAGAAGCTGGACAATTCCCAATGAGAACTAAGCTGACCAACAATAGCGGAGACACTGAGGCCAAAGAAAGCTCTGACCTCTGATGATATTCCACATACTCTGTGAAAAGGCCTCTTCTGCTGTATGAATCATTATGTCTATCAATAGGCAACATGAATAAAAAACCTTCTCTTTCATAAAATTGAGTTGTACTAAACTTGAGTGCTTGTATCATGTTTGAGTTAAGCACTCTGTAACCATAATTGGTGAATAAAAGTAATCTAGTCACGCATAAACGCGCACATACACCTATATGCAAACACACTCAACTGTGCATTTTTTAAAAAAAGGTGGGCCTTAAAATTTCAGTAAAACCACATGAGAAGCATGCAGCATACAGAGCTTGGGGGCTTGAAAAAAGTGCAAACGAAGAATTGCTTATAGTCCCCACTACAAAAAAAATGCATTAATTGCTTTTTCTTACTCAAGAATGGCTGCTAGCAATCACTCCCATTACACCTTTTTGTACATAATACAATGTTCATTTCTTATAAAATTTTTTGCTAATGTATTTGTTAATATCATCTGTAAACAATCCTAAACCCAAAAGACTCTGGGTGAAATACAATAGGAAGAAAGAAACAAAGAAGGAAGGAAGGAAGGAAGGAAGGAAGGAAGGAAGGAAGGAAGGAAGGAAGGAAGGAAGGAAGGAAGGAAGGAAGGAAGGAAGGAAGGTAGGTTAAAATTAAATTTAAAGCCCAAGATAGATGTTCACTATGTGAAGTTTTGCTGAAATAAAAGAGATCTAATTAGTTTCCAGAAAATAAATATATATTGCCTGTTGTTTCAAACACATATTGATGTCAAGATGACCAGACTAAATGGGCATATTCAACTTTGGCACACTATACATACATACTCAATATATATAATTAAGCACAATATTCCCTTTTTGAGACTTAATTATGCATATATCTATACTGGAGTAATAATCCAGTATTGTATCAATTGTGATTGGAGCCCTTGGCACAAAACCCAAATGACTTTCTCGATACATGAATGTATTTATTTATTAAACAAATAAATAATAAATATTATTATAAATAATAATAAATATTTATTTATTAAATAACTAAATTCCATCTTACCACTGAGACAATTTCTGGGTGGTAAATATTGCATTTATCAAATCTGAACACCCTAATTTTACACACACACACAAAGAGAAAAACCCACCCTGCTTGGGACTGCCTACATTCCCAGGCATTTCCTTAATAATTTCTTAACACCTTGGTTGGAATTTGAATTTTTAAGTTTCCACCAGTCTTATACTGGGAATCTAATTATAGATTATTCACACGTAAAAATAATGACTTTCTACCTCATGATTGGATAATCGAAGAACCTAGAAATAACAGGAGCCAGTACAAATATCAGAAGTTTTATGCAAAGATTGATGACACAAAGACACTGTTGCTGGTCAGTGCGATAGACTGGGCGAGGTTAATATCAAGAGATGAATTTTTCAGTAAGATTCATTATCACCACAACGTTTTGTCAGTGCGTTGACTCCCCTTTCAAGATTGAACAAGTCAGGCTATGACTATCAAACATCAAAACATCTGCAAGATGTTATCCCACCTCCTTTACATGGATGATCTGAAACATATGGAAAAACTTCATTTGAAATAGAATCACTTCTTACCATATTGCAATGGAGTTTGGACTGGAAAAATGTGTTCCTCTTTTCATCAATAGGGGAAAATAATGAAAACTAAAGGAATCAAGATATTTGGATGAATCTGGATGAAGACAATCGCTACAAATACCTGGGCATCCTTTAGGGTAACAACATCAAGCACACTGAAGCCAAGAAGAAGGTTGTGAATGAATACATCATGAAAGTGAAGATCTTAAAGTTCAAAGTCAGTGGAGGAAATATCCTTAGGGCAATTAATCCCTAGGCAATTCCAGGCATTAGATTCATAGCTGAAATAGTGGACTGGACTCAAGCAGAACTAAATTCTCTGAATAGGAAGACCAGAAATATAATGACAATGAACAATTCCTTCATAGTGATGTGGATAGACTCTATTTACCAAAAAGCATATGTGGGCAAAGAACACTACAAGTACATCAGATAGATGAAGAAGAAAAAAAAAAGAATTGGAAGAATAAGTGAAGGGTACTGAAGAAGATGCACTGAAACTAGTAAACCATGAAGGCTTACTAAATACCGGAGAGTCCAAACTGGCTTACAAGGAAGACCAAATGAATAATAGCAAGAAGACATGGCAAGGCAAAGTATCACATGGTCAATATGTGGATGTATGTGTATATGTATATATATACATATATGTTTTCTTAGGTTTTCGCGGGTACTTACATGTGTGCTGTTTAGCTTCCTTCGGGTATTTTCCCATGTCATTGTAGTTCTGTTAAAGTTGTAGCAACGTTTCAGCAGAATCTCATCTGCCATCCTCAGGCTTCTGTATGGATATGGGTCTTACAGCTCCTGGTTTCAAATTTGAGGCTGGTCCATTGTGATTGGTTGGGAGCCTGGATCTGTATTCATTGGACTTGGAGTTTGATTGATTGGTGTTTCTGGTTTCTTCTGTCTGTTTTGTGGCTTTGATTGGCTGGCAACACTCTGTTCTTGTGTTGGAGGCTTTCAGTGCAGCTTGGCTCCGTGTGAAGGGACGGCTGCTCTTCATTAGCAAGCTGGGTTTCACCTGGGTGCCTGATGGGGGGGTGTTTGGGTTGGAGCTATCAGAGGGAGTCTGTTTTTGCCCAGGTGTTTGCCTGGCTTGTGGCATGGAGATCTTTCTATTTGAGAGTGCAGGCTTCCAAATGATTGACAGTATGGTGGAATCATCTCTTCTATTCATGCTATCAGGTCTTTTTTCTTCTTTCAGCAAAATCCACCCTCTACTTTGGGATAAGATCAAACAACTTACAACTTGGAGAGCTGAAACTGAAAACACGTATAAAAATGATAAACTGTCAAGAAAACTGAAAAAATTAGAAAATGAAAAGAAAATTCCCAATAACCCACCACAACACCTGAAACAATATCATACAGCTCCTCACTAGTCCAACACATGAAAACCACAGGTCATAACATCAACTTCAATGGCACTTCAATGGCACATCAACTTCCCTGTGCATCATGCTCGGCCACATACATTGGACAGACCAATAGAAGAATAAGTACCCGCCTGGATGAACACAAAAATGGAGTAAAAAAGCTGGAACACATTTCCTCACTAGTGCAACACATGGAAGCCACAGGTCATAACATCAACTTCAATGGCACCAAAACCCTTACAGAAGCCTGAGGATGGCATATGAGATTCTGCTGAAACGTTGCTACAACTTTAACAGAATTACAATGAACACACCTAAACAACACACACCCCAAAATCAAGTTCACCATGGAAACGGAAATAAACAAACAACTAGCATTCCTAGATGTACTAATCTACAAAAGAACAGATGGCACACTGGGACACACCATATACCAAAAGAAAACACACACCAACCGCTACCACAACGCCCAATCCCACCACCACCCAGCACAGATAAATTCCGTAGCGAAAACCCTAATTACCAGAACCAAATGCCTGGCAGACAAGACACATATAAAGACTGAACTAGGCACCCTGACTGAAGTATTGACAGCCAATGGCTTCCACAAAAACAAAATCACCAACTTGATCCACAAAAACACACCAAGACATAACAGAGACCTAGAAGACCAACAGATCTATGGAACAGCTGTCTTGCCCTACATAAGAGGTACCACAGATAAAATCAGTAAGATACTACACAGGCATCACATCAAGACTGCCTTCAAAACAGACAAAAAAATAGCAGCCATCCTGAGGAACCCCAAAGACAAAATTGACCTGGAAAACCAAGGCAGATACGAAATTCCCTGTACATCATGCCCGGCCACATACATTGGACAGACCAATAGAAGAATAAGTACCCGCCTAGAGGAACACAAAAATGCAGTAAAAAAGCTGGAACACACCTCCTCACTAGTCCAACACATGAAAACCACAGGTCACAACATCAACTTCAATGGCACTAAAACCCTAGCCACTATAGAAAACCCCAACCACAGAATCATTAGAGAAGCCATAGAGATTGAAAAAAGACCTGACAGCATGAATAGAAGAGATGATTCCACCAGACTGTCAATCATTTGGAAGCCTGCACTCTCAAATAGAAAGATCTCCATGCCACAAGCCAGGCAAACACCTGGGCAAAAACAGACTCCCTCTGATAGCTCCAACCCAAACACCCCCCCCACTAGGCACCCAGGTGAAACCCAGCTTGCTAATGAATAGCAGCTTGCTAA
>BLBF01000017.1:21110946-21160075 GCA_015471245.1 Laticauda colubrina
CCAGCCAATCAAAGCCACAAAACAGACAGAAGAAACCAGGAACACCAATCAATCAAACTCCAAGTCCAATGAAACAGGTCCAGGCTCCCAGCCAATCAGAATGAACCAGCCTCAAATTTAAAAACCAGGAGCTGTAAGACCCACATCCATACAGAAGCCTGATGATGGCAGATGAGATTCTGCTGAAACGTTGCTACAACTTTAACAGAACTACAATGACGTGGGATAATACCCGAAGGAAGCTGAACAGCACACATGTAAGTACCCGCGATAACTTAAAAAAACATATATATATATATATATATATATATATATATATATATATATGTGTGTGTGTGTGTGTGTGTGTGTGTGTGTGTGTGTGTGTGTGTACACAGCAGGATTCCAACTCCCCTCTATTTTGTCATCCTTTGTCTCAGTTCAACATTTCATAATGTCTTGTTCCTGTCATATGGGCAGTATATCCTTTTTTGACAGTATTATAGTACACCTGCATTTACAGATAAGAACCTCGAAGAATAGGGGCTGGGGAAATATTAATAATCAAATACTCTAATAGTTTGGAAAGGCAGGTGGCATTTTTCCAAAACTTAGGAAATCCATTTACCATTTTCCCCCAAGTGGTAGCAGCAATGGTGTATATATGAGTAGGTTTTTTTTTTCCTTGTTATTTCAATGCCTTGAATTCATTTCCATATTCTATGTGTCTATTTTTGGAGGCTGAAGCTGGAGGAAAAGGCAAAGTCTTTTATCCATTTTAACTGTGGTCACCAGCTTTTAATGGATCGCAATGCCAGGCAAAAAAATATTAATACAATTTGCTCACATTTTATTACAGCTTATATATGTGCATATTTTATCCTGTGTGGAAGAACTGGGCAATGCCAGAGCTCCTGGAATGCATAGGATGTGAAATAGCTTTGCTTAAATTGTATTGTAATTTAGAATGATAGGAAACTGCAAAAAGATTCCCCAAAAGTATTTTTAAAAAGGGCATCTGTGGGGAAGAGAGATAAAATGTCCACATTTTTTGGATGCATCTTTTTTGATGCACAAAGACACACAAACCACTGAGTGGCCAAATAATGAAATCTTTTTCCTTCTTTGCATCACACGTAAAAGTGCACTTTTGCTGGCATATCTCTCACAACAATCCAATCTTTTGAAGAAACAAAATGCAGTGGGTATACATTCCTTAAGGCCTTGTCACACTGCCCAACGGATGCAAAACGTTTGTAAAAAGGACACAGCGGATGAGAAAAATGTTCCATCCATTGTTATCCGCTCTCAAAAGGGGCAAAAATTTGCATAAGCAGAGCGGATAACACAGAAAGGAACGGACGCGGGGAGGACGAAGAGTGGATGGAAAGTGGATGCGGAACGGAAGACTAGTGGATGGAAGCGGATGAGAGCGTATGGCACATCCACAAGGCTTCTGGGGGACCTCAGCAAAGCGGACGCGGAACGGATGAAGCAGATGCACAGCGGATGCACAGCAGATGCACAGCGGAAGCCTAACGGATGCCTAGCGTTAATTGCACATGCGGGGAGGATGCATTGCGTAAGCCCCACGGATATAAGGGAAGCAGCTCGGAGCAGGTCATCATTCAGAGGAAAGACCTGCTGACGGATGGATTGACAGCCTTGCCTGCCCTGCCTGCATGCCTGCCTGCAAGCCTTGCTGCCAGCCTTGCTGTCTGCCTGCCTGCCAGCCTTGCTGCCAGCCTCCCTGCCAGCCTTGCTGTCTGCCTGCCTGTCAGCCTTGCTGTCTGCCAGTCTGCCTGCCAGCCTTGGTGCCTGCCTGCCTGCCAGACTTGGTTCCTGCCTTCCTGCCAGCCTTGGTTCGTGACTGCCTGCAAGCCTTGGTGCCTGCCAGTCTGCCAGCCTTCCTGCCCACCTTGGTGCAAACCTGCCTGCCAGCCTTGGTGCCAGACTGCCTGCTAGCCTTGGTGCATGCCTGCCTGCCAGCCTTGGTTCCTGCCAGCCTCCCTGCCAGTCAGCAACCCCACAACCATGGGGAAGAACAGAAAACCTCAGCCATCTGCTGCCAGCCCTGGCAAGAGGGACAGGGCCACCATCCCACCCCCTGGCCCTCACTCTGGTTCTGCTGGGGCTTCTGGAGCACGGGCTCGCTCTTCTGGGGCTGGAGCTTCTGCTGCTTATGCTTCTGGAGGAGCTGATGATGCGGGGGATCAGACAAGCACTCCAGCACCAGGCTCCTCCACAGCACCTGGACCCTTCATCCCTGAGACTGAACGACCAAGAGGAGTGCCAGAGACTTATTGTTGTTTTATAGCTTCTTGTTAATAAAGTCTATCTTTGATTCACACACTTGCTTCATTCCTTTTTTTTTTTTTTAATAAAGTCTTGGTGGAAACTTTTAGAAATGGTTTAAGCCTTTGCAGGCTTGAGGGATGGGTTAAGATAGCAGTGGGATGGGCAGGGATACCTGTGGTATGGGAAATAGCTGTGGGTTGGGTAAGGATAGCAGTGGGATGGGCAGGGATACCTGTGGAATGGATAATAGCTGTGGGATGGGTAAGGATAGCAGTGGGATGGGTAATAGCTGTGGGATGAGCAGGGATACCTTTGGGATGGGTAATAGCTATGGGATAGATAAACCTCCAGTGCAAGCATAGTGGGACTGGATGGTCCACCCTCCCAGCTGCCACACCTATGGCCCTTTATTATCAATAATAATGTAATCAATGATCCACACATGTCAACATAAACACAACTCTTTATTAATGCCCTCTTCATTGTAGGGCCACTCAACATACATGGCCCAATCTCATCAGGCTGAAGGAAGCATCCATTAATCATCTATCATCCTGTCTTGCCACTACACTGCTCCAGCTGGGGAGTTGCACCAGTGTCTCAGGAGGTTGCACTGCTTCTTCCCTTCACGTGAAGCTGTGTTGGGACCTTGCACATCCTCAGTATCTATCAGGTTTTGCCCTTGCCTCCATTCCCCAGGCTCCATGTCCCCATTGCCTTGTTGGAGGTCCACGAGCCTGTTCTGCAACACTGGGTAGTGGGTGCACATGAGATTGTGCAGGATGCAGCAAACTTCCATGATCCTCCTCACGGTCTCTGGCCGATGCTGCATGGTGGTGAGAAGTACCTGGAACCTGTTGGCCAGGATGCCAAAGGCGTTCTCCACCACCTGCCTTGCCCTGGACAGCCTGTAGTTGAAGATCCTCTCTTCATGGGTGAGGTATTTGAAGGTGTACGGCTTCATGAGGTAGGTTGTGAGGGAGAAGGCGTCATCCCCCATGATGAAGTAGGGCACATCTTGCGTGTCGTTGGGCAGGGGTTCTGGATCTGGGAAGCCCACGATGAGGTTGCATTCCAGCCCCTCCTTGTGGTGACTGGCAATGTATACCTGGGCATCTGAAGATGCGTTGCCTGAAGCATCGATGTACATGAACTTGTAGTCAGCATCGACCATGGCGAAGAGGATGATGCTGAAGAAGCCTTTGTAGTTGAAATAAGTGGACCCTGACTTGGCTGGCGCTTTGCAGGCCACGTGCTTGCCACCTATGGCTCCAACGGTGTGGGGGAAGTTCCACTTCTGATACCACTGCTCTGCAACTTTCTTCCATCCTTCTTCAGTGGAGGGGCACTGGAGGAGCTCCTCCATGTATTCTACGATGATGGCTTGCACCACTTTTCTGACCACAATGCGGATGGTGTTGTGTGGCACCCTCCAGCCGTACTGCATGCTCCTGTAGGTGGTCCCTGAGGCCAGGTGGCGCAGAGTGAGTGCCACCTTGAGCCCAGGTTCCAGGCTGGGCCAGAAGTCAGTGTTTGCCTTGGTCAACCTGGGTGTCAGCCGCTGCACAACTTCGTCAAACATGGCTGGAGGCATCCTCATGAAGTTCTGTAATGCACGAGTGTCTTCGTTCCTGAGCTCCACCATCAGCTTGCTGTACAGTCCGTCCTCTGCTCTTCTGATGATCCATCTTTGGACCCAGACGCTTCTTGGCCGCCTCCTTTTCTTCCCGTAGTTGAGTTCACAGAGCCTGTAGATGGCTTCGCACTGTTGCAGAAGGATGGTGACTGCCAAAAGGACTTTGTTACAATCCACGGTGGACATGACTGGATGCTGTGGAAGAGCAATAGTCAGATGAAGGCTGCAGAGGTCTGCACTGCAGGGCTGCTGGTCTGAAAGTGAGATGCAGGTGAGTTGCTCCCACTTTTTATAGGCAGTATAGGTTTTCCCCTACTTGTCCCTTTGCATCCTCTAGGCATCCTCTAGACATCCTTAATATCCGAGATAGGTCCCCTCTGCGAAGGTTTTTTCCATTTTAAATGCTTTGTTTCCATTCTGCATCCTCTAGCCATCCGTTCTGCATCCGTTCCGCATCCGTTCCGCATCCTCCCTGCGTCCGTTTACCCTGGAGCAGATGGAGTTGCGCGGATGCGCAGCGGATGCCTAGCGGATATAGCGGATACGTAACAGATGCAGAACGGATGCCTAGCGGATCCCTAGCGGATGCAGAACGGACGCATTGGATACATTTTCCGCTCAAAAGTTTTGAGCAGTTCAAAACTTTTTGAGCAGATGAAACGTCAATAAACGGATGCTGGATGGATAGAGAGGATGAAAAATGGAGGCAGTGAGTACAGAACGGATGCATCGCGTTAATCAATGGATGACAAGTGTTTTTCTCCGTTTTACATCCTCTTTCCATCCGTTGGTGCAGTGTGACAGGGGCTTTAGGAGAAGCTCCTCTTCATTAACATTTTTGGCTGTCAAAGATGGGGTTTTTTCCCCTTCTGCTTCAGACTGCATTTGATTTTTAATTCTTAAAGATTTTTGCCCCCCTCTCTGACCCCCACCCCAGGCCACAAGTAATTTGAGGACAACATCAGAGAGAGCAGACACTTTTTGCTCCTTTAAAAAAAATATTTAGGAATGGCAGTTTACACAAATAGATTCCTAGATATATGCCACTAAAGACCATGATGTCCCTAAATTTCAAAGTGAAAATCTTTCTGGACCCTGAAAGCTGCAAAAGGCAGGCTGTGTGCCAGGCAGGTCCCAAGATGCCTTACCTCTAACAGGAATGGGTATCACCAAAAATGAAAGTGTAGTAGTTCAGCAGTTTTCCTTTAAAAAGCAAAGTTTTTCTTGTGCAGACATATTCAAAATAGAAATTCAGATCTCTCACAGAAAATTAAAAATGCAGATAACATACAGATTATAGTCCCCGGTATCATCTGAATTAAATTTCTGTAAGATTTTCAATCCTCATTCGTAGGTCAGTGATGAGAGATGTTAAGAACAAACATCCTTTGGAAACATGGACATCTCTTAGCTTTCTTACACTTATTGGAATATTAGAAAAGCAATATACAATTTTGGACCAATAATGAGTTTACAGTAATATTCTATATGAAATTCCAGTTAGTCAACAGGAACAGAAACCAAAATAGTTCCAATGCTGGATTTAATTTTAATGGCCTCTGCTTTGCAAGATCATCAAGTTTACTAAATGTTCTTTATGGTATTGCAGTTTTGAGCATTTCTACAAAAAAAAAAATAATGATACATAGTATTATTTTTTTCTTCCAGAAGATGCTCTATTCCTAGCATCAGAAACTTGTGCCAGAAAACAACTGCAGTGTACTATGTTTTTCCGCTTTCTCTGCAAGTTATGATTATTAATCTTAACTTTGCTCAGGAAACAAATATTTGGGAATGCTTTCTCCTTGATGCCTAGTAAAGCAACAAAAATGCAAACTTGCTTTTCTCACTTGTTCAAACTATGCAAAATGTTGAGACAATGAATTAATAAATAACTAAATTGTTGGTTTCCTTGGTTACAGTTAACAAGAAAGTAATTATCATTATAATGTGGGATATGCTGAGAAGACATGTTGAAATCTGCATGAGTCTTTGGCTATAGCTAGGCTGCGTCAGCTTCTCAAATGGCAAGAGCTAATCTCTCCAGCCATCCCATTAAAAGAAGTGGGAAATTCCTCAAAACCAACAATACAAGCATTAATGGAAATATAGCCAGAAAGCAATTTTTAATTGACAATCAACAGAAGCAGCTGTGGAACTAGGTAATTTGATTCCATTCTGGGGTGAGTATGCTCCCTCCTGCGGATGCAGTTACAAAATTTAAATAGCTGAGAGGACCCATCAGTTTCTTGGTTGTATATTTTGCTCACCCATCACTAGAGACATCTTCATTGATGTCATTTTGTTTGCCAGCCCAACTCATAACATTAATCAGATGTTCTTATCCAAAATATTGAGTTTTCTCAACTATCCACTTTTTTGGTTGTGACTCCCCTGCTTCACCCCCCAAAAAAATTGTGGCATTCTTTTTTGGAACACTTAAACATATGGGAGAATTGTTCACCTTGGATTAATCATAACATTCCAACATTAGGCAGTTTCTTCCTCTTAGATACACAGGGTTGTTAGAATACATTACATATGTTGTGGAAGGTTGAATGTGGAAATGATTATTTCAAACAATCATAGCTGGATTTACAGCTGAATAATGTTACAGTAGGAAGTATTTACAGCAAGAAAATGAGATGCATATCCTGTGGTGACAACCCAGGCCTTTTTATCTGTACTTCAATACAATTGTCCTTGGGTTGAATTGGGCTTGATCCTTTAAAAAGTGTGCATAACTGGCAACATATTTCTTCCAAGAAATGGCTGAATCCTGGGGGATCTGTATCAAATATAATAAATGAAGTAAGTACAAAAGTTAGGTGGATACGAAAGGAAGTATGCAGGGGAAGAGGTGAGAAACCAATTTCTACAGCTCAAAATTAGAACTAACAAAAGGACAAAGAATCATATTTGAACAATTTAGATCAGTTCATTCACAGGTAGATAATAGGCAAGTAACAGTGGTGTAATTCAACTGGTATAACAACCGGTTTGATGAGCATGCACTTTGTGTGCGTGCTCTACATTTTAAAAAACCCATTTTCAACTCAATTACTTACGTTCTGCTGCATCCCCATGCATAAAACAGCTGATGCAGAACAAACCACTCTGCTGTACAAATCAGCTGTTGTAAAAAAAAGCCAGGAAATAAAGCACAGGAAGGAGCAGGGGTGGGCGGGCAGACCAAATGCTCACCAGAACTCCCAGTTTTCCCAAACTCGTCAGAACTGGTAGAATCCCACCCCTGACAAGTAAATATATGGAAGCAAAAGCAGCAGGAACCAAGCAGGATATACATTAAAGACATTTTCCATCATTGACTTATTATCTCACCTATTTTTTTTTTGCAAAGAGTTGTTCTTATGACCACAATTTGGGCATATCATAGCACTTTCCCAGAAATACTCCCAGAGGCTCAAGTTAGACAGCATTTATTCTTGTCTGCTTCCATGGGACTGTAAAAAATATTAGAGACCACTGTCTTCAAACTTTGATATGTATTTCAGAAAAAAAAAGAGTAATACATTGTATGCCTGCTTACAAACACACTTTGTTTATTGCAAAAGCAATTTTCCCAAATGTAGTTTGTGTTTTGAGCACTTACCAGTAAATTCCTCATGCAGAATCAGACATTACAGAAATACATTAAAAATGAGACGTTAAACTCCCATTCCATAAATTCTTCCAGAACATAAATTTGTATCTTGCTTGATACAGGAGTAGATAGTGATTTTCTGATACACACATATATTTAAGAAATGGGGAAAATCTATTCTACACAAGGAAGATCACTAATTTTTTACTTTTATGTTCTTGAGGGGTTCTTGATGCTGTCTGGGCTTGCTTGTTTTCTTGTAGATGTTTCATTATCCTAACTAGGTAATTCATGCTAGCATAGTGCCAGGGCTTCTGACTAGCGCTGAAAGAAGACACTGCAAGAAAACAAGAGAGCACCAAAGACCTCTCATTTCAACATTAAGCTACAAATATTCTCCTTTTATGTTCTTCCAATGTTTATATTTATCATGGATCTTCATTGGGAGTTTATAATCTCTCTTGCTCTCCCCCCCCCCAAAAAACGGCAGCATAAAGATTGTTTCTCTTAAGCCATGTTACAAGAGTAGTTGAAGCTCCACAGCCATGCTTGACATCACTAGTCTTTTTACTCCATTTCTTTTAAGCAGAAGAATGGACCAAATGTTTTGAAGCCAACATTAAGTAGACAATCCTTCTCCATCTATTCCTGCAGAATAATTTTCTGTCTTGTGACTTAAAGCATACAGTATACCAATACAATTATGTTTGGAGCATTTGTTTAACAGGATCCTAAAACAGTGACACTATTATGTTGAAATAAATGGTTCACCAAGACCTGTAACCAAAATTCTGAAATCGCTCTCACGTGAGTTCCAGCAAGTGCCAGCACCTGGCAAAATTTGTCCAATATGGGACAGATTTTCCAATATGGGACAAAAATCATCAGGATTATGTAATGCAACTTTCAGGATGTTTAGCATTATCTGCTTAAGTCACTTATTTTGGCTTAACTAAATTGTTTCCAAGGTGAAATATGCTACATTCCAAAGGACTCTATATTATGCTAGCCATAGGCAACAGAGTCATAATTAGATAAGCCTAAATATTTTTTTTCCACATAATTTGAAACATAGATACCTAGACATCTGCCAGAACTTATTGGTAGGAACTTCTCCCACATTTCTTTCCAGTCGCAAGTTGCAATTGTGAACTGTGCTGTTCTAGTTACTCACAGACAAAAAATAGGGTGTGTGTACGCACATGTTTATCTAACATATATTAAGTTTAGTGAGATTCTCATGTATGTCTGTGGAAATAAATAATAATCCCAATCCTGTAAAGACTTAGTTTCTTATCCTCTATTTGCACACAGGTGCCCTCTACTTACCACCATAATAGAGACCAAAATTTCTGTTGTTAAGTGAAACATTTGTTATGTGAATTTTGTCCCATATTACAATCTTTCTTGCCACAATTGTTAAGTGAATGACTGCAGTTGTTAATTTAGTGACACGGTTGTTAAATGAATCTGACTTTACTTGTCAGAAGGTCACAATAGGTGACCACATGACCACAGGACACTGCAACTATTGTAAACATGAGTCGGTTGCCAAGCATTTGAATTTTGATTAAGTATCTACAGGAATGCTGCAATGTTGTAAGTGTGAAAAATATTCATAAGCACTGTTTTTAGCACTGTTGCAACTTTGAATGGTCACTAAATGAACTATTTTAAGTCCAGGACTACCTATATATTTATCCACATCCATAGAAATTTGACAATATGCAAACCCAATGAGTTGAAATAGTCCAGGTGATAATAGTTTTTGAGTTGTTTCAAAACGCCTAAGACAAAATAAATTTCTCAATTGCCCTACATGTATTCTCTCTGATCACTCAATCAGTTAGTATCTAATGATCCTAAAATTGTGATTTTTTAAAAAAATTCTTCAGTTCATGTTCAGATCTCCCAGCAACCACTGATCTCTGGGCAATGTACAAATCAGTAATGGTATACATAATCTAAAATAAAAGCAAGAACATAGTAGGGATGAAAGCCAGCAACAACATCAAAAAGAATAATGTAGACAGCACAATAAAAATCACTGTCAAACTAGCAAAAGAACCATATCCAGTCATTTTAAGAGTTTTCCTTAAAATGCAAGCCAGAAACATGATGCTACAACATAAATAGCACTTTGTTTGTGGTTATTTGCTTTGCCTTGTTTGGTGAGACATGGGGAGAAGGATTTCAAAGAAGCTAGTGGAAAGCAAATATAAATAGCAGTTTTTTCACCCTGCAGGCCAGCAACAACAGGGATAGTCATTTTAAAATTCCATGGCTTGAAAAACCTCTGAGATTTATGATGAAAGCTTGCACTTTACAAGAAAGAGAAAGAGAGAGAAAGGGAAAGAGAAGATAAAACTTGATACAAGTCCTTCTACTCATATTCATTTCATTTGAGAAGAATTCTCTAGTGGACTGTGACCTTCTGAATTCTATCAAACGTTTAATAAATGAACTAGAAAAGGGGTGTAAAACTCACATCATGACAGCAGCCATGGCCAGCATGTGACTATCTGGCCTGCAAGTTTGACAGTCCTGAACTAGAAGATAATGGATTAATTAGACTGCAGATGGTGTTAAACTTCAGGAAGAAGAGAGAGGAACCTGCCCCACTTTACACTAATGTGGGCTGTGTGGAGAGAGTGTCCTCCTTTTAATTCCTGGGAGTCTACCTCAGCAAAGATCTTAGCTGGAAAATCAACACAACCCAGGTGGCCAGAAAGGCCCAACAGAGACTCTATTTCCTTAGGCTCTGGTGAAACAATAAAGTGGAACAACGACTGATTAAGGCCCTGTCACACTGGCCGACGGATGCAAAACGTTTGTAAAAAGGACACAGCGGACAAGCAAAATGTTCCATCCGTTGTTATCCGCTCTCAAAAGTGCCCCGAATTTGCATAACCAGAGCGGACAACACGGAAAGGAACAGACGGGGGGGGAGGATGTAGGGCAGATGGAAAGCGGATGCTCCACGGAAGCCTCACGGATGGAAGCGGATGGGAGCGGATGGCACATCCGCAAGGCTTTCGGGGGAGCACAGCAAAGCGGACGCGGAACGGAAAGAGCGGATGCTGAGCAGAAGCCTAGCGGATGCCTAGCAGATGCCTAGCGTTCACTGTGCATGCAGGGAGGATACATTGCGTCAGCCCCGCGGATATAAAGGGAAGCAGCTCACAAGCAGGTCACCATTCAGAGGAAAGACCTGCTGCCAGACACAGCTTGCCAGCCAGCCAGCCAGCCAGCAACCCAACAACCATGGGGAAGAAAAGGAAGCCTCAGCCATCTGCTGCCAGCCCTGGCAAGAGGGACAGGGCCACCCTCCCACCCCCTGGCCCTGACTCTGCTTCTGCTGGTTCTTCTGCTGCCCGGGCTCGATCTTCTGGTGCTGGAGCTTCTGCTGATGCTGCTTCTGGAGGTGGTGCTTCTGCTGATGCTGCTTCTGGTAGTGGTGCTTCTGCTGATGCTTACTCTGCTGGCACTACTCCTGCTGCTGGGGCTTCTGCTGGGGCTTACTCTGCTGGCGCTGCTCCTGGTCCTGCTGGTCCTGCTGGTGCTCCTGGTCCTACTCCTGGTGCTGCTGCTGGTCCTGTTGGTCCTGCTTTTGCTGCTACTGTTGTTGTTGTTGCTGCTGCTGCTGCTGCTGGTGGTGGTGGTATGGAGGAGCAGCCCCTACAACCTCGAAGCCCTTCTGATGAGGGCACATATGGCCCTGCCAAAGGGAGGAAGAGGCAGACGCGTGAACGGGAGAGGAGGCAATACACCATAGAAGAGGAACATGAGGAGGAGGTGCTGGAGTGGCTGAGGGAGAATGAATATCTTTGGCAGAAAGGACACAAGCTCTATTGAGACACCAAGAGGAAGCAGGCTGCTTGGAGAGAGAAGGCAGAGAGCCTGGGCTACACTTCGGAGGTGCTCCTTGGCTGGTGGAAGCACATGCACACCTGGTATGGGAAGCTGCACCTCAAGAAATCTGGCCAGGCCACGGTCAAGCTGACGGACAGAGAGACCTACGTGATGGCCAAGTGCAGCTTCTTGGAGGGTGAGATCCACCACCAAGGAGCAGCCCCTCTCACAACCCTCTCTCTCCGGCAGCTGGCTGAGAGCCAGTCCTCTTCTGGCAAAGAGTCAGCTGCTGTGTCCATACAGGTATCTGTGGAGCGTGCCATGACAGAGACCCCACCAACAGCTGTACTACCCCTGGCGGAGCACGTGGAGGACCCCCTGACGCAGTGGGAGAAAGGAGACGGCACTTCCACCACAGCCCAATCCACATCCACCCCCAGCTCCACCTCCACAGAAAGGCAGAGAGGCAGACCAGAGGGGCAGAGCCACACTGTCCTGCTGTAGATAAGAGACACCATCAGGAGCAGCGTAGATCTCCTCTCTCAGCTGGTACACACCGACGCCCCATCCTCCAACCGCAAGCCCTTCCTCACCTACGTCAACCAGACCCTCATGAACATGTCGGAACCCCAGTACCAGGTGGTAAAGGACAGGATCACCGATCTTCTTCATGACCCTCCAGACCAAGATGAACCTGCTCCCACCCAGTCCAGGCCTGCCCCTCCACCCCAGGTGATGTCACTGCCCTTCCAAGGCTTTCCACAGGCCCTCCCCTCCCAAGGCTACAGCTACCAGGAGGTCCAGCAGCACAGGCAGCCCTTCCCAGTCCAGGCACAGGTACATCGGATGCTACCGGTGCCACCGATGCCACTGATGCCACATACTTGCTTCATTTATTTTTGTCAATAAAGTCTTGGTGGAAACTTTTAGAAATGGTTTAAGCCTTTACATGCTTGTGGGATGGGTAAGGATAGCAGTGGGATGGGCAGGGATACCTGTGGAATGGGTAATAGCTGTGGGATGGGTAATAGCTGTGGGATGGGCAGGGATACCTTTGGTATGGGTAATAGCTGTGGGATAGATAAACCTCCAGTGCAAGCATAGTGGGACTGGATGGTCCACCCTCCCAGCTGCCACACCTATGGCCCTTTATTATCAATAATAATGTAATCAATCATCCACACATGTCAACATAAACACAACTCTTTATTAAATGCCCTGTTCATTGTAGGCCCACCCAACATACATGGCCCAATCTCATCCGTGTGATGAGACAGGCTGAAGGAAGCATCCATTAATCATCTATCATCCTGTCTTGCCACTCCACTGCTCCAGCTGG
Source organism: Laticauda colubrina (assembly GCA_015471245.1). Taxonomy (NCBI): domain Eukaryota; kingdom Metazoa; phylum Chordata; class Lepidosauria; order Squamata; family Elapidae; genus Laticauda; species Laticauda colubrina. The sequence goes on from BLBF01000017.1 coordinate 21,123,655, forward strand.
GGAGTTGTACTAGTGTCTCAGGAGGTTGTGCTGCTTCTTCCCTTCATGTGAAGCTCTGTTGGGACCTTACACATCCTTAGTTTCTATCAGGTTTCGCCCTTGTCTCTATTCCCCAGGCTCCATGTCCCCATTGCCTTGTTGGAGGTCCACGAGCCTGTTCTGCAACACTGGGTAGCGGGTGCGCATGAGATTGTGCAGGATGCAGCAAGCTTCCAGGATCCTCCTCATGGTCTCTGGCCGATGCTGCATGGTGGTGAGAAGTACCTGGAACCAAAGGCGTTCTCCACCACCCGCCTTGCCCTGGACAGCCTGTAGTTGAAGATCCTCTCTTCACCGGTGAGGCATCTGGAAGTGTAGGGCTTCATGAGGTAGGTTCTGAGGGAGAAGACGTCATCCCCCCATGATGAAGTAGGGCACATCTTGTGTATCGTTGGGCAGGGGGTCTGGATCTGGGAAGCCCATGATGTGGTTGCTTCCAGCCCATCATTGAGGTGACTGGCGTTGTATACCTGGGCATCTGAAGATGAGCTGTTGCCTGAAGCATTGATATACATATAGTCAGCATTGACTATGGCGAAGAGGATGATGCTGAAGAAGCCCTTGTAGTTGTGATAAGTGGACCCTGACTTGGCTGGAGCTTTGCAGGCCACGTGCTTGCCACCTATGGCTCCAATGGTGTGGGGGAAGTTCCACTTCTGATACCACTGCTCTGCAACTTTCTTCCATCATTCTTCAGTGGAGGGGCACTGGAGGAGCTCCTCCAGGTATTCTTCGATGATGGCCTGCATCACTTCTCTGACCACAATGCTGATGGTTTTGTGTGGCACCCTCCTCCGTACTGCATGCTCCTGTAGGTGGTCCCTGAGGCCAGGTGGAGCAGAGTGAGTGCCACCTTCAATCCAGGGTCCAGGCTGGGCCGGAAGCTGGTGTTTGCCTTGGTGAACCTGGGTCTCAGCCACTCCGCAACTTCATCAAACATGGCTGGAGGCATCCACATGAAGTTCTGGAATGCACGAGGGTCTTCGCTCCTCTGCTCCACCATCAGCTTGTTGTACAGTCCGTACTCTGCTCTTCTCCCGATCCATCTTTGGTCCCAGACACTTCTTGGCCACCTCCTTTTCTTCCTGTAGAACAGTTGAAAGAGCCTGTAGATGGCTTCGCACTGTTGCAGAACGATGGTGGCTACCAAAAGGAGTGTGTTACGATCCATGGTGGAGATGACTGGATGCTGTGGAAGAGCAAGAGCCAGATGAAGGCTGCAGAGGTCTGCACAGCAGGGCTGCTGGTCTGAAAGTGAGATCCAGGTGAGTTCCTCCCCCTTTTTATAGACAATATAGGTTTTCCACTAGGTGTCCTTTTGTAACCTCTAGGCATCCTCTAGACATCCTTAATATCCGAGATAGGTCCCCTCTGAGAACGTTTTTTCCGTTTTAAATGCTTTCTTTGCGAGCTGCATCCACTTTCATCCTTTCTCTGTCCATGCTACTAATGCTGCACGTCCATTCCGCGTCCGTTTTGCTTCCTCCCTGTGTTCCCTGTATGTGTTGCGGATGCAGAACGGATGCGTTGGATACATTTTCCGCTCAAAAGTTTTGAGCAGCTCAAAACTTTTTGAGCAGATGGAACCTCAGTCGACGGATGCTGGACGGATAGAGAGGATGAAAAATGGAGGCAGTGAGTACAAAACAGATGAATTGCGTTAACCAATGGATGGCAAGTGTTTCTCTCCATTTTACATCCTCTTTCCATCCGTTGGTACAGTGTGACATGGGCTTTACTTTCTTTTACCAGTCCACAATAGAAAGCGTCCTCACATATTTCATTACGGTGTGCTATGCTGGCTTGACAGCCAGAGATAGAAAGACATTCCAGAGGGTGGTAAGCACAGCACAAAACATTGTGGACAATTCCCTGATATCACTAGATGACATTGCTAGGGCTCGCTGCCTTAGAAGAGTGAGGAAAGTTCTCAGGGATGACTCACATCCCGTTCAGCACTTCTTCACTCTCCTACCATCGAGTAGGAGATATAGAAGCTGCACCAACAGGCTGAAGAATAGTTTCTACCTGTGGGCTGTCAGATTTCTGAACAGAAAATAACTTCATGTCAACATAGTATGATAATGTGGGGCCGGTGTGCTGTGCAACAAGGTCACATAATGTAATAAGTTTGGGACTGGGTTAGGCACTTCTGTCTTCACTGTGAGTTGTGTTGGAGGGGGGGTGCACGATAGGCTCAGCCAATCTCATTGTACACATGTTGTAGTCTGACAATAAAGGTAATATCATAACACAATAACACAATTAGCAGTTTCTATTATCACTTAGCAGTTTCTATTATCACTTGCTGCTCTTAAAACCCTGTTAATTCCTTTGGGTCTGGACTTTGTTTAATCTGGCAATGCATTGTTCTTCCTGATTGCAGAGAAGGCCACCAAAGGTTTCTAGAGATCCAAGGCAAAAAATGATACAGGTGCAATTTAATGATATACATACAGGATCCTCACACTGGACGTCTACATTTTGTCCTTTGACGTAAAGGGCATGAGGAAGAGACCAGGCTGTTTGCTCCATTGTAGGGTCAGAGTTTCAGGCATGACCCCATAGTTCTGTATTAATTTCCTGAGTGGTACAATTATTTTTGCCTATTGAGTTTGTTGACTGCCTTCGGTCTTGGAGCTAAGAGGCCTTATGGCTAAATTGATCGTATGCCATTAACTCTTAGACTAGACTTTTAGATGCAACCCAGAACATGTTTGTTAACCCAGAGATAGCATGGAACACCTATGGAACACCTCAAACAAGACAAATTTCTTCATGTTTTCTGTTTATTCCAAATACCAAAAGCTAGCTTTCTATATCTATAACTGGCCTATGTTATAACATTATCTATAAACTATTTATTTATAAGAAAGGTCATGCTAACACTCCAGAAAACTAGCTTTATGTAAGTAGTTTTGTATCAGCAGTTGAGCATTGACTAACATCGCCAACTGATAATTAACCAATGTTTGTATAAACCAGGTTTGCATACCTTTGTAGTAAATGAATGTGAGAATGATGACATATAAAGTATGACAACATATGACAACATCTTATGACAACATATAAAATATTTTTTTCCGAGCTCTTAAGTAGAATTTCTGAATGCTTTTAGCTGCCTACTGAGAGATACAGACTATTAGATTTCATAGGTTTCATCCAGCAGGGATGTTCTTATTTTATTAAATATTTTTACACATTATGTACTTGTAATCTTATTACAGGAATGTTAATCCACATGGCATATAGCATAGAGCCTGACACTCAACCAGCTCTTAAAATATTGGACGTCTTACTGATGGAATAAAATAATTTTCAGAATCTATTGATATTTTTATCCAATTTAATTCAAACAGTAACAAGAAAATTATCACCAGGAGTTTTCAGATTTAATAACGCTGCCCACACTATTTGAATTTGTATTACTCAGATAAGCAACATTTCCTCTTTTTTCTGGTTTGCACCAGGTGGATTCTGAAAAAAAGTAGATAACATTTATTTTATGCATGATAAACACAATTTATCTTTGAGACTTTTTAAAGTATTATCTGTTGATGATTATTAAAACACTTATCAGGCTAAACCATTTGGTCTCTCTCTTATGTTTTCTAGAACATTGTTTTTAAATTTAATGCTTGAAAGCTTCATTCATGCCTGCAATAAAAATCATTTCAGCTTAACTCTCAGGTTTGAAAGTCAGAAATTACTAACATTTGCAATGTTAGTAGGGATGGGCACATTTTGGGGGCAATGAAATCAAAGGCGTTAGCAAGCCAGGTTGATCTACTTGCACATTTTTCAAAATTATTATCACTTTAATGTAAATGTAATTGAATATAATTTACACAGGTAACATAATTTTAAGAACAGATAATTGAAGGATTAGATTAGATGGCTACCCATTCCACCAGAGAAACTCTGTAGATGGCTGTAGAAATTAAAGCTTGATTTAGACTTGTACTTCGTATATCTGCACTGTGAATGACTTGATGAATAAGCATAGGTTGCAGATGGTTGCATTTGGTTGCAGTCAGGCCAACACGCTCATCTCCCATATCTCAAGTACACGTTGTGTGAACATCAGTGGTGGGTTTCAAAGTAGTTTACCACCGGTTCAGTGGGTATGGTTTGGTGGGTGCTCTTTGCGCATGCACACACACTTTGCACACGTGCACCAAATGTGCATTTTGCGCATGCACAGAAGCTTTCCAACTCACCTCCTGAAATCATGCACTCTCCCTGTAGTTTCAATCTGCTGTGCCGCGCAAAGCAGCTGCACTTCTAAAGTAGGGAATAAAGGTCAGTATGGGAGCCCAACAGCAACTCATCAGAGAGAACCGGTTCAGTCTCTGCTGATCTTCAGCACTACTGGTCCACTAGAACCAGGCCGAACCAGTAGAATAGCACCACTGGTGAACATGTACATCCTACTTGCTGATTGGTTTGTCTAACTTCCTATTCAGTGCTTTGTTGTTTGAGTGCCCCCTGGCAGAATGTTAACATCCACAGAAATATAAATGCAACAACTGTGCAACTGTCTCCAAACAACAGACACATATATTGCCTAATGGGCAGTGATGCAAAAGTCTAATCAAGTCTTTAAGTTCATGACTGTGACAGAAATGTGCAAGAAATATGTTACCTAGGCAAAAGGGGATGAAGCATTTTTAAGAGATAACATCTGGAAAAGACTCAGGCATATGCCTCCCTAATCCATTAAATTATAAGGAAGAGGAGCCCTAGCACAATCCAATTTGCAAGATTGGATTCCAATAGCTAGTTAATTGGATTCCAATAGCTAAAATTAGTTTTAGTCTTCCTGGGGAGCTGATTTTCTAGTCTGGTTTATCTAGTAAGATAACTGACAGTGGTTTTGCATCATACAGAGAACACAATGTATAATCAACATTTATCTTTCTGTCATTCTTCGGCTTCCCTGATTTCGTTCCTTTACTGATCCCAAAGCAGAGACAGCCAATGTAGAAATTCCTACAATATATTATATTATGTATGAAAATACATTATTATGAAAAGTATCTGGAAGCTTTAATTGGTTCAAACTGCAGCAACCCACATAGTTTTGTGGAGGTCTAGATTTGCACACATGTCAATTCTCCTGCAGGACCTGCGATGGTTACCAATTCACTGGGTCAAATTCAAGAAGTTATCACCATTGATGCCCTGCATGGCTTGTGACCAGGTTATCTGAAGGAATGTATTTTCCCAGTTGCATCTGCCAGTCCCATTTCAAGTGGGCAGACAAAGTATGTAACAAGACAGACTGTCTTTCTGCATTTAAAAAGTTAGTATCTGTAAAAGATAAGGATTAATTCTCATTGTGTTTAGAATCTTGAATCTGTTGTTGGTCCTAAAACTCCATAGTTTTTGAGTCAAGTCATCAGCAATTTCAGTTTGTAAATATGCTCAGTGCATATATTTGACATTCAAATAAGCCTGCTTGATTGAAGACTTATACATATCTTATACATAATTTTTCAACGTGTGAGTTATTTCTTAAAAAAAACAAAAACTTTCAAGTCTCACATGTTTGGAAGCTTCAGAATTCTTGATAAGCTGTTGGCCTTTTGCTATTTAACTTTGCTACAGAATCAACGCTTGTCATTTCAGGCCAATTTTATTATAATTCAGTGGCCCATTTCAAAGAGATATTTTAAAGTAAAATGTCTGGGAGTTCACACGTTTTCCTCTAAAACTGAATAATTTCACGTCCTACTGATTAGACACATTTCATTCTTGGATTATTACCTCTCTTTTATTCAATTTATCCATCCATCCTTCTATCCATCCATGGAATTTATATCTCATCTTTCTTCTATGAATTCAAGAAGATATACTCAGGGGACATCACCCTACATTTACTCCCAACAATACTGTAGTGTGAGGAATCTTCAGTTGAGTAAAGCTGGTTGATTCAAAGTTATCCACTGCATTCTGAAATCAAATAGAGACTTAAATTTGACCTTCCCCGATCTAAGTATAATACCATACTTATGAAGTAGACTATTCTCAAATATGATCCTATGTGGAAATTTAAATATTTCTAAGAAATAGTCATTAGAGTTAGTTTTTTTAACGACCTACATCAAGTTTATGCAACTCAACTACATTGAGTTGTAGTCAATGTACACCATTGAGTGTACACCAGGATGTACATTGTACATTGTACACCAGGATGCCTAACATGATGACCATGGATGCACAATATTATTTTGAAGTTAACCTGCACCATTTGTATGAATAAATATTTGTGCCCATGTACAGCCACATCTTCTGAGATAGAAGTCGCTCCATAAAATGCTATATTATGCAAGCCAACCACTAACCTATAAAATATTACTTGGAAAATAGTAACTATAGCTGAAAGTTTGGGACTCATCCTGCATTATATTGGTAGAACTACAGCTGCTGCTTCTGATGCTAGTCCAGAGTTCTATTGGAAAATCTGGATAACACTGGAAATAAACACAATAGGTTTTGTTTGCATATCATCCTTCTTCACTTATGTGGTCTGACACCATTGAGAAATTAATAATAAAAGCCATATTAAAAGACAGATTGAATACTTTGTATATTATTAAATACTGAGTCCAGTCCTTCAGATAGGGAGAGAGCTGTATGAATAATCCTCCAGCACAGGGGTGTTGAATGCAATTTCATTAAAAGCCACATCAGGGTTGTGTTTGACTTTGGGGGTCTGGGTGGGAGTGACGTCACTTGTGTTGGGGGGGCACCTGTAGTGGCCTGGGTGCTCTGCCAATGAAAACAGGCTCCTAAGCTCCATTTTCAGCTGCAATGGCCTTCTGCAACTCTCTGCCAGTGAAAATGGAAAATGGACAAATGTGGCACTCGCAAGCTCCATTTTCAGCTGGCAGTGGGCTGGTCCCCCGCTGTTTCCAGGGCAGTCCCACAGGCCAGATCTAAGCACCCTGTGGGCCAGATCCAGTCCCCTGGCCTTGAGTTTTACACCCCTGTTCTAGCATAAGTAATATAGAAGGATACAACTAATGATCTTTCACAAGAATGAACATGACTGCTGTGACCATTGCTACTTATTTTCTTTTACTTCTCTTTTCTCTGGATTCCTGGATGGAATGATAGTGATGCAGATATGATGAAAGAGAGCAGAATAAATGTTCACTTTTTCATTACTTTTAGGGACCTGCTCCCCAAGAAATTGATTTTTTTTTTTTACCATATCATGAAGGTGCCATTTAGGCCATAAAATTCAGTGTCAATGCCTTGCAGGAATTAAAAGCAAAGCTCCCAATAGACATCTCTCCAGTCAGTGCTTCAGTACCTATATTAAAGGGGAGCTCACTATAACTCAGGTATTTTTTTTTCACTGTCAAACTGCTGTTAGTGTTAGGAATTTCCCCCCCTAACATTCAACAAAATCTGTCTCCTTCAACCTTAAATCAACTTGTCTGTGCTTTCTTTTCTGAAACTGTAAATAACAGTTTAATTTTCTATGTGACATTTTCAGGTATTGTATCACTTCTAGCCTCAAAAAAATAAAAGGAATCACCTCCCAAAAAAATAAAAGGAATCACTTGGGCAGTTTGGCACAGAATTTCCACAATGTAATCATGGGGCCTTTAAGTTCCATAAAAATAAGATGTGGCAAAAATATGGTCTACTTGAAGGGAATTATGGCCCACGAGCTACCTATCCCTATCCTAACCAAATATAAAACAGTTATTTTTATCCACAGATTCATTCTATGTAGTTTAAGGTTTCTTAGGCTACTTGGCCACTGTTGGCAGAGATATACTATGGCATTTTATCTGACCTGACTGGAAAGTGCTTAAAAGAAGGATCCTGAAGGATAGGAATTAATGCATGAATACAGCCATCCAAGGGCAATAAATTAATCACATTTACAAAGCTGAAATAGTGCATTCATCAGCAGTAGTACAAGCAAGGGTAATTCCCTTCAAGTAGACCGTATCTTTGCCACATCTCCCTGTTCTCTCCCTACTCCCTTCTACTTTCTTTCATATGACTTCAACATAGTAGTTATCAGCTGGACTTCCTTGCTCTCCCACAGGGAAAGGTGTTCATTCACGATTTTAAAGAACAAGAGCTTTTTCATAACCTCAATTACCACAAGGTCACCCTGCAACTGAGTGTTTGAGAATGCTGAAGTTTGCGCAGTTGGCAGCTGTGGCCCAGAAGCTGAGCCCAAGCTAGAGTGTCACTCCTGTCTGTTGACTAATGACTGTCACTGGAGGGAATCTTGGCTGATAATTGGCTTTTTAAGGGGCCAGGGAAGGGATTTGTTGTGAACAAATAAAACTTGCGGTAGGGATTATACCTTAATTGGTAATGCATAAGGATTTTTTTTTCCTCTCTCTCTTGCCTTTTTTCCCCCCACCCCAAAAAGAAAAAGCTGGAATAAAAAATAATCACAAAAAATCAAATCAAAAAATTTGCTTAGTAATCCTGCTTGCTGCACTTTTAGCAAGATTTAAAGCATTAAATCACCTGTTTGGCTAGCAATAAATACGTATTACCTTATTTTGCAATAAATATATTTATGCTCCATATTTGAGATCCATGCATAAGAATTGAAAATTACCGTAAAGCTGCTGGTAATTGATTGAGAGGCCTCTTCATTATTCCCAGTTTTATTTATTCAAGAAGGGCTCCCAATAGGTCAAAAACATGTACACATTATACATATTCACAGTCAGGACATAAGATGGCCCATGTTAAAATTTTTCTCCTGCCTGTGAGTGGCAGAAGAGTTTTCTGGCACACCTTCACATTGCCCTTACTACCAAGCCCTGTTGTTTCAGTAACAAGGCTTGTGAATGGGGTAATATCCCAATTTGTGGTAGAAGCAATATGTCCACAGTAGCCTAAAGTAGCCAATAGAAGCATCATACGGGGTCACATTCTTTGCACTGGTACATTATGATCCAACCGAGAGACTTCCTGGTGCTCTTTTACAGGAAATATGGGAAGCTAGCCTATGTTAGCACACAATTGTAGTTGTTTTTTAATCTGGCTAATATCCATAGTTACTGACATCAATCTCTCTATAGTTCAAATGTTTAAGAATGTGAATGATGGGGATGGATGGATGAGCAAAGCTCATGTGCAGGGAGCTGGAACTACAACCCTGAAAAGGAAATAGGTAACTAAAATCAAGTTATTGTCTTTTCTTTGGTATGAAAGAAGGCAGTAGATGGATATATTGTTTACGGCATATACGGTATAGTATCTCCAGAAGGAACCAATCCCACATTCCCATGACACAGTAAAGTTCTCTAAATTTTATTTAAGAAATTCTTATGATAGAGGCAATTATATGATTTACAATATTTTATTTAACATTCCGATGTAGTCTATTGAAATGATATAATTTTAACCTTGCCTCGTTCAGGATTCTTCTGCATTCCTTCAATGAGAAGCTCAGTGATCACTGTAGTTGTGCATGCCAATAAACTATCTCCTATTCAGGGGTCCTTAGTGCTCTCTTAGTTGTTCTTTTGCAGACATTCCATTACCAAACTAGGTAATATCATCAGTGCACTGTACATTGTGCAATAATGATGTTACCTCATTTGAATATTAAAACATCTGCAAGAAAATGAGCCAGGAAGCACCAAGGATCCTTCATTTCAATACCAGGCTGTTGGTATTGGCTTCATTTCAATACAGCTATTCTATCAGTATCTACAATTGCTTTGGTTCACTAGTAAAACCAGTCGTTCAAAGCAAAGCTTTTTCCCATCTCCTGTTACTGATTTTTTTTTTCTACAGGTAGAAATAATGCTAGTCATTTCTTTCCTGTGCTTTGATGTCTCAATATGTGAGACATCAAAAGCTCAACTTGCTCTGAAGAATCTCCTTATTTAGTGAAAAATATTGCTTTCCAAAGCAGGAAGATGAAGTGACAACTCCAGATCAAGAAGTATCCACCCCTAACAGCAATTATTGGACCAGGATGATTGTTTACAAAAGTATCTTCAGATAAAAGGAGCAGACACTTCATAATGAGTTACATCTTGGAATTTTTGCAATGGTTGACTTTTGTTTTTACTGTGGAATTACAGAATATACTAGAGGCTCCTTAAGTGAAGCCTTCGTTCTACTTTTAAATTCATTGTTCCAAGTCCCTGCAAGGAGCTGAGTTCTACATAAGATATGCATTACAGTCTTGTAATTTTTTGCTATTGGCCATTCTGATTGAGGTTGATGAGTTTGTCTCAGAGGAAGTGATCCAGTTAAACTGAAAAAAAAATCCTTTTCCTCCTGTCAAGAACTATACTCAACTGTTCTAAATCAGATTTCTAAACTATACCCAGTGATTTAATTTAGGAGTTCCTACAGTTCGTGGCTTAAAGCAAAATGTGTTGTAGTCACAACCATTTGGATTGTTTGTGATATCTTATAAACATGCCTGCTTTATGCATTATGCAGGCTCACTTTGATCTTCCCCTTGGAATCAGAAGCCTTGCTGACAATTACTTAAGTCTGACAGTATTTTGGAAGAAAGCCATTAAATGCAAGCTAGGGGAAAAATATAGGAGATTGGGAAAGGAAGCTATCATTGTTCAATAATTTATTCAAAAAGAAAAGAACCTTCAACCCAAGTAGTAGCTCAATTTTCTCAAATGCAGCTGTAAATCCTTTCTACTAGTGACAAATCCCCATACATGGCAAGATGATGAGTTGCTAAAAAGAACTTTTCAAACAACTTGGATCTCATCTAGTGGTGCCTTTTACTTTGCCAGATATACAACATCAAAAGAATTCTTGTTACTTAGTTATTCTATGATATGCCCTGTAAGCCTGTGATTTCAGAATAATCAACTTTTATTCCCATGCTTTATTGACAAAGCCTGCCAGTATACCTGCTTAATCTTAGTGATAGAATCAGATCTGTTAAATCAGTCACCTTTCTTATTGGTAAAGGTAGGTAAAAAACCCATCATTACTTTCGTTGAATTGGGATTCATTATTAGACATTGTGGAACCAGCTCTGAACTTGCTTCCAATTCAAGGGATTTTATGTGGGATCTCCTGATGTGACCATTAGACAGCCCAAGAACAGAGGTGTTATTCAGCAGGTTCTGACCAGTTCTGGAGAACCAGTAGCAGAAATTTTTAGTAGTTCAGAGAACTAGCAAATACCATTGGCCCCACCCCCATCTATTCTTTGCCTCTCAAGTCCCAGCTGATTGGCTGGATCTTTTGTTGCTCTGCACAGGAGAACGGAGCTGGAAAGCAGGTTAGTGGGAAGGGAATGAAATTTTGCAATAACCTTCCCCCAGGAGATTTTACAGTATTCTTCCCCTGCCACACCCACCAAGCTACATCCACCAAACCAAGGCACACCCACCAAACCATGCCCACCAAGCCACACCCACAGAACCAGCAATAAAAAATTTTGAATCTCACCACTGCCCCAGAAGTGACTACTTCACCAGAGCTGGATCAAATTGGTTTTGTATTAGGGATTTAATTCTAGAGCCATTCAACTGAGCTTTAATAAGGTTTATCCCAAAGCACAGTGCAAAACTGTTTCCTGTCTTTGACAAGATAAAAATCATAATCATTTGCAGCTTGATCCTTCATCTGGTGTTCTCCTTAAAGTTTATAAATAGGGGGGAAACAAATGCTTCCATGGAGAAAAAAAAATCAATTTCCTTGTAGCAACTTGATTGAATAGTGAGTTAGATTTCAAGGTGTCAAGTCTATGATACCAATCTCTGATCTGAACTGTAGCTAGAAATTTGGCCAAACTTTAGCTTAGTTAGGGCTATAGACATAAATCATGCCAATGAGATTCTGCAAATTTTTAAACCTCATTCAAATTGGTGGGAAAATGCTACTTTTTTTCCCCAGAAGAGAAGTTTGCTAAAGTACTTATATTGGTTTCTTGAATATATTTGAGGCCAAGGAGAGTCCATGTGTCTAGCCTACATTCTACAACTTATCCCCAGCAGTCAAAAGCCTCCCCAGTGTCTACATTTCAATTACACATCAAGGGAAAACTTCTGTAGGGACTTTTCATATGAGGCTTTCAGATCAGGAAACTAAAGAGACTGGAGTGATGGAGAGAGATCTAACAGAAAACAGCACTGAAATTCCATGTTACTTCACAATGATAAAATAACCTCCAAAGAAATTATTCTGAAAATAAAATAGAAAAACAGATGTTTATTGCTAGAGGAAGAGAACTCAGGATGTTGGAAGACAGAGTCAGAGCTGGGCCCTATACAAATTTATCTTTAATAATGACATCTAAGTTCCAGATAATGCAGAATTGAGTGGGATACAAAATACTTTAGAAGACAGAAATAAAAGGCAAATAGATATAGGCTGACAATACCAGAATTAACTTTTATAGCTTTCTATATGCAAAAAATCTTCACTTAGAAAACAGTATAGAATGTGAAATGCTTGGCTTGGTAACAGTAATGTTTCTCCATGAACATTTCTGTTCAAAATAGCTTCAGACTGAATATGTCAAAAAAGGCTGCAAAAAAGGCAAATACAATTTTAAGGTTATTAAATAATAATAATAATAATAATAATAATAATAATAATAATAATAATAATAATAATAATGTACTAATAAACACAGGTATATGGATCTACTTTTTTATATGTTGATCCAGCCCCAGTGTAAATATCATGATAAATTCAGGGGAGGACACGTTAAGAAGGATTAAGATAAACCAGGACAGATTAGGAAAAGTTTCTGGGCAACACTAGAACTATCTTACATCAGATTCCAGGTCAATAATGCATATTTTACCAAGGTTCTTGCAGTGACTAAAATCACACCCAATATTTTCACTGTGTGGCTGTTTGAATTATTTTAGTTGCTGCTTTTTAAATGTCCTGCCAAAGCCTTTTGCAATTTCCTCCTGCAGAACAAAGCAAGAAAGTTCATTATCTACTTTCACTGGAACAATAAAAAGATGGTTTCAATAGATAAAATTCCTGATGGAATATATTTATATGGAAGAAGAGAGAGGAACCCACCCCACTTTACATTGTGGGGAGCTGTGGGGAGAGAGTTTCCTCCTTTAAATTCCTGGGAGTCTACCTCAGTGAAGATCTCACTTGGAAAATCAAAACAAGCGAGGTGCCCAGAAAGAGACTCCATTTCCTTAGAGTCTTGCAAAAGAATCAAGTAGAACAACAACTGATGACCTCATTTTACTGGTCCACCATAGAAAGCATCCTCACATATTGCATTACGGTGTGGTATGCTGCCTTGACAGCTGCGGATAGAAAGACATTACAGAGGGTGGTGAGCACAGCACAAAACATTGTGGGCTGTTCCCTGATATCACCAGATGACATTGCTAGGGCTCGCTGCCTTAGAAGGGTGAGGAAAATTCTTAGGGATTACTCCCATCCCAGTCAGCACTTTTTCACTCTCCTACCATTAGGTAGGAGATATAGAAGAGTAGCCAGCCACACCAACAGGCTGAATAACAGTTTCTATCTGTCAGCTGTCAGACTTTTGAACGGAAAATAATTCATGTCAACATAGTATGACAGACTTGCGGGGCCGGCGCATTGTGCAACAAGGCCGAGTAAATGGAGTAATAAGGTTGGGTCTGGGTTAGGGACTTCTGTCTTCGCTGTGAGTTGTGTGTGGGGGGGAGGGTATATGAAGGGAGGCTCAGCCAATCTCATTGTACTCATGTTGTACTCTGACAATAAAGGAAATAATAATAATAGCCGTCTCTACATGCTCCAAGAATGCAGGGGAGAAGAAATACCTAGACATAGATAGGGTGTATTTAATTCAAAGTCAAAACAGTGATTCAGAGAAGATGTGACTATGGCTTGCCAAACCTGTCAGAAAATGAATGACAATCTAAGTCAAGGAGGCATCTGGAATATCATGCTCTCCAAGGAGAGATCCATACCCACTCTTTTGGCTTTCCAAAGAAGCCTGAAGACCTGACTCTGCCAATGATCCCAAGAGGGGCATGTCATTTGGAGGTGGCAGACTAAGATAAAACCCCATTTCCTCCCAATATGTATTTTGCTACCTTCCCTCCCATCTTTGTTAATTTTACTCAGTTTTAGTGTTAATATTTATTGCTTTAATATTTTCAAACTTTTATTTTGTTTTTAATATTTTCTAAGCCATCCAGAGTCACTTCTATGTGAGATGGATGGCATATAATTTTAATTAATGAATAAATAAATCAATATGTCCAGGCCTATTCCAAACAACTGTTTGGACCTTTGTAGACTCAAACAGATTTTTCCCTTAGGGTTGGTGCAGCTTCCATAAAGAAATATCTTCTTTGCAGACAGCCTGGAATGTGTACCATGTATAGTACATCCATGTGATCTCCAAAGCACCTTTTTGGCTTCAGATTGAAAACACGGGATGTCTCCAGATCAGAAATAGTAATTTTTACACATGTAAAAAAGAAAGAGGGCTATAGTCATAGCGGTCTTGCTTAAAAAAAAAAAATCACTCACCCTGTGGATGAGCCTGATTCAGTCAGAAATAATATTGTTGTGCTGTTAGTTGTTGAGTTGTTGCTCAATCAGAAAATATATGCCTGATTGGAATGGAAAAGAATAACTAGTGCTATTGATGATGACAGGCAGACAGATAGATCGATAAGTCACTTTAGGTACACTCTCTTCCCATTTCTCAGCACTATTCCCCACAGCCATTTTGCCTTCAGCAGTAGAGACCAGGTTTCTGTAGAGGCATTTGCTAATGGATTGCCTTGCTTGCATTTTGGAAAAGTTAATTAAGTGTGACAGAAGCTCCTGGGATGAGGAGGAGGAGGAGGAAGAGAAGGAGGAGGAGCAGGAGGAGGAGAGGAGGAGGAGGAGAAAAAAGTCATCTTTATTGTGTAGACTAGAGACAGCAGAAGATCATACAGAACATTCACTTTCAGTAACTTGAGACAAATGTATGAAGGAACATTTTATATTAAAGATCACATGTTAAGTTTCATTATGTTAAGATGAAACTTCTAAAGTTCCATTACTCAGAAGAGATGCATTATAATGTCCTATATTTGAAATATATAGAAGAATTCCTGGCTCTGAACTGTATTCAATCCACCACTTAAATCCAACAGTGACTTAAAATGACTCAGACATTTTAAACAGATGACATTTTAGGTGGCTGAATACTTTTGTTTGCTGCTTTCAATTTAACTGTGCTTAACAGTATCCATGTGATTTTCAGCTAAGGATTTCATATTGCAATGATATTTAACTGTGTAGAGCAGTCTGGAATCTTTTAAACTGCAGGTGTAGAAGTTACATTCTTTTAACACAAAAAGAGAAGGAATGTATACTAATTTGTAATTTTGCAGTGTGTTCTACAAAGATTTAGAAAACTTTATTTCCTACACTAATAAAACCTAGGCTTCATATCAGATTATTTGGGCGTTTGGTAAAATCAACAGATCCAAAAGACTATCAGAATAAAACTACAATAATAATCAGTATGATTATGAGATACAGAGAATGTTATGTTTTTATAATCAAGGTTATGTTTAGATTTTAGTGATGCAGTAATATGGCAGCAAGTAGTAAATTCAGAGAGGAGAGAATATTCCATGACTTTCTTGCAAGATGGAGGGGTTTTCTTTATATTTATATTTATTTATATTTTGTGTTTGGGGACTGCTCATCTCCCTCAAGGATATAATACAATATATTGACAAAATATAGTATAATATCCCTATCATATCATCTTATATAACCACACTTTTAACATTATAACTGTTTATTTCTCAGGACTAACTTTTATTTTATTTTCCACCTCATTTGAGTTGTATTTTGTATTTTAAAAATTGCTCTGCTATAGCACTTGATTTCCATCACCATCATCTTTGAAACTGCCCCATGAATTTTGAAATAAAACCTATACTTCAAAAAAAAGATAATTTCATTGTCCTATTAAACATTAGAGAGAGAGAGAGAGAGAGAAGAGAAGAAATAAGTTTGCAAACTGCATGATCCTCAAATCCATTCTGAAAGCAATTTTGCAGTTAAGCCTGTGCCAATAACCACAAAATAGTCAAGCTTGATTTCTGTAATATGAAGACATTGGCTGAGCCCAGTAAGTGAAATTCTGGCAATTATTTGAAAACCTCAATCATTTATCATCAACTGTCTCAAATTCAATTTTATAACTGATTTGTTGTTACTTTAGCATTTCTTTTCCCTCACATATGAAATCAGAAAGATTTCCCTACTGTTTTTTTTCTTGTCTGCTTTACCTTTTAAAATACTCAGATCAACAGAATACTAAAGTAGCTGTAAATGAAGGCATTCGAAATTCAGGCTTACCTGCTTACTTTTGTTTTTAGATTTGCTTGATTTGACTAATATGAATGAATATGAGCAAGGTGTTTGTCAGATTATATAGATGATAATTATTACCTTGGTATCTTAATTACAAATTTAACAAATTACTTAGCATATCTTATGTACCAAACATAGTACAAAAGGAATGAACCTGTTGGATACTTATTAAGGAGTGTTTATTAAAGTGAAGTTCATGGTCCACCAGTGATTTGCAGAGCTCCACCAGGTGGTCTGAACCACCTTTCCCATGTTCACAAGCTAGAACCAACTTCCTATGTCAACTCTCCCATTGTCATAGGCTGGTGAAGAACATTGGCCATTTGTAATGGTATATGGCAGTGACCTTGGGAGACAAGAGGACGAAGAGCTGTAGACTGGACAAATGGCATCAAACAGTCCACAGAAGGAGAGAAGATACTGGAAGCATTTCCCTAGTTTTATGGAGATAAAAGGGAGAAGAAATGAGAAATTCTATTTCTGTTAATGTAGCCTTACAATAAAGATAAAAATAGCACTAGCATTTAGACGTGTACACCACTATATAATGCTTTACAGCACTCTCTGAGAAATTTACAATGTCAGCATATTGCCCCCAATAATCCGAGTCCTCATTTTACTGATCTCAGAAGGCTGGAAGGCTGAGTGAAGGATCGAACTCCAGATAATGAGAAGAGTAAGCCTGCAACACTGCATTTTAACCACTGAGTCACCAGGGCATAAAGATATATATTTTCCAAGGACTAACACCATCCTAGCTTCTGTCTCCCTTGCCCTGACCATTAGCAAAAGCTCACTTGTGTACCACCTTAATTCTTGCCCACTTTCCCTTTTGCAGACATTATATTTATTTGGCCAGAATTTGCTTCCTGCCTTAAATTTTGCCACCCCACACTTGACACTCAATGGACAAGAACTCAATTATGTTCAGTGAATATGCTGATAGTCATGTGCATCACACAAATGGATCAATAGTGGAAAAACAAGCAACTTAAAGATACAATAGTAGCACCAGTAATATCATGCAGACTAAAATTCAGGAAATAATGTAGGTTTTTAATGGAGTTATGGTTAATGGGTTTGCTGTGCTAAGTGGAACTGTGATCTCATATGAATAAACCCAAAGAAAAGGTGAGAATAAAAATGGAAGTTGATTGTTTTGGATATTCAGTTAAAAACTGAAGTGATTCACTTAACAACCAAAGTGATTTATGTAACAATCATTGCCAAAAAAACAAAAAATGAGTGTGACATATTTCACAACAGACTAGATTAGCAACACAACATCTGCTCCCAATTTTGTCATAAGTCAAGGACTACCTGTATGCAGTATTCTTTTTTCTAATCCAGTGAGATTCCCTTCAAAGGCAATCCAAGGCAACTGATCCAAATCTACCAAACGATTTGGCTGAGATTAGGATAAGAACCTGGGTCTTTCCCAAGTGAATCTAATTCTTTAACTGTTACAATTTTAATTTATAAAATCTTGTGAGACCTTTGAGTTGGGGGCTGAATACAGCAACTCTGCAGGCATAACAAAGACTTCATTCATTTTAATTTTAGAATGGTTTTAAGATAAGATTTCATCCTAGGTTTCCTTAAATCATGATAGAGCTATCACTTTAGTATTTTATGTTAACCTTGACTGTCCAAATAATATTATCTGATGTAATGAAATGCATATATCCTTCTCTGACAGTTCACTCTTCTTAAAATTATAAGCCTAAATAATTTATAAAAATTATATCAGAACAGAATTGTTTCCTTTAGGCCTCTCAGAATCGATTTTTTTTTTTATTAATGCTAATGAAACATTCTACTTTGTCAAGAAAGAAGATAGAGCAGATTTTGCTTGTTGGGGGCTGTTTTTTACTGTCTTACTGTTTTTACACTGAATTAAAAACATATTTGAAACATATTAAAAACATATTCCAGCTGGTTCTCTTCTTGAATTTCAGTCTTAACATACTTATTTTTGCTTTTTTTTTCCTTTACCATGTTCCTGCTACTATCAATAGTAATCAGAATTAGTTTAGTGTTTGGGCCATGACAAAAAAACAACAACCCTTAAATGCATAGAGAAGAAAAAGACAAGAAAGATCAATTGTTTTTTCAGCTAAAAGTCAAATCCATTATTTTGTAAAATAAAAGTGCTTGTGTTTAAATTGATTCAATTCCATTGACCTCAGTGAAGGAAACTGATTCAAGTTCATGCATGATTGCAAAGCTAACTAACACTTACCCCTTGATAATCTATAGACAGAATAATATGACAAAAACTAAGCCATATTTTTATCCATCACTGCATCTCCATTTCTCCTTCTCAGTTAAAGGCAAAGTCTTGAATGACCTGTTTGTATTCAGATTGAAAGCTGGAAAAGTTCCATGCAATAGCAATCCGTAGTTAATAGACAGTGGTAAATCTGTCACTGCCTGGCCTATTTGATGGTCATACCTTTCCAGTTATAAACATATTTTGTTCCATTTATTTCCTACAACGTGTTTTTTTTTAATCTGCAATTTGTTTTCAGTCCACTCAAATAGGACTTTAGTAGGCATTTTCTCTGAAAATATTGTATACTTTAATAGATCAATACTGGGGAGAAAAGTGTCATGACATTAAAAAAAAGATGCAGTTTAGATCATTTAGTAAAGGAGCTATCATCGATAAAGCTTGCAAGTCTACAGCTTCCTTTCTACCCAGGGAATTGCAGGACTCACCCTGTTCCGAGGTCTAGCAACACCCAATTCACCTTTGGTTTTCTGCAGCTTCTGAGATAGGTGCCCAACCCAATACAAGATAAGTTTTCTTAAAGAGCTAGCCTTTGCCAAAGGAGGTGTTATTCTTGGGAACTGTAAGGTATTCCCTTTTTAAAGAGAATCCACAAACAAAATGGAATCTCCTTTAAACAAAAAGGAGCCTGTGATAGGATCATGGGAATAGTACCTGTTGCAGAACAACAGCAGTTTGCATTCTCCAGATGGCCTGATCTCCCTTTGGTCACTGGGTGGGAAGGAAGCTGGAGGTTTGCAAACTGTAGCCAATTCTTGCACAATACAGGTGCCCTGATTTCCTTGGATAAATGTTCTGGCTGCAAGGATCTAGTTCTTTCCCCATAAGGGTAAATGACAATGGGTGCTGCAGCAGACATAAACTTGAAACCCAGTCATAAATAGCTTTTTTGGGTGGGTGGGTGGGTGGGTGGGTGGTCTGTTGTAACTTCAGAATGTCATAAATTGAGGACTACCTGTATATTTACCCTAATACAGACAGTAGCTATCAGCTACTTTGCCCATTAGGAGATTTTCAGATTTGGTCTCAGTATATTTCCTAGATATTTGGCGGGTCTGAATTGGTATATTCATCGAAAATGTCTGACTTTCATCCAACAGTGCCCTGCCAATAAAATTGAACTGATAAAACAACTTATAGCAATTTGATGTTCACTTTCTCACTCACACTCTTTTCTTTTGATCTTGCCAGGTGGCTGGGAAGTACCAGCATCATCTGCATAATATAATAATCCCTTTGGCCCAAATTCTATGAATGTTCTTCGGGGTATTACAGACAATTACTGCTGAAGATCAGGGAGTGGATATGCAGTTCAGAACACAGCCCAAGGAGATAAGTAGCATGGATTCTGTGTGAACACTTTGTAGCATAACAAAGATCAAAGCTAGACATTTACCATTTGCAGTGTGTGTGTGTATCTCTGTATCTCTGTATTTATAAGTATACATAAAATCTTTTTTTTTTTAATATCCAAGACCAGCCCTTGGATAAACATTTTTACAGCTTCTGTTTTGGATGGAGAAAAACTGTGGGAAATGCACAAGAATTATTACAAGCATATAAGAAAAGGGAGTCTTAACTATGACATATTGCTCAATGAGGCCCTAATGTACAATATGCAAACTGCTTGGAAATTATGCAAAGATGAAAAGCATGATAAAAATGTAATAAACTAACCACTCTATGTAATTAATAAAATCAGCTATGCATCAAGAGTTGCACATTCCCTACATGGACGATTAAATGCCAAATCCAAAGCAGAATTACTTGATGCATTTAAAGCCTATGAAACAATCACTGTAATCATTTTTGATGCATACACTATATAAAAGCATCTGTTTTAATCCCTTGACATTCTCTTGCCCAGATTTGTTGTCATAGACATCCAGGTATTCTCCCTGAGATATAAGGCCTCTGATATAAAAGTCGTTTTCTTAATTATGAGATAGGAATGGTGGATGGCAAATGATAGTTCCTGTAGAGAAAAATGTTGATGCAGCCTGGTTGGAATTCTCATATAAGATGACTAGGGATCAGTGTAG
This sequence comes from Laticauda colubrina, assembly GCA_015471245.1. Taxonomy (NCBI): domain Eukaryota; kingdom Metazoa; phylum Chordata; class Lepidosauria; order Squamata; family Elapidae; genus Laticauda; species Laticauda colubrina. The sequence continues at coordinate 21,144,376 of BLBF01000017.1, forward strand.
CAGAACATGGATTCATCTATCTGAAATCAGCTAAAGAGAAGACCTAAGGACATTCCAGTTGGGGAAGCAAGCAAAGACAGAGTGAGGAATTGCTAACTCTATTCATAATATTGTTGGTAGCCAATAGGATGAAAGGTACAAATAATTTCTGGGACAGTATCCCCAATGGTCTGCACCTACTGAAACAAAGAATCATACTGTCATATCATTCTAGAATGTTAATAGAACAGTATGAATGCAAAGACAGCAGCTCTGGGTGAACATTATGATTATTCTTTGCTGTAAATAAGATTTTCAACCAACATTGGGATTTGTTAAAATATCAGTGCAGAAAGAGGACAGGCAGAGAGGTTGCTTTCTTACCAATGCTTGTTTCTGAAAGACTGGTAGAATTTTATTTTTTAAAAAAATTAGTCCAAAGAAGAAAATACTTTCTGAGAAATTCACATCTTATCATAACCATCCTTCAAAGGAATGCAAACATCCTGCAATAGAAAAACTATTAAGCATTTAACTATAAAAAAACTAACTACTCCTGCTGATGCAGAGACTTAATTCTTCTCATAACTGCTTTTAGATAACCATGTATGGCCTCAATAGAGAATAAGTTAGTCTGTGACCGATGTGTAATGTAATATTTCTGCCATGAAGCAATCCATTGCTTGAGATTTGCCATGAAGGAATTCTATGTAATTGGGGTTACTCTGGATATGAATACAGTAAGACGATATGAAACAGCTGGATAATAAACCCAGCAGATTTTGGCTTGAGGGAGCAAGGTGAAAGGACCAGTTTAGAAGACTGGGCAAGTTAAGGCAGGTGAGGAAAAGGGTGAAGAAATGATGGTAGGTTTTGGGGTTTTAAAGCAAAAACAAAATCAGTCCAGGAGTCTCTGATTGTCTCTGTAAATTGGATGAAATAATAATTTACTCTATCATTATTTTACATATAATAGCAAATCTGTTTTATATTTTTGTTAACTTGGATTCATTAAATCAGAGACATATTTAAAAAAGGAGAAACTGTCCATATGTGGATATTGATCAATAGATTGATTGATTGAATTCTTTATTGTCATTGTATGTATATACACAGTATACATACAATGAAATTCTCACAACACTGAGAGACCAGACTCAACATGCACACACATATGACAATCCCCAAACACCTCCCTACCCGCCAAAATTCCCCACCTCCTAAAAACACACAAGCATCCACACAATAGACCAAGTAATACTGTCCAACAGCTCACTGATGGTGGTCTTTAAGTTCATTGTTCAAAGTGCAATTGTTTAAGTTCAAAGTGCAATTATAGTTCTGGGATAAAAACTATTCAGAAAACATATGGTCCAAGTTTTAATTGTTCTGTATCTTCTGCCAGAAGACAACAATTCATAAAGATTGTAAGAAGGATGGGAAGAGTCTCCTCAAACAGCGAGATGTGAAGATGTCGTCCAGGGCTGATAGCTGGAGCCCAATGATATTCTGGGAAGTTTTAATGATTCTCTGTAGAGCTATTTTTTTGCTACAGAGTTGCTCCCATACAAGAATGCAGTACGTCAGGACACTGTCGATGGTGATGCTGTAGTAGGACAAAAATAGATGCTTGAGATGGGTTTATCTTCCTGAGCATTCTCAGGAAGTACAGCCTCTTCTGTGCCTTCTTCACAAGCATGTTAGCATTCATAGTCCATGAGAGGTACTCCAAGATATAAGTCCTCCAAGCAGTCCTCCAAGATATAAATGCCCAGAAACTTAAAACTACCAACCCTCTTCACAATTTATGTATGATGATAAATGTACATTTGTCTTCCTCCTGAAGACAATTATAATAATATCTGTCCAGAATTAAAGTTAGCAATTAGGCTTGTGATTTATTAGAGAGAACTATCATTTAACTCGTTCATTGTCAACACTTCTGAAATCGCATCTTCCTGAACAGAATTTTTCTTCTAAAGATGTACATAGGCAGTCCTCTGTTTTCATGAACATTATTTAGCTATTAATGGAACATGTAGTTATGTCCTGTTTCTGTTCCCCTTTATGACACTGGGGTCTTTAAAACTTAAGGATTTGTACAATTAATTATATAGAGGAAAATCAAAGCCTCAGTGCTACATATAAATGCATTTTCGTTAATTATACTGTCAGAAATACCTGTTTCAATATGTTGAGAAATCAGATTTCTGGATTTAAGCATAGGTCTCTGTAGCCCAGGCCTGTCAAACTGGTGGCCCACTGGCCAGATATGTCATGTGCAGGCTATATCCAACCCAGCTCTGCAAAGGCAAAAAACGTTGTGATACATCATTATATGTCACATGATGTGATCAAGTTTGACACCCTGGAGTGCCCTGGAGTGTCAAACTCACATCATCACGGCAGCGTTACATGACATATTGAGATGTTTTTCCCCTTCACTAAACTGGGTGTGAGCATGGCCAGTGTGTGACACATCCAGCCTGCAGGCCGCCAATTTGACAGCCCTACTGTAGCCTCTCAGTCCCAGTATCGTATAAACTATCACTTGATAGTTTATAGCATTATACATAACTTGTCTTTTATTATGTGTGGTGGGCAATGCCCAGATTTATTTAAAAGGGAAAGCAGAAATCTTCCATCATGCAAAATGATTGTAAATTTCACATGTTCATGCACTTAAAGAATTAAAAGAAAAACCTAAAAATATATAAACTGATTGTCTTTCCCCCATTTCTGTGGGATGATAATGCCTCCCAAACAGGAGTATGTCATTAAAAAAACTACTCAAGATAGCAATCTGTTTGTCACATATGTGACATATGCAATGTCCATAAAACAACTATGACCATCATGACTTTTTTGGCTATATACACACATGGTTACACCAAATTTAAGAAAGATGTTGAGACAGGAACATTCAGAGAAGAAGGTCTTCATCAGAATTAGTGTTGCATTTTGCTGAGTTGATACAATACCTAAGGAAAAGGCAAGAAGTTCCTCCTTTTCATCATTCAGCATTGGAGACATGAAGGCCACTTGTCTTCTCAAGATTTTATCTGTCTGTCTGTCTATCTATCTATCTATCTATCTATCTATCTATCTATCTATCTATCTATCTATCTATCTATTTATCATGAACTTGGGTGGTTTGACTAACTAGCTGGAAGTCAGGCTGAGAATTTATTTGCTTTTTTTGCTCAGTGCATTTAGTGGAGCTTATCCTTTGGTCACAGCAAATCCATTAGTAGCCTATTTTACAATTATTCTTTCTTCATTATCTGTAAGAGAATAAATGTTTCCATGTGAAATAAACAAATGACCTAGCCTTCTTCATCCCTCAATAATCTGCCTACTGTTTTTCTTTTCTCTCCGCCACCCCACTTTAAAATTGAAGTGGAGTAAAATTTTAAAAAAATCTTGTAAAAATGCATTCATCGCTTTGTTTCTAATCTTTTGGACCAAACAATTGACTTTTTTTCTGCACCCAACAATATAATAAAATTTCAAAACAAATATTAAAACAACCTAAGGAGCACTGTAAAAGTAATCAATTATACAAGTTTTTATTTCTCAGCTCCTCAGTTCCTACCACAATGGTGTCTCTGAGTTATGTAGTATTTCTGAAATGAAAATGTACACACTAGACCTGTTCATGCATTCAGCTAAATGCAAAGAGGACTTAAAACCAAATAAAGAATAAGACCACACACAAAGCCCATTCCTTTTTTTTCTCAGCCTCCATGCTTTCAGCTGGAGATCTGAAGGATAGGCATGTTTCCATTTGCTTAAATTCAAGTATAGCTCTCTGTTTCAGAGACCCTTAAAAAAGATTTCCAGTTCACATGAATTAACTTGCATCCATACACACTCTCCTCCAGAGTCTCCAACAGCTGAAAACATGGAAGCTAGAAGGAGAAAAAGTAGGAAGGCTAAGCACACTCATTTTGAATGTTGTATGAACCGTCCAGATGTTCATCTACTGTTAGAATATTAACATACATTCTGACCCAATTTTCTACTGCAAATAATCCTAATTTCCGATTTGTAGTTTTCTTTTGGGAGTGTCATATTTAATATTGGTATGAATTGTTAGCATTGCCATTTTTTGAATTTCCTTTCCAGAGTCTTTTATCAATGAAATTTCATAGTGACGAAGTGAATGCATTATCCTTCATCAATTCATGCAGACATCCACAGTAGCATCATAAATCTTGAGAACTTATTGTAAAAGAAAATGATATTTCCCCCCTAAGGTTGGTATAACTGAAATAACATAATTTCCTGCTTTCAATATTGATGTAAGAACAGACAACTGAGGAATATATAGAGTTTAAGTCAGACGGTGAAGAAGCATTACTTTTTAAATTTTATTGGAATTTCAGCTCCACAAATTAGTGGTTATCTAGCTGTAATTTGAAGAAAGCTGGTTTAGGGTGTTCTAGTATTTTTTTAATGTAGTGCAATATGACTGTGTAATCATTAATGTATGTACATTCTCTAGCACTAATTCTTATTATATATATTATCTTCTTTATCTGCAGAAAGTAGATAGAGGGTATGCATCCTCTGATGAAATAGGCTTTTCATGCTGCCTAGGAAGTTTCTTAGGTTGAGTCTTCAGTGGTATTGTACTTAGGTATTAAAAGTTCCTTCACTGGTAAATTGGAAAACTCAGCAGGAAACTGCTTAGAGAAAATTCAGTTCCTACCATTGCTAGTATTCCTACATATATTCATTCTTGCCTAGAAGTGGGTACATGTCTATAAATGAACTGGAAGCCTACATTTTTAGAAATAGATGTTGATAATTGAAGAATACAGAGGAGGAAGTAGGAGTCCAATCTGAGATTTTGGTTGTTTTTTTAAAATTCAGGAAAATGTGGTTGGTATCTCTCCACTTTTGGTTTACAAGAACCTGGTGACAATCCTTTAGTTTTTCATGAGGTATAGGAAGCTTACTTTAAGGGCACTGCAGAACAGAATCTTGAGTAACTCGAAAAATCTATTTTAAGGCAGTAAAGCAGTACAAAATGACAAGCAGTGTGGTCCCACTGAGATGAATTGTGAATATAAATATCACAGTGCAAATGTTTATGGCTGAAAATTCAGATGAAATCCGAATGAAGAAAAGAACTAGATTACTTTTTGATATTAGAATAAAAGTCTCTGAAACCTCTTTTCCTAAAGCAGACAAGTAAAAAAATCCATTGATTGGCTGTTCATCTTTCAGTGTTCCACCCAGTATAACGGTGACCTCAGAATTTTAATTCAAATACCAACATTTTCCATTCAAATGGTCTGGTGAAAAAGTTAAAAACACACTTGAGTTATATGTCATTACCATTTTCCTTTCCTGCATAGCAAATATCTCTGCTATCAGCCCTGTGAGCAATGGAGTTCTGTTCCAGAGTTCATTGTACCTTGAGAAACAGGCAGAGGAAGGAATTTGATCCATTTATAATTGCAAAGTGTTGATCGACATTTCACAGCCTAGCTTACATAAGAGACCTTTTTTTTCCAGTTAAGTGTAAAGATTTTACTAATGAAAAAAGTTTTGCCTGGAGTCAAAGCAGTACCATTACCTTGTCAGAATAGTGGAATTCAACTCTCATGCATCAGCTATGCAGGGATGAAATGCCTGCAGGTTTTAGTCAAAATTGCAAGAGTGGAGGAAGTGTGATATGTAGTGTCTCAGGATACAGTGCCACACTACATTTATCCAATTAAGTTTCCTTCTCGGCAGATGTGAGATGCGACATCAGTATGGGTACTCTGCGTTTAATAACCAAAATTGGGACCAGCAACTTGGTCGTTAAACAAAGCAGTGACTGAGTGAAACCCCAATTATGTTTATGAGGGTACTTCAGTTTCCCTTTGCTTTACAGACTCATAAAGGTGATTGCAAAATTCCTTTTTTATCACTATTATAATTGCCAATGGTCACTAAATGAAAACTGCCAGTATATCCGTTTCTGAATATCCAGCATTTTGGGAAAGACAAGTGGACCTGCAACAGTTCTGAAAGAGATACCAGCTATAAGCAGAAATGCTGGGGCATCTGAGTTTCTTTCTCCCCCCCCCCTCTTAATTTCTATCTTTTTCCAGTATATGCACATATGTACACATATACATACTGTACATGTACAGATGTATGCATATACAACTGTTGGAATATTTCAAAAATTCAGCTGGTATAGCTCTATCCAGCAGAGATATATTTATTTAATGCTACACTGAGCAGATGAAAAACACACAATACTAGCTTCTGGGGGGAAATCATGTATAAATGCAGGGTGCTTTAGAGAAACTTATTTCCATACATTGGAAAACAAGCTGTTCTTAAGTTATGATGAGTACATTAGCTCAACTCTTTTGCATTTGCATATAAACAGTTCCTGCCTTCATCTTGTAGATATTTAGTCAACGGAAGAATTTGCATCAGATAAAAGTAGGAAAAACAAAAGGATCCTCTGCGTCTTAAAAAGAAATTGCAAACATAAGGATGAATATTTTAATCATTAGTAGTTTAAGTGAAGGATTAAAAATCTCATAAATTCAAAGGGCTGACACAATTTATCATGACATAATGTCTGTCCACAAATGTCAATCTTTTCTACCCATGTATTGTTTAGCCCAGTGTGTCCACACAAGCTTTGGCAGTAGGTATCTGTAAGCCTGGCAGTAGGTATCTGTACTTTACTCCTCTCATATTGTTGCTTCACTTTCTCTTTTTCTATTTATCTTCTGCATATCATTTGACAGTCATTGATGGGGATGAATGGCTGTAGTCTTAGCAGAAAGTGTACAGTAATGAAAACAATGAAATGGACTAAGAATATATGTCAGGCTCTATAGACCAAAGGCTTTTACTTAATCTATCCAGTTATCATTTCCTATTGTTACATAAACAGAAGCCTACAGTTTGGAGGAGATAGAAGGGTCATCTTCATTATAAATAGGAGTTTTTGGTTTGGGGGGGATTTTTTATTATTTAAAAAAATGGGTAATGAATACTTTCATCTAGGTGCATGATTATCAAGACAGGATGTTTATGTTTGAAATCTTAACTTGGATGTCCATTTTCTGAAATTTGAAATACTTTTTAATAAGTTTAATAAGCTTTTCCACTATCAGATGATCTGAGAGATCAGAACTTCTGATTTCTAAAAGTAAAAAGGCACTAATAGTTCTATTTTTTCTAGGTTTCCAGGAGAAACTATTCTTTTATATGTTAATCTGAGCAACGTCGGTTTTGCTAAACAAGAACTGCCATTTCACACAAGTTTCTAGCAGTGGATCAATCATTATACATAAATAGATTGCAATCTCCCTCAGCCTCCAATAACATTTTGCCCCCATTTTTTTTTTAAGAGAATTGATGGGTGTTGTGAAATCCAAACTATTTTCTTCCATTATACTAATGTCGAAAATAATCAGCATTTCTCTTTTGTAAAGGATTTGTCATTATCATAATGGAGTAATATAACATGATAATGTATCTGCTCTTGAACTTGGGAAAACTATTGGAGATCAATGTTTTTCAAATGTCATAGCTAATGGAGTGACATCCCAAGAAATAATGTTATAATGCAGTCTAAACAAGATAGCAATGATGTATATGCCATTGCTCTAGCAAATGTCATATTTTTTGCTATTTGCAAACTGAATTAAAAATTCACTAGCACAGTTAAACATTATGTACTGAATCTAGATTTAACTCTCTTTCAATTCATTGAAATTATCTGATTTAATCTTATTGTGACAATCTGAAGTTAGTTCATTTCAGTAGCCTTAAATGTGGATATGACCCATAACAGCATATCTAAATATGTTAATACAGGGGTCCCAAACCTCCAGTCTGTTGACTGGCATTGGTTTGCAGCCTGTCAGGAACTGGGCTGTGCAAGTGACAAAAGCTCCATTCGCACATGTGCAAGATCCAGACAGACCATGAAACCACATGTCCCCCCTCCCCCCCAATCTATGGCAAAACTGTCCTCCATGGAACCAGTCCCTGGTACCTAAAAGGTTAGGTGGCGCTGTGTAAATAAACAGAATCCTCAATGAAATCAAAATCCTCAATGAAAAGAACTCATTAGGGGTTCTCTTCATTCTCCAGAAATTCATCTAGAGATGGTGTTTTATAATCATATTACAGTAGCAACTAAAAGAATTACTGCGACTTTCCTGATCTGAAAATGTAGTGAATTATATGGAAGAAAAAATGTTACTTGGAGACATATTTTTTGACCAACATTTTTACTTCCTCCAAATGTCTACTAGAAAAGTATAAATATTTCATTTCATTTTTATTCCTTGAGGAGCCTGGATTCATTCATGTAGAAGTGTATAAGCTGGTGACTTCAGGAGTTTTAGATTGCAATTCAATATTTTGTCCATTGGTGCTACCTGGGATTGATGGAAGTTAAGTCAAAAACATTGAGAAGGCATCAATAGCCTATGGCCATAGTGGCATTTGTGCATGCATAATTCAGACATCAATGTCCATGGGACTGCTCTTGTACTAGTTATTTTATGACTTAGCTGAATTGTCTTAACTATTTGTCTAATTTATAGTTTTTCTTTATACATTGCTTCAGGGGAATTTGATCAAAATTGGGATAAAAAGTAAGAATTATAAAACAATACAGTTAAATACCACTTTTGACACATCAGATTTATGATTAGTATTGATGAAATCAGCATTATCAGTTATGTTGTACTTATTCTATTACATTTACTGTGTCTTATTAGCTATCAAGCAGTCAAATTGTACATCATAATCTATTCAGATTACATAGAAGCAACAGATTTTTGTAAACAGATCAGTAGAACAACAAAAAAGGTTTGCTTTGGGACTCTGACTAACTCCCCTTTATGTCTTAAGGGCATGTTTAGTAATAAGGTGGGTTGTTGTTGTTTTGCCTGTAGCACCATATGCTGCTATAAAGCCTGCCAAAATCAGTTAAATCAGATGATCTGTAACAAAACAACAGACATGAAATGTTCATAAAAAGTATAGAGTTTTGGTAATATGAATGCATATTTATTTATCAATCTATCTATTGATCTATCTCTTTTTATATCAATCAATCACCATAGTAGTTCTTCACCATATTTGGAGAACTACAGTATTGCTTAGAATAATAAATAATATTTGGATACACATGGCTTATGCACATGCAATACTGGTTGGTCTTGGGGGGAAAGACAAGTTGGAACAGCTAATACTAGAAGAAATTAGATGAGTGAAAACAAGTGTAATGATTAGGCACACTAATTATATTTCTTCCAAATCTATATTTTTATTATTGAATGTCGTAACAGTTAAACAGTTCCTAACCATAAATAATTGTATGTGAATTCTCCCCTTAAAATTTCCTTCCTAAAGCCCCAACCAATGCTACATCTACTAAGTTGTTAACCTCCATTAGACTACAGAAACTTTTGATATACCACTAAAAATTAATTTAGTTGAGAGACTAAGAAAAGGCAGTAGAAGAGGAAAAGATCAATTAATCCAATGATATCTTTCCATCTATTGTTCCATCTTTTCTTAAGACAGAAAAAAGAGAATGCATGGTCCAAGTGGTTTGAAAAACCTGAATTGCCTTCTATAGTTAGGAGGAGTAGAAGGAAACACGCTGGAATTAGTATTGGCTGAATGGTAGTTCTTATTACTTGTCCATATGTAAAGAAGGATATCTTCATAAATTTAAATACCATGTTTCCCCAAAAATAAGACCCTGTTTTATATTTTTTGCCACCAAATAAGGCATCAGGTCTTATTTTTTTGGGGGGGGGGGGTGTCATCCCCTGACTCACCTCACTTGCGTACATCACCCACTCCTCCTTTTCGCTGTCAGAGGCCTTCACGAACTTCTTCAGCTGACGAGGCCAGCAGAACTTTCCTGAAAACTTCTGCATCTGATAACAGAGCTCCAGGTTGATCTAGAGCTCTGTTATCAGCTACAGAGGCCCGCACGAAAGGCCTTTGAGAAAACCACTGCATCCAATAACAGAGTTCCGGATCGATCTGGAGTTCAGCTATAGAGGCTGTGCAAGGCCTGGCTGCAACTGTCCAAAAGTAAGTCATAGGGCAGCTCCACCCTCTCACCCCCACCCTAGCTTAATTTTTATCAGTGCACCCTGGAGTGGGCGGGGTCTTAATTAAGGCTTATTTTGGGGGGAGGGCTTATATTGGGTGCATGTGTAAAAATCAAGGTGCGACTTACTTTTGGAGTAGGTCATATTTTTAAGGGAAAAATAGATATATTTTCAAATGACTAGATAAAGAATTTTCCAAATTCATGATTTGAAGTTTCAAGATATTTTTTTTAAGAACCAATATAAGCTACTTTTTAAAGGAACAAATTTAAAATATAACTTTTTGCAGTTAATTTGTTATATTCTCCACTGCAGTCTTTCTCTTTCTTCCAAATATTTATCAACTGACCAATTTCCTACCCACCTATCATTCCCTCAATTCCCTTTTGAGTTTTAAATGTTATAGTCCAAAATTACTTCTTTCTTTTCATCTAAATATAAATCTAATTAGTTACATTCTTTTGATGATTACAAATGGAATCAATCACAAATTGTACATGAAGGATTCTTATGAATTCAAAATATTAATTAGATCACACTGCAAGTTCTAAACATAATAGTATGAAAAAAAAATCAAGATTCACATGATTTACTAAATTATATATATATATATATTTATATCTTTTCTTTTAATTTTCCTCTATTAATTTAAATGGTGTGGGGGGTATTACACTAGTGTGTCTGCAAGCTGCTATGTATCGGATGGGTTTCATTAATTCAGTTCCCCAGAGTTTATTCTGATTATCTACAATGTTTAAATCCTGCACATGGAAACATATTTCAGCCATGGAAGTAATGACCCATGGAAGCCTTCATTATGATTGCTTTTATTTATTGTAATTAATCTATTTCTACAGCAAATACTTTACTGCTTCCAAATATATGACCCTAGAAGAAGCATATCTAATTAAATTATCCTTTTCTTTGGTGTGCTTTAAAACATTCTCTATTATATCATTTAACATCAGTAGAAGATTTCTCTTTCTCACAAAATAACTCCTAAATTGGTTTTAATATTTCCCAGAGCATGCCATGTTATTTAGAACATGTTAGAACATGTCTCAGAAAGTATATTTTGCTCTGTAATATCTTCCACTAAGTTTAAAAGGCTGTACGTTCTTTCCTAAGATGGGATTGCACAACAAATCACACATATCTCAGTAGCTTTGATGGTTGGAACTGGGAAAATATTTTTTTTGATCCATTGAAGGTGATCTGTAAAGGAAAGTCAGAGATTTTTAGCAAGACCGAGAGCTTTATATACTAATGCATTTACTAAGAATCTCTGATTTTCATACACTTATACATACACAGCTCCTTAGTTGTATTTTTACACTGAAAACTTAGGTTGTATGCTCAATGATGGCTTCACCAAAAATAGCAATTTGGTGTACAAATATTAAGGTACCAAAGACCTGTGAATGGAAAGCCTAAGGAAAAAATAGATGTGTTTTTCTATGCTTCTCCAGCACTAACCACACAGTCAGGAAAGTTTGACAATCAGCTTTTGGGAAGACATTATTCCAGTTTCCTCATCACTGACAATTGGCACTATCTACTTTGTCTAGATAATGAAGTAATCATCTATGAGGACAGAGAAAGAGATCTTTGTGCACAGCATGAAGGGATCAAAGTTCAACACCTCAATAAAGTTTTTAAAAAGTGAGATAGCAAGCTCCTATGCTCAGTATCATGCATTGCTGTTTTCAGATATGCTTAAAAATAAACTATTCACTGAATTACTGCTTTGCAATAAATGGCAATAAATTGCCAAACTAAACCAACATTTTTTAACGGATCAGATCTTCAATATTGCTGTCTGGGTCAGTAAAGACCCAGTAAAGACCAGGAGTGTCAAACTCAAGACCCTAGATCTAGCTTACAGGGCCGCCCTGGAAACAGTGAAGGAATGGCCTGTGATGCATCTGCCGGTGAAAATGTAGCTCAGGATGGTGGCCCTCTGAAGCTCCATTTTCACTGGCAGAGGGTTGCAGGAGGCCATCGCAGCTGAAAACAGAGCTTGGGAGCCTGTTTTTGCTGACAGAGCACTGAATCCACCACAGGTGCCCCCAACATGAGTGATGTCAAGCTGGCCATGCCCACCCCAGCCCCTTGAGGTCAAACACAACCCTGATAAGTCCCTCAATTAAATTGAGTTTGACACCCTGGTAAAGACTATAAAAGTCACATTCTTGTTATGTCTTCTATTTAAAAAACAAGTATCCATCCTTATGTGATTATGAGTGACATAATTTCTTTGTATTTAGAACTGTATTGACAAACAATTGTTTGAGTCAAGTAAAAGACCAATTGTTTTGAGTCAAGTAAATGGCCTGCCAGCTACTTCTGTCAAATGGCTGGCTGTTTTTCCACTCCAGTAAATCTTGTGGTAGAATATTTACAAAAGACCATTCCTCCTTATAAAACTAATTTTATTACAGTTTAGAAATACAAAATAAAAGCCAGTACAAAGTCTAAAAATAAAAAAAATGCAGAGAAAAACAAGATATATTAAGAAATCCTTTCATCTACACAAGTCAAACAATTTTGATAACTTATCTTCTCGGACATTTCAACAAAAGATCTCTTCTTTCTATATCTCATCTCTTTCTATAAACAAATTTTGTCACTCAGTCCTAATCAGTAAATGTCCTTGAAGAGGTATCAGAAATAATAACATATATATTTGCACCTTAATCAAATAAATCATTTCATATTCCTTTCATTTCTTTTTAACATAATAACATCACTTTCTCTAAAATTGCAGCTAAAAAGTCTCTTCTTCCCATATTTTAACTCTTCACAAATCTTTAAAGGCTCATCATTTGGACCAACTCAAAGGTTCATTTAGAGCTATCAAAAACAACTATCTTCATCACTTTGTATTTATTCTGCTTATTTGAAATCTTTAATCTCTTCAAATAATTTTCCCTATGTTGATTTTGTATCTTTTTTTCTTTATCTCTTCTCAGAAATTCCTTTATAATTTTAATAGGTTTCTTTTATAAATCCTACATTAGAAAGCTATACAACTCAATCTTCTGATTTATTATTTCTCTGTCCCTTTTAATTAAAATATCAGCCAATTTGTTTTGTAAATTAAGTGCAACTTTTTTTCTCAAACCATTCTTAATGCTAACCTTAACTTTAAAAAGCCCAAACTTTTTAATATTTTCAGATCCAAATTCAAATCGACCTCAGCCTCTGTTTTATCAGTGAAAACTTCTGATCTTCCAAATTTTTTAAAAAATATCCTTGAATGCCTCCACAGCAGGGGTAGGATTGAAATTTTTTAACAATCGGTTCTGTGGACGTGGCTTAGTTGGTAGTCATGTGACTGGGTGGGTGTGGCCAACTTGATGTCACTCACATAAAGGGGAGCTTCTCCTTGTCTGGCCTCTCATGACAGTGGGGATGATGCAACGATCATAAATGTAAAAAATGGTCATAAGTCACTTTTTTCAGTGTCATTGTAACTTTGAATGGTCACTAAATGAACTGTTGTAAGTCAAGGATTGCCTGTACAAAAATACAAAAAGCTTCTTTGCTTGCAAAAAGCTGCTTTAAATACCAATCATTAGATTAAAAATACCTTCAAGCTGGAGTTATAAATCAGGCAAGGTGCCAGAGCACCTTGAGGAATTAAAATAGTTAAAATGCATTGATAACTATCAGAAGCCTACAAGAGTAGGCTCATAAAGTCAAACCCTTTAGCAGAGAGGTCATTTAAGCTCTCCAGAAAGAGCACACCCAGAAGGAACAATCCTTAGATCCATTTGCATCACTTAGAGATACCAGCTGGTCTCACTTATCTCACAAAGTATCCTAAGGAAATCACCCAGATTTAAGGAAAGGTCTATTGCCACCTCTTCGAAAGGCAGTAAAAAAATCAGTGCCAAGCTTGCATCTTGCCTCTTGGATGTACACCCCCAAAAAACAGTGCTAGATACCACTATAGCAGTGAAGGAAGACCCCCTCCCCAGATAGAAAATGAAACCATGTGGCAGGAAAAAATCCAAACACAATACAAATAATTAAATCACAACAGTAGCTGTTGCTTGTTAAACCAATTACCAGAACAAATAGACACAGGAACTAGCCAGATTTCTCAAACCAGTTTCTTTTCAGGAACAAGGATTAATCTTTTTCCTTCCAAACAAAGCTGAATAGGGAAAATTATCCCATCAATAAACACAGGATTAAACATCACCAAGCATAGAATTAACCTTCACCAAAAACCGGTTTCAGACCAAAACTCAGAAAAGGTATGTAAACTCACATTTGAATGTCAATCTTTCTAGCAAGCCAAGAAGTATTTCCAAGGGAGTATTAAAAAGCTTAAAACAACCCTTCCCCTTTAAGAAGGTATCGAGAAAAAAACCCTCCTTTGGAGACAGTAAGTCTAAGCATACTGTCAAGAATGTAATAAGGGTAGAAAAAAACAAAAGGAGATTTCTTCTAAGGACTTGTTCTCCGAACTGCTTAGAAAGTTAATAAGGGGTTCTACAGAACCGGTCAGAACTGGTAGAATCCCACCCCTGCTCCACAGTCAAATAATATTGCTCCATTCTGTATTGTTGGATGTCTTCTCCTTTAATTATAGCTTTACTTATTTCTTGTTCCTTCTTATCAACTATCAAAATTCCTTCTTATTGTTTTTTATACACACATACAACGAATTTCCTAAAGTGGTTAAGAAAGGAGATGTCCAAATCTAGTCTTCTTTTGAAAGCATTGAATTATAGCTTAGGCAAGATAACTTCCCTCCCCTCAACTCTCAGAATTTAAAAATCACTGGAGAACCCTGTTCTTGTAGTCTCCTCATGAGGAGCTATTGTATGGAACCCTTGTGGGTGATCCTGGGTCCTTTTCTTGCCCCAGAGTGGTAATCCCAGGAGCCATTCCATTCAGTGATTCCTCTTTCTGTCATAGTCATCAGATCTTGTGCAGCCATCTCCAGTTTGCCATTGCTCTTGGAAGCCACATTACTGAAAGCAAAGTATATGATGGTGGGCACTTTCTAATAATAAGCAGTTCCAGTCAGACAGTCACTGCTAATCAGGAAAACCTCTTTCCAATCTGCCATCATATTTCACGCACAATCCAGAGCGGGGCCAACCCTGATTCTAGATACCTGGAAAATTAATTTTCTCAGTGAAGTCTCTTTCCTTCATTGTACCTGCTCCTAGAATAGGTGGTGAAGGTTGGCCAAATGCCTGGCATGGAAAAATAAAGAAGAAAGACCCACTCAAAAATCTTACAGGGTCATTGGCCCTTGGTGCATAGCCATAGTAACATTTCAAAGTATACCAAAAATGTGCATGTGTATGTGTGTGAACAGGGTAACAAAGGGATCCAGGGAGAAAATGGGTGCATTTTTCTGGGCACAAAATATATGCAAGTCTACCTAAAGGCTTGTATACAGGCAGACAGCTAAATAAAGAATAGGGGGAAATAATGCAGGCTCCCTACAGCTGGATTATATTGGAATGTCATGCAAAAGAGAGGAGTCTGGAGGTATGGTGGACAAGGGAACAATGAGAGGAAACAAACCACAGCAGCAGCAGCAGCAGCAGCAGCAGCAGCAGCAGCAGCAGCAGCAGCAGCAG
>BLBF01000017.1:21160085-21174431 GCA_015471245.1 Laticauda colubrina
AGCAGCAGCAGCAGCAGCAGCAGCAGCAGCAGCAGCAGCAGCAGCAGGAGATCTAAACAGAAGAAAATAGTGAATAACTGAAAGCAGAGATAAAAGGTAAAGAGGGGACAGGGAATTCTACCTGTAGAGGTAAAAAGGAGGAGGAGAGAAGAAAGAATTGTGTTGAAAATATGATTGATAGGAGGAGGACAAATGCCTGAAGTGTTTGGGCCAAATACCTATCTGATATGCCCAAGCTTTTCCCTCAATTTCTCTTCAATTATTCCCACGAGCTTGGGCTAGAAATGCAAGTGATAAAATAAAACAATATTGTTCAATTAATCAAATGTCATATCTCCTCAGGAGGAGTGGAAAGGAAGGTGGTTTAGCTGTCCACATGGCATTCTCTGATTTCAGAATATGAGAGAAAGGTCTTGCTTTCACTCCCACTGCCATCACAACCTGGTAAAGGAACCAAAACCACCAAATCAGGGAGTTTAGGAATTCAGAAACAGGAGATTCTCAAGGGAAGTGTTGGGCTTCCAATGAATTAATATTTATAACTCCTATAAGTAGCTTATTATTTTTTAAATGATACTGTCCGATAGCATTTTACAATTGCAAATTTCAGTTGAATCAAATCCACAGTTGTCTCTCATTATTCCTGCAGTTAATTATATTGCTGATATGAAATTTAATATTTTTCAGGTTAAAACATGGTGGTTTTTCTCTGCTACTTCAACTAAATCTCACTTAATAGGAATGGGATATTCAATCCAGATTTATAGCTGAAATTTTCACTTTAATTGCTGGGCAGTGTTTCAACTGAACTCTCAGCCCTCCTACTGGGAAAATCATGGGAGAAAATAAATTACTCTATGAGCCTGTATATATCTCTTAGCCAGAGAATCAGTGAGTTATATTACTTTCTCTAATTGTTTTCAGAACTTCTTTATTTTGATTTTATATTTGATTTGACATGTTATAAGCATCATCCATTTTGACAATGAAAAATGCATTTCCTTCATTAATATCTGATTTCTTTTGGTTTAACAGACTGGGGCCTCCAGGGTATTGTTCCAGCTCATAACCATGCATAGGTTTTCATGCTGATTTCTGTAGCCACTCAGCAGTTTTAATCGTGAAAATTATGCCAGCCAAATTGTCTCCCATTTCCCAAAGGGGTTATTTGTCCCCTGCTAGTCACTAATAACAATGATATATATAGATAGCCTCTTGTAAAAACACTGGAGCAATTCTCTCATGATTGAAGAAGGAAAATGTTTTTGGCAATTTTGGAGACTCTCTTCTCAAACATTCAATACGTGCTAATCAAGGACCAATTAAAGTACAGTAAACTGTGGTTCAAAAATTTCAGTTTTACATTTAGGCTCCTACAGATTCCTAAAGCCCCTGTAACACTGCACCAATGGATGCAAAGAGGATGTAAAACGGACAAAAAAGCTTGCCATCCGTTGGTTAACGCGATGTATCCGTTCTTTACTCACTGCCTCCGTTTTGCTTCCCCTCTATTCGTCCAGCATCCGTTTATGGACATTTCATCCGCTCAGAAATTTTTGAGCTGCTCAAAACTTTTGCGCGGAAAATGTATCCAATGCGTCCGTTCTGCATCTGCTAGGCATCCACTAAGCATCCGTTCTGCATCCGTTACACATCCGCTATATCCGCTAGGCATCTGTTCCGCATCTGTGCAACTCGCATCCACTCGGACGCAGGGAGGAAGCGGAACGGACGTGGAACGGATGCAGAACGGATGCCTAGCGGATGCAGCATGGAAACAAAGCATTTAAAAAGGAAAAAACCTTCGCAGAGGGGACCTATCTTGGATATTAAGGATGCCTAGAGGATGCCTAGAGGATGCAAAGGGACACCTATACTGCCTATAAAAAGGGGGAGCAACTCATCTGGATCTCACTTTCAGAACAGCAGCCCTGCGGTGCAGACCTCTGCAGCCTTCATCTGACTCTTCCTCTTCCACAGCATCCAGTCATGTCCACCGTGGATCGTAACAAAGTCCTTTTGGCAGCCACCATCCTTCTGCAACAGTGCGAAGCCATCTACAGGCTCTGTGAACTCTACTACGGGAAGAAAAGGAGGCAGCCAAGAAGCATCTGGGTATGAAGATGGTTCTCCAGAAGAGCAGAGGACAGACTGTACAACAAGTTGATGGTGGAGCTCAGGAACGAAGACACTTGGGCATTCCAGAACTTCATGAGGATGCCTCCAGCCATGTTTGACGAAGTTGTGCAGCGGCTGACACCCAGGTTAACCAAGGCAAACACCAACTTCTGGCCCAGCCTGGAACCTGGGCTCAAGGTGGCACTCACTCTGCGCCACCTGGCCTCAGGAACCACCTACAGGAGCATGCAGTACGGCTGGAGGGTGCCACACAACACCATCAGCATTGTGGTCAGAGAAGTGGTGCAGGCCATCATCGAATAATACCTGGAGGAGCTCCTCCAGTGCTCGTCCACTGAAGAAGGATGGAAGAAAGTTGCAGAGCAGTGGTATCAGAGGTGGAACTTCCCCCACACTGTTGGAGCCATCAATGGCAAGCACGTGGCCTGCAAAGCGCCAGCCAACTCAGGGTCCTCTTATCACAACTACAAAGGCTTCTTCAGCATCATCCTCTTCGCCATGGTCGATGCTGACTACAAGTTCATGTACATCGATGCTTCAGGCAATGGCTCATCTTCAGATGCCCAGGTATACAATGCCAGTGACCTCAAGAGTGGGCTGGAATACAACCTCATGGTGGGCTTCCCAGATCCAGACCCCCTGCCCAATGACACGCAAGATGTGCCCTACTTCATTGTGGGGGATGATGCCTTCTCCCTCACAACCTAACTCATGAAGCCCTACACCTCCAAATACCTCACCTGTGAAGAGAGGATCTTCAACTACAGGCTGTCCAGGGCAAGGCGGGTGGTGGAGAATGCCTTTGGCATCCTGGCCAACAGGATCCAGGTACTTCTCACCACCATGCAGCATCGCCCAGAGACCGTGAGGAGGATCATGGAAGCTTGCTGCATCCTGCACAATCTCATGTGCACCTGCTACCCAGTCTTGCAGAACAGGCTCGTGGACCTCCAACAAGGCAATGGGGACATGGAGCCTGGGGAATGGAGGCAAGGACAAAACCTGATAGACCCTGTGGATGTGCAAGGCCCCAACAGAGCCTCATGTGAAGGGAAGAAGCAGCGCAACCTCCTGAAACACTGGTGCAACTCCTCAGCTGGAGCAGTGGAGTGGCAAGACAGGATGATAGATGATTAATGGATGCTTCCTTGAGGCTGTCTCATCACACGGATGAGATTGTGCCAGGTATGTTGGGTGGGCCTACAATGAACAGGGCATTTAATAAAGAGTTGTGTCTATGTTGACATGTGTGGATGATTGATTACATTGTTATTGATAATAAAGGTCCATAGGTGTGGACCATCCAGTCCCACTATGCTTGCACTGGAGGTTTATCAATCCCACAGCTATTACCCATTCCAAAGGTATCCCTGCCCATCCCACTGCTATCTCAACCCATCCCACTGCTATCTTAACCCATCCCACAAGCATGCAAAGGCTTAAACCATTTCTAAAAGTTTCCAGCAAGACTTTATTAAAAAAAAGAAATGAAGCAAGTGTGTGAATCAAAAATAGACTTTATTAACAACAAGCTATAAAACAAAAATGAGTCTCTGGCACTCCTCTTGGTCGCTCAGTCTCAGGGGTGAAGGGTCCAGGTGCTGTGGAGGTGGCTGGTGCTGGAGTGCTTGTCGTCAGCTCCTCCAGAAGCAGAAGCAGCAGAAGCCCTAGCCCCAGAAGAGCGAGCCCGTGCTGCAGAAGCCCCAGCAGAACCAGAGTGAGGGCCAGGGGGAGGGATGGTAGCCTTGTCCCTCTTGCAAGAGCTGGCAGCAGATGGCTGAGGCTTGCTGTGCTTCCGCATGGTTGTGGGGTTGCTGGCTGGAAGGGAGGCTGGCAGGAACCAAGGGTGGCAGGAAGGCTGGCAGGGAGACAGGCACCAAGGCTGGCAGGAAGGCTGGCAGGGAGACAGGCAGCAAGGCTGGCAGGGAGGCTGGCATGCAGGCAGGCACCAAGGCTGGCAGGGAGGCAGGCACCAAGGCTGGCAGGCATGCTGGCAGGCAGGCACCAAGGCTGGCAGGAAGGCTGGCACCAAGGCTGGCAGGGAGGCAGGCACCAAGGCTGGCAGGAAGGCTGGCAGGCAAGCAGGCACCAAGGCTGGCAGGCAGACATGAACCAGGGCTTGCAGGAAGGCAGGCAGCAAGGCTGGCAGGCAGACTGGCAGGGAGGCAGGCACCAAGGCTGGCAGGAAGGCTGGCAGGGAGGCAGGCACCAAGGCTGGCAGGAAGGCTTGCAGGCAGGCAGGCACCAAGGCTGGCAGGCAGACATGAACCAAGGCTTGCAGGAAGGCAGGCAGCAAGGCTGGCAGGCAGGCAGACAGCAAGGCTGGCAGGGAGGCTGGCAGCAAGGCTTGCAGCAAGGCTTGCAGGCAGCCATGCAGGCAGGGCAGGCAAGGCTGTCAATCCGTCCGGCAGCAAGTCTTTCTTCTGAATGGTGACCTGCTTCCGAGCTGCTTCCCTTATATCCATGGGGCTTACGCAATGCATCCTCCCCGCATGCACAATTAACGCTAGGCATCCGTTAGGCTTCCGCTGTGCATCCGCTTGGCTTCCGCTCTGCATCCGCTTCATCCACTCGGCGTCCGTTCTGCATCCGCTCTATCCATTCCGCATCCGCTTTGCTGAGGTCCCCCAGAAGCCTCGCGGATTTGCCATCCGCTCTCATCCACTTCCATCCACTGGGCTTCCGTTCCGCATCCGCTTTCCATCGGTTCCTTTCTGTGTTATCTGCTCTGGTTATGCAAATTTTCGCCCCTTCTGAGAGCGGATAACAACGGATGGAACATTTTTCTCATCCGTTGTGTCCTTTTTACTAACGTTTTGCATCCATTGGGCAGTGTGACAGGGCCTTTTGATCTTGATCTAAGACTGAGCATGACTATTCCGATTTTTCTGGGAAGAGAAAGAATATGCCAATAAAAAAAGAGAAAAGCACATCCTCTGAGGGAATGGTGAGCAAAAAAATGTTGTTAGATTGTGTGGAGATGGACAGGCTAGAATTAAAAGTAAGAGGGGAAATGGAATATTATTTGGTCTGGGACACATGGTGTAAATAGT
This sequence comes from Laticauda colubrina, assembly GCA_015471245.1. Taxonomy (NCBI): domain Eukaryota; kingdom Metazoa; phylum Chordata; class Lepidosauria; order Squamata; family Elapidae; genus Laticauda; species Laticauda colubrina. Next base: position 21,165,278 of record BLBF01000017.1, read on the forward strand.
TAGAAAATAGAAGTAAAGATAAACTATAAAGATAATTTAAGAGGTATATTAAACCATGACAATTATATAGTTAAAGGAATAAAAGGGAATGTAATTGATATGTATATATGAGTATTATTGATGCTGGAGGGCTGCAAAGACTGTAAAAGTGATATAAATGATGAAATATGTTTTATAAAAATGTTTTTTTATTAAAAAAAAATTATTAAAATTTTAAAAAATTAAAAAGAAAAAAGATTCCTTAGCAACTTTTCTTATTCCATGCCCAAAAGTCCATTGGACTTGCAATTCAAACATATCTGTCAACTAGAAATGAGGTAAGGTTCTCTACTGTAGTTGAGCCAAAAGTGGATTTAGATTAAATTGGTGATACATGTACAGTAGAATAATCAAGAAATTCAAGAAAATATCCGGGTGATTGTCACCATTTCTCTTCGCATTAATTCCTGAGGCTTGCCCAGTATTTAACCTAGAAATCTTTCTTATAACTATGACATTCTTCTGAACAAAAATTAAACAAAATGCCCTATTATACTTTTAGAATAGACAAGAAAAATGATTGGCCCACAGTGTAATTGATCTTACCTCCTGATTATAAGACTTAATATACAGCATCTTTCATGAGTGAAACGTAGTTTGTTTTAGCTCATAATTTATTATTTAAATTAATTCCTTGAGGCATCATTTGAGACATAAAAGACTAGTATGTTTAACAGTGTCAGTCTTGGTTATGAAAAATGCTGTTTACTTAACTATTATAATTATTCTGGACTGTAAGATGATGCTGACCACATTCTCTCTGTGTGTGTGTGTACATTTATCTTGAATTGTTTGAGGTAGTTCAACTCATAAACAAATATATAATTAGAGATAGCTAAAACTAATTCTATTATAGGATTGTGTATCAAGTAAGTAGAACAGGAAAGGTTGTATCAGATTTTGACATCTGGTTCCTTGCTGTTTTGACAAGCAACTGCACAGTTTTAAGTGAATCATTTTTAACAATGTTGTAGATTTGTTTTGGAAAACCAAAAAACATGACTGATTTGTTTCAATGCAAGGAACAAGAATGAATTTGAAGTTTGGTCCATGGGTTCACAACTACATTTGCTATAAATCAGGAAATGCCCAGTTTGACTTTGTTCTCTTCTATGAACTCATTTGAACTTAAATTCCTAAATAATAATCTAAATAGTCTTTATGTTCTAGAAAAAATACAGAGAAGAGCAACAAAGATCATTAGGGGACTGTAGGCTAAAACATATGAATAACAGTTTCAGGAATTGGGAATATCTAGTCTAATGAAGTGAAGGATTACATTATAGCAATCTTCCAATACTTAAAGAGGTGTCACAAAGAAGAACAGTGAACCTATTCTCCAAAGCCCTGAAAGCAGAATAAGAAGGAAAAATATTAAGGACAGATCCAACCTAGAATTAAGGGAAAGTTTTATGACAGTGAGAACAATTAACTTCCCTCCAGAAGTTGTGGGTGCTCCATCATTGGACATTTTTAAGAAGAGATTGGACAGCCATTTTTCTGGAATGGTATAGGATTTCTTGCTTGAGCAATGGTTTGGACTAGAAGACCTCCAAGGTCCCTTCCAACTCTGTTATTCTGTTAAATATTTTTTTGGATTGATATTGTATCTGATAATGGATATAACCAGTGAAAAGAATTTATATAAGTGTAAGAAACAGCACACATTTTCCCCAATTATTATTATAATCATGATTTATCACTTGTTGCGTGTATGTACACTGAGAACTTATGTACCAGAGACAAATTCCTTGTATGTCCAATCACACTTCTAGAATTCTATTTCTAATGTTCATCACATGTACACAATTTAGTTTCAATTTCAGTGTTACAGTGTTCAAAACCATGAATTCTTTGGCTTATTGTAAATCTTTCTAATAACTGTAAATATGAAAACCATCAATAGCCACATTCCCTGCCTTCAGTTCTTCTCTTGATTTTATTTTATATTACTCTTGACAAAATTCTACTATCTTATGTTATGTTAGCCATTTGTGTTTGCCTGTTATTTCTCATCTATAAAATGCTTCTTGTGCTGAGAACCGCAAAGTTGTTTTCAGGCAAAATCTGGGCTTGTATCTATTTCATTTACAACAAAATGTTTTCATCGCATAATTCATTTTTATTTCCACTTCTCTTTCTATTAAAGCCCCTGTCACACTGCACCAACAGATGCAAAGAGGATGTAAAATGGAGAAAAACGCTTGCCATCCATTGGAAAACGCGATGTACCCGTTGTGTACTCACTGCGTATGTCTTTCATACGCTTTATCCATCGAGCATCCATCTACTGCTCTTTCATCCACTCAAAAGGTTTTGAGCTGCACAGAACTTTTTGAGCGGATGAACTTTCCACCGCGTACGATCTACATCCGTGACACATACGGGCAACAAACGTTCTATGTCCGTTGTCATCCGTTAAATGTCTGCTGTATCCTCTCGGCATCCTCTGTGCATCTGCGCAACTCACATCCACTCTAGCGGAAAAGGGAAAGAGGGAGGAAACAAAAGGTACACAGAACATCCACACAGCGTTAGTAGCACGGAAATAGAAAGGATGAAAGTGGATGCAGCTCGGATATAAAGCATTAAAACGGACTATGGGATATGGGATGTATCTCAGATATTTAGGATGTCTGGAGGATGTCTAGAGTATGTGGAAGGACACCTAGCAGAAAACCGATATTTCCGATAAAAAGGGGGAGGAAATCACCTGGATCTCAGTATCAGTCCAGCAGCTGTGGTGTGCAGACCTCTTCAGCCTTGCTCTTGCTCTTCCACATCATCCATTGATCTCCACCATGGATCATTGCACACTCCTTTTGGTAGCCGCAATCACTCAACACCAGAACAAAGCCCTGTTCAGACAGTTTCATCTTTTCTATGCAAGGAGAAGGAGACGTCCAAGAGCTGTCTGGGTCTGAAGATGGATTGGGAGAAGAGTGGAGTTTGGACTGTATGACAAGCTAATGGTGGAGCTGAGGAATGAATATACTCGTGCATTCCAGAACTTCATGAGGATGCCACCAGCCATGTTTGATGAAGTTGTGGAGCTGCTGAGATCCAGGTTGACCAAGGCAAACACCAACTTCCGTCCCAGCCTGGACCATGGACTAAAGGTGGCACTGACTCTGCGCCACCTGGCCTCTGGGACCACATACAGAAACATGCAGTATGCCTGGAGGGTGCCACACAACACCATCAGCATTGTGGTCAGAGAAGTGGTGCAGGCCATCATCGAAGAATACGTGGAGGAGCTCCTCCAGTGCCTCACCACTGAAGAAGGCTGGAGGAAAGTTGCAGAACAGTGGTATCAGAGGTAGAACTTTCCCCACAGCGTTGGAGCCATAGATGGGAAGCACGTGGCCTGCAAAGCTCTAGCCAACTCAGGGTCCACTTATTTCAAATACAAGAGCTTCTTCAGCATCATCCTCTTTGCCATGGTCAATGCTGACTACAAGTTCATGTACATTGATGCTTCAGGCAACGATTCAGCTTCAGATGCCCAGATATACAACATCAGTGACCTCAAGGATGGGCTGGAACGCAACCTCATCATGGGTTTTCCAGATCCAGACTCCCTACCAAATGACACACAAGATGTGCCCGACTTCATCGTGGATGATGACGCCTTCTCCCTCAGAACCTACATCATGAAGCCCTACACTTCAAGATACCTCACCCGTGAAGAGAGGATCTTCAACTACAGGCTGTCCAGGGCAAGGTGGGTGGTGGAGAACACCTTTGGCATCCTGGCCAACAGATTCCAGGTACTTCTCACCACCATGCAGCATTGCCCACAGACTGTGAGGAGCATCGTGGAAGTTTGCTGCATCCTGTGCAATCTCATGCACACCCGCTACCCAGTGTTGCAGAACAGGCTTGTTGACCATCAACAAGGCAATGGGGACATGGAGCCTGGTGAATGGAGGCAAGGACAAAACCTGATAGACCCTGTGGAAGTGCAAGGCCCCAACAGAGCCTCACATGAAGGGAAGAAGCAGCGTAACCTCCTGAAACACTGGTGCAACTCCCCAGCTGGAGCAGTGGAGTGACAAGACAGGATGGTAGATGCTTAATGGATGCTTCCTTGAGCCTGTCTCATAACACTGATGAGATTGTGGCATGTATGTTGAGTGGCCTTACAATGAATAGGGCATTAATAAAGAGCTTTGTTTATGTTGAAATGTGTTGATCAATGATTACATTGTTATTGATAAAAAAGGGCCATATGTGTGGCAGCTGGGAGAGTGGACCATACAGTCCCACTATGCTTGCGCTGGAGGTTTATCTATCCCACAGCTATCCTTACCCACAACTATCCTTACCCATCTCACAGCTATCATTACACATCCCACAGCTATCCCTACCTATCCCACAAGCATGCAAAGGCTTAACCAGTTTTTCAAAATTTTCACCAATACTTTATTAAGTTAAAAAAAAATGAACCAAGTGTGTTAAGCAAAGATAACCTTTATTAATAACAAACTGTGTGACTATTTAAAAGCAAAATGAATCAAGTAAAGTGTCTTAAACAAAGATAAAGTGAACAGGTAACAACTCAGTTTCTGGCATTCTTCTCAGTCACTCTGAGGCATGCCAATGGTCTCAGATATAAAGGGGCCAGGGACTGTGGAGGTGGCTGTGGCTGGAGTGCTGGTCTGAGGCGCCATTGGGGTGCCTGGCCCCAAGAGTACAACAGGAGATGGTGTGTGCAGGAAGCTCTCAGAGAGCTGACTCAGTCCCGTGAGGTTGAGAGGCCCTTCCTCAAGGGCCTGGGATGTCAGGCACAGTACTGATGACAGATTTTCTGTTGAGGGGCTTGGCTGTGGGGTGGAGGAAGGAGGAATGTAGTGGGGCTGTCTGGTCTGCAGCTGGGTGAGGTGAGGCATCTGTGGCATGCGATGTACCTGGGCCTGGACTGGGAAGGGCTGCCTCTGCTGTGGGAAGTAATGGTACTCGTAGCATTGGTAGGTGAGGGGCTGTTGAAATCCGTGGAAGGGCTGTGACATCACCTGGGGTGGAGCAGCAGACCTGGAGTGGGTAGGAGCAGGTTCAGCTGGGCCTGGAGGGTGGTGCAGAAGAGCTGTGATCCTCTCCTTCATCACCTGGTACTGGGCCTCGGGCATGTCCATGAAGGTCTGGCTCACGTAGGTGATGAAGGGCTTCCGGTTCGAGGATGGTATGTCGAAGTGGACCAGCTGGGAGAGAAGATCTGTGCTGGCTTGATTGTGTCCCTGATCTCCAAGAGGACAGTGTGGCTCTGTCCCTCCGGTCTGCCTCTCTGCCTGCTTTCTGTGGAGGTGGAGCTGGGGGTGGGTGTAGGTTGGTCTCTGGTGGCTGCTTTTTCTTGCTCCATCTGAGACAGGGGATCCTCCACATCCTCTGGCACAGGGAGTGCAGCTGTCAGGGGTGTCTCTGTCATGGGGCCCTCCAAAGACACCTGCCTGGACATGGTAGCTGTCTCCTGGCTGGAAGAGGAATGGCTCTCTGTGGGCTGTCTGAGGCAGAGGGTTGACAGAGGGGCTGCTACTCGGTGGAGGACCTCACCCTCCAGGAAGCTGCACTTGGCCATGATGTAGGTCTCCTCGGATTTCTTGAGGTGCAGCTTGCAATACCAGGTGTGCATGTGCTTCCATCACCCCAGGAGGACATCAGCAGTGTAGCCCAGGCTCTCCGCCTTCTCTCTCCAAGCTGCCTCCTTTCCCTTGGTGTCGCTCTAGAGCCTGTGGCCCTTCCTCCACAGGTACTCGTTCTCCCTCATCCATTCCAGCACCTCCTCCTCATGGTCCTCGGAAATGGACTACTGTTTCCTCTCTCCCTTCTCCTTCCCTTGCCTCTTCCTCCCTCTGGCAGGGCCTTCTGGGCCTTCAGCCGCAGGGCTTTGACGGCCTTGGGGCTGGTCCACCACAGCAGCAGCAGCAAGAGAAGCACCAGCAGTAGCAGAAGAAGCAGCACCACCAGCACCACCAGCAGCAGGTGAAGCACCAGCAGGAGAAGCACCAGCAGAACCAGCAGCAGCAGAAGCACCAGCAGCTTCAGAGCTAGCGCCAGGGGGTGGGATGGTGGTTCTGTCCTTCTTGCCAGGGCTGGCAGGAGTAGGCACAGGCTTTCTCTTCTTCCCCATGGTGTTCTCTCAAGATGTCTCTGGCAGCAGGTCTTTCCTCTGAATGCTGACTGCTTGCAAGCTGCCTCCTTTTATATCCACAGAGCTTATGCAATTCATCCTCCCCGCATGCGCAGTGAACACTTTGCATCCGCTATACATCCACTATGCATCCGATTTGCTTCTTATAGGCATCCGTGATGCCTCCGTGTCATCCGCTATGCATTCGCCCCTTCTGCTACGTGTCCGCTTCACTATTCTCCCCCGGAACCCCTGCGGATGTGTCAATCGCTTCCATCCGCTTTCATCCGCTAGGCTTCCTACGAACATCCGCTTTACATCCCCGCTACATCCTCCCCACGTCCGTTCCTTTCTGTTCTTTTCCATTCTATTTATGCAAATTTGGGGCACTTTTGAGAGTGGATAATAACAGATGGAGTCACCCCCAAAATTTTGCTCGTCCGCTGTGTCCTTTTTGCATACATTTTGCATCCGTCAGCCAATGTGACCTAGCCTTCACATAGCTGCTGTGTTAAGATAAGTACTGTTAAACATTCCTTTTTTCTTACTGATAACATAAGCTTGTAGCCACCCAGAGTCACTTAGAATAGTGAGATGGGTAGCATATAAAATTAATAAATAAAAGAAAAACTTATTTTTTGAGAAATACTTGACTTCTCTTGAAATTTCTTTAATTTTTCTTCTTTTCTCTTTATTCCATTCAAAATATCTTGTATTTTGCCTCTTCTTTTTGAGTTCACTATTATGTTGTATGACATAACCTCTAGTAAAATCCTTACTTTTATTCTTTTACCTAAAAATGCTTTTGATTTCTTTTTACCATATTCCACTATTTCTGTAGAAACATTTTGCTTAGGTTCCTTTTAATGCCACAGATATTTTCAAGCATTTTTGTCTGTTAAGCAAGTTCCTTATCACATGAGAACAATTTCATGCAATTGCAGACCAAGATGACTCTTCAAATGCTGTGCTGATGAGATCTCTGCCCCAGCCCAAGCTCACTACACTTGGACATCTACTCCAGCTCTTTAGTCAGGCAACAAATCAGATAGTGAGAGGTGACATTTTTCCCCATGTCATACAATTGAAAGAACAACACTGTTTCTCCTATTTAACTCCGGTCACTGCTATGCTTGTTGTAATTAAGGATGGATTGTACAATTTGTTAGTTTGAAACTTGTCCTTTCTTTATTTGCTGGAGACTTAAATACATTGAGAATAATTGCATTCTTCCCTTGCTTTTCAGAGTAATTTATGTAAATGATTAAAGCAGATGATGCCTTTTGTGTTTTACTTCAGTTTCTCATTTGAAACCAATCTTCCTGTTCTGTGTTTTTTTTTTTTTTTTTGTTTAATTCATAGGTTGAGAAACAAAAATATGCCAGTGCCAGAAATAGTTCTATGAATTGGGGTGGTATCTTTGTTGTTTTCCCTATGAAATTAGACAGGTGACATCTAGCAGAATAAACAATATTTCTACCTAATTTTCCTGTGCTGTTTCTCATAATATTTCAGCCTTCAGATGATCATGGCATATGTTCAGGGAGTGTGCTATAGTACTCTGATCACAACATTCCCAAAGGATGGGGATGTATGTTGAATTTCTTGCCGCCATTGAGCATAGCAACATATGGTTTTGAAGGGGTTTTGAAGTTTGGGACTTTCTCCTGTTCACTAAATCTCTAAAGCTACTGGGGGAACAACCTACAAATTCCAGACTATACAATTTGTTGAGGGGCTTCAGCCTCTCCCTGAATCAATATTCTTGTCAAGGTGGGAGAGAATAAAACATAGTCCAGAATGAGGATTGTGGATGTCTACAAAGCAGGCATCTTTATAGATATCATTTATGTTTGTAAGTTGTAGGGGATTGTCTTTCCTTTCAGAGAATGATCTGCATTTATTTGTTGACAATTTGCAGGTTTATCTGGTTTTACTATGCTGATAATAGATATATTTATATCCTAAACAAAGTTATAATCTTGTTCTAAGTTTTCTTTCGGAAAGGAAAGGCTTTTTTACATTGGAGAAGTAATGGAAGAGAAATTAGTTTGTATTACATTTTGAAGCATTTGTGCTGATCTGTCATTTCTAAACCAATATAATGATAGAAAATATTCGGTCTGGATGCAGTGCATTCCTATGATTCAAATAGCTCCAAATAGCTTCCAGGCAAGCTATGACAGTTAGTTGCAAAGGTACGTGGTAACTGGTGCTTTGAATTATCATCAGTGAAGGGTTTGCAGATTTATAGGAATTAGATTTTACCATTTAAAGGATGAGCGGTGATGCTAGCAAAACAATGAGTAATGAAGTTCCCCAGCCACTCTCAAATCAAACACTTTTTTTTTACAACAGTTACTCCTCTAGATTTGTGATCTGAGCCAATTTCATCTAAAGTTAAGATGCTGGATGAAGAACCTGGAGAGTTCTATTCCTCTGTGGGGCATGATAGCTAACTAGTTAACCTTGGATTAATCACAGCCCACCTTACATAGTTGCGGTTGCGGGAAAAAGGGTAGATGGGAACATTATTCATGTTTTCTTTCGCTGTACAAAATAAAAACAGAATGAATATTATGGTTGGTCACATGGCCAGTTGTATAGGCTGGATTTGGTATTTTTATCCACTTATCAAATCTTTCCCAAGGACCTGGGGCATGCAGATGTTGTTGTCTGATGATGTTAAAGGTATCATCACAGAATATAATCTGTTCCAAAGCTGCAGATGATCAGTGATAATTAGTTAGTGCCTAATGTAGTGCTCTAATTAATTTGGGATTTCCTAACACTATTGGTACTAATTTTGCTTTCTTTTGCCACAGTTGTTGTTCTTCTATTTGCAGGTCTTTGCATTTTGTGACTGTGCATTCTGCTTACAGCAGCGCACTAGGTAATTTGCTGTTTCTAAGGATGGCTGCTATTTTTCTGTCTGTTTTGAAGGCAGTCTTGATGGGCAGACAAAATCAGTAAGATACAACTTTAAGA
>BLBF01000017.1:21254431-21292475 GCA_015471245.1 Laticauda colubrina
CCCAAAATACAATTCACCATGGAAACAGAAGCCAACAATCAACTTCCCTTCCTAGATGTCTTAGTATACAACAAATCCAATGGCTCTTTAGGACACACCATCTACCAGAAGAAAACACATACAAACCGCTATCTACATGCACTCTCACACCACCACCCAGCACAGATCAATTCCGTAGCCAAGACACTCATCTCCAGAACAAAATGCTTAGCCAACGAACAACACCTAAAAACCGAACTACACACTCTCACTAATGTACTTACAGCTAATGGATTCCAAAAAAAGATTACCCACCTAATCCAAAAAGAAACCCCAACCAAAAGCCAAGACAGAGAACAAGAGAATAGCAAAGCCCTCCTCCCATATATAAAAGGCACTACAGACAAAATCAGCAAGATCCTCCAAAAACACAACATTAAAACAGCATTCTGCACAAACAGAAAAATATCCACCATCCTAAGAAACCCTAAAGACAAAATCGAATTAGAAAACCAAGGAGTATACGAAATCCCTTGCACTGCCTACCCCATCACATACATCGGACAAACTAACAGAAGAATAAGTGCATGCATTGAAGAACACAAGAACTCAATCAAAAAAGAAGAACCGACCTCTTCCCTGGTCCAATACCTCAAAGCCACAGGACATGAAATTGACTTTAAAAATACCAGAACTATCGCCAAAACGGAACACTTCAACAACAGAATAATCAGAGAAGCCATAGAGATAGAATAACTCCCACACACCATGAATAAACGAGATGATACCTCCCGCCTACCAACCATTTGGAAACCTGCCCTCATTAATAAACAAGTACCTAACTTGAAGAATGACACCAGACCCACATCCACGAGTGCCACACAAGATGCTACCACCACACTTCCACGTAGAAAAAAGACTCACACCCACACAGAAGATGAGACACGACCACGGACCAGAAGCCGTACCACAGCTGCACCACTACCCACTTCAAACCCCTCTGACCCATACAAGAAGCGAACTGACACCCACCATGAAGATGTGGCACGAACACGAACACGAAGCCAAACAACAGGATCATAGCTCACCAGCTCAAATCCCCCAACAACTAAGACTAACCTGAGCACAACCAAGCCCCCACCTAAACAGAACACACACCCAGCCCATCAGAACACAGCCAACCCCCCTACCAATCAGAACACAGCCAAACCCCCAACCAATGAGAACACCCCCGCACCCAATCAGAACACAGTGAAGCCCCGACCCAATCAAGTCATATCCCCACTAGCAGTTAAAAGGGAGAAGCAGCTGCAAGCTCACATTACTCTGAGAAGCACAGAGCCTAAGAAACAAGCCTGAGGATAATGAATGAGACTTCATCGAAACGTCGCCTAGATACTTCCAATTTTACGCGGGAGAAAACCCGAATAACCAAAGATACACACACACACACACACACACACACACACACATATATATATTTTAAGTTTTCACGGGTACTTACATGAATGCAGTTCAGCTTCCTTCGGGTATTATCCCACATCATTGTAGTGCTTTTAAAGTTGTAGCAATGTTTCAGCAGAATCTCATCTGCCATCATCAGGCTTCTGTATTGAGTTTGTATGTGGGTCAAGCTATCACAGTCATTGGTTTTAAATTTGAGGCTAGCCTACTGCTGTGCCAGGATGTTTTTTTGACATCCTGATTGGTTGGGAGTCTTGGTCTGTGTTTATTGGACTTGGAGATTGTTTGATTGGTGTTTCTGGTTTCTTCTGTCTGTTTTGTGGCTTTGATTGGCTGGCAACACTGTGTTCCTGTATTGGAGGCTTTCAGTGCAGCTTGGCTTCGAGTAAAAGGATGGTTATCATCCATTAGGAAGCTAGGTTTCATCTGGGTGCCTGGCTTGTGTGGTGGAGATCTCTCAAATAGAAGTGGTATGAGTTTTGTACTTCTTAGAAATGATCAAAGATCTACATATGGAACAAGAAGATCTGCTTGTAAGTTTCAATGTGGTTCACTATTCACTCAAGTCCCGATAAAAGAAACTCTTGAAATCATCAAAAATAAATACCAACCAGCTAAAGACCTCATGGAACTAACAGAACACTGCTTAACCAACACATATTTCATATACAAAGGACAAAGATACAAGCAAATTGAAGGAGCCCCTATGGGATCACCACTGTCACCCGTCATTGCAAACCTGCTCATGGAAGAATTTGAATCCAGAGCCCTGGCCAATGCCACCCACAAACCCAAACTGAGGCTAAGATACATCGATGACACATTTGTGATTTGGCCCCATGGAAAAGAAAACCTAAACAATTTCCTAACACACCTAAACAGCACACACCCCAAAATCAAGTTCACCATGGAAATGGAAATAAACAAACAACTACCATTCCTAGATGCACTAATCTACAAAAGAACAGATGGCACACTAGGACACACCGTATACCAGAAGAAAACACACACCAACCGCTACCTCAACGCCCAATCCCACCACCACCCAGCACAGACAGATTCCGTGGCCAAAACACTAATCACCAGAACCAAACGCCTCGCAGACAAGACACATATAAAGACTGAACTGTGCACCCTGACTAAAGTATTGACATCCAACCGCTTCCACAAAAACAAAATCACCAACCTGATCCACAAAAACACACCAAGGCATAACAGAGACCTAGAAGATCAACAGACCTATGGAACAGCTGTCCTGCCCTACATAAGAGGTACTACAGACAAAATCAGTAAGATACTACACAGGCATCACATCAAGACTGCCTTCAAAACAGACAAAAAAAATAGCAGCCATCCTTAAAATCCCCAAAGACAAAATTGACCTGGAAAACCAAGGCATATACGAAGTTCCCTGTGCATCCTTCCCGGCCACATACATTGGACAGACCAATAGAAGAATAAGTACCCGCCTAGAGGAACACAAAAATGCAGTAAAAAAGCTGGAACACACCTCCTCACTTGTCTAATACATTAAAACCACAGGTTACAACCTCAACTTCAATGGCACTAAAACCCTGGCCACTATGGAAAACCCCACCCACAGAATCATCAGAGAAACCATAGAGATTGAAAAAAGACCTGACAGCATGAATAGAAGAGATGATTCCACCAGACTGTCAATCATTTGTAAGCCTGCACTCTCAAATAGAAAGATCTCCACACCACAAGCCAGGCAAACACCTGGGCACAAACAGACTCCCTCTGATACCTCCAACTCAAACACACCCCAACCAGGCACCCAGGTGAAACCTAGCTTGCTGATGAATAGCAGCCATCCTTTCACATGAAACCAAGCTGCACTGAAAGCCTCCAACACAAGAACAGAGTGTTGCCAGCCAATCAAAGCCACAAAACAGACAGAAGAAACCAGAAAAACCAATCAATCAAACTCCAAGTCCAGTGAACACAGACCCAGGCTCCTAGCCAATATATATGTTTTTTTAAGTTTTCATGGGTACTTACATGAATGCAGTTCAGCTTCCTTCAGGTATTATCCCACGTCATTGTAGTGCATTGTAGAACAGAAGCCTGATGATGGCAGATGAGATTCTGCTGAAACGTTGCTACAACTTTAAAAGCACTACAATGACGTGGGATAATACCCGAAGGAAGCTGAACTGCATTCATATATATGCAGGTTTTAGCGTGTTCAGGTCTTTTCCCATGTAGTATCTTGGCAATATTTCAACAAAGTCCCACTCACCATCTTCAGGCTGGTGCTTTCGGCCTCATGCGAGCAAAGTGTGATCGGAGCTGCCGTCTCTCTATAAATACTGGTGGGGAGATATGATGTGCTGGCTCTGTTGTAAGCAGACTGGTTGGCTGTGTTGTTATTTCTTGATTGGTTGATGGAATTGATGTTTGCAGATTGGTTGGCTTTTCATAAGAACCTGTGAGGCTGAGGTACTGGCTGTGTCTCTATCAGCCACCTGTGTTGTAATGACCTGGGTAATGGGATGTGTGGTGACCTTCTGAGTTCTATTGTTTTGAAATTCTGGGTCTTGTGCTGTAATCTTCTGGGTCATTGGCGGTTTTGCAACATCCTGAGGTTTTGTGGTATAACATCCTGAATTCCGTAATGTGATATCCTGAGTGGATGGCTGTGATGTAATGTTCCGAGTCTTGGTTTGGCTCCGAGTTTGATGTCTGGCTATGTTTTCATGGCGTGTGTCAGTTTACTTAGTTTGGAGGTCGGGGTGTGTGGCAGCTATATATCCATTTTGAGAATGAGTCATGTTAAGCTAATATAATATATGTAATTCAGATGTACGCTTTCATTGGAAGGAATAAAGTGCAAGAGTTTAGGATTTTGAAAGTAGAATTCCTGTGAAGCACTTTCATGGATCTTTGTGAATAGCACAAATGAAGATGGATAAACTGATCAATTTCAAGATCTAATGTTTTTCCATGCATAAATTCAATTTGTCCCATTTGTCTTTGTGTCTGGTTGTTCTGGCGTGTATGCCCTATAGGATTGTCTTGAGGGAATAAGTTGAAACAGTTTATGTCCAGGATGTGAGGGACCTGTAGACATTTTCACAGCCCTCTTCCAGACTCATGCATTATTCAAGTCCTCAATGGAAGGCAGTCTGATTGCCATTATTTTTTCTGCAGTCCTAACTGTCCACTGAAGTCTGTGTCTGTCTTGTTGGGTTGCTATGCAAAACCAGACAGTTATAGAGGTGTAAATGACAAATTTAATCATTAATTTGTATGACACTTAAGAGATGGATGCCTATCTAGAAGCAGTGATAAAACTGTATGCAGAAGAGTTATAAGTGTGCAGTCCTTGATGCTCTGAGCTTGTTTGTTTGCTTGCAGACATTTCATTACCTGACTAGGTAACATCATGAGCTCTATCAATATCAGAACCCTGCTGATGTTACCTAGTTTGGAATAAAATAACTGCAAGCAAACCCAACTAACTATTTGTAATGTAACTTCCAGACAATTAATTGGGCTACAGAAGCACCCACAGATAAACTGCCAAAATAACATGTTGATAAAGTAGAAGATAACATTTAGTATTTAGATTTCTGTATCTTGCATTTACTGTTGCATGTATTATGAAAATATCCCAAGTACAGCAGCCAACAAGTTGGAGAGAGATAGCAATGGTATCCTCCATTACATTACATTATAACAACAATGAATATTGGCCAGGGAAAAAAAGGGAGCTTGCCCAATAGTAAGAGTTCTCTTCCTCCCTCCCTCCCATCTAACTATCTCTCATCTATGTATGTGTGTGTGTATGTATGTATTAATTTGTGATTAATAAAGAATAGCTAGGAAAACTTACATCATAAACATTTCCAACTCTGTTGAAGAAGATTCCTTACATCTCCAGTTTGTATTTTCTTTACCAATTGGAATCTGAAGTGGCCATGCCAATTTCATCAGGTCAGCTAGAATTTACTTCAGGGTACTTATTCAAAGTTATCTAGTTCCTGCTACTGTCTGAATAATGTTATTTCATATTTTCCCTTTTTTAAAGCAAGGATTTTCCCCACTTTTATTTGTTTATTTATATCATTTTATCCCAGGTTGGAAAAAGGAATCAAGCTACCATTATAATTCCATGATTGCTTGTGCTGGAGAAAAAAAAAGAACAATTTTACGAACAAGGATTTCTTATCTTGAGAAGAAGGATTAATGCAAAAACCACAGTTCTCAAAAACATAAGCAAATGACAAATCTGAAAGGGCACAGGCTCAGTTTGGACTTCAGAATAAGAAGTTTGATTATGAATAATGGTCTAATCACACAGCCCTACCAAGCTGTATGCTTCAGGCCTAATTGCAATCATTATTTTTAAGCAGTTAGAATTATTTGGTCTTCATGTTCTACAAAACTAGCAGACTGTCAAATGCCAGCAATACCAAATATCTGTCATATTGATTAAGAAGCATGAACATGTAGGATTTTAGTAAGATATGGGTGTTAGCCTGAAACTTTCCCCTTGAAATATGATTCCATCCTTTCTTCTTTAAAAAAATAAATAAATAATAATTTCACCTACTATTGATCACAGGGTTACTCTCTCAAACTGATTATGTAATAAACTTGGTTCTTTCAAATAAGGAATGAAAAGCGGTAGACTAGTCTGACCTTTGTCATGAACATGTTTATATGACAGATGGCTAAGCAGTAGCCTGGGAGCAAGTTCACATATGCATTTTCATCATTTCATGACTGCAACATCAGGACATGATTTATAAGTGCAAATGAGTTAACAGAATGGATAGACCTTTTGAATAGCCCCACATCATAATGTTTTTAGTAAGTTAATTCATATGCTTAGCTGCCAGATATCACATATGTAGTAGCTAAGTGCAGAAATCTAAAGGAAGTATGAACAGCATAACACAGATTTTGATTCAGACTGTCTTATAACCATAATTAATTTTTTAAGCTGAAGTTGGAAGTGAATAGGTAGCCAATGTAGTTCTAGTGGAGTAATAAAGTCCCAACTTCAATTAAGAGATCTAAATTCTGAAAACCCAGATATGTATAAGGTGAAACTTCTTTAAGAACAGTGAAATATACACTATAGTATTTTACTGGGAGAAGTAAAAGGTGCTTGAACTATTTTTTTCCATAAATATATGTTGTTGGTCAAAAATAAAGACCTTTGAATGTCTCTATTATGTCATGGGTGCTCCTCTAAGCTGCAACTGCTCTCTTTTGGGGATGTAATAGGATCGAATAATTCTGTTTTCAAATTTTTTATACATTTCAGTTTTGGTAGTTGTTTGTCTTCCAACCTATTTACATTCACAGTAGAAATTAACCCATATTGCATACTATTACTACATTAATGAAGAAAAATCATCTCAGTCAAACCCTTGTAATTTTAGGATAATTACTTTATATAGTAATTTCTTTTCCAGTTTAACAAAAAAGAACCTGAATTACTTTTTGATTATCTGAATTTTGCATATCTTTGTGGCTGATTGTTGTTAGAGCTTTAGGAGAACCCTATTACACAAACTCTAAAAACAAGCTGAATGAATAAACTGTATCAACTTTAGGTGTTTAATTAATTTCATAAACTGATTATCCAACGTAATGTGTACAGTGTTATACAAAAATGCCTACCCATCCTACCCCAAATCCAATCAGTTCAGTTGACATAATTGATGAGTTAACTAGGTACTGTTAACTAGGTACTGTTTAATAAAATATTTCATTAAACAATGAGGTTGCTTAATTCTGTTCTATATTAATGTTACAAACCTTGGCTCTTTTAATGACACTCTTATCATACACAAATTTAAATTTACATCATGCCCCACTCAAAAAATAATCTGAAGGCCTACTTAAAATCTCACTTGAAGAAGTTCTAAATCATTTTTATAGCTGTGAGCCTGCACCAGTTCACTGAGACATAGTCCTGAAGTGGAGATGTTTGGGACAATACTGAACCATTTCTATAGCACAAGCATTTCATTAAAATCTATCTAAGAATGCAACATAAAATCAGGCAAGGAGTTTTAAACAACTTCTTAAAAATATCCAGGGATTTGCAAATCTTCCTCGGACTTCATGATTAAAAAAAGACTGGATAAAAAAGATCTATAGAAAAGAAATAAGGGTAAAGTACATTGATGCTCCATGTTTGCAAAAAAACATCAGGATAATATTTCAGACTTGTTCTATGGACAAATAAACAGGAAACTTTTCTGCTGTGTCAATTTTATTATCTCTGGCAGAAACCAAGCATTATATTCAGTGATAAGAACCTGATAGTATCATAGTTTGCAATGTTTGCTACATTAGGACTTGCTAACATGGAAGAAAGTATGAATTTTGATTAGTATCCTATCATTCTACTGGATAATATCAAGCCATCTGTCAACTGAAGTATAAATGGCTCATGCAGCAAAATTTGCTCCCAAACATAAAACAAATTTATAGGAGAATGTGTGAAATATAATGTTCATATAGAATCATCAAGTCATTGTGTTGAAGGGTCTTTAGTAGTCATTTAAAGCCCATGTCACACTGCACCAACGGATGGAAAGAGGATGTAAAATGGAGAAAAACACTTGCCATCCGTTGGTTAACACGATGCACATGTTCTGTACTCACTGCATGCGTGATTCATACGTTCTATCCGTCCAGCATCCGTCTACTGAGATTTCATCCGCTCAAAAAGTTTTGAGCTGCACAAAACTTTCTGAGTGGATGAACTTTCCGCCGCGTCCATTCTACATCCGCTACACATACGTGAAACAAACGTTCTACATCCGTTACATGTCCGATCGGCATCTGCTGCACATCCGCGCAACTTGCAACCGCTCCAGCAGAAAACGGAAAGACGGAGGAAGCGAAATGGACATGGAACGTCCACACAGCGTTAGTAGTATGGACATAGAAAGGATGAAAGCGGATGCAGCTCGCATATAAAGCATTAAAATGGAAAAAACGTTTGTATAGGGGACGTATCTCGGATATTTAGGATGTCTAGAGGATGTCGAGAGGATGCAGAAGGACACCTAGCGGAAAACCAATATTTCCCATAAAAAAGGAGGAGGAAATCACCTGGATCTCACTTTCAGTCCAGCAGCCCTGGTGTGAAGACCTCTTCAGCCTTGCTCTTGCTCTTGCTCTTCCACAGCATCCAGTCATCTTCACCATGGATCGTTGCACACTCCTTTTGGTAGCCGCCATCATTCTACAACAGTGTGAAGCTCTCTATAGGTTCTTTCACCTGTTCTATGAAAGGAAAAGGAGGCGTCCAAGAAGTGTGTGGGTCTGAAGATGGATCATGAGAAGAGCCGAGTACGGACTGTATGACAAGCTGATGGTGGAGCTGAGGAACGAAGACACTTGTGCATTCCAGCACTTAATGAGAATGCCACCAGCCATGTTTGATGAAGTTGTGGAGCGGCTGAGACCCAGGTTGACCAAGGAAAACACCAACTTCTGGCCCAGCCTGGACCCTGGACTGAAGGTGGCACTGACTCTGCGCCACCTGGCCTCTGGGACCACATACAAGAACATGCAGTATGCCTGGAGGGTGCCACACAACACCATCAGCATTGTGGTCAGAGAATTGGTGCAGGCCATCATCGAAGAATACCTGGAGGAGCTCCTCCAGTGTCCCACCACTGAAGAAGCCTGGAAGAAAGTTGCAGAACAGTGGTATCAGAAGTGGAACTTCCCCCACACCGTTGGAGGCATAGATGGGAAGCACGTGGCCTGCAAAGCTCCAGCCAACTCAGCCAACTTATCACAACTACAAGGGCTTCTTCAGCATCATCCTCTTTGCCATAGTCGATGCTGACTACAAGTTCATGTACATCGATGATTCAGGTAACGGATCAGCTTGAGATGCCCAGGTATACAATGCCAGTTACCTCAAGGAGGGGCTGGAATGCAACCTCATCATGGGCTTCCCAGATCCAGACCCCCTGCCCAATGACACACAAGATGTGCCCTACTTCATCGTGGGGGATGAAGCCTTCTCCCTCAGAACCTACCTCATGAAGCCCTACACTTCCGGATGCCTCACCCGTGAAGAGAGGATCTTCAACTACAGGCTGTCCAGGGCAAGATGGGTGGTGGAGAACGCCTTTGGCATCCTGGTCAACAGGTTCCAGGTACTTCTCAGCACCATGCAGCATCGCCCAGAGACCATGAGGAACATTGTGGAAGCTTGCTGCATCCTGCACAATCTCATGCGCACCCGCTATCCAGTGTTGTAGAACAGGCTTGTGGACTGCCAACAAGGCAATGGGGACATGGAGCCTGGGGAATGGAGGCAAGGACTAAACCTGATAGACACTGAGGATGTGCCAGGCCCCAACAGACCTTCAAGTGAAGGGAAGAAGCAGCGCAACCTCCTGAAACACTGGTGCAACTCCCGATCTGGAGCAGTGGAGTGGCAAGACAGGAAGGTAGATGCTTAATGGATGCTTCCTTTAGCCTGTCTCATCACAATGATGAGATTGTGCCATGTATGTTGAGTGGCCCGACAATGAAGAGGGCATTTAATAAAGAGTTGTGTTTATGTTGAAATGTGTTGATGAATGATTAAATTGTTATTGGTAATAAAGGGCCATAGGTGTGGCACCTGGGAGGGTGGACCATACAGTCCCACTATGCTTGCATTGGAGGCTTATCTATCCCACAGCTATCACCCATCCCACAGCTATTACCCATTCCACAGCTATTACCCATTCACAGCTATTACCTATCCCACAGGTATCCCTGCCCATCCCACAGCTATCCTTACCCATCCCACAAGCATGCAAAGGCTTAAACCATTTCTAAAAGTTTTCACCAAAACTTTATTTAGTAAAAGAACAACCAAGTGTGTGAAGCAAAGATAACCTTTATTAATAACAAACTGTAGGACTTTATTAAAAAAGCAAAATGAACCAAGAAAAGTGTCCCAAGCAAAGATAAAGTCAACAGGTAACAAGCCAGGCTCTGGCACTCTTCTCAGTCATTCTGAGGCATGCCCATGGTCTCAGGGGTGAAGGGTCCAGGGGCTGTGGAGGTGGCAGTGGCTGGAGTGCTGGTCTGAGGAGCCATTGTGGTGCCTGGCCCCGAGAGGACAAAAGGGGATAGTGTGTGCAGGAAGCTCTCAGAGAGCTGGCTCAGTCCCATGATGTTGAGAGGCCCTTCCTCTATGACATGGGATGTCAGTCCCAAGACCGATGACAGATGTTCTGAGGCCGGGCTTGGCTATGGGGTGGAGAAAGGAGGAGTGTAGTGGGGCTGTCTGGTCTGCAGGTGAGCGAGGTGAGGTGTCGGTGGCATCTGTGGCGTCGGTGGCATCTGTGGCGTCGGTGGCATCTGTGGCGTCGGTGGCATCTGTGGCTTCTGTAGCATCAGTGGATCGATGGCATCTGTGGCACCTGTGGTGTGCGATGTTCCCCTGGACTGGGAAGGGCTGCCTGTGCTGCTGGAACTCCTGGTAGGTGAGGGGCTGTTGAAAGTCTTGGAAGGGCTGTGATATCACCTGGGGTGGATGAGCAGACTTGGACTGTGTCAGAGCAGGTTGAGCTGGGCCTGGAGGGTGGTGCAGAAGACCTGTGATCCTCTCCTTGATCACCTGGTACTGGGATTCGGGCATTTCCATGAGGGTCTGGTTCATATAGGTGAGGAAGGGCTTGCTTTTAGAGGATGGTATGTCGAAGTGTACCAGCTGAGAGAGGAGATCTAGGCTGCTCTTGATGGTGTCCCTGATCTCCAAGAGGACAGTGTGGCTCTGTCCCTCCGGTCTGGCTCTCTGCCTGCTTTCTGTGGAGGTGGAGCTGGGGGTGGGTGTGGGTTGGTCTCTTGTGGCAGCGGCCTCTTCTTGCTCCAACTGCGTCAGGGGGTCCTCCATGTGCTCCGGCATGGGGAGTGCAGCTGTCGGGGGAATCTCCTTCGTGGGGCGCTCCAAAGACACCTGCCTGGAGACAGGAGCTGACTCTTGGCCAGAAGAGGACTGGCTCTCTGTGGGCTGCCTGAGAGAGAGGGTTGACAGAGGGACTGCTCCTCAGTGGCGGATCTCACCTTCCAAGAAGCTGCACTTGGCCATCACGTAGGTCTCCTGGTCGGTGAGTTTGACCACAGCCTGACCAGCCTTCTTGAGGTGCAGCTTCCTGTACTAGGTGTGCATGTGCTTCCACCACCCCAGGAGGACATCCGAATTGTAGCTCAGGCTCTCCGCCTTCTCTCTCCAAGCCTCCTGCTTCTGCTTGGTGTCTCGATAGAGCCTGTGTCCCTTCCTCCAGAGTCACTCGTTCTCCCTCAGCCACTCGAGCACCTCCTCCTCATGTTCCTCTGCAATGGAGTACTGTCTCCTCTCCCCCTTTTCTCGCGAATGCCTCTTCTTCCCTCTGGCAGGGCCTTCTGGGCCCTCATCAGTCGGGCTTCTAGGGGCTGGTCCACCACACCACCACCACCAGCAGCAGTAGCACCAGCACCACCAGCAGCAGAGTAATCACCAGCAGAAGCACCAGCACCAGCAGCACCAGCAGCAGCACCAGCAGAGTCAGCACCAGCAGAAGCACCAGCACTAGCAGAGTCAGCACCAGCAGCAGAAGCACCAGCAGAAGCAGAGTCAGTGCCAGGGGGTGGGATGGTGGTCCTGTTCTTCTTGCCAGGGCTGGCAGGAGTAGGCACAGACTTCCTCTTCTTCCCCATGGTTGTTGGCTGAAGATGTGTCTGGCAGCAGGTCTTTCCTCTGAATGGTGACCTGCTTGCGAGCTGCTTCCCTTTATATCCGCGGGGCTGACACAATGCATCCTCCCCATATGTGCAGTGAACCCTTTGCATTCGCTAGGCATTCGCTAGGCGTCCATGATGCATCCACATCATCCGCTTGGCATCCACACTGCATCTGCTCCTTCCGCTGTGCGTCCGCTTCGCTGTTATCCCAAGGAAGCCCTGAAGATGTGTCATCCGCTTCCATCCACTTCCATCTGCTAGGCTTCCGTTGAGCATCCGCTTAACATCTTCGCTACATCCTCCCCATGTCCGTTCCTTTCCGTTGTTGTCCGCTCTCTTTATGCAAATTTGGGGCACTTTTGAGAGCGGATAACAACAGATGGAAAATTTTGTCGTCTGCTGTGTCCTTTTTACATATGCTTTGCATCCATCGGCTGATGTGACCTAGCCTTAAGTCAATCTTCTACTCAGACTGGTATTCCCTAAAGCATTCCAGATGGTTCACCATCCAACAACTGTTTGCTTTTCTAGAGAACAACTTTTCTACTGGCTGACAAGCTATGATGTTCCTCCTGATGTCTTTTGAGTCATGGTTCTGGAATTGTCAAAGCCAGGTCTAAACTACATAGAAATCTGGCAGGTTTAAACCAAACCATTCATGCTAGAAAATTTCAAATATACTAAACTAAAGTTGTTGACTGTGAAGGAATTGGCTCCAACTTTCTATGTAGGATATTGATCATCAGCTACCAAAAGCATCTGACTTCAGTTATTGCAGTAAAAGATGGTTGCTGCATTTAAAGAAGGCTGTTATTTTTTCACATTGCATATTGGATTATTTGTTTATGGAATAAATGAAGCAAGAAACAAACAGCAGTGTTATCTACTCTTGTTATAAATCAGTTGGATACACATGAAACTCTGATGACGTTCATTGGCTAATATATGCAAAAATAAAAATTGAGGCAAATGCTTTTCAGAAAACTACAGCTATTAAATGGTGTTGTAAAAATCTTAATATCTCAGAAGTATTATAAGGCTGAGCAGAGCCTCTCCCAATTATACTTTCTGAAAGAGATCTTTTATGCAATAATGGGATTACAGTTATTACTGTGTTTTCTCTATCTGTCCACAGGGTTGTCCAGTTGGGATACTTTGGCTGTTTGAAGTTACCAGATATCAAAGAATTCTGATTAGAATTCAAGGAAAACTAATCAGTTGCACACTTTGTGTTTATATCTCAGCTTAGGAAGGAAGGAAGGAAAGAAGAAAAGAAGAAAGGAAGGATCGCTCAAAGGTGCATCTTTTAAATTATATGAGTTGCCTGAAAGAAATGGATCAACAATAATCATAACAAAAACCCATTATAATCAGCTAAAACAAGTGATGTTTTTCCTCATGTCTCACAAGTGCATTCTTATACCCAGCCACACACTAATTTAAAATGACATGGAACTAGCTAGCTGTTTGATGCCTGAAGAAATGATATTCCCCTCAGACCTTGTTGTTACATCAGTCTGCTTCCATAATATGGTACTAAGGTGTTAAATAGTGCTGAGATGAAGAATGCAAGTTTATTTGTCAGCAGGTTAAGTATAGAGAATTTATTGAACAGAGAAGTTCAGATTAGCTGGTGAAGGGCAGAGGGGAATACTTAAATATTCTGTATTGATACTGCGTCAACTCTTTTTGTAAGAACATAGCAAATGTGGTGGGAAATCCTCTCCATGCCATGTTCTTGTCAAGCTAGAAATTACTTTCAGGTCTTCTCAGTGTTACAGAGAATCCTTCATACATTTCTTTTACATTATTATCCTATACAGGTTCATGTCTACTTGACTTGTAGCTGTATTTAGTGGAGTGAGATTTTCCCTCAGGTAAAGATTCATCAAACTGCAATCCTATAGCACAATCCTGATCCTTTTCACAGTAGTATATATTGGAAGGTTTCAGTTCATTGATGTATTGGCTTATAGCAGGGGTATCAAACTCATGATCCATGGGCCGGATGGATCATGCACTGGCCAGGCCCAAGCCCAGTTTAGCAAAAGGAAAAAAGTCACGATAAGTCACATGATAACAATGTGATGGCACAAATTTGACACCCCTGGTTTAATTTAGACCAGATTGGGAGTTTTACAAACAGGAAAAAGAAAGTGAAAGCCTCTCTCTTGCTTTTTAAATAAATCTACTAATAAGAATGTTTTTAAAAATCTACAATCAGTCTTTTTTTAAAAAGGAAAAACTCATAATTAATTGGACACATATTTTTATAAATCCAGGACCAGGAGAAGCTCATGTACAATGATCCTTATCAAGATAGAACCAATCCTTATCAAGATAGAACTTGATTAATTGATTAGGTCACATCAAGTCATTTTCAAGTCCTTGTGACCACAGAGATACACTTTCTTTAACCCACAACCTTTTATTTACTTAAGTAAATAAAATTAGACCAGAATATATACAATTTGTTTGGTTGAGTTCTGCACAGTTGCAGTTGAATATATACAAGACTTAAACACTTAAAAGGCAATGTTGCTAGCCAGTCACTGCCAATCATTATCATCTTTTTTAAAAAAAACTGAATGCATCTAAATCTTAGCCATATTTAGTTGAGATACATATACAGAGCCTGCACTCTTGGCTGTAGCTGTGTTGCTGGATATTAAACATATTTACTCTGACATTACAATACATTTGAGCATATCAGTAAATTTCTATAATAGTTTATTAGATTTAGGTCCCATGAGCATCTGGTAGAGTATATATAGGATGGTAGCCCTAGTCCTACATGAAATTGTCTTGTGCAAATAGTAACTACTGTTTATTTTCAAATCCTGGTTCAGATATGGAAAAAATTCCAGACAATATTAAACACTTTCTGGTCCTATCTACTTTTGAGGAATTTAAATTGAAGTTCAGGGAACTCAAAAAATGTTTAACTTTGTTTGGATAGTGCCATTAGTGACTATCTTCAGATTAAATTGCAAATAATATCTTGTTTTGACATGCTAAAAGCCTGGACTCAATCTAGATAAATATAAGTAATTTTAATTCCTCTTTGGTTCAGTTTCTTAAGATCAATGGGTCATAACATTCATATCTGACTGAGTTGTGTTTGTCTAGATGAAAGTAGCATAACCCAGATCAGAGAGATGCAAAATACACAATTATAAATAAATTATTGGATCACACTTTCCATAATTCATGCTAGTTAGATTTCTTAAAAGTTAAGATTAATAATATCTAGAGAGCCACTTCTGCAAACTGCCAATCTAGACTAGAGCACTGTATATCTTTTCTAAGAACCAGTTGCCACGAAATTAACAGGTCAAGATTGGCCATAGTTTAACACATAAAAATCATCACTAGAGTAGGAAAGAAAAGTACAGGAAATGTTTTTCCATTTGTAATTTATTTCATACAAGTAAATCATTACTAAGAAAAAAAAATGAAAATTAAGGATTTATGTTTGTGGCTGGTTGGTAAAATGGGGAAGACAGTTTAATTAATGTGTCTAAATAGATATCTATTAGGAGTTTTCTGAAAAAAAAAGTCTGTAACAATTTGGAAAACATGCTAGAATAGGATATATGTATGGTACAGTAAACATATTGTGCAAGATTATTTGTTCAAAAAGCTTAACAAAAATAACTAAGGAAGAAGCAAGAAAGGATTAATGGTGTCAAAGAGCATTATTGGGTCATCAAATATTTTTATGTAAAATGCTAATGTACTTGAACTAAAAGTTGGGCACTGATTCAAACAATGACAATATTTAAAAGAAAAACTCTATATTAGAGCAAAAAGAATTGTGGTGAATATTACAAATAAGCAAAAGTTTAAATTAATTTACTTAAGGTTAGTAAAAAAATAGCTTATATGTGCATGTATGGAAAGAAGACCTGAAAAAGCAAGCAATTTCCTGAAAGTATATAAATCCATTAAAACACACACAAATTACATATTTATTACAGTGGTTTCCATGTTAAATTTTAAATTTAAAAACATGCATGTTATATGCCATCAGATTAAACCAGAATTAGCAAGAGCTGTTTAGACAGCTGCATACCTTGAAAAAGCTTAGTTTCCCCCTCTCTGGATTAATATGAAATTTCCCTGAATGTTGAGACTCCTCAGGAAAGAACCCAACCTGCCAGGTTATTAATGGAGATAATTTTGAAGGCATCTGTATAAAGTGTGTGTGAGTATAGTACAAAAATAATCCAACTTTGGATCAGAAAGTAAGTGTTTACAGTACAAGGTGTAATGGATAAGAGAAGATTAGAATTAGGCTGTTGTCTGTGATATTTTTCAATCCAATTCCACAGAATTGCTGAGATATATCACAAAGAGGTAATCCCTAATGAATGAGAGTACTTTTGTTTTTTAGAAAGTACAAATATCTTAAATATTTCTTGATAGACAGGCAAGTTTTGGTCATTGCCACATATTGAGCTGAAATCAATAATTGTAATTAAAGTTTGTTTTGAACACAGAAATTCAAGATGTGAGATTGAGTGATTCATCTTCTTATGTATTCTTAGGAGGAAAGGTATGTGGATTGCTGTTGGATTTGTTAAATAGTACGATTTCGAGCTTAAAGGACATCCAGTGACTCTAGTCCATTAGATGAAACTTTTGAATGCTGGCATGCTAGCAGATGGAACAAACAGATCATTCTATTTTATCTTTATTTTTCATAATGGTGATGAAGATAGGACACCTTTACACTATGAATGATCATTCTTGGTGAACATAGATAAGAGCAAATCAAGATGACTTAATGCCTTAAAATATGTTTGCTTTTATATATCCCTCTTCCAGACAACAACTTAACCTATAAGCATTCCTTTGCTAAGGAAAAAAATATTATATTTAGATCCTCTTTTTTTAAAGTCATTGATAAAAAAGAAGGTGAAGGTAAAAGTGAACTTGCACTTATCAAGTCATTCTATTCTATCAAGTGTGTGTGTGTTCATGTATGTATATATAAAATTAGTTTTTCATTGCAGCCTGGTGATTTTTATCTTGCTCCAACTGTCTCTAGTGATTTCAAGAAAACTTTCCTCTCCACCATCTAGTTGCACGGTGTATGAGGTTCTGTTTAATCTTGAGACATTATTCATAAGAGATTTGGGTCTATCCCAATTACAAATTTAAAATTGAAATAGAATATATAAATTCATGGTAGGATTATAGACAGATCTTTTCAGACTACCCAATTGGGAAATAATCTGCTAAAACATGGTAACATACCCATCAAATATAAGACTAGAAAAAGTCTGTGATGGTCGCCAGTTGTTATGAAATCAGAAGTCTGAGTTTCTAGGTCTATAAATAAATAAATAAATAAAATTGAATAAATCTGTATATTCCTTAAAATGAGAGACAAGCAATGCTGCCTGCACATATCACTCCCTATGTGATCTACAGAAGGCTTCTCATCTCACTTTACATGAGAATGCAACTGTGATTGGAAATAGAATCCCAATACACCAACAAGTTGTAATTAGTGTAATTCATTAATCTTGAGATATTGCCTCAAGGAACATTACAGTAGCATTTCCAAATACACAAAGTATACTAATTATAATACTCTGGCATATTGGAATTCTATTTTGGAACATTGGAACTCTAGACAATTTGAGAAAACAAAGCATTGTCCATTTTTCAGATCTGTTTCTTAATTCAGACAATTCTACAGTCTCGCCAACTGTGCAATTACATTTTGAAACTGCTGCCTACGTATGGTATTACTTTTTACTCTTGAGATGTTCTGAGATTATAGCTCCATTCAGGCATCATCTGAACATGTAGAAGACTGAACTGAATAAAGAATGGGCAATGTATGCAGTTTCTCCTCTCACAGAATTCTTGCATTAGGCTGAGTCTTGAGGGGAAAGTTGTTATATTCATTTGAAATACATTTGTGTGTGAGTGATTTGGGAACCTGCATTTTTAGTGTTCTTAAATGTGTAAAGAAAGGAGTTTGCAGCCAGCACAGCTGGTAGAAGCTAAAACATTGAGTTAGTGCTAAAATTC
This sequence comes from Laticauda colubrina, assembly GCA_015471245.1. Taxonomy (NCBI): domain Eukaryota; kingdom Metazoa; phylum Chordata; class Lepidosauria; order Squamata; family Elapidae; genus Laticauda; species Laticauda colubrina. The sequence goes on from BLBF01000017.1 coordinate 21,272,651, forward strand.
ACAGCAAGAAGCAAGCAACTACCTATTTAGAACCAGAAGAACAACTTCACAATAGTACTAGGCCTGGACAAATATGAGAATTGAATGCACCAAAGGTCCTTTTACAAGAGGCAACTCAGTTTTCTTGTTTTCCTTTGAGGACATTTCGCTTCTCATTCAAGAAATTTCTTCAGCTTGTCTTCAAAGAAAAACAAGAAAGTCCAGTTGCTTCTTGAAAAAGCACCTTTGGGACAACTATGACTTGAATGACTGAGAATCTTCATAAATGTAAGAATTGAATATACATATATCTGAGTAGATCTAAGATGTTTGAGTTCATATAGTTCCAGTCTCAAGTCTTATGAGTTCTAATTTAAGATCAAAAGATGCCAATAATGAAAACATGAGCCTGAAGACAGGGATTATATCAGACTAGTGATAAAGCTAGTCATCTCATCCTTGATAATACAGAAACCATTGTTGCTGCTTGTGCTGGTTCCAGAACTGTGATGTGCAATGGAGTTTTTTCCCCCATTTAGTATAATATCCCAGGATATGTATAATGTCGCATTATTTTTTAAAAATGTGAGAAACTGGTACTTGAAGTCACTTCAACGCATTGCTAATGTCCTTTTATCAGATAAATCTCCAATGCTTGTGGGATGTGTAGATTAGGGAAATTCAAGTTGATTTTCTTATGTGCTTTTTTTCTAGAGCAGAATTTGACTCTGTTGTAAGCTTTAAATTATTTATCAAAGGACACATCCTTTAATTTGCAATTTGTCATAGTATTTAAAGTATCTCAATGTAAAGCTCCTTAAAATACTTTCAACCCAACTTTCCAGCATGGAAATACTGTTTTTCTGGCACATGAAGGAGGACAATGGATCCATGATGCATTATGGAGCCATGGTGCTACTAAATTTCACATGACAGAAAGGCAGAATTGGAGTATCTGTGTATTTCTGCTGCTATGTATTTCTGAATGACCATCCAGATATTTACAGCTTAAGGATCCATTGTACTTGATAAGAATCACCATTGTTTCTATGTCTTTTGAAATCATAAAGCTGCATTGTACCTGGAAATATTCATATTGCAAATGGTGGGAGTGGGGGGACAATGAGAATGCTTATTAGATATGCTTCAAAATTAATATATATGGGGAATAGAGTCTTTACAAATAATGAAGTCAAACGTCTTTTCTCTACTGGAATTTTAAATGGAAACTTTAAGGAAGTTGAGTAATTAAGAAAACATTATTGAATACTAGTGTGGAATGTTTAATTTCCCTTCTTAGCTTAGTTCAAATGTTGAAACATCATAATGCCAATTGCACTGCAGACACTGCATTCCCATGTTTGTAAGAATCAAAGGCTTGAAAAGATATCCTGAAACTGCAGGAACAGACTGAGTGACCAAACTTTGCAGCACCACCTGCCACACAATTTATGCAACAGATTTCACAGCAGTTAAATTAAGAAACCATTTGTCCATCTTCAAAGCTAAAGACAAAGCATTCTATCATAAATGCTGTAAACTGGATACAGAATGAAAGGCCCATGCCATGTTTGTCATAAGAGGTTGTCTTGGAGATTTGGGCAACAATTTGGAAACAATCCAAGAATATGTTGGCCTTATTCCTTTGAAATTACCTGCGCAACTTTGGGGAGCTGTTCATTCTTAAATTTCCCACAAAGTTCTTGTCTAAACCTCAACAGTAGAATTGCTACTTGGATAATTTCTTATCTCTATGATCTCCTTATTGAATCATACTAGTATATATTCATATTGGAACTGGCATTTTGATCAAATAATGCTTCTGAATATAAAACTAAGTAGAGGAGTAATTTATTTATTTATTAGGAACTCACCTTTATTATTTTTACAAATAACTCAGGATGGTGAAGATATATAGCATGCCTCCCTCCTTTTTTCCAAAACAACCCTGTGAGATGAGTTGGGTTGAGAGAAAGTGACTGGCCCAAGGTCATCCAGCTGGCTTTCAGATTAAGGTGGTTCTTGATATCATAGCTTCTGTTGAATAATTGTTCCCAACCATAAACTAACACTATTGACATCCCTAAAAATCTAATTTTCACTCAGGGCCAATGTGTTTGTTTGCTGTATTTAGTCTTCATGTATATATAAGGACTTATATTAAATCACAAGGACTAAAACTATCTTTGAAGAAGAGGTTACCTTATATTTGTAACCTATCTGCAACAACAGTGTATGGCCTTTGAGGTTAAGCCAGAAAAACCTTAACCATGTTCGAAATATTTGATTTCTTTGATTAGATGAGACTTCTTGTTCGACTTTATTTGATTTCTGTGGAGATTTGTACTAGAATCATAAAATCAGTGGACTTTGAAAGTCTTTTAGGCCAATCTAGATTCCTAGGCAAGAAACCTTTTACCACCCTGGGCTTTTCTTTTGAGTCTTTTCATGAAACCTTGAGTAATGGAACATCCACAACTTCTACAATTGCTTAATAGCTTTCATAGCTATAGCTTCTATCGTTGTATTACTGTAAAGAATCACAACAAGGAACAGCATTTAATGAACCTTGGCAGATCTTGGATAAAATCAGACCTAGTTAGTACTAGGATACAAGAACATTGGGAAATTGAAGGGCTATTGTCAGACTGAAAGGTGTGGAGAGATGGAGCAAGAGTAAAAAGTTCTACTCACTCTTTCATAACATTTATAGCACAGAACTAAAGGGCCATCTATTCTTTGTTGTGCATTTAATTATAGATAGCTGTGCAAATAATGCTCCAAACCTACACAGTTAGTATCTTTAACAAAAAGAAGCAGATTCCAGAATGTATTTTCTTATCTTTCCTCCATGTAACTACATAGTTAAATTGACTATGTTGAAGCTGCACAAAAATGTTACTGTTATGACTTCTGACTTTGAATGATACCTGTGGCATTCTTCTTGTTATCTTGCATCTTTACAATTGTAAGGTAATTGTTCCTCATGTTTGAGGTCTGTATATAATGTATTTCTCCTTGTTTCAAATTTAGCTCTGTTCAAGTTTTGCAGCATAAATTCAGCATCAGAAAAATAAACACAGATGGCTGATGCTTCATTTAATGACTTTATAAACATATTAAGTAAATTTTGCAATACCAGTTGTAGATTTCTCCAATATGGAGCAAACTCAAACAGAAGCAGACATTGTTACAAGCAACTCAACTTCAGCAGACAAGCAAGCAAGTTAGCTTTTTTTTCACTTTAGAGCGGCAGGCAAAGACACACAGCAGAGGAGAGAAGCAGTTTCATTTTCAATGGACAACTTCAGAGCTGCAGAGCTTAATCTAGAGCCACCTAAGCTACTTCTAGTTTCAGTTTTCAAACAGTCCTCATTGGCTGACTTAATTGCTATGCCTATTTATTGGCATGGATATAGTCTGACATGCTCTCTCTTTGTAAAGCTGTTACCCATTGGTTCTTGCCTTATCCTTGGATGCTATGGAGAATAAATCCATATCCTTTGCCCCAAGACATTATTTCATATATTAAAAGATGGATATCCCATCTCCCCTTAGCATTCTTTTCTTTAGCTCAACTTACAAAATTTCCTTAATCATTCTTAATAGGATTTAGCCTCGAAGCTCTTTACCAACTTTGTTACTTTTCTGCATACCCTTTCAAATTTCTCAGCATCCAACAGTGGCCCCAACAGTTTCCAGGAACAACATCAGAGCTTTTTATCCAGAAGTGTGCAGTGATAGGAGCAGCTAAGATACTAGAGCATAACCGTTAAACTTCCAGGCCTCTAATAAAGAGCTCAAGACTGATGAAAATATTTACTACCCATGAGGGATTTTTTAAATTAGATTTTTGCACATGTTTACATTTTTAAAAGTAACTCAAGGTGAAGAACATACGTAGCATGGTATTCCATCCTCCTCCTCTTTCCCCCACAACAACCACATCCACCACCTTGTGAAGTGGGCTTGAATTACAGTGAGTAATGGCCTAAAGTTACCCAGCCAGCTTTCATGCCTAAAGTGGGACTAGACCTCACAGTCTCCAGGTATCTAGCTTGGTGTTTTAACAACTATACCAAACATGGTCTCCCTCTCTTTGGAGAGAATATATGCTTTTACTATATGTATACTTTCAAAATTTTACATGTGCCTGTTTGCACTTGACAAATAGGCTTATTTTGTGACTCTTTTGAATTGCAGATCTGGTAGTGATAGATTTAGACTAAGGTATGTAAGCAAGCATATAAATTTAACCTTAGACTGTCTACTATTGACCTCACTCTTTTCCTAAGAGGTCTGTAGGGGGCATTCATAGTGCACCAATGTGGCTACCATCCCTGTCCTATTGTTTATTTTATTTTTATTTTTTTTATTTTTCTTATATGTATCCATGTATTCATAACTATGTTTTTACTTATACCTGTTATTTTTTAAGCAATTGACATAAATAAATAAAATAAAATAAGTTTGTGAATTGGTTCAGTCTAATTCAGGAACTGCAATTTGGAAATTGTGATATAAGCCGAATCAATTTCTTATCCTTCCCAGCTCTACAGATATTTGAATGGAAATGTTTAAGTCTGGGAATGTGCCTGAAATCCACCATTCATGAATTAATCTCATCTTTGTTGAGCACATACAAATGCTTTCAAGTTCTCCCAGTTTCTACACTCTAGACCTCTTTGAAATTATCATTATTGGTAAAACAAAAGACTGCCATTCCTATGAAGACAAACTTCAAAACTCTCTTACTGTCATGAAACAATGAAAATTAACATTAGCCATCTGTTAAATGTCAAAAAGATTGCATTTTTCCCTCTTTTTTTGGACTTAGAGGAGAATCTGCCATTACTACTGAACATGAAGCTATGTACATTAATGTGCAAATAAATGTTTAGTAAATGATACGGAAAGTAAAATGATTATCTGCCTGTACCTACCAGTAATTTTTATGTTCAAGCAATTACAACTATACAAAGAACTGTCAATTTATCTTGAGTGAATTAAAGCTTAATTAATCTCACATCCCCTTAAGATCATTGATCTAGGGACAACAAGCTAGTAATTGGAAGATGTTCCTATTGCCGATATCACCACTTATTTTCTCAGAATATGCACAAGCTGTTTTACAAGCTGTTTTTTTTCCTTCCTTCTGTAACTTATTCTTTAATATCTTGCAGTAATATACTGTTCAGTAGCCCATTCCTATTTCCTACCTGGATAATTCAGATATGCTGCCGTCAATATTTTTTCATAATAGTTTTATTAAAATTACAATTAAAAAGATAAAACTAATACAAATTAAAGAAAAAATGGGAAATGCAAAAAAAATAAGAATATACTAAAAAAGTGAAAACAAATGACTTTTGCCTTCACATGACTTATTGCTTTCTCTTGAAGTACAATAAATGATTACTTTTTCATTCCATAAGACATTCCATATCTTATTGATAAACAATTTCTTAAAGCCCTATCATTCACTCAAATCAGCAAAAACCCATTAAGAATTTTCAGAGATAGTAACACATTTTAAGCTTGATCAAGTAAACCAACTTTATATTCTTTTCTTTTCCTTTAACAGTCTTTGTCTTTAGACCCTTCAAATGATATCCCTGTACTTGATTTCTTTTCTTTTTTTTCCATATTTCATTGTCCACTCTCACAAAGTTCCTCAAAGTTTTAACAGGTCTATTTTGCAAAACCAATGTAGGAAGATTATCAAGGTCTCTCTCTTGGCTTGCTATTTGTATAGCCTTTAATTATTGAGAAATCAACTGATTTACTGTGCATGTCCAGTGCAGCATCTTTTTCCATATAATTTCTTTAGCTTTCCATTTAAAATCCATTTTAGATTAACTTGTCTTATCCAGGAAAACTAGTGACATCTTTTAAACACTATATATAGAGGCATATATAGAGACCCTTAAAATTAACATTTGAGTCCATTGCTGAAAACTATCCTTCAATGTGTCAAATGTTAAAATACTTTGTTTCATTCTGTATAAGTAAGTCAAACTTAAGTGTTCTCCTTTCATTATAATCTTCAGTTTCTTCTAATTTCCTCCAGTGTTAAATTTACAGTTAGATTCACAATTTAAGTCTGGTGGAAATCTAATGCAAGTTCCAATCAAGGACTTTACAATTATTAAGATAACATCTATGAATATGGATAACATTGTTGTTTTTTAAAATTAGGGTGTTCAGGTCTGATAAATTTAACAGTTCCAAATATCGAGGGAAATTGCTTGAGGCTCCAGTCACAATGATTTATTTTCCCATAAGTGTTCAACATTGGTTTGCAAGTCCCAATGTTTTGTATTTTTCCCCAATTGTTTTCCATCAATTGTTATAGCAACATCAGAACCAGACTTTATTCTTTTCAATAACAGTTATATCAGGCAATGTTATGAACAAGATGCCTGGTTTGGATCTTAAAATTCCATAAGACCTTAACCCATTCATTTTTTAAAACCTTCTCAACTTGATGGCCCCAGTACTTTTTACTACTAATACTACTATTATTATTACTATTTTGCCTTGCATTGTCACTATATTCACTCCTCAGCTTCATAAAGTAATATGTTTCCTTCTGCCAGCCTGAAATACTGAGAACAACCAGCAAAATCTTTAGCTTGCCCTGAGCTATTGTTATTTAGGTCATTGTTCCTATGTAGCAAGAATAATTTCCTCTCTCAGACTCCACATTAAAAAAATAAACAAGACAAAACAAGCAGTTACAGAGAAGACAAAAACTGCCAAAGTTCTTTTCAGCTTTAATCGAGCTCCTATTTATCAAAGACTAGACAAAAATGTGAGCCACCGAACCACTATTTTTCAAACATGACCTGAAATACATGAGACATGAATCAGGTAAAGTCCTGTCACACTGCACCAATGGATACAAAGAGGATGTAAAACAGACAAAAAAGCTTGCCATCCATTGGTTAATGCGATGTACTCACTGCCTCCGTTTGGCTTCCTCTCTATCCATCCAGCATCCGTTTATTGACGTTTCATCCGCTCAGAAAGTTTTGAGCTGCTCAAAACTTTTGCGCGGAAAATGTATCCAATTCGTCTGTTCTGCATCCGCTATTCATCCGCTAGGCATCCGTTCTGCATCCGTTACGCATCTGCTATATCCGCTAGGCATCCGTTCTGCATCCGCGCAACTCGCATCTGCTCAGACGCAGGGAGGAAGCGGAACGGACGCGGAACGGATGCAGAACGGATGTCTAGCGGATGCAGCATGGAAACAAAGCATTTAAAACGGAAAAAACCTTCGCAGAGGGGACCTATCTCGGATATTAAGGATGTTTACAGGATGCCTAGAGGATGCCTAGAGGATGCCTAGAGGATGCAAAGGGACACCTATACTGCCTATAAAAAGGGGGAGCAACACATCTGGATCTCACTTTCAGACCAGCAGCCCTGCTGCAGACCTCTGCAGCCTTCACCTGCCTCTTCCTCTTCCACAGCATCCAATCATGTCCACCGTGGATCATAACACAGTCCTTTTGGCAGCCACCATCCTTCTGCAACAGTGCAAAGCCATCTACAGGCTCTGTGAACTCTACTACGGGAAGAAAAAGGGGCGGCCAAGAAGTGTCTGGGTACAAAGATGGTTCACAAGAAGAGCAGAGGATGGACTGATAGTGGAGCTCAGGAATGAAGACACTCGTGCATTCCAAAACTTCATGAGGATGCCTCCAGCCATGTTTGACGAAGTTGTGCAGCCGCTGACACCCAGGTTGACCAAGGCAAACACCAACCTCCGGCCCAGCCTGGACCCTGGGCTCAAGGTGGCATTCACTCTGCACCACCTGGCCTCAGGGACCACCTACAGCAGCATGCAGTACGGCTGGAGGGTGCCACACAACACCATCAGCATTGTGGTCAGAGAAGTGGTGCAGGCCATCATCGAAGAATACAAGGAGGAGCTCCTCCACTGAAGAAGGTGCCCTTCCACTGAAGAAGGATGGAAGAAAGTTGCAGAGCAGTGGTATCAGAGGTGGAACATCCCACACACCATTGGAGCCATCGATGGCAAGCACGTGGCCTGCAAAGCGCCAGCCAAGTCAGGGTCCACTTATTTCAACTCCAAAGGCTTCTTCAGCATCATCCTCTTCGTCATGGTTGATGCTGACTACAAGTTCATGTACATTGATGCTTCAGGCAACGGGTCAGCTTCAGATGCCCAGGTATACAATGCAAGTGACCTCAAGGGTAGGCTGGAACGCAACCTTATCGTGGGCTGCCCAGATCCAGAACCCCTGCCCAACGACACACAAGATGTGCCCTACTTCATCGTGGGGGATGACGCCTTCTCCCTCACAACCTACCTCATGAAGCCCTACACTTCCAGATGCCTCACCCGTGAAGAGAGGATCTTCAACTACAGGCTGTCCAGGGCAAGGCAGGTGGTGGAGAACGCCTTTGGCATTCTGGCCAACAGGTTCCAGGTACTTCTCACCACCATGCAGCATCACCCAGAGACCGTGAGGAGGATCATGGAAGCTTGATGCATCCTGCACAATCTCATGCGCACCCGCTACCCAGTCTTGCAGAACACGCTCGTGGACCTCCAACAAGGCAATGGGGACATGGAGTCTGGTGAATGGAGGCAAGGACTAAACCTGATAGACACTGAGGATGTTCAAGGCCCCAACAGAGCCTCACGTGAAGGGAAGAAGCAGCGCAACCTCCTGAAACATTGGTGGAACTCCCCAGCTGGAGCAGTGGAGTGGCAAGACAGGATGATAGATGGTTTATGGATGCTTCCTTCAGCCTGTCTCATCACATGGATGAGATTGGGCCATGTATGTTGGGTGGGCCTACAATGAACAGGGCATTTAATAAAGAGTTGTGTTTATGTTGACAGATGTGGATCAATGATTAAATTGTTATTGATAATAAAGGGCCATAGGTGTGGCACCTGGGAGGGTGGACCATACAGTCCCACTATGCTTGCACTGGAGGTTTATCAATCCCACAGCTATTACCCATCCCAAAGGTATCCCTGCCCATCCCACTGCTATCTCAACCCATCCCACTGCTATCTTAACCCATCCCACAAGCATGCAAAGGCTTAAACCATTTCTAAAAGTTTCCAGCAAGACTTTATTAAAAAAAAGAAATGAAGCAAGTGTGTGAATCAAAAATAGACTTTATTAACAACAAGCTATAAGACAAAAATGAGTCTCTGGCACTCCTCTTGGTCGCTTAGTCTCAGGGGTGAAGGGTGCAGGTGCTGTGGAGGTGGCTGGTGCTGGAGTGCTTGTCATCAGCTCCTCCAGAAGCAGAAGCAGCAGAAGCCCCAGAAGAACCAGAGTGAGGGCCAGAGGGCGGGATGGTAGCCCTTTCCCTCTTGCAAGGGCTGGCAGCAGATGGCTGAGGCTTGCTGTGCTTCAGCATGGTTGTGGGGTTGCTGGCTGGCAGGGAGGCTTGCAGGAACCAAGGCTGGCAGGAAGGCTGGCAGGGAGTCAAGCACCAAGGCTGGCAGGAAGGCTGGCAGGTAGGCAGCCACCAAGGCTGGCAGGAAGGCTGGCAGGCAGGCATAAACCAAGGCTGGCAGGCAGGCAGGCACCAAGGTTTGCAGGCAGACTGCCTGGCAGCAAGGCTGGCAAGCAGGCAGACAGCAAGGCTGGCAGTGAGGCTGGCAGCAAGGCTGGCAGGCAGACAGCAAGGCTGGCAGGGAGGCTGGCAGCAAGGCTGGCAGGGAGGCTGGCAGCAAGGCTGGCACCGAGGCTGACAGCAAGGCTTGCAGGCAGACATGCAGGCAGGACAGGCAAGGCAGTCGATGTGTCTGGAAGCAGGTCTTTCCTCTGAATGGCGACCTGCTTCTGAGCTGCTTCCATTATATCCGCGGGGCTGACGCAATGCATCCACCCCGCATGCGCAATTAATGCTAGGCATCTGCTAGGCTTCCACTGTGCATCCGCTGTCCATCCACTGTGCATCCGCTCTGCATCCGCTGTATCCGTTCCACATTCGCTTTGCTGAGGTCCCCCGGAAGCCTTGCGGATGTGCCATCCGCTCCCATCCGCTTCCATCCGCTGGGCTTCCGTTCTACATCCTCTTTCCATCCGCCCTGCGTCCTCCCCGCGTCCGTGTTATCCACTCCGGTTATGCAAATTTTTGCCCCTTCTGAGAGCGGATAACAATGGATGGAACATTTTTCTCGTCCGTTGTGTCCGTTTTGCATCCGTTGGGCAGTGTGACAGGGCCTTAAGGCAAGAATCCTCTGCAAAGGAAAATAAAGACATAATGTCTAAACCCCCAAATCCTAATTTCAGTTCTAGCCCAATGGAATTGAAAATAAGTTAGCTCAGTTTTCAATACTGTCAGAACATCCAATATTATCACAAGACAGAGATTCCAAGCTGTTTTGAGAATGGCTCAAAATTATTCTCTCTAAAAGTATGTACTATAGTGAGCTATTAGTCTAAATTTTTTCCCATTGCTCAACATTCATTGCTCAACATTCAAGAATGTGGAACAATTCAACAATGAGCCATTCAACATGCACTGAAAAAATATTATTGATGTTAGTTGATTAGTTATTATATTTGTTGTCTATCTTGTTGTGCACCATCCAGAGTCACAGTTAAGAGATGGACAGCTGTATAAACATGGTAAAAAAATAAATAATAATGATTTATGGCTTTATTTAAGCAAACAACATGAATTTCTGGTTGCCTCATATTTTTAATGAGTTTTGGAGTCCCACTGTCTCCATCTGGAAAGTCAAGTGTGCTACAGTGCTTTCCAGGCTGGGTCAGGTATGCTGCAGTTCCTTCCAGGCACTATATTTCTGTTTTCTGATCTGTATAGATGTTCTCAAAAGCATTTTATAACATTGTTATTGTTTGCATCAAGGGAAAGATTGGAAAATAACTTTAAACCCATGCAGTCAATACCAGAACTTATGGTTTCCTCATTTCCTGATTCAATTCATTGAATTAGGGAGCAATTAAAAAATAAATGCCATGAATCCAAATATCAAATGACAAGGATGTCCATAAGGTAAAGTTTTTTTTAAAAAAAATTCAAGATGAGGGCCACAATTAAGCAATAGAAGTTCCACCTGTTTTCGTTTTTGTTATGCAACACTCATAAAATCAAAACTTTAATGTGGTCACCATCTTGATTTTTTTTCCTTCAAACAACAGCCTGAAGATAGCCTTTAATGAAATTTGAAAGCAATAGATTTAGCACCTACAGAATTGCCCTGATTTCAAATAAGCCTCCCTTCTGCTTTTTCTCCTTCTCAGAAAGATAACTTTGCTTATGGAAGAAGGATTAGCAGGCAAGGCCAGAACAAATGCTTCAGGTTTTTTTCCCATATCTTCATGGGAAAAAAATATAGAGACAAAAACTCAGAAATCCAAATTCATTACAAGCTGGGAGAGTTGACCCATCAGTAATATAACCCTAGTTTTCCAATCATGGGAATTATTCAACAGCTAATTACCCTGAAATCCAGCACGTGATTTTGTACACTCAAGTCCCATCAGTTTCAACAGAACGTAACAACATATGTGGTGAAGTAAGGTCCAGGCGACAAAGAACAGACCTTCTCAAAAGAAGAAAGAAAAGGATAAATGACATTTAACTAGAAGGAAACAAATTTCTAGTGCTGCTGCAGACTAATCACAAACATGATTTAATGGGAATAGACCACAGAGGGACTGGCAGAACAGAACAGAACAAAACAAAACAAAAACAAAGGTATGGTATTGCTTTCAAAGAGTGATAAAACACAGGCCACTATGACCAATGAGATAAAATACTTGTTCAATTAGTAGACTTCAGACAAAGGGAAAGCCTCCACATCCTGTAACCTCACTGGAGTTTTCTTGGCTGTGTTATTCCTCATAAGGGTTTGTCAAGAGTCAAGAAGGTTTTCCTGAGTTGCTTATCATTGTTCCTGAATTGAACAATGTGCTTTTCCTAAGTCACAAGCAAGGTGTTCCCTTGCATGTTTAGTCACAATACCAGAAGTGTGTTTAAGGAAAATACTGCTTACATCAAACAACGGTATTTTCATGTGTCCATCTAAAGCTACAGTGGAAAAAAAAGTCTGATTATTCTAGTGTGCAAACCAGACGTGGTATTCAGCACATTTTGACCAGTTCTGGAGAATTGGTGGCAGAAATTTTGAATAGTTCAGAGAACCAGAAAATACTATCTATGACTGGAGATTTTATGGTATCCAGACCCTGCCATGTCCACCAAACCATGCCCAAATAACTGGTAGTAAAAAAAATTTGAATCCCACCACTGGTGCAAACTATATTAACTAACTTTTGCCCTATTGGGCAATGGTCTATTTCTGTAGACAAACAAAATGTGTTTATTGCTAACATCAACATCATGGAAATTAAAGTAGATTTACACAAGAAAGCCAATCATTATGTTATCGATGCATCCTTGAATATTATAGAGACAAAATGAAAATTGCTTGGAAGAAAGGCAAGAAATAAATCTAATACATAAGATTGAATGCACACACATACAGTCTACATTAGACTTCCTGCAACCTAATGCCTTCTAGACGTTTGGCTTACATGGTCTCTAGACCCTGAAATGAATTATAAAATAAGGCCTGATAACATTTATTGACTTATAAATAAACATATGGCTGCTGATCTCACAAATGCTATTCTGAGTGGCTAGTAACTTATTAAAAACAATGCAAAAATAAAAAGAAACAAAAAGGCATCCAAACCCCAATAATGGCAAAAGCATGGATACCTACAACAGTTGCTGAGTGTTCCTGTGCTGAATAAACCAGACCATGAAACTGACTCCACAGGATAGAAGAATTGCTTTTATTGAGATTGGTGGTAGTAATAGAATTGTTCAAGTTTGTGGTATGCTCTTCTTCAATGAATTAGGGAGCTACAGTACTTCTAAATATTATCTTGTAATTCCATACTGCTTCAATCCCTTTTGCCTAAACAACAGTTCCTCCCTATTTCCATCAAGGTCACATTCTTATTTTTTTATATGAAAAATAAACCAAATAAAGCCAGCAGTAACAGATGGCATCTAGAAGTAATTCGAGGTGCTCACAGTTTGAAGGACTCACTGTATGTTTGTTGCATTGTGTGCTTTGTTGGAGCACTTGGAATGATTGAAGCTATTCAGGACTGTTTGGGATGATCTTTTGGAGTACAGGGACTGGGGATATTGGTACTGGTTCCAGTGGCATTCTTGAGACCTCAGGTGTTATTGGATACTTGGACACCACTTAGCTAGACATTGGAGGACATTGATGGCTCATAAAAAGTCATTTACAGTGTGGTTGACGGCAGTGCAGAGTCCAGAAAAGTAGTGGTGGTAGTACTGTGATTAGCAGACACCATGGCAGCTGGAAGGTTGGAGCAGGACATTTGATGGAGGCATTTGATGTTCTAGGTCTGAACCAGGACTGTAGAGGCCCAAACCACAGCTGAAGGGGGCAAATATATATTATGGGCAGGTGAGGCTGGAAGTTGATGGGCATTTTGGAGGTGGTAATGGTGAGCTCTGGTTGGGAGACCATGGGGATCTGACTGTGGTCTGAAGTCAGCATCACAGCTTTGGCCAGACTGCTGGCAGTGTGATCTATGCTGTTTGAGATGTCACAGAGTTGTAAAACTGGAACACAGGTTGGTATTTGGACTGGATGTAGTGCAAGTGGTACCTGGTTGGGATGGTGCTTTTGAGCAATTGGGAACTACACTATTTGCCCAGAATTCCTGTGGTGACTTTCAGGATGAAGGGATTTGGGGTGACTTGTTGAATATCCATTGACTCTTTTTCTCTAGACTTGGAAAGCAATATTCATCTGCCTTTTCATTTCTTGTTTGCCTTTTTTACATTATGTTATCCTACTTGACTAGAGATGCTCAGAGAAGCTCCCTCTGGCTGGACAGCCACAAGATGCTCACCTGGTTGGCCCAACTGGGGCTTGCCAGCCTTTGGGGCTTCCCTCTGAGCTCCCATATGGTCAATCTTGCTCCCCTTCCCTGCATAGCTCTATGAGGGGGAAAACCTTGATTTTATGGTTTGTGTTAGTAGGATTGTCATAATTATCTCCATAATGGAACTCTAAAAGACCATAGAATTATTTTAGAAGTTTGGTTTGAGACTCATGATTTAAATGGTGTTACGCACCGGAATCCTGACACATAGGTTGTAGAGTGTCAGATAAATGGGTGGTCCAAGTATGTACATGTATGTGAGGATGGGTTGGTGCAAGGGCTGAATATGGTTATGGATGTTTAGGTGAATAGCATAGTGGTTGATAGAGTGTGTGACTTATGAGTGAATATCTTGGCCTGGGAGGAAGAAGTGAGGTATGTGAGAAAACTGAGGAATGTGGGGAAAAAAGTGAGCAGGAATATCAGAATCATAATAACAGGATGTGGTATGATAGGATCCAGAGGGTGGCTCCACTTGTGGATGCTAGGTTTACTGGTTGAGAATGATTCCAGTGGTTCTTCTTTGGGATGAGGTAATTCAATTCTTAGTGGCCCTGGACTCTGGCTGCTGCTATGGAATGCCAGGCAGTCTATAATAAATCTTCCCTCATCTACACTTTGATTATGAATAAGGTAACTAATCTGATATCTCTTATTGGATCTAGCCTATATACTGGATACTAGGGACTGCAGGCTAAACACAGTTTTTGTCTTGGGGTAGTTATGATGTGAATTGCATCTGGAGGATATTTTCATCAGTTGGTTGTGGTTGGTTTATTCACTAGTTGCTTTTTGATATTACCCCATCTCTTGGGAAGAGAGAGCCTGTTAGATCAACTCACCCAAGTACCTGATAGAGCTGGTTTCTGAGTAATCTTGAGGTTTTTCCTATTGATCTGTAGGTAGTCTGACTGAAGGCATGGTCACAGTTTAGAATGTGTAGCTAGTTGTAGGCTTAGAATGTGTTGCCTCTATGTGGCCTCCCTTCAATGATTCTGGAATGCAACTTGATACACTTAACAGTTCTAAGAGAAGAAGCACATGAATAGATGTCTAGAACCCCCTGGGAGAAGGAAAATAGTGAACCTAATCAAACAGGTAAGGATGTATAATGGAGCTTACATCTTGGTGCCATTTTTTTTTCATTTTTCTATCCTTATTACATCTGTTGATTGCCACCTAGCATCCTTGTGGAAGGTGACACAGAAACCAATGAGGAAGCACAATGGAGGACCAACATGAGAATTATTCTGACTTTTCGGTAGATAAAGTCAAGTTAGACCGTCAATAGCTATGTCTGTATAATATCCAAAATACAGCCTCATAGAGTTAGCTGGGATGAGTTTGTGATTCCTAAGAAATGGACAGCATCCTCCAATCTGTAGCTTGGCTGCATGTTTGTTAGATTCAGATCTTTCCTGGATGGTTAAGGCCATGATGGAGATGATGTGGAATTGCTGTCTTCTCTGTGGGAGGAGTTAGTCCTATCAATCTTGAAAGAGACTATGGTTCATGCTCTCCTTGCCATCATTGATCCAACCACTTGAAAGCTATAGCTGGACTAGAATGTTGTGGCATGGACTGTTATCATGTATGTGCATGTGTCCTTAATGCTTCTGGGCTACATTCATTTACAGTTGGTTTCTGGGTGTGGGTCAATATTCTGACTTTCATATATGAAGGCTGTTTGATGGTCTCCATATGTTTTCACTTATCCAGCAAGATCAGCTAGAATGGTGACCAACTACTTTAATCAAATAAGCAATGTCCTTTTGTGGGACCTAGGAAGCATGCCATTTGGTATGATTTCTGCTCTGTGGAACAATATTCTCCCAGAGAGTCATACTGTTTTCACCTTTTGACTTTCTACAAACTGTTAAAGATTGTTCTCCCAAGCATTGAATTAGGGTGGTTATAGAGTCTCTCTCTCTCTCTCTCTCTCTCTCTCTCTTTTAATTTATAAGCCATGCAGAGTCTTAAAGTTCAACTGAATGAAATTCTTCAATCTTGAAATTAAATAAATAATCCCATAGGTGAGCTGCATCCTGATCCCCAGGCTCTGGAGCATATTCAGTGTGGTTTTCATGGAGATGCTTCTCACTCAAAGTTTTCCTCAATAAGCACCTATGTGTCAAACTGGAGGACAAAATGGTAGACTTTTCTAAATAAAAAGGATGTTTGAAATGATATTAGAATGATTATGGGTAGTTTGCACTAGATATATATTAATAACCAAAGGGATTGGTCCATTTTTTTAAGAAAGGAGAGGAAAGACATGGAAACAAAATGGCATATGAAGAAAAGTCTATCAAGCTGTGCCCATATTAGCAACACAGGACTGTTTTCTATGAAATATTTTAAAACAATAATCTTTATTATGTTTCATAATAAATAAGCAGGATAATGAAGATTTATTGTAAACAAGTGCCATATTTAAACATAATAAGATTGTAATATGTATAACAGCTGGCTGGAAAAGTCTTTCTATATGATGCACGTTTGCATGTACCTAGGAACAAAATATCAAACATTTTAACTTGTTTGACATATAGGAGCTTACCATAACAGATATAAATTTGTGTTTCATTGCTATCCTGGTGCAAACAACTGTTCAAAATTAATCACACTCATCTAATTTCCAATTGCATGCAATTATTGCTATAATGTAGACTTAGTTGTTCAAAGGAGGGTGAAACTTCTCCTTCTCCTTCTCCTTCTCCTTCTCCTTCTCCTTCTCCTTCTCCTTCTCCTTCTCCTTCTCCTTCTCCTTCTTCTTCTTCTTATCTCTTTATTGTGCTTCCTAAAGAATTTAGACATATGCTTTATGTCCCAAACATTAATCACATTTCCTCTCAGATTTTAATCACTCAATTGATTTAAACATTGTGTGCTCAACATATCTACCACTACCTCTATCCTTTTTTGATGAATGTGAATAAGAATCTTTGTTATTTTCTGAGAAAGAACGGATTTTTTTTAAATTTATTTATTCATTCATTCATTCATTCATTCATTCACTGAATTTATATTGCTGCTGCTTCACTTATGTCAATTCAAGGCAGCTTGCAGAATGTAAAATCATATTTAAAATAATTTTTTTAAAAAATAAAAACTAACAAAAAGAATCAAATAGATTAATAAAGTACAATAGAACAAAATCTGAAAAAAAATCACGCTCAACTCCCACCCACCCACCCCACCCTGATGACAACAGATCACATGAGTCATTTGATGGGCTCCATCCTGCTCTGGGTTCCCCAGGCCCACTGGCAGAACCAGGTCTTCAGTGCCTTCCAGAAGAGAATTAGAGAGGCGGCCATTCTAATCTTTGCAGGAATAATTGCTGTAGTTGTTATAAATTTCATGGTTTGGTAAAGAGTCTTAGACTTATACTTTAAATGTTGATTACTTGCTTCAACAGGTTAATTGGCTTCATAAAATTACATATAGCCCCCAACTTACAACAGTTCATTTAGTGACCATTCAAAGTTGCATTGGCACTGAAAAAAGTGACTTATAACTATTTTTCACACTTATAACCATTACAGTGTCCCCATGGACATATGTTCAAAATTCAGCTGCTTGGCAACTGACTCATACTTATGACAGTTTCAGTGTCCCCGGTCACCTGATCAACCTTAGCAACCTTCTGACAAGCAAAGTCATTGGGGAAGCCAGATTCATTTAACAACTGCATTATTCACTTAACAACTGCAGTGATTTACTTAACTGTGATAAGGGTGTAAAATGGTAAAATTCACTTAACATGTGTCTCGCCCAGCAACAAACATTTTTGGACTCAGTTGTGGTTGTAAGTCAAGGACTATCTGTATTCATCTATTAAGATAAATCATTATCTTAATAGATGAGCGATGACAATAAGATTAGTGATGACAATGAGAGATGATTCAGTGCCAATCAAATGCACATGCATTATGAAAGATAACATTAAAGAATAAGTAGTCAATGATTGATAAAATATATGTGTGATGCATGAATGCTACTCTGTTTTGGGGGACATGTATGTTATTGAGAGTTTTGCAGAGATAATTCAGCACCAGAAAAATAAACACAGATGGCTCATGCTTCATTTAACATCTTTATAAACATAAGTAGATTTTACAAACCAGTTGTAGATTTCTTCAACATGGAGCAAACTCAGACAGAAATATATTGCAAGTTCAGAGCAGAGCTCCAGCCTTCAGTGAGCAAGTTAGTTTCATCCTCAATAGACAGACTCAGAGCTCAACATAGTCGCAGAGTTGCAGAATTTCATATAGCTGCAGAGTTGCAGAGCTTAACATAGAACTACACCTAGGCTACTTCTGGTTTCAATTACAAAACTATCCTCATTGGCTCATTTAGTTGCTATGCCTATGCATTGGCTGACTTTGTTACCATGCTATATTCCAGTTCATGAATATACTCTGACATATGTAAATTGCAGTGTGCTGAGAGAAGCAAAACAAAACAAACAAAACCCCAAATCACCTAGACTTTCAAGAAAGACCATCAGAAATGATACAGATCAGATCTGAGGTTGAGAAAAAACATCCTGGAAGAAAAGAGTGGCAAACCACTTTGTCCTGTTGCCAAGACAACAGGGAATGACTGTTTATATAGTTACAAGGAGATGCTTCCTATATTGGATGGGGTTCTTTTTCTTTTATTAAGGGAATCTATCATCAGTATGATTGCCCCAGAGCTAGGCTTTATGTTTTGCACTTTGTTACAATGCATATTTTGTACTGAATGTGATACTTCAGGCTTCTTATAAACCAACTGGGTGAAGAGTTTTATTAATATCAACTCTTTTGATGAAGCTTAGCCTGATATTCTGTGGATGCTCTTATAAGTGATATAAGGAAGCCAAAGAAGGAAGTAGCAAAATATTGAACTTGTAACCCTGACTGTTTGAGGGTGACATCCGTTTACTCGATGTGAGGTTGATTTTCACAGTGTTCATTGGGTGAATATACTATTTCAGGAAAACAAAGCAATACAAAGCATGATTACTTTATACAGCATACTGTAAGCAGGGGTACAAAAGACATTTTTTTTAAAGAACAAAATTTTGGACCTGTCAATGTCAACTGTCTTGCAACAAAGATGGCAGTCTATATGGGATCCACTAACATCCACTCTTCTTGATTGAAATCCATAATTTAAAAATATTTATTAATCTGGAAAAAACAAAGGAACTGACAGATACTTCGGGAAAAATGCATAATTGCACACGTCAAAACGTAAAGATTATCTTTCCCTTATCCAATAAGTTGTAGGCAATTTTACAAAATAGAATATTAAAACAAATAAGATTATTAGACTACTGATCTCATTTTTCTACAGAAACTTTAAAAATCAGCTGCCAAAGATACATTAAATAAGTAATCATTTCCTTCTAGTATAGAAAACACAAAGTCTGCTGTTCAAAAGGACCTCCTTGCTCTGTCTAAATACAAGGTTGGGGCATTTCATTTAGCTGCAATTTCTGTAATCTCCCTCATATCCATTTTTTGGATACAGTTATATTTAGTGTCCTTTGTAAAACAAAATCCATATAGTACATAAGTTTGACTTGTTGCTAGTCACCCTAAGTTTATGTGTGCATATCTATCTATCTATCTATCTATCTATCTATCTATCTATCTATCTATCCATCCATCCATCATCTATCATGTATCCAACCATCTCTCTCCCTCCCTATCCATCCATCCACCCACCCACCCCATCATCTATCTATCCATCCATCCCTCTCTACCCATATCTCTATATCTATCTGTCTGTCTGTCTGTCTGTCTGTCTGTCTGTCATCTATCTATCTATCTATCTATCTATCTATCTATCTATCTATCTATCTATCTATCTATCTATCT
>BLBF01000017.1:21295248-21345475 GCA_015471245.1 Laticauda colubrina
ATCAGGCTTATAATAATAAACACAGACCAAGATAAATAATAATAAATAAATAAACACAGACCAAGACTCCTAACCAATCAGGATAGGCTAGCCTCAAATTTAAAACCAACGGCTGTGAGACCCAGACCCACATCCATACAGAAGCCTCATGATGGCAGATGAGATTCTGCTGAAACGTTGCTACAACTTTAAAAGCACTACAATGACGTGGGATAATACCCGAAGGAAGCTGAACAGCATATATATATATATACATATATATATATATATATATATGAATGAGATCTTGTTGAATGGACCAGCTTCTACAAAAAAAGTTACTTTCTCCAGATTTACAACCTTAAATCACTTTTGTGTTGTGTCATGCACCATCATTTTAGCAATAGTGTCTTGAAAATTTTAATGTGATTCAGCCTCTGTCAATGGAAACTCTTTCTGAGTCAAACTACTGCAAATGGAGCTATTGGCTGCCCTTTTGAATGCTTGAGATCATCAACACATGCAAGCAATTAATGGAGCAATTATAAATGGGGCAATATAGATTATATGAAATAACAAGATTTCAGAAACCCTTTGTCAACATTTCCAAGGTTAGGATAACAGGGGGGAGGATATATGAGAAATGTTAGTCCCCCCAAACCAAGAAATCCAAGTTTCCTTTGTTGTTCCATACCTATAGACAGAATCTTGCCAAACTAAAGCAACTATATTATTAAAGATATACTCTGACCAGTTCTAGGGAAAGGCTTCCTTAACCCTTTTTCTTCCAACCAAAGTAGTTAAACTTCACTGTCTTTTAGTCCTCTGAAATGTAGCCCTTCCTTTCTGGGAATCCGGATCACATTTTACCACAGAAACAAATAACTCTCGGAAATTACTTAAATAGGTTTATTTCTTAGGTTTTATTTATTCATTTGATTTTATTTATGTCTACTTTTCCAATTTGGTGAAATTTAAGGCAACTAATCAGCAGTGGGATCCTACCTGTTCTACTACCAGTTCAGTGATTGCATGTGTGTGCATGCGCACAGGGGTGGGTTTCTACTGGTTCTGTCCACCCTTGTAGAACTGGTAACTCTGGAGAGCAGCAGACATAGAACCAGTTCGATGTCTGCTGATGTTTTTACTCACCCACCCACCCGAGCTCTTACCTGATGTTTATGTCCTGATTTTTCAACTTCAGCTGCTGAACAAGGCACAGCTGCAGTTAAAAAAGCAGGAAAAAAGGGCTGTTTCAAAGGCTGCTTTTCTGCACATAGCTGCTGATGATGATTTACAGGTGCGTGGCTTGCAGCATGCAGGGAAGCTCATAAATCCCAAACCAGTAGTTACCCCTGTCATATCCCACCCCTGCATGTGCACCTAAAGCGTGCTGCTTCACCCAGATCAGCTGAGGCCTGTAGCACCAATCAGCTGAGAGGATAAAGAAGAGAAAAGTGCAGGGACAGGTGGGAGGGCTGATCCTGTGCTTTTCTCTTCTTTATCCTCTTAGCTGGAGGCCTTTTCCCTTCTCTCAGCTAATCGTGGGAGGCCTTTTTTTTTTTTTTACTACTGGTTGGGCTGAACCGATCCAAACTAGGAGCACACCACCACTGCAACTAACAAATATTATGCGGTAAGTGTTAGTGCTTACCTAACCTTATTAGTGATAAGTGGTTAGTGCTTACCATTAGTGGTAAGCAACATTTTGCAAAGTGAAGAAATTTGGTAAGAAATAATAAGCTAAAGAAATTACTATTTTATTAAATTTATCATAACTGCTGACTCCAAGTGGTTTATAGTATCCAAATATTATAAATATTTACTGCACCAATCACTTTCCTTAACTTGTCCTACATTAAATCTATCAGAGTAGCACCATTCAGTGGCCTCACTATGGAGGCACAAAAGTATTTAGCCATTGGGTAGCACAATTAAGCAGTATATGTTTTCTGTTAACTTAAGGACTGGTGACAACAGGTAGCTTGATCAGGAGAAAGAGCTCTTTGACTATATTTTATACTATATACAGTAAGTTTCTCTCACTCTCTCTCTTCCTCATATGTTTATATGCATTTTCCCATCATCCAAAGCTTCTTATACAGGCAGTCCTTGACTTACAAACCATTTAAAGCAGTCCTTGACTTAGAAACCATTTAAAGTTACAATAGTACTGAAAAAAGTGACTTATGACCATTTTCACACTTACAACCATTGCAGCATCCCATGGTCACATGATCAAAATTCAGATGTTTAGCAACTAGCAAAATCAATGGGGAATCCAGATTCACTGAACAACTGCATTAGTAACTGAACAAATGGAATGATTCATTTAACAGCTGTGCCAAGAAAAGACATAAAATGGGGCAAAGCTCACTTAACAAGCATTTCACTGAGCAGCATGCATTTTGGGCTCAATTGTCGGTGCAACTTGAGGACTTCCATTCCACCAAACATTCATTTTTATACTTCCCAGTAATGCAATTCCACATGCTTATGTTACATGGCACTCTGTGACATAATTTTTTCCACTCTATTGCATTTGGGTTTCATATCTACCTTCTTTATATATTTTTCTGTTTTGTGCCTTCAAGACATTCTGGACTCCTTGGTGACTGCTTGAACTAATCTCTGCAGTTTTCTTGGTAGGATTTCAGAAGTGATTTGCCATTGCCAGCTTATTTCTAAGGCTTGAAAGTGAGTTATGGTCTAAGGTTACCCAAGCAGCTTCATGCCTAAGGCAGGACTAAACTCAGTTTTCCACTTTCTAGTTTGATTCTTTTAACCACTAGGCCAAAGTGGATATCTTCCTCATGTGTATTTTCCCTTTATTCTCTTAAATGAAACAAGTTGGCCCTAGTTTTGATCAAGGACATTGATCAAGGACTGAATTTTTAAGTTTCACACAAGATAAATACGACTGCAAATCATCATTCTTCAATGTAAGGTTTATTGAAGAAGGTAAGTGACATTATACACTAAAAATAGAATGATCCTCCATCTCTAGATTACAATGTTTTTGAATAAATTTTCAGTTTATTAAGCATTAAAAGAAAAAAAGCCCTCAAGGAATAAAAGTAACACTGTTCCACTGACAAATCAATCACAAACTCAAACCAGCAATATAGCTCTATTGCTAATTTAAAAGTATTATAAGATTAATAAAACTTTTCAATCAAATATCTGTTCAAAAATAACTGCTCTGTTTGTTTTTCATTCAGTTTAAAGTATTTAAGTGATCAAGAAAGGTGACACTCATACCCTAGGTTCTCTTAGTCTCCAGCATTTCTGATTACTATATTTTGTAAAAACAAAATGCTATACTCTAATTTTACCCACTAGGTAGAGAAGTAACCTGAAATATTCATAAGTAAACTATAAGAAGCTTTGAAGTGACACAGTAGGTGGCGGAAGTGAGAATTAAAGTTGACACTCTTCTTAAGTTCTTATGGTACAGTTTTTAAAATATTCCACTTCCAGGCACCTACTGATGGTAAGATTCTTCCAATCCTGTGATATCATTAATTAAGTTAATTTCAGATATTGCAAAAGCAAACAAGTTGTTCCTTGTGTGTTAATGAGAAGCCTTCATAAGATCTAAGTATTTTGTTTGCGCATCAGGATGGAAAATATCATTAAAGATCCAGGGTACCAATTACTTTTATGTCTAGAAATTTAGAAATACAGGATCATGGGTTGACCTCTTTTCACACCCATTCAACCTACTGACATCAGCTTTCTTAATTATTCTATTTTACATAGCTCTACTAGCTCCCAGCTTTAACATTTCCCTAACATGCCAGGAAGTTATAATGAAAAATGCTATAATGAAGAAAAGGCTTTTAAACTCATCATTCTTTTTACAAGTAATGCACACATTACTTCATTATTAGACCTTTGGCTCTTCATTTCAGGAACTGATAGGAGGTGATTAATTAGGTTACTTAGCATCTAGGGCAACTTGTAAGTTTTTCCTTCCTCCTTCCCTCCCTCCCTCTTTCTTTCTTTCTTTCTTTCTTTCTTTTTCTTTCTGTCTTTCTGTCTTTCTTCTTTTCATGATACAAAAAAAGTTTTCCATTCAATTCCTGAAAGAGATGTGTTATTTCCATTGTATGAATCTGTGATGGTAATCCAAATGCCTACTGATACTGTTGAATTTAGGGACTGATGAATCTTAAAAACAAAAACAAAAAGCAAATCCAACTTGTCACTATTTTTACAGTGAATCCACAGAAATAAACCAAATTAATTTAAGCTTTAGTGATTCAGTGATCCACCATGGAATATGAACCAGGAGGAGTAAATATTCTAGCACTCAGGATAAAATGCCTGTGGTTCCAACTAGTGACCAGAGAGATAGATTATTCCCACCATAATTATCTTCTCTCGTGTCGCTACACTTTTCCCAGCCACTGTAGAACACTGTTGGTGTAGGTTGGTGTAGCGTGGTAGAAGGATTTGCAGGTAAACAGATACCTGACAGGGGCCGCGACGTGAACGCTCCTTCTATGGCCCCCATAATTATAATAATCAGTAGGAATGGTGTCATCTGTATATAAAAAACAAAACAAATGAAGCTCAGAAAGCATATTACATAGAGCAGGTATTTTATCTGCATTGCTGTCTTTCTCTCTTTTTTATAACCCTGTAATTGCTTAATTTGGGGTAAAGTTGGGGTGATTGAATGGAGCTGAGCATTTACTGATCAGATGCGCTTCTTGCCACCTAAGTGGAGATTGCAGCAGATATTTTCTCTTTGTGCTCCGAGCGAGAAATATCTGCCACTACCCAGGATTGAACTCTCAACCTTCCAAATGGGAGGTGAGCATCTTCAATACTAGCCACCTTGCTGCTCATGCTGGAGTTGATGTCTGAGGATATCAAAACTTCAGCTGCTCTCACTACGTATCATAGGAATAGAAGCCTTTCCCATTCTAAATCTTAAATTTAGAATTTAGCAAACACATGTTTTTAATTTACTCATTCAAGTGCTATTGCAGGTTTAAAAAGTATAATATTACTTTTATAAGAGTGTCCCAAACATGCCCCCTTGATGAATCTGAAAAGGTGAATTTGAGGAACAGTTTAATCAGATGAAGTGAGGATTAGGACTAACACTGCATTTTCATGATAGGCCATCACATTTTCTGAAGAAAACTTGAGTCAGATTTGCACAATTTTATAGCTGAAAACTGAAATGTACAATTCAAAATGTCAGTATTCATAAAAAATTGTAATTTTTAATGTGACAGGAAAGAAAAAATACTCAAAATGTAACTGGAGTATTGTACTTCCATTAAAATTAGCATGAAATCAAAACCAGCTTTTGTTTTGGTCCTACTCAAAACTTTTAAGAGTTCAACCACCTTATGCTACTTGACAATGACCAGAAAAAAGTGGGAACTCTTCATTGAAATTTAACTTGTGTCAAAGGAAAATGGAAGACAGTCATCACTATGAGTTTCATTTCCCTTCACAAGCCAGTATTGGAATCATTTCTTTTTAGAAAACTTTTTTCATTGTTATTTCTCATGGAGAGACTTCATGAAGAGAACAAATGTTTGATTAGAAACATATGCATGTCCAGTTCATCTGCATTCATTAATGCTGAATGCTATCATCATTAAAAAAAAATAAACATTCAAATTTGGATTGGACAATGAGGAATGGGTGGTGAGACAGTGCTGCAAAGTTGGATCACTCCAGAAATATTCACTCCTGAGATATTCACAGATATCACTCCAGAGATATTAACAGAGATATCACTCCTTCTCATATTGTGATTGTGAGTAGCTGCTCTGGCTGATTTATGATTATCTTTCGAGGTCCAGTTAATATGACCTAATGGCTTATTGGGACCCATAGATCCATTACCAAAAAGGGTCAAAATAAAAGTAAGCCTTTAGAGCTGCCGCATCTTGACAATCATAAATTTTTCCCAAAGGGGGAAAAAGGCTTTTTTTTTTGAACATTTTTTTTTATTTTAAACAACAAACATAAACAAACACTAAACGTCCAACATTGAGTAAAATCTTCTTTCCATTGTATACTGTTTCGGTTGGTACATAGCTCTTGTGCACAAGATCAACAGTTGTCCCATCCTATTTTTAAGTTACAATTCATATCATATATGTTTTATTTTTTATTTATTTGTTTTTATTTATTTTTATTTATCAATTGCTTACAGGAGGTAGGTATCACTAAAAACATAGTTATGAATACATGGATACATATAAGGAAAAAAAAAACCCAATAAGACAGGGACGGTTGGCACATTGGTGTGCTTATGCACTCCCCCTACAGACCTCTTAGGAAAGGGGTGAGGTCAATAGTAGACAGTCTAAGGTTAAAGTTTTTGGGGTTTGGGGAAGAAAGAAAGGCAGAGTATTCCAGATATTGACCACTCTGTTGCTGAAGTCATATTTCCTGCAATCAAGTTTGGTATGATTAACCTTGAGTTTATGTCTATTGTTTGCTCATATTGTTATGTTTGAAGCTGAAGTATTAATTGACAGGTAGGACATTGCAATGTATGATTTTATACACAATACTTAGATTGGACCAAAGGTGGCATAGTTCTAGATTTTCTAGGTGTAGAATTTCGAGTCTGGTGGCATAAGGTATTCTGCAACGAGTAGAGGAGTGAAGAACTCTTCTTGTGAAATATTTCTGGACTTTCTCAACTGTGTTAATATCAGATATGTAATGTGGGTTCCAGACTGATGAGCTGTATTCAAGTATTGGTTTAGCAAATGTTTTTTATGCTCTAGTTATTAGTGTAATATTACCAGAGAAAAAGCTATGTAAGATTAGATTAACAACTCTTAATGCCTTTTTGGCTATGGAGTGACAGTGGGCTCTAGCACTTAGGTCATTAGAGATGAGTACTCCAAGATTCTTGACAGAGTTTGGATCATCATCAAGGTCTTCACTATTCAGCCTGTATTTTATTTTCTGATTTTTTTTTTTTGCCAATATGTAGGACAGAGCATTTATTTGTTGAGATTTGAAGTTGCCATTTGTTTGACCATTCTGATACATAGTCAAGATCTTTTTGAAGGGCAGTATTGTCTATGGTGTTGAATAGCTTTAAGTCATCAGCGAAGAGAATGAGTTGCTCTTGATATGATCATAGAGGTCATTTATGAAGAGTAGGAAAAGAGTTGGTCCTAGAACACTGCCTTGGGGGACATCACTGTTGACAGGTACAGAATTTGATAGGACTCTCCCAATTTTGACCATTTGTTGTCTGTTTGACAGAAATGCTTCTGTCCAGTAATGCAGGTGTACAGAGATACTGTAAGATTTTAGTTTTAGGAGTAGTTTGTCATGTACCACTGAATCAAAGACTTTACAGAAGTCAATGTAGGCAGAGCTTCGTCTCGGTGTTACAGCTGCGATCTTGGGGCTCTGAGATCGCAGCTGATATTTTCGCCCCTGGTCGGTCCTAACGGACCTAAACCGTCCCGTAGAGATGGGGATTGTGAAGGGCACAGTCCCAGGATCCCAGAGATATCGCAAAATCTCTGGTTTGATCCGGGAGAAGCCCTTTTGCTGGCGGCGGAAAGGCAGCCTCCAAAGCTGCTGAAGTCGGGACAGCTCCGGAAAGAAAGTGGCTGGAGCGAGCGTGTGTCGGTTGGGTGAGAAACTTCCTTTCTATTGTAAATTGATTGAGACTTGAAAGGACATCCTGAACAAAGAAGAAATCTGTGACTTTATTTTTCTTTGACTGGAATCTGGTTAAGCGGCGTTTTTTAAGTGATGTCAAATTGAGGCTTGGACTCTTTCCTTATTTTTTTTTTTTTTTTGAGGACTTTAATGTGACTCTGTAGGTAACCGGATTGAATTTTCTCTTATATATATTTTTATGCTTCTTTTGATTTTTTTTAATTTTTTTTAGGATAGAGGCTCCCTTTGGTTATCCTTTTTTATTCTTCTTGTTTGAGTTTTTATAAATATTTTTTCTTTTGGCTGGGGGGGGAAAGAGTATTAAGAGATGTTGCAACACTGCCAACTAGAGGCTTGAAAATATTTTATTTGAATTGGAGAGAAAAATGTATAAACACTCCTTTTTAAGGACATTTCAATGTGATAAGATAGAGGGAGAACACAGTAAAATATTATTACAGGTGCTTTCCTGGACTCTTATCAACATTTGAGGCTTGGCTTTGAAGCTGCTGGAGAAGACAGTCATAATAAGAGCCTTGGATAAAGAAATAAAGTGCAGTGTGCAGTGCATATATAGATATGTATATACTTGTGAAATTCCTACTCGCCAGCCTTTTTCTAAATTTTAATTCTAGTATTTTTGCTTTTTATTTTAAAGGGAAAGCCTCAGAGCTCTTTCTTTTTTTTTTTTTTTTCTGCTTTTGCTTCTTCCATCTGGATCACTTTGTTTTTCTTTTTTGATTATTATTTTTTCCTTCTATTTTTTCTTTTTTATGGTGGATTATTTCAATTGGACTAGGGTCTAGAAGAACCTGAAAACCTTTCTTTTTCCTTTTTTCCTTTTTCTTCTTTGGTTTTGGGCTTTTTACTATTGGATTTTTTTTTTTTGACTATAATTGGCTACTCTATCAGCTGGATTGAAAGCCAAAGAGAATTTGAAGCTTTGGAAGCATTAAAATGAGCAGGAAACCAAAATCACTCGGCATTTCTGCTTCTACCTCTGCTTCCCCACCATCTGAAGGACAACATTTAATTCAGACAATGTTGAAGCAAGATAAAGAACAAGAAAAAGTAAATTTACAGATGATTATGCAAGGAATCCAAGATATTAAGATAAAAAATGGATACTATTGAGCAAAGAATAGAGAAGTCTGATGAAAATATTAAACAAATGATGGGGAAGTATGAGGAGAGATTCCAAAAAATTGAGGAAGAAGGAAAACAAAGAGAGGAGAAGATTGGAAATATTGACACTAGATTAACAGTGGTAGAACAAGAAAAAAATGGGATGTTGAGGTGGGAGATGGAAAGGTCAGAATTTTACCTTAGATTCCAAAATATAGAAGAGGAAAAAGGAGAAAATTTGGCTGCGATAATGATAGAAATGTTGGCAGGTGTTCTGGAAATTACAGAGGAAAAGATGATGGATGGAGTAGATGAGATATATCGAGTCTATACAAGATATGCGATGAGAAATAAACTACCAAAGGAAGTCCATATTAGATTTACCAAAAAATCTATTAAAACGCAAATATTACAAGCGGTAAGAGAGAAAACATTGAAATATAAAGGCAAAGAGATTGTGGTTTTAAAACAAATACCTAGAAGAGTGAGAGAGATGAGAAGAGAATACCGATTTCTGACCAAAATGCTACTGGAAAATGAAGTGAACTATAGATGGCCGACACCAGAAGGACTAATCTTTACGTGGCAAGAGCAGAGACATAGAATTGACTCGATTGAGAAAGCAGAACTTTTCTACGCAGAATTTTTTGGAAGAAGAAGAGAGGAGGCAGAGAAAGAGGTCTCATTAATTGAGTTCCAGCAGGAACAACTGGAGATTGAAAAAGAGAAAGGAGATGTAGGTGGACAGGTAGACAGTAAAGAACAACATGAAGTGAGAGCTACGAGAGCTGTTAGACCTAAATATAAAGCATAATTATGGAAGAAAAAAAACTGATTACAATGAATATAAATGGACTTAACTCAGCTGTTAAAAGAAGGAAAACTTTTCATAAATTAGAGAAATTAAAATTTGACATAATTTGTTTACAAGAAGTTCATATTAAAAAACAACATGAGCAATTGTTAGTACAGCCAAAATTAGGGAAAATATTCACTTCTTTGATTCAATGTAAGAAAAGAGGAGTGGTTCTCTACATTAAAGAGGATATCCCAGCAAAAATGATCTACACGGATGAAGACGGAAGAGTATTAATGGTGGAAGTAATGGACAATAATAGAAAAATACTCCTGATTGCAATTTATGCTCTGAATGATAAACAAGAAGAGTTTTATAAAAAACTACATATGGAAATAATTAGACTGGACTATGTTAACATAATTATGATGGGAGACTTTAATGGAATTGTGGACAATAAACTGGACTATATAACAACAACAACAAAACAAAATAGAAAGGTTCTCACTAAATCTTTTTTTAAAATGACAGATGAATTAACCTTAAAAGATATTTGGAGAGAAAGAAACGTTAAAGCTAAACAATATACTTTTTACTCTAATAGACATTTATCATGGTCCAGATTAGATATGATTTGGATCTCAACAGAATTAATATCCATTATTCAAGAAACAAGTATTGAAATAAGTACTTGGGCAGACCATAGTCCAATGACAATTAAATGGAAGGGACAAAAAAAAAAAAGATCGAGATGGACATTAAACAACACTATTTTAAAAGAGAAAGACTTTATACAATGGATGCAGAAGGAATTGGTTTTTTTCTTTAAAGAAAACAAAAAAGAAGATACTTCAATACAGAATGTTTGGGATACAATGAAGGCATATGCTAGAGGTTTGATAATAGATTATACAAGAAAAAAGAATATTAGGAAAAGATAAGCCTCCAAGACCTTGGAAGATGAATACAAAAGACTTGAAAAAGAACTACAGAAAATGCCACAGAAAAAAGGTATTAAATTGAAACTGGATGTAATTAAGCATAAAATGGAATTAATAGAGAAAGAAGAACTGGCACAGAAAATTAGAAATTCTAAACAGAATTATTTTGAAGATGCAAATAAACCAGGTAGATGGCTAGCATATAAACTGAGAAAGGAGAAGGAATTAAGAAAAATATTGAAACTAATAGATGATCAAGGCCAAGTTTGTTGTGGTAAAAAGGAGAAAAAGGAAATTATTCGAGATTTCTATGGGCAACTATATAAACAAGAGAATATTGATGAGGAAAAAATTAAACAGTATTTACAGAATATTAACTTACCGAAGATACCTAAAGAGACTGAAGAAATGTTAGAAAGTAATATAACAATGATGGAATTAAATGAAGCATTTAAGAGACAAAACAATGGGAAAGCACCAGGTCCAGATGGGCTTCCGGCAGAATTTTATAAAAAATTTCAAGAATCATTGAACATCCCATTGTTAGAAGTTATGAATGAAGTTATGTTAAAGAAGATGACACCCAAAACATGGTCAGAGGCTTATATTACACTTATCCTAAAAGAAGAGGCTGACCCGTTGCAAATTAAGAATTATAGACCTATTTCCTTATTGAATGCAGATTATAAAATCTTTGCTTCAATTTTAGCAGAAAGACTGAAAAAATATTTAAATAATTTTATTCACCCAGATCAAAATGGATTTCTGCCAAAGAGACAAATTAGAGACAATATGAGAGTAATCTTGGATACTTTGGAATATTATGAGGCTCATCCTGAGAAGCAAATGGCTTTGATATTCCTAGATGCTCAAAAGGCATTTGACAACGTGAACTGGAGATTTATGTTATTACTATTGGAACAGATGGGTTTTGCCAGAAAATTTATTCAAGCAATAGAAGCCATATATAATAAACAAACAGCAAAAGTAATGTTGGAGGGAGAATTTACAGATCTTATTAATATAAGAAAAGGCACAAGACAAGGGTGTCCCCTATCTCCTTTGTTATTCGTATTGACTCTGGAAGTGTTGAATAGAAATATTAGGGATGACAAAAGTATAAAAGGAATGAAAATTAAAAAGGAAGAATTCAAACTACAAGCTTTTGCTGACGACTTAGCTTTTATTCTGGAAGATCCGTTAGAAACCACTCCAAAATTATTGGAAAAGATAGAGACATATGGTGAGATGGCTGGCTTGAAAATAAATAAAGATAAAACAAAGATCTTGACAAAAAACATGTTACTGAGACAAAGAGAAGAACTGACAGATCTTTTGAAAATCCAAGTTATAAATAAGGTTAAGTATCTGGGGATATATTTGACAGCAAGATGTAGCACATTAAAAGAGAATAATTATATTAAACTCAAACAACAGATAATTACAGACTTGAAGAAATGGGAAAACTTGCAATTGTCATTAATAGGGAGAATTTCAACAATTAAGACGAATATTTTACCCAGAATTTTATTTCTCTTTCAAACAATACCAATTAGACTTGGAAAAGGCTATTTTGAAGACTTAAATAAAATCATGTTGAAGTTTATATGGCAAGGTAAAAAAGCGAGAATAAAGTTAAAGCTTTTGCAAGATGCTAGAACTAGAGGAGGTTTTGGCCTGCCTAATTGGGAACTCTATTATCAAGCTGCAAGTTTGATGTGGGTCAAAGAATGGATAACATTAAGAAAACATAGATTGTTGACATTAGAAGGACATGATTTACTGTTGGGCTGGCATGCTTTTTTATGGTACAAGGGAACTAAAACACAGGGGTATTTTAGAAGACATTATATACGGAAGTCTTTGTGGTTAAATTGGGAGAAGATAAAAAAACAATGTTATCTGAAAATTCCAGTTTGGTTATCGACTATTGAAGCATTTTCTTATCCTATGATCTATAAAAAGGAACAAACAGTTAGATATGGGGAATTGTTGGATGAAAAGGGTGGACTTAAATCGATTCAAAACTTAGAGGAACAAGGTATAAGGATGAATTGGTTTTCATATGCGCAAATACACTCAAGATATGATGAAGATTTTAAAATGGAAGGATTCTATGATAAACAGACTGATTTAGATAAGATATTGATGGGTACTGATGAGAAAGTAATTAAAAAATTATATGGTTATTTATTGGGATTTAAGTTAGAGGAAGAACAAGTTAAAGAAACTATGATTGCTTGGGGGAAGAATTTTGGATATGGGATTGATTTAGAGGAATGGCAAAAATTGTGGTCTCAAAATTATAAAATGACAATGTCAACAGCATATAAAGAAAACTTGTATAAGATGTTTTACAGGTGGCACTTCCCCCCGACAAGAATAGCAAGAATGTTCAAGAACAAATCTGAAAAATGTTGGAAATGTCATCAGATACCTGGCTCATACTATCATATGTGGTGGACTTGTGAGGATGCCAGAAAATATTGGACTAAAATTCACATGTGGTTGGAAAAAATGACAAAGAAACACATAGATTTGAAACCAGGGATTTTTTTTATTGGGAATTTTACCTGATATATATAATAAAGACTTGAAATATTTGATTGTAAATGTATTAACAGCGGCTAGGATTGTATTTGCTAAAAATTGGAAGAATGAGAAAATACCATTACAGGAAGAAATTATTAAGAAAATATTGGAATGTGCTGAGATGAGTAGATTGACATTTGAAATTAGAGAGCAAGAAGATAAACAATTTTATGAAATTTGGGATCTTTTTTATCAATGGCTAGATGATAAAATACAATAATAGAACATTAATATTATATCTATAAAGGATTTTTAGGATTGATTTGTTATGATTATACGATTTGTTATAGAATAAATTGTTTAAAGTATTGTTATCTCACAAAGCATGAATGATTAAAAGTATAGTCAAAAATTTTTTTCTTTTTTTTTTCTTTTTTTTTAGTAATAGTAGGATATGGATTGACAATATGAATTGTTATGCAATATAATTGTAATTGACTATAAAATGAATGCACAAAACTGATGAACCAACCGACACACCGGAAGTATATATGAGAGCAGATGTTTTTAATGTTTTGTATGTTATGCGTGTTTGTAGAAAATTAATAAATCTCTTTTCAAAAAAAAAAAGAAGTCGATGTAGATTCCGTCTATTGTTTTGCCCTGATCGAGTTGTGTAGTCCATATGTTTTTGCAGTGTAAGAGTTGCAGATTACAGGATAGTTTTTTTCTGAAAGCAAATTGTTTATTGGAGAGTAGGTTGTTTGTCTTTAAGTGGAGGATAATGGATTGGTTAATAATCGGTTCCATGACTTTACAGGTGATGCAGCACAAGGAGATTGGTCTGTAATTTTCAACTAGGCTGGGGTTTCCCTTTTTGAAGATGGGGATGACCATGGCTTGTGGCCATAGGTTAGGCAAGGAGCTGGTCCTGAAAGATTTTTCAAAGATTATGCTTTGAGGTTCTGCTATGGCTGTGGATAGCTTTTTTAAGAAGTAGGCACATATTCTCTCTGGTCCAATAGATAGAGATGGTTTTAGATTGCATAGTGCATTTTCACCATTGTCTTCTGTAAAATTGATATGTATTAGATCATTGTAGTTTTCTGTGGTTGGGATAGAAAATATTGGGCATGATCCATTGCTGTTTACAAATACTGAGCCAAAAATGTGTTGAAGAGGTTGGCATTAGCCCATGTCACACTGAACCAACGGATGCAAAGAGGATGTAAAATGGACAAAAAAGCTTGCCATCCGTTGGAAAACACGATGTACTCACTGCCTCCGTTTTGCTTCCTCTCTATCCGCCCAGCATCTGTTTATTGATGTTTCATCTGCTCAGAAAGTTTTGGGCTGCCCAAAACTTTTCCGCAGGAAAAGTATCCAGTTTGTCCGTTCTGCATCTGCTACGCATCTGCTAGGCATCCGCTACGCATACGTTACGCATCCGCTGTATCCGCTAGGCATCTGCTACGCATCCGCGCAACTTCATCCACCCACACGTGGGGAGGAAGTGGAACGGATGCAGAACAGATGCAGAACAGATGCCTAGCGGATGCAGCATGTAAACAAAGCGTTTAAAATGGAAAAAAACGTTTGCAGAGGGGACCTATCTCGGATATTAAGGATGTCTAGAGGATGCCTAGAGGATGACTAGAGGATGCAAAGGGACACCTATACTGCCTATAAAATGGGGGAGCAACACATCTGGATCTCACTTTCAGACCAGCAGCCCTGCTGCAGACCTCTGCAGCCTTCATCTGACTCTTCCTCTTCCACAGCATCCAGTCATGTCCACCGTGGATTGCAACAAAGTCCTTTCGGCAGCCACCATCATTCTGCAACACTGCGAAGCCATTTGCAGGCTCTGTGAACTCTACTGCGAGAAGAAAAAGAGGCAGCCAAAAAGAGTCTGGGTAAGAAGATGGTTTACCAGAAGAGCAGAGGACGGACTGTACAACAAGCTGATGGTAGAGATCAGGAACGAAGACACTCGGGCGTTCCAGAACTTCATGAGGATGCCTCCAGCCATGTTTGATGAAGTTGTGCAGCGGCTGACACCCAGGTTGACCAAGGTAAACACCAGCTTCCGGTCCAGCCTGGAACCTGGGCTCAAGGTGGCACTCACTCTGCACCACCTGGCCTCAGGGACCACCTACAGGAGCATGCAGTACGGCTGGAGGGTGCCATACAACACCATCAGCATTGTGGTCAGAGAAGTGGTGCAGGCCATCATTGAAGAATACAAGGAGAAGCTCCTCCAGTACCCCTCCACTGAAGAAGGATGGAAGAAAGTTGCAGAGCAGTGGTATCAGAAGTGGAACTTCCCACACACTGTTGGAGGCATAGATGGGCAGCACGTGGCCTGCAAAGCTCCAACCAAGTTGGGGTCCACTTATTTCAACTACAAGGGCTTCTTTAGCATCATCCTCTTCACCATGCTCGATGCTGACTACAATTTCATGTACATCGATGCTTCAGGCAACGGCTCATCTTCAGATGCCCAGGTATACAACGCCAGTCACCTCAAGAGGGAGCTGGAATGCAACCTCATCGTGGGCTTCCCAGATCCAGAACCCCTGCCCAACGACACACAAGATGTGCCCTACTTCATCGTGGGGGATGACGCCTTCTCCCTCAGAACCTACCTCATGAAGCCCTACACTTCCAGACTCCTCACCCATGAAGAGAGGATCTTCAACTACAGGCTGTCCAGGGCAAGGCGGGTGGTGGAGAACGCCTTTGGCATCCTGGCCAACAGGTTCCAGGTACTTCTCACCACCATGCAGCATTGCCCAGAGACCGTGAGGAGGATCATGGAAGGTTGCTGCATCCTGCACAATCTCATGCGCACCCACTACCCAGTCTTGCAGAACAGGCTTGTGGACCTCCAACAAGGCAATGGGGACATGGAGCCTGGTGAATGGAGGCAAGGGCGAAACCTGATAGACACTCAGGATGTGCAAGGCCCCAACAGAGCTTCACGTGAAGGGAAGAAGCAGCGCAACCTCCTGAGACACTGGTGCAACTCCCCAGCTGGAGCAGTGGAGTGGCAAGACAGGATGGTAAATGCTTAGTGGATGCTTCCTTCCGCCTGTCTCATCACACGGATGAGATTGGGCCATGTATGTTTGGTTGGCCTACAATGAACAGGGCGTTTAATAAAGAGTTTGTTTATGTTGACATGTGTGGATAATTATTACATTATTATTGATAATAAAGGGCCATAGGTGTGGCACCTGGGAGGGTGGACCATACAGTCCCACTATGCTTGCACTGGAGGTTTATCTATCCCACTGCTATCCTAACCCATCCCACAGCTATTACCCATCCCACAGGTATCCTAACCCATCCCAAAGCTATCCTTACCCATCCCACAAGCATGCAAAGGCTTAAACCATTTCTAAAAGTTTCCACCAAGACTTTATTAAAAAAAAGAAATGAAGCAAGTGTGTGAATCATATATATACTTTATTAACAACAAGCTATAAAACAAAAAAGAGTCTCTGGAACTCCTCTTGGTTGCTCAGTCTCATGGGTGAAGGGTCCAGGTGCTGTGGAGGTGGCTGGTGCTGGAGTGCTTTTCATCAGCTCCTCCAGAAGCAGAAGCAGCAGAAGCCCCAACCCCAGAAGAGCGAGCCCGTGCTGCAGAAGCCCCAGCAGTACCAGAGTGAGGGCCAGGGGGCGGGATGGTAGTCCCGTCCCTCTTGCAAGGGCTGGCAGCAGATGGCTGAGGCTTGCTGTGCTTCCGCATGGTTGTGGGGTTGCTGGCTGGCAGGGAGGCTGGCAGGAACCAAGGCTGGTAGGCAGGCATGCACCAAGGATGGCAGGCAGGTAGACAGAAAGGCTGGCAGAAAGGCTGGCAGGCAGGCAGGCACCAAGGCTTGCAGGGAGGCAGGCACCAAGGCTGGCAGGAAGGCAGGCACCAAGGCTGCAGGCAGACCGGCTGGCAGCAAGGCTTGCAGGCAGGCTGGCACCAAGGCTGGCAGAGAGGCTGGCCACAAGGCTGGCAGGGAGGCTGGCAGGGAGGCTGGCAACAAGGCTTGCAGGCAGACATGCAGGTAGGGCAGGCAAGGCAGCCAATCCATCCGGCAGCAGGTCTTTCCTCTGAATGGTGACCTGCTTCCGAGCTGCTTCCATTATATCCGTGGGGCTGACGCAATGCATCCTCCCCGCATGCACAATTAACGCCAGGCATCCATTAGGCTTCCGCTGTGCATTCGCTGTGCATCAGCTGTGCATCTGCTTCATCCACTGTGCATCCACTGTATCCGTGCCGCGTCCGCTTTGCTGAGGTCCCCCGGAAGCCTAGCGGACGTGCCGTCCGCTCCCATCCACTTCCATCCACTGGGCTTCCGTTCCGCATCCGCTTTGCATCCGCCCTGCGTCCTCCCCCATCCGTGTTATCCGCTCCGGTTATGCAAATTTTTGCCCCTTCTGAGAGCGTATAACAACGGATGGAACATTTTGCTCGTCGGTTGTGTCCTTTTTGCATTCGTTGGGCAGTGTGACATGGGCTTTTAATAGTGTCATTGTTGCAGTCTTTACCATTAGGTCCTTTTTTTTTGGGGGGGGGGGATGGACCTTGAGTCTTTTAATTTGTTGTTTACAAAATTGTAGAAAGATGTAAAAATTGTCAAAAATCTATTGTTTGCTCTTGTGTTGTTATGGTTGAAGCTGAAGTATTCATTGACAGGTAGGACATTGCAATGTATGATTTTATGTGCTGTACTTAGATAGGACTGAAGGCAGCATAGTTCTAGGTTTTCTAGGTCTAGAATTTTGAGTCTGTGGCATAAGGTATTCTGCAACGAGTAGAGGAGTAGAGAACTTTTCTTGTGAAATATTTCTGGACTTTCTCAACTGTGTTAATATCAGATATGTAATACTGGTTCCAGACTGATGAGCTGTATTCAAGTATTGGTCTAGCAAATGTTTTATATATATAACTACAATCCATTTAATGTCATATTATTATCAAATCATTATCTGACCGTAACCAATTTATCTCATTTTTTTGAGCAGAATTCAACTATTATATAACTTAGTTCAGTGGTGGCTAACCTTTTTCAGCTCCCGTGCTGATAATTGCATGTGTGCTCGCTTGTGTGCACTCATGTGCCAGCACCCAGAAGATAATGCATGCTGCCCCCTTGCCCCCTGCACATGCACGCCCCCTACACCTGTGCATGTGACCTCCTCACACCCCCTAAGCATGTGCACATGATCCCCTCATGCCCCCTGTGCATGCGTGCATGACTCCCTCACAACCCCTGTGCATGCATTCATGACCCCCTCAAGCCCCCTGCGCATGCATGAATGACCCCTTCACACTCCCTGTGCATGCACGCATGACCCTCTCACACCCCCTTTGCATGCATGCATGACCCCCTCATGTCCCCTATGCATGCATGCATGACCCCCCTCATGTCTCCTGTGCATGCATGCGTGATCCCCCTCATATGCCATGTGTCTGTGCATGTGTGATTCCCCCCTCGTGTGTGATGCATATTTGTATATGCATGCACAACTCCCTCCTTGCACATCACACATTTGCACATGCATGCATGATTACCCCCTTGCCCACCGTGCACCTTTGTGCGTGCATACACAACTCCCTCCTTGCATGCACTGCATCTGTGCTTGTGCATGCTTTTCCCCCTTGCACACAGCACATCTGCACAGGCACGTGTGATCCCATTGTGAGCAGTGCATTCCTGAACATGCACACACATTTCCCATGCACCCCCCTCCACCCCCTGTGCATGCACAACAGATACCCAACAATCAGCTTCCAGGCGGTGACCTGTGCATGCATGCACAGTTGGGGTCATTCTGGACAACCTCTCACATATCAGGGGAAATGGCTCTGTTCCCCAACATGGACCTAGTTTATAATATCATTCATTAAATTAAAAAGGCGTTTTGTTGCTGTTCTGAAAAACAATAAATATGATTTACATTATTTGGCTTTTAATAAATTATGATATGGGTATCCGTTCATTATCATCTTCTTTTAAGGACCCCATAATCCCTTGCAGGGTATAGTCTGACCAACTGAATGGCACAAGCAAGTGTTTTAATGGCTCTCCTTCCTGTCACCAATGCAGAATTTTGTTCAGTAGTTATATTCTCAGTGTACCCAGAGAGAGAATTATCTGCCTCTACCTAGGATCGAACTCCCAACCTCCTGATTGTGAGGCGAAAACTCGACCTCTAGGCCACTGCACCTTCCTGGGCTCTGATGACAATTGGGAATTATTTCTACATTTTCTACAATTTTTACATCTTTCTACAATTTTGTAAGCAACAAACTAAAAGACTCAAGGTCCATCCCACCCCTGAAAGGACCTAATGGTAGAGACTGCAAAAACGACACAATTAAAGCCAACCTCTTTAACACATTCTTTGGCTCAGTATTTGTAAACAGCAATGGATCATGCCCAGTATTTCCTAGCCAAACCACAGAAAACTACAATGATCATAGTATAGTAAAAACATATTGATTTTACAGAAGACAATTTTGAAAAAGCACTATGCAATCTAAAACCATCCCTATCTATTGGACTGGATGGAATATGTGCCTACTTCTTTAAAAAGCTGCCATAGCCGAATCTCTAAGTATAATCTTTGAAAAATCTTTCAGGACCAGCTCC
Source organism: Laticauda colubrina (assembly GCA_015471245.1). NCBI lineage: Eukaryota > Metazoa > Chordata > Lepidosauria > Squamata > Elapidae > Laticauda > Laticauda colubrina. The sequence continues at coordinate 21,314,946 of BLBF01000017.1, forward strand.
TTGCCAAAACTACGGTCACAAAGCATGGTTATCCCCATCTTCAAAAAGGGAGACCCCAGCCTAGTTGAAAATTACAGACCAATCTTTTTATGCTGCGTCACCTGTAAGGTCATGGAATCAATTATTAACCAATCCATTATCCTCCACTTAGAGATAAACAACCTACTCTCTAATAAACAATTTGCTTTCAGGAAAAAAACTATCATGTAATCTGCAACTCTTACACTGCAAAAACATATGGACTACACAACTCGATCAGGGCAAAGCAATGTATGCAATCTACATAGACTTCTATAAAGCATTTGATTCAGTGGTACATGACAAACTACTCCTAAAACTAAAATCTTACAGTACCTCTGGACACATACCTGGATAGAAGCATTCCTGTCAAACAGACAACAAATGTTCAAAATTGGGAGCGTCCTATTAAATTCTGTACCTGTCAACAGTGGTGTCCCCCAAGGCAGTGTTCTAGGACCAACTCTTTTCCTACTCTACATAAATGTGATCATATCAAGAACAACTGCGTTCTATTTGCCAATTATGTAAAGCTATTCAACACCACAGACAATACTGCTACTCTTCAAAAAGATCTTGACTATGTATCAGAATGTCAAACAAATGGCAACTTCAAATTTCAACAAGTAAATTCTCTGTCCTACATATTGGCAAAAAAAAATCAGAAAATAAAATACAGGCTGAATAGTGAAGACCTTGATGATGATACAAACTCTGTCAAGAATCTTGGAGTACTCATCTCTAATGACCTAAGTGCTAGAGCCTACTGTAACTACATAGCCAAAAAGGCGTTAAGAGTTGTTAACCTAATCTTATGTAGCTTTTTCTCTGGTAATATTACACTAATAACTACCGTGTTTCTCACAAAATAAGGCCAGGCCTTATTTTTTTTTGACCCCTGAAAAAATGACTATGCCGTCTTTTCACGGGTGTCTTAATTTTCTCCCCTGTCTAGAGTGGCCCATATGCACGTACCTCGCCGCGAGGCTGCTTCTATCGGCAGACGAAACCTCCCTGAAGGCAGAGTCCCCAGCTGCTTCAGTACATGGTGTGGCTGCCCATGTCCCCTTATCTTTAGGCTGTCTCTTTTGGGCCATGGAAGCTCCCCAAATGCAGTCAACAGCCACTTTGATCGGCCGGTAGAAGCCGCCTCGGGGTGACCGCACACACACACACACACACACACACACACACACACACACACTCCCCTTGCCCCGAGGCTGCTTCTACCGGCCGATCAAAGTGGCTGGTGATTGCATTTGGAGAGCTTCCATCGCCCAAAGGAGACTGCCTAAAGGTGAGGGGACATGGGCAGCCATGCCTCGACTTGAAGAGGCTGGGGACTCTGCCTTCAAGGGAGCTTTCATCTGCCAATTGAAGCGGCCTTGTAGTTAGGGGAGTGTGTGTGTGTGTGTGCGCTCGCCCCAAGGCTGCTTCTACCAGCTGATCAAAGTGGCTGGTGACTGCATTTGGGGAGCTTCTACCGTCCGAAAGAGACTGCCAAAAGGCAAGGGGACACGGGTAGCTATACCATGCCCTGAAGCGGCTGGGGACTCTGCCTTCAGGGAGCTTCTATCGGCTATTGCGGTATTCTAGCCTAGGCTACCTGCAGGGTACTCCTAAAGGCAAGTTTTCTCCCCATCCCCCCCGCCCTTCCCCCGCCCATTTCTCTTCACCTCATGTAGTTCTAATGAACAATGTGAGAAATGGTGGGGAAAAGCATGGTTGAAATAGGCTTAAATTTTGGGGGTGGGGCTTAATTTAACCTCATGCCTAGAAATCATGCTGGGCCTTCCTATTGGTGGAGGCCGTATTGTTGGAGAAACATGGTAGAGCATATAAAACATTTGCTAGACCAATACTTGAATACAGTCATCAGTCTGGAACCCACATTACGTATCTGATATTAACACAGTTGAGAAAGTCCAGAAATATTTCACAAGAAGAGTTCTCCACTCCTCTACTCATTGCAGAATACCTTATGCCACCAGACTCTAAATTCTACACCTAGAAAACCTAGAACTACGTCGCCTTCGGTCCGAACTAAGTATAGTATATAAAATCATACAATGCAATGTCCTACCTGTCAATGAATACTTCAGCTTCAACCATAACAACACAAGAGCAAACAATAGATACAAATTCAAGGTTAATTGCACCAAACTTGATTGCAGGAAATACAACTTCAGCAACAGAGTGGTCAATGATTGGAATACTCTACCTGATTCTGTGGTTTCTTCCCCAAACCCCAAAAACTTTAACCTTAGACTGTCTACTATTGACCTCACCCTTTTCCTCAGAGGTCTCTAGGGGACGTGCATATGCGCACCAACGTGCCTACCATCCCTTTCCTATTGTTTCTTTTGCTTCTTTTTTATTTTTCTTATATGTATCCATGTATTCATAACTATGTTATTATTTATATCTATTATCTTTTAAGCAATTGACATAAATAAATAAATAAATAAATAAATAAATAAATAATAAAATTGTTTCCATTAAGCAATGCACCCATTAACTGCTATATCATGTCAGTGCATTGCTTGGTGATGGCAATCCCAGCAGTCCTGGTTGCCATGGGACCTCAGGTCATGTGGGTCATCAAGTGCCAGAGTCTCAGGTATGGTATGTAGATGGTTGTACAGGTGCCACAGAGTGATGGCATGAGGAGGTGCTAGGGAGTGCAGGCAGGCCAGTGAGGACAGCGGGCAGGGCCTGGCAACATGGAATAATGGGAAATGGCCACAGGCAGTCATTGGACAGTTTGTGCAAGACAGTGAGGTCTAGAAGGGTCAGGATGCTAAGGGTAGGTCTACAGAGTGTGGGTATACCAATGGAGTCTGCAGGCAGGCCAGTGAATTCAGTCTAGTGGGAGCCAGGGGTAAGGCATCCCGTGGGCAGTTCTAAAAAGAATGGGTGAACTCATAATGACTGCGCTCTGGACAGTGAGCCTAGGGCCAGAGGGGTCACAGGTTGTCTCATCCAGCTGACATTGTTTGTGTCTATTAGGTGCCTCCTACAGGGCTGCTTCTATTTCCATTCATTTCATATCTTTCAGAATAACCTTACATAATACATTCACAACAGAGACCAGCAGTATGGATTCCATAATGTCTGTTTCATAAATTGGCTCATTCCAGAAAGGTTAGTCTGCATGAATCCCAGTGATTTCATTGGACTTTTAAAAAAATGTGTTTGCATTTCTACCAAGCAAATCAATATGAGAAACTGATTTGGTATGACTGAAACCTATGTGGGTGACATGGATTACTTGTAGAAGATCCATTCCAGCTTGTCAATCATGGAGAACAAAATTGCAGGTCATGAGAAAAATAATGTGTTTATATGTGTATGTGTATGCATGTGTGTGTACATATATGCATATGTGTTTGTGTGTGTATATATACAAACACACACATAAACACACACACACACAGAGAGAGAGAATAACAGAATTGGAAGGAATCTTAGAACTGGAAGAGATCTCAGTCCATCCCTGCTTAAGCAGGAAAACCTGTACCATTTCAAATGAATGCCTGTCCAATTTCTTCTTAAAATTTTCTAATGATGGTATACTGGTAGTTGACACTTCTTCCTTGTGACAGCCCCTCAAATATTCTAGCTTATATTTAAGTGATTGTCCACTAGGACTCACAGATTCCTCTCACAGTTACTGCTATTGAGTCAGGTACCACTAATCTACTGCCTATTCTGTACTATGCATTTGTTTTTTTCGGCTCTAAGCATAAAACCTTACTATAGATAGAATCAAGTATTCAAGTCTGTTGAGAGCCTTCAATATCTTAAACCTATCTTCTTGGGTTCTGCATCCAGCTTGGTGTCTGTTGAGGTAATTCCCCGATAGGAGAATGAGCACACACAGGGAGACATAGTGAGAGTGGTGAAGAATAACACACAAGTAGCACATAGCTACACTGGATAGTAAAATGTAGGTTTTTACTTCCAATAAATGTTTAAGCAAAGTCCAAACAAGCAGTCCAAGTCATTCACAGTTAAAGCAGTCAATTTTCAGTCCAGGGATAATCCAAATAACAAAGCCCAGAATCAAAAACAGTTCAGTAAAAGACTTACATCAAATCCAAGATGAACTATGATCAGTAACACTCAATAGGAATGGCAACACTCTCCAGAGCAACAGAACAGAACAAGACTAAACAACCCAGGTTTCTGGCTCCATCTTATGGCCATTTGAGGAACCACACCCAATTAAAGTTTTAGCATTCTCTAATGGCGAGGTCCCACTGGCCGACGGACGCAAAACGTATGCATAAAGGACACAGCGGATGAGAAAAATACATCCGTTGTCATCCGCTCCCAAAAGTGGTGAAAATTTGCATAAACAGAACGGAAAAGAATGGAAAAGAATGGAAAAGAATGGACGTGGGTAGTATGTAGTGGGTATGTTAAATGGATGTTCATAGGAAGCCTAGCAGATGTATATCGGATGCAAACCGTTCACTATGCATTCTTTCTATTTCTGTGCTACTAACGCTGTGTAGACGTTCCGTGTACCTTTTGTTTCCTCCCTCTTTCCGTTTTCAGCTGCAGTGGATGTGAGTGCGAGGATGCCCAGAGGATGCAGAGAGGATACAGCGGAGGTTTAACGGATGATAAACGGACATAGAACGTTTGTTGCTTGGATGTCACAGATTTACATCGTACACAGTGAAAAGTTAATCCGTTCAGAAAGTTTTGTGCAGCTCAAAACTTCTTGGGCAGATGAAATCTCAGTGGACGGATGCTTGACGGAGAGAGTGTATGAAACAGGTATGCAATGAGTACACAAAGGATGCATAGCATTTTCCAACAGATGGCAAGCTTTTTTTAAATGTTTCACATCCTCTTTGCATCCGTTAGTGCAGTGGGACAGGGGCTTTAAAGAAACAGTATTAAAATGTCTATCCTGGTTTATATATTTTCCAAACCAACTCACTGTTAGGGGACTTACATTCCTAACAGTGTCATCTTCAAATTTGATGAGTTCCTCTTCTATCCCCTCATTTAAATCATTTAGTGAAGGGATGTAAATCATTTATAAAGATGTTGAAGAGTATTGTACCTGAGACAGAACCTTGGGATACTACACACTGAGTGCATTTTGTTAGCCAGTTACAAATCCATCTGGTGGTGATGCTATCTATCCCACATTTTCTATCTTATCAAGAAATTGGTTGTGTTCTATATTGTCAAATGCCTAACTGAAGTCCAATTGTAATATACCACAGCATTTTACTGGTCCACAAATTTAGTCACACTGTAAAAGAATGAAATAAATTTTGTTTGGCATGAGCTGTTTCTTCCAAACCCATGTTGGCTCCTGGTGACAACTTTGCTTGCTTCTAGATGTTTACAGATCTGTTGCTTAATTATCTTTTCCAGTATCTGCATATGTATTGACGTCAGGCTGATTGGTCTGCAGTTTCCTGGATCCATTTTTCCTCATTTTTGAAAATGGGAATCATACCAGCTCTTTTCCAATCCCGTGGTAGTTCCCAGTGCCACATGACCTTTGAAAGACATGGTTAAGTGGTGGTAATGTGTGTGTGTGTGTGTTTGCATACATCCATCATTTTGCCTATGTATAAAACACATACATTCAAGTAAATAACCTTTCAAAAATTTTCCTGCGAGCAAAACTATGTACCAAGTCTCACTTATGTCAAATTCTTGACCACAGATAAACAGTCTGATTTGTATCAACTGCAGATATGTGGAACTGTACATAATGGAACCAGCTGTATTTTTCTTTATCCAAATAGAACTGGGTTTTTGAAGACAAGAAAAGAAGCATAGAAAATTCCTTACTTCCTTAGAGATAATAGATGGCAAAAGTTGTTTTTGACATGTGTTCAAATATGAGACTAGTAAAAAGGTATTAAAATATTTAAATGTGGCATACAAGGGAGAACTAGAAAAGCTATTAGTACAGAACAGACCTTTCCTAGTACTTTGTCCTATTAATGTTACATGTGCTAGTGTATTTATGGCAGAACATCTTTTGGATATTTTTAAGCAGGAGAAAAATAACATGCAGAAAAGCAAGTGCACTGAAACAGAAGGAATAAGACAAGGACATACACTGTATGTTGTCTGAATTGGAAGGAATGGGGAAAATGCACACAGCCAACATAATACTTCACAAGATATTTCTGTTGAATCAGCATCCTTTTCATAAATCACCTCTTTGATAATAAAACGATGCTTCTAAATGTCTCATAAAATGAACCTTCTGGTTAGAACAGTACTTCTTCCTACTTTGCAAACTTCACTACTATATTTTTGGCATGGATTGTAAGTCCCGCATTCAGAAATGAAGATGAGAAAATAAATCCATAATTTCAGATTGTGTTCTCTGTTCACTGCTTACAGCATGAGTTGCAGTGGTAGGATTAAAAAAAAAATTACTACTGGTTCTGTGGGCATGGCTTGGTGGGCATGGCTTGGTGGGCATGGCTTGGTGAGTGTGGCAGGGGATGGATATTGTAAAATTTCCATTCCCTCCCCATTCCTGGGGGAAGGTTATTGCAAATCCCATTCCCTCCTTACCTCACTAACCTGATTTCCATCTCCGTTTTCCTGTGCAGGGCAACAAAAAGAAACCCAGCTGATCTGCAGAGAATAGATAGGGGTGGAACCAGTCAGAGGTGGTATTCCAAACTACTCAAAATTTCCACTACCAGTTCTCCAGAACTGGTCAAAACCTGCTGAATACCACTTTTGATGAGGTGCTATCAGAATCGCTGATTATTCCAACATATATTCTCACAGTGGCTAAACAGATATATTTTGGGTACTCATAGCAGCAAATGATTCCCCTGCAGTTGTTCTTCAACACAGATTGCTTGCCACTCTAAAGGCCCAGTCCCACTGCACTTACGGATGCAAAGAGGATGAAAAACGTTAAAAAAAGCTTGCCATTCATTGGAAAACGCTAGGTCCAGACCCCCTTCCCAATGACACACAAGATGAGCCCTATTTCATTGTTGGTGATGATGCGTTCTCCCTCAGAACCTACCTCATGAAGCCGTACAGTTCAAGATACCTCACCCATGAAAAGAGGATCTTCAACTACAGGCTGTCCAGGGCAAGACAGGTGGTGGAGAACGTCTTCGGCATCCTGGCCAACAAGTTCCAGATACTTCTCACCACCATGCAGCATGACCCACAGACTGTGAGGAGGTTCGTGGAAGCTTGCTGCATCCTGCACAATCTCATGTGCACCCACTACCCAATGTTGCAGAACAGACTTGTCGACCATCAACAAGGGAATGGGGACATGGAGCCTGGTGAATGGAGGCAAGGACATAACCTGATAGACACTGGATGTACAAGGCCCCAACAGAGCTTCATGTGAAGGGAAGAAGCAGTGCAACCTCCTGAAACACTGGTCCAACTCCCCAGCTGGAGCAGTGGAGTGGCAAGACAGGATGATAGATGATTAATGGATGCTTCCTTGAGACTGTTGCATAACACTGATGAGATTGTGCCATGTATGTTGAGTGGTCCTACAATGAATAGGGCATTAATAAAGAGCTTTGTTTATTTTAAAATGTGTTGATCAATAAATAAATTGTTATTGATAATAAAGGTCCATATGTGTGGCAGCTGGGATGGTGGATCATACATTCCCACTATGGTTGCACTGGAAGTTTATCTATCCCACAGCTATCCTTATCTATCCCACAAGCATGCAAAGGCTTAACTATTTTTTCAAAGTTTTTACCAACACTTTATTAAGTAAACAAAATGAACCAAGTAAACTTTATTAAGTGTCTTAAGCAAAGATAAACTTTATTAAACAAGTAAACAATTCAGTTTTTGAGACTATTCTGAGTCAGAATAGACTATTCTGCGTGTGTGAATAGTCTGCATCCTTTTATATTCATGGAGAGGACACAATTCATACCCCCGCATGCACAATGAACGCTTTGCATCTGATATACATCCACACGGTATCCCCTTTGTTTCCTACAGGCGTACGTTATACATCCACTTCATCTACTATGCATCCGTCCCTTCCGCTATGCATCCGCTTCGAAATTCTACCCCGGAACCCCTTTGGAGGTGTCATCTGCTTCCATCCGCTTTCAACCGCTAGGCTTCCGATGCACATCCATTTAACATCCCCGCTACATACTACCCACGTCCGTTCTTTTCTGTTCTGTTTATGCAAATTTTCACTAATTTTTGGAGCGGATGAAAATTGATGGAGCCACCCCCGAAATTTTGCTCATCCGCTGTGTCCTTTATGCATATGTTTTGCGTCCATCGGCCAGTAGGACTGGGCCGTAGCTAGTACTGATTTTTCAAGGTGAGCAGTCCTTAATAGGTCTGACTTTCCTGAATTCTTCCAATACCCTTTAAAATTTTTCCAAGTAGGTGATCATCAACTTGCATAATTTTAATGAATTTCACAAGTTTCATAATTTTAATGAATTTCACTACTCAGTGGTTTAAACTGTTATGTCATTAATGACCAAAATCTCTCAGTCGTTGACAATTAAAAACAAACAAGAAAAATCAAACTAAAATCAAATGTTAACAGCAGTTAAAAGGCAATTAGAACAAACAAGTAGTATAAGTTGAATTAATAATTAAAGTTAACAGTTCAAATCAGCAGTTAAACAGTATGAAAGTGTTTTAAGGGCCTTTTAACAAGCTAATAATGATGTCAGGCCCCCTCGATTCATGGAATGCATGAGAGAATGCATTCCAAGAGGCAGCCTAAGGACAGAGAAAACTCAGTCCTAATTTACAGCCAAAGGCGCTTGCAACAAGCAAACAGAACTTCCTTATTTAATAGGGGTTCAGAAAGAAGTAGGACCTTTTTTATAAGCCATGCTGATTTTAAAGTTAATGACTTTTGTATTTTGCCTAGGGGGAGGGGGACAATCAATTCAGTGTTTGAAAGATAGGTTTAATGTTATATTTTCCGTCTTCTTAAGACTATCTTGGATACTACATTTTCTACCAGATTCAGAGTAGACAAGGCAGTTCTGCATTAGTATATTGCTGTAGGCAAACCTGGATATAGGCAAACATTGCTATAGCATAGATATTTATTTATCTGATTTATTGTTTTATTTCACTTTTCCACAATAGCCACTTTTTACTGCATTTTTAAACAAATGTTGTAGCTATAATATCACCCTCGGCTTACGTCAAATGCATAATATTGTACCTCTTAATGAGGCATAGATTAAAAACTCATTTTAATCATCTATCAATTAGTCCAAGTCAATATCCCCACAATATCCCCATCCTATTTTTCCATATCATGATAATTTCCCCAATTTTTAATGTTGGATTTCCCATAGTCAATTAAGCATGGGGAAAGGATTATTTTTTTTTTTCCATTAGACATCTTTCTCGCAGACATAATTGTTTCCAAAGAGTTCTATTGTATTTAGACCCTAATACTGTTCATCTAATCAAAAGTGCCATGTTTGGTGTATATATTACAATATTCTCCAAATTGGAAAATACATTTTGGCTTCTAGTAATTAATAATTAACAATTGGAGATTTTATAATATAACTACAGATTTGAAAATTAAATCCTCCCTTATTCACTGATATTTTCATGTTCTGTAAAGATATTCCGAGAATTGAAAAACCCCATGAACATTTTAAGCTAAGTTTATTTTTTGAAAATATTGCCCAGATATCTGAGTGAGGTTTAATGATTCCCTTCTATCCATAACTGAAGAAATCTCCTTATATATATTTATTTGTATGACATGTTACTGAGATATATCTTTTGGAATGCACATGCCTAACTATCTAGTGGCTATGGCTATAATATCAATAATTTAATGGCTATAATATAAATAATATGAAATTGATATTCCTTGAAAGGATAGGTAAATTAACCATTTTCACTTATTGATATCAGTTTAAACCAGTTAATAGACTATCCTGATGTCTGTCATTTGCATGAACACTGGAATGGTAGAGTGACATTTAGAAATAAACAGAATAATGTCAACCTCTTGTGTGGACTTAAGCAATGTTTATCTGCTCATTGCCTTGGTAACATATCTTTCTTCTCTCTGTTGAGGTCATCCTCTGTACTTCTCTACTCATGGAAAACTCTGCACCCAGCTATGTGGGGAGCCTAGCAACTACCAGAACTGATTAAAAAAACTCCCAAGAGAAAGTTTATAGGTGAACAAGTGGTAACAGGCCAGTATCCTGGAATTATGCTGTGCTGTAAACAAATGCAATTAGTTATGATGGCCATCTGTAAACTATGAAGATTGAATTGAAGTTCATTTCTAAGAAAATTATATTAGGTCTGCCTTGCCTTTTTGATTTTGAAGAAACAGCTTTTCTTCAGATTCATCATTAAGGCACAGCTAGAATGGTTCCACATCAAGCCCTAGATCTCATTTACTTGAGTGACCACCAAAACACAAATGTCATTTTTCCTGCAGAAGAAAAGAGGTGAAATATGAACTTCATGCAGTATGTTTGGGAACTGAATTTAATTTATTCTTTACTGATAACATTTGCTTTAATGCTTAATAAAGTTGTATTCATATTTTGTTAACTATTTTTATGCTTCATCACGTAGTTAGCCAGATGTTCAGACTGGATTTGTCATTCCCATCTACCTATTGAGGTCTTCCCAAGGAGCTAGGAGAAGCAGATGTAATGTTTTATGGCCTGAAAGGTAATGTCACAGGAAGCTGTTCCAAATAAAGCTGCTTTTTGCAATTGACTGCTGGTAATTTATTATTATTTATTAAATGTTCATACTATAGTAGTTATACTATACAATTTCTATGGATATCTGTTGGTAGATATATCCTTCTGGGTTCAGTTCCAAGGAGGAAAAAAGACATTGGAAACATGGAGGCTATTTTGAAAGTTGTTTTAATGGTAGAAAACCACAAGGTTTAAAGCTCGAAAGAAGGATGATCACATGCTCCAAGGTGAAGGAAAACAGAAAAAGGGGCCGGGCAAGATGCTGAGAGACACTTATATACCCTCTATTGGGCCCTACCTCAAGCCCCTGTCATACTGCACCAATGGATGCAAAGAGGATGTAAAATGGACAAAAAAGCTTGCCATCCGTTGGAAAATGCGATGTACTCACTGCCTCCGTTTTGCTTCCTCTCTATCCGTCCAGCATCCATTTATTGACGTTTCATCCACTCAGAAAGTTTTGAGCTGCTCAAAACTTTTGCGTGGAAAATGTATCCAATTCGTCCATTCTGCGTCCGCTACGCAACCGCTAGGCATCCGTTCTTCATCCGTTACGCATCTGCTATATCCGCTAGGCATCCGTTCTGCATCCGCACAACTCGCATCCGCTCGGACGCAGGGAGGAAGCGGAACGGACGCGGAACAGATGCAGAATGGATGCCGAGCGGATGCAGCATGGAAACAAAGCATTTAAAACGGAAAAAACCTTCGCAGAGGGGACCTATCTCGGATATTAAGGATGTTTAGAGGATGCCTAGAGGATGCTTAGAGGATGCCTAGAGGATGCCTAGAGGATGCTTAGAGGATGCAAAGGGACACCTATATTGCCTATAAAAAGGGGGAGCAACACATCTGGATCTCACTTTCAGACCAGCAGCCCTGCTGCAGACCTCTGCAGCCTTCATCTGCCTCTTCCTCTTCCACAGCACCCAGTCATGTCCACCGTGGATCGTAACACAGTCCTTTTGGCAGCCACCATCCTTCTGAAACAGTGCGAAGCCATCTACAGGCTCTGTGAATTCTACTACGGGAAGAAAAGGAGGCGGCCAAGAAGCGTCTGGGTCCGAAGATGGATCGGGAGAAGAGCAGATGATGGACTGTACAACAAGCTGATGGTGGAGCTCAGGAACAAAGACACTCAGGCATTCCAGAACTTCATGAGGATGCCTCCAGCCATGTTTGACGAAGTTGTGCAGCGGCTGACACCCAGGTTGACCAAGGCAAACACCAACTTCCGGCCCAGCCTGGAACCTGGGCTCAAGGTGGCACTCACTCTGCGCCACCTGGCCTCAGGGACTACCTACAGGAGCATGTAGTACGGCTAGTTGGTGCCACACAACACCATCAGCATTGTGGTCAGAGAAGTGGTGCAGGCCATCATCGAAGAATACCTGCAGGAGCTCCTCCAGTGCCCCTCCACTGATGAAGGATGGAAGAAAGTTGCAGAGCAGTGGTATCAGAGGTGGAACTTTCCACACACCATTGGAGCCATAGATGGCAAGCACGTGGCCTGCAAAGCACCACCCAAGTTGGGCTCCACTTATTTCAACTACAAGGGCTTCTTCAGCATCGTCCTCTTTGCCATGGTCGATGCTGACTACAAGTTCATGTACATCGATGCTTCAGGCAGCGGCTCATGTTTGACGAAGGTATACAACGCCAGTGATCTCAAGGAGGGGCTGGAAGGCAACCTCATCATGGGCTTCCCAGATCCAGACTCCCTGCCCAACGACACACAAGATGTACCCTACTTCATCGTGGGGGATGATGCCTTCTCCCTCAGAACCTCCCTCATGAAGCCCTACACTTCCAGACTCCTCACCCGTGAAGAGAGGATCTTCAACTACAGGCTGTCCAGGGCAAGGCGGGTGGTGGAGAACGCCTTTGGCATCCTGGCGAACAGGTTCCAGGTACTTCTCACCAACATGCAGCATTGCCCAGAGACCGTGAGGAGGATCGTGGAAGCTTGCTGCATCCTGCACAATCTCATGCGCACCCGCTACCCAGTCTTGCAGAACAGGCTCGTGGACCTCCAGCAAGGCAATGGGGACATGGAGCCTGGAGAATGGAGGCAAGGGCAAAACCTGATAGACACTGAGGATGTTCAAGGCCCCAACAGAGCCTCACGTGAAGGGAAGAAGCAGCGCAACCTCCTGAGACACTGGTGCAACTCCCCAGCTGGAGCAGTGGAGTGGCAAGACAGGATGATAGATGATTAATGGGTGCTTCCTTCAGCCTGTCTCATCACACGGATGAGATTGGGCCATGTATGCTGGGTGGGCCTACAATGAACAGGGCATTTAATAAAGAGTTGTGTTTATGTTCAAATGTGTGGATCAATGCTTACTAATGAAGGGCCAAAGGTGTGGCACCTGGGAGGGTGGACCATACAGTCCCACTATGCTTGCACTGGAGGTTTATCTATCCCACAGCTATCTTACCCATCCCAAAGGTATCCCTGCCCACCCCACTGCTATCTTAACCCATCCCACAAGCATGCAAAGGCTTAAACCAATTCTAAAAGTTTCCACCAAGACTTTATTACAAAAAAAGAAATGAAGCAAGTGTGTGAATCAAAGATAAACTTTATGGAACAACAAGCTGTAAAACAAAAGTGTCCAAATAAAGTCCACAGGTAGCCAGTTACCCAGTCTCTGGCACTCCTATTGGTCACTTGGAGGTGTGCCCAGTCTAAGGGGTGAAGGGTCCAGGTGCTGTGGAGGTGGCTGCTGCTGGAGTGCTGGTCTGTATCGTCATTGGGGTGCCTGGCCCCGAGGGGACAACAAGGGACGGTGTGTTGAGGAAGCTCTCAGACAGCTGGCTCAGACCCGAGATGCTGAGAGGTCCTTCCTCCATGCCATGGGGTGTCAGCCCCAGTACCGACGACAGATGTACTGAGGCCGGGCTTGGCTGTGGGATGGAGGAAGGAGTAGTGTAGTGGGTCTGTCTGGTCTGTAGCTGGGTGAGGACTGGTATCGGTGGCATCGGTGGCATCAGTGGAACCGGTGGCAACGGTGTCGTCCGATGACTCTGTGCCTGGACTGGGAAGGGCTGCTGCCTGTGCTGCTGGATCTCCTGGTAGCCGTAGCCCTGGTAGGTGAGGGGCTGTGGGAAGCCTTGGAATGGGAGGGACATCACCTGGAGTGGAGGAGCAGACCTGGACTGGGTGGGAGCAGGTTCCTATGGATCTGGAGGGTTGTGAAGCAGCTCAGTGATCCGGTCCTTCACCACCTGGTACTTGAGGGTCTGGTTGACATAGGTGAGGAAGGGCTTGCGGTTGGAGGATGAGGAGTCAGTGCTGACCAGCTGAGAGAGGAGATCTATACTGGTGCGGATGGTGTCCCTGATCTCCAGCAGGACAGTGTGGCTCTGCCCCTCCTGCTGTCTGGCTCTCTGCCTCTCTGTCGAGGCGGAGCTGGGTGTGTGTGGATGCAGCTAGGACTGTGGTGGACTCGATGTCTCCTTTCTCCCACCACACCAGGGAGTCCTCCACGTGCTCCACCATGGTTACAACAGTCCGCGGGTTCTCCGCCGTGGCACGCTCCCCCGAAACCTGCCTGGAGACAGGGACTGACTCTCGGCCGGACAAGGACTGGGTCTTAGCAGGCTGCCGGAGAGAGAGGGTAGACAGAGGGGCTCCTGGTGCTCCTCGGTGGTGGATCTCACCCTCCAGGAAGCTGCACCTGGCCATGACGTAGGTCTCTCTGTCCGTCAGCTTAACCGTGGCCTGGCCAGATTTCTTCAGGTGCAGCTTCCCGTACCAGGTGTGCATATGTTTCCACCAGCCGAGGAGCACCTCCCATATTCTCCGCCCTCTCTCTCCAAGCAGCCTGATTCCTTTTGGTGACCCTGTACAGCCGGTGTCCCTTCAGCCACAGATAGTCATTCTCTCTCAGCCACTCCAGCACCTCATCCTCGTGTTCTTTCTCAATGGAGTATTGCCTCCTCTCCCGTTCCCGCATATGCCCCTTCCTCCCTTTTCCAGGACCAGATGGGCCCTCATCAGAGGGGCTCCCAGGTGGTAGGGGCTACTCCTCCACACCACCACCAGCAGCAGCACCAGCAGGATCATCATCATCATCATCAGCAGCAGCAGCAGCAGGATCATAATCAGCATCATCATCATCAGCAGCAGCAGCAGCAGGATCATCATCATCATCACCATCATCATCACCATCAGCAGCAGCAGCAGCAGCAGCAGCAGGACCAGGATCAGCAGCAGCAGAGTAAGCACCAGGAGCCCCAGCAGCACCAGCAGCACCAGCACCAGCAGCACCAGCAGCACCAGCAGCACCAGCACCAGCAGTACCAGCAGGACCAGGAGCACGAGCAGGACGAGCAGGACGAGGAAGACCAGGAGCACGAGCAGTACGAGCAATACGACCAAGTCCAGGAGCACGAGTAGGACGAGCAGGACCAGCAGGACCAGGAGCAGCTTCAGCAGAGTACGCAGCAGCAGAAGCACCACCGCCAGGAGCAACTTCAGCAGAGTACGCAGCAGCAGAAGCACCACTGCCAGGAGCAGCTTCAGCAGAAGCTCCAGCACCAGAAGAGCGAGCCCGAGCAGCAGAAGCCCCAGCAGAAGCAGAGTCAGGGATAAGGGGTGGGAGTGTGGCCCTGTCCCTCTTGGCAGGGATGGCGGCAGGTTGCTGAGACTTTCGCTTCTTCCCCATGGTTGTGGGGTTGCTGGCTGGCAGGGGGGCTGGCAGGGAGGCTGGCAGGGAGGCTGGCAGGCACCAAGGCTTGCAGGCAGGCTGGCACCAAGGCTGGCAGGAAGGCTGGCACCAAGGCTGGCAGGAGGCCTTGCAGGAAGGCTGGCAGGAAGCCTGGCAGGAAGGCAGGCAGGCACCAAGGCTGGCAGGCAGACTGGCTGGCAGGGAGGCTGGAGGGCAGACTGGCAGCAAGGCTGACAGGCAGGCAGAGAGTAAGGCTGGCAGGGAGGCTGGCCAGGAGGCTTGTAGGCAGGCTGGCAGGAAGGCTGGCAGCAAGGCTTGCAGGCAGGCATGCAGGCAGGGCAGGCAAGGACTCGATGTATCCTGCAGCAGGTCTTTCCTCCGAATGCTGGCCACGTGCGAGCTGCTTCCCTTTATATCCGCGTTTATATTGCGTTTATATACGCAATGCATCCCCCCCACATGCGCAATTAACACCAGGCATCCATTAGGCTTCCGCTGTGCATCCGCTAGGCTTCTGCTCTGCATCCGCTTCATCCGCTGTGCATCCGCTGTGTATCCGCTCTTTCCATTCCGTGTCTGCTTTGCTGAGGCCCCCCGGAAGCCTTGTGGATGTGCCATCCGCTCCCATCCACTTCCATCCGCTGGGCTTCCGTTCCGCATCTGCTTTCCATCTGCTCTGCGTCCTCCCCGCGTCCGTGTTATCCGCTCCGGTTATTCAATTTTTGCCCCTTTTGAGAGCGGATAACAATGGATGGAACATTTTGGTCATCCGTTGTGTCCGTTTTGCATCCGTTGGGCAGTGTGACAGGGCCTTTAATGTTTCCTGTTCCTGTGCAAGAAATGTATCCCATTGGCTGTCAGACTCCCAGGGGTGAGGGTCTTGCCTAACTTTGTAGGCTTTCCTGAGTTCCAGGTTTGGTTGAGCCTTGCTGGATGATGATGCTCTTGGACAATTGTTATATCTTTACCTGGAGATCTTTGTTATATAAAGTATTCTGGCCCAGGCCTTAATGGCCCACCCATTAACTAAGGCCTGGGTGAGTTTCTGCTCTTGAGTTTCTACTCTTTTTAGGGGAAATATTCTGCCTTTTTAATATTTCCTAGGATACTTCAATTTTCTAGGAGAGGTGTGGGTGCTAATTTCCTACACGTGTTTATATCCTTATATCCAGAATGGAACTTGCAATGCAATGACTTAATGCTGCTTCTATCAGTTTACCCCTGTGTTCTACCTTTGGGGATGACTCTCATTCTTGCTAGCAGAAATTTTTAACTTCTCAGGCATACTTTTAATTTTAGATGTTAGCAATTGTACCTGAAGACTTTATTGTTGTTGTTGGTGGTGGTGTTGTTGTTAATGTTGCAGCTTCTTTCAAGCAAAAACATATTGTCCTGTGCTTATTCTAAGGATGAATGGCATTACTGGCAGACAATAGTTAAGTCAAAAGTTAATAGTCTGGCATATTTAGCAATAGCTGCTTATCTTAATAATAATTGAGGTTCCCTGAGAAAATGGTAGAGATGCTGTTCAAAGCTGTGGTATTATCTAATTGGAACTTTTTATTAAAATAGAGATCATGTTCATACTTTCTCAGAGGAAAGCAGGAAACAATATATATAAAATTAACAACTGAAATCTAATAACAAAGCTGTACTGTTGGTATATCATTGTGAATAGTAGGATGGACACATAGAGCATGAAGATTCTGAATCTTTGAATGAATACCTCCACTACATTTCCATTCCCCACCCACCCCCAAAACGAAATAATATCAGCCATACCAGAATAGAATCATAATGTCTTATTTGCAAGATTCTCAGCCATATATTATGTATTTATTTCAAGAAACTCTAGCTTTCTTTTCCTTTCTTCTTAATTTCATTACCTTATTTATCCCTAAGCATCTTTAACTCATATGAAAGTCCATTAATCTCCTGAAATAGTGAAAAAACATATTTTTGAGAAAAGAATGTCAGTAGTTTTTAGGATAACCCATCATGTTTTGAGGTATGCATAAGAGACACATGCTAAAAGTAGAAAATACAAAATACAAAATTTCAAGATTTATTTATTGCAGTTTCATAATCCTTTTTGGGGAAAAAAAGCAGCTGCAACATAGTTTTAGTTTCTCTATCATATCAATTTCCACTCAAATAACAAGAAGAGAGGCCCTGGAAAAGATAAGTGGATCTGTTTGCCATATCATTAAACCAATCATAATAGCTTCTGATTTAGAAAGTTATAATGGGGAGCATTAGTTAGCTAAAATTGATGGATCAAGGGCTGGTATTTACAGATGTTACTAAGAACTTCCCATTTTTCTCTTATTCTTTGAGCTCTAATCTTACCATTGTGTATTAATCAAGATTTTAACATTAAATGATATTTTAGAAGTTCATAATAATGTGTAGGAGACATAGCTTAACAAGAAATTATTTATAATCATTGGTCTTTTTTAAAAACAAAAAAAGGTTCCCAAACACCTGAATTTCTCAGAAAGATTGTAAAACATACCATCTCTGGAAATAAAATAGTTTTAACATACTTCCTCGTCCCACTGAATGAAACATGAAACCATTTAACAGTTCTTATTGGTTATCTTATCTGTTTTGTTTTTCTTGCCAAACTATGTCTAAAAGTAATTTTTATTACCTGTAGGAATTAAGGTAAAAAATTCTCAGATTAAGTCCTTTTAAGTGCTTTCCCACTCAACTATGAACCAAGGGGAAACTGCACTGATAATCGGACTTATAAACTATAATTATATAGGCATTTTAGGACAGAATTGTACCTTGCCTTGATGCATAGTCAGTAGAACATAACATATTTTAAATTTAAATTCAACAGAGTCAAAAAGTTAAGGTCAGAACCGAACAAGAATATATATTTCTTTAATTCACTCAAGCTACAGACTAGAAAAACAGTTTAATGGTAAATGATATATCCGCTTTCTGGAGATAAAGTGGCTCAGCTGCTGTTCTATGCATAGGACAGAGAATACCCAAATGTCCTCATATTTTAATAAATAAAGCATCAAGAATAAAATTGTATATATTTTCACATGTACATGCTAGAATCAATGACATTTCTTCTCTAGTTAGACAGCAAAGAAAACTTGTGGAAGCAGGGTAGACTTTACAATAGCATCTAATCTTAATATACAGGATAAATGGTGAAGCAATTCATGGCTTTTAGTTGAATGAAAACTGCACCATTTTAAAAGTATATATTGCAACTGTTGGTGGAGGATTTTTAATATACCTTAAGCCCATGTCCCACTGCACCAACGGATGCAAAGAGGATGTAAAATGGACAAAAAAGCTTGCCATCCATTGGAAAACGCAATGCATCCGTTGTGTACTCACTGCGTACGTGATTCATACGTTCTATCCGTCAAACATCCGTCTACTGCTATTTCATCATCTCAAAAAGTTTTGAGCTGCACAAAACTTTTTGAGTGGATGAACTTTCCACCGCGTACAATGTACATCCGTGACACATATGGGCAACAAACGTTCTATGTCTGTTGTCATCCGTTACACGTCTGAAGTATCCTCTCGGCATCCTCTGGCCATCTCCTCAACTCACATCCGCTGCAGCTGAAAGCGGAAAGAGGGAGGAAGCGAAAGGTACACGAAACATCCACACAGCGTTAGTAGCACGGAAATAGAAAGTATGTAAGCGGATGCATCTCATATATAAAGCATTAAAACGGACAAAACATTTGTATATGGGACGTATCTTGGATATTTAGGATGCCTGGAGTAGGCCTAGAGTATGTGGAAGGATACCGAGCAGAAAACCAATATTTCCTATAAAAAGGGGGAGGAAATCACCTGGATCTCACTATCAGTCCAGCAGCTGTGGTGTACAGACCTCTTCACCCTTGGTCTTGCTCTTCCACATCATCCATTGATCTCCACCATAGATCATCTCACACTCCTTATGGTAGCTGCCATCATTCAACACCAGAACCAAGCCCTCTTCAGACTGTTTCACCTTTTCTACACAAGGAGAAGAAGGAGACGTCTAAGAGCTGTGTGGGTCTGATGATGGATCGGGAGAAGAGCGGAGTTTGGACTGTATGACAAGCTGATGGTGGAGCTGAGGAATGAAGACACTCGTGCATTCCAGCACTTCATGAGGATGCCACCAGCCATGTTTGATGAACTTGTGGAGCATCTGAGACCCAGGTTGACCCAGCCGAGCACCAACTTCTGTCCCAGCCTGGACCCTGGACTGAAGGTGGCACTGACTCTGCGCCACCTGGCCTCTGGAACCACATACAGAAACATGCAGTGTGCCTGGAGGGTGCCACACAACACCATCAGCAAAGTGGTCAGAGAAGTGGTGCAGGCCATCATCGAAGAATACGTGGAGGAGCTCCTCCAGTGCCCCACCACTGAAGAAGGCTGGAGGAAAGTTGCAGAACAGTGGTATCAGAGGTGGAACTTTCCCCACATCGTTGGAGCCATAGATGGGAAGCAAGTGGCCTGCAAAGCTCCAGCCAACTCAGGGTCCAATTATTTCAACTACAAGGGCTTCTTCAGTATCATCCTCTTTGCCATGGTTGATGCTGACTACAAGTTCATGTACATCGATGCTTCAGGCAACGGGTCAGCTTCAGATAGCCAGGTATACAATGCAAGTGACCCCAAGGATGGGCTGGAACTCAATCTCTTCATGGGTTTTCCAGATCCAGACCCCCTACCCAATGACACACAAGATGTGCCCTACTTCATTGTGGGTGATGACGCCTTCTCCCTCAGAACCTACCTCATGAAACCCTACAGTTCCAGATACCTCACCCGTGAAGAGAGGATCTTCAACTACAGGCTGTCCAGGGCAAGACGGGTTGTGGAGAACGCCTTTGGCATCCTGGCTAACAGGTTCCAGATACTTCTCACCACCATGCAGCATCACCCACAGACTGTGAGGGGCATCGTGGAAGCTTGCTGCATCCTGCACAATCTCATATGCACCCACTACCCAGTGTTGCAGAAAAGGCTTGTGGACCATCAACAAGGGAATGGGGACATGGAGCCTGGTGAATGGAGGCAAGGACGAAACCTGATAGACACTGTGGATGTGCAAGGCCCCAACAGAGCTTCATGTGAAGGGAAGAAGCAGCGCAACCTCCTGAAACACTGGTGCAACTCCCCAGCTGGAGCAGTGGAGTGGCAAGACAAGATGATAGATGATTAATGGATGCTTCCTTGAGCCTGTCTCATAACACGGATGAGATTGGGCCATGTATGTTGGGTGAGCCTACAATGAACAGGGCATTTAATAAAGAGTTGTGTTTATGTTGACATGTGTGGATCAATGATTACATTAGTATTGATAATAAAGGGCCATAGGTGTGGCACCTGGGAGGTTGGACCATACAATCCCACTATGCTTGCACTAGAGGTTTATCTGTCCCACAGCTATCCTTACCTATCCCACAACTATCCTTACCCATCCCACAATTATCTTTACCTATCCCACAACTATCCTTACCTATCTCACAGCTATCCTTACTCATCCCACAAGCATGCAAAGGCTTAACCCTTTTTCAAAGTTTTCACCAACACTTTATTAAGTAAATAAAATGAACCAAGTGTGTGAAGCAAAGATAACCTTTATTAACAACTGTCTTAAGTAAACTGTATGACTTTATTAAAAAAGCAAAATGAACCAAGTAAAGTGTCTTTAAGCAAAAATAAGGTGAACAGGTAACAAGTCAGTCTCTGGCACTATTCTCAGTCACTCTGAGGCATGTCCATGGTCTCAACTGTCAAGTGGCCAGGGACTGTGGAGGTGGCTGTGGCTGGAGTGCTGGTCTGAGGCGCCATTGGGGTGCTTGGCCCTGAGAGTACAACAGGGGATGGTATGTTCAGGAAGCTCTCAGAGAGCTGACTCATTCCCATGAGGTTGAGAGGCCCTTCCTCAAGGACCTGGGATGTCAGGCACAGTACTGATGACAGATTTTCTGTTGAGGGGCTTGGCTGTGGGGTGGAGGAAGGAGGAGTGTAGTGGGGCAGCTGGGTGAGGTGAGGCGTCTGTGGCATGTGATGTACCTGGGCCTGGACTGGGAAGGGCTGCCTCTGCTGTGGGAAGTCCTGGTACTCGTAGCATTGGTAGGTGAGGGGCTGTTGAAAGCCGTGGAAGGGCTGTGACATCGCCTGGGGTGGAAGAGCAGTCCTGGAGTGGGTCAGAGCAGGTTCAGCTGGGCCTGGAGGGTGGTGCAGCAGTGCTGTGATCTTCTCCTTCATCACCTGGTACTGGACTTCTGGCAGGTCCATGAGGGTCTGGCTCACGTACATGATGAAGGGCTTGCGGTTCGAGGATGGTTTATCACTGTGGACCAGCTGAGAGAGAAGATCTGTGCTGGTCTTGATTGTGTCCCTGATCTCCAGCAGGACAGTGTGGCTCTGGCCCTCCAGTCTGCCTCTCTCCCTGCTTTCTGTGGAGGTGGAGCTGGGGGTGGTTGTGGGTTGGTCTCTGGCTGCTGCTTCTTCTTGCTCCATTTGAGACAGGGGATCCTCCACATCCTCTGGCATGGGGAGTGCAGCTGTCGGGGTGGTCTCTGCAGTGGGGCCCTCCAAAGACACCTGCCTGGACATGGTAGCTATCTCCTGGCTGGAGGAGGAGTGGCTGTCTGTGGGCTGTCTGAGGGAGAGGGTTGACAGAGGGGCTGCTCTTCAGTGGCAGACCTCACCCTCCAGGAAGCTGCACTTGGCCATGACATACATCTCCCGTTCAGTGAGCTTGACAGCGGCCTGCCCAGATTTCTTCAGGTGTAGCTTGCCATACCAGGTGTGCATGTGCTTCCACCATCCCAGGAGTACATCTGAAGTGTAGCCCAGGCTCTCTGCCTTTTCTCTCCATGCTGCCTGCTTTCTCTTGGTGTCGCGATAGAGTCTGTGGCCCTTTCTCCACAAGTACTCGTTTTCCCTCAGCCATTCCAGCACCTCCTCATCATGGTCCTCAGAAGTGGAGTACTGTTTCCTCTCTCCCTTCTCCTTGCCTTAGCTCTTCCTCCCTCTGGCAGGGGCTTCAGGGCCTTCAGCAGCAGGGCTTTGAGGGCCTTGGGGCTGGTCCACCACAGCAGCAGCAGCACCACCAGCAGCAGCAGGAGAAGCACCAGCAGCACCAGCACCAGCAGCAGCAGCAGCAGCAGCAGGAGAAGCACCAGCAGCACCACCAGCACCAGAGCACCATCAGGAGAAACACCACCAGCACCATCAGGAGAAACACCACCAGCAGCAACACCAGCAGCACTAGCAGTAGCAGCAGCAGAAGCACCAGCAGGTTCAGCGTCAGCACCAGGGGGTGGGATGGTGGTTCTGTCCTTCTTGCCAGGGCTGGCAGGAATAGGCACAGGCTTTCTCTTCTTCCCTGACTGACAAACCATGGTGTTCTTTCAAGATGTCTCTGGCAGCAGGTCTTTCCTCTGAATGGTGACTGCTTGCGAGCT
Organism: Laticauda colubrina; assembly: GCA_015471245.1. Taxonomy (NCBI): domain Eukaryota; kingdom Metazoa; phylum Chordata; class Lepidosauria; order Squamata; family Elapidae; genus Laticauda; species Laticauda colubrina. The sequence goes on from BLBF01000017.1 coordinate 21,337,833, forward strand.
TCATCCTTTTTTATCCGTGGAGCTGATGCAATTCATCCTCCCCGCATGTGCAGTGACTGCTTTGCATCTGTTACGCATCTGCTACGCATCCGCTATGCATCCTATGGGCATCCGTGATGCATCCGCGTCATCCGCTATGCATCCGCTCCTTCCGCTATGCGTCTGCTTCGCTATTCTTCTCTGGAAGCCCTGTGGATGTATCATCTGCTTCCATCCCCTTCCATCCGCTAGGCTTCCTACGAACATCCGCTTACCATCCTCACTACGTACTACCCCCGTCCATTCCTTTCCGTTGTTGTCCATTCTGTTTATGCAAATTTTCACCACCTTTGAGAGTGGATAACAATGGATGGAGCCACCCCCGAATTTTTGCTCATCTGCTGTGTCCTTTTTGCATACATTTTGCATCCGTCGGCCAGTATGACCTAGCCTTAAGTCAGTATTTTGCAAGTGCCTAAGTATATGATGAAATAATTAGTAACATTAGGTACATTATGTAGGAAATATGAAGTAACACATTATAATATACGCTAGCTGATTCCTATCTTTAGTTTTCATCCTATGGGTTAGAAGCACACTGGTTTGAGTGGTTAGATCATTAGACTGTAGGTGTTATGGCCCATCAGCAGCCAGCAGCCTCGGGTGATGAGTAAGTTGGGAGGACCTGAGCCAGTCCTGGAGTGTGGGAAAGACTCTGATGAGTGCTCTGCATTGGAGGCAGAGGTGGGGCCAAGACCAAGTGACACTTATCAGGTGCCTTTGGAGTTGGACATCAGTGGGGCAAAACAACAGCTGGGGCCTGTTTCCAATGTGTGTATGCACAGAGCTGCCAGGAGAAGGGAAAAGTTAAGGAACAAGGGTCAACTTGGGAGTAAAGCCACAGGTGGATGGTGAATGGCATCTCCCATAGGGAATAAAGAGGAGCAGAAGGGGAGTGGTGTTTGTAGGAGAGAATTAGCTCATTTAGTTAGGGTGAAGATTTGTTCCTGATTCCTTGCCAAGTATTTTCTGCTGCAGTGTTACGCTTGGAAGTTATCAGCCTGGCAACTCTCCAAGCCTGATAAAGGTCTGTGATTGTAAATCACTCTTGAAAGACTATTTGCCAGGATTTTGCTGGGTGTGAATGAAAGAAATTCACATTAGCCTAAATAAAAGGGGTTTGATTGGGATGAGGAATCTGCTTCATGATTTTTTGAAGTCTGGGTCAGAATAGGAGATTAGAAGCTTGTGTTAGAGACCAGGTGAAGTAGAGTGAGCTCTCATCATTTGCTCCATTTGGTCCATAAAAGAAGCTTCTAACAGGAAATGTTGAACAGGCTAATCCTTTCAACCTGAAAGCAGTTGGGTGCTTCTGACATGAGTTGAATGCGATTTCATAGGCTATGAAATTTGGGAGATTTCAGGAAGTTCTTGCTTAGAGAAGATAGAAAAGAAATCCTCTTGCAATATTGCTTCCCATTTATGTTGGGTTACAATGCCTTCAAGAAAGTCTTTTGTTTAAAAGAACATGATTTCTACACAGATGTGATTAAATTCACACGTTTTGATTCATGTTAAATGAATTGAATATGGATTGCACATGACATTTTTAGATCAGTTAAATTCTCCAGTTTGTGCCTAATACCTTTTTCCAATTTATCACTCATTTTGGCTCTGTTCTTGGGAGATAAGCATAAAAAGTTAGCCTGTAGTAAGAAAGTTGGGACTGAAAAGAACCCTAGCATGGATGCAGTGTAAAAATTTGAATAATGTCTTCCCAGATCCCTGAAATCCATTCTTCAATGATTAATTATAACAGACCATGTTAAAAACAACTGTGAATACTAGTGGCAATTGAAATACTTTTCAAAAAGCTGGGGAAATTCTGTCAGGCAAAGGAAGCTTACCAAATTATAAAACATGAATCATCCTTGGATGTCTACTCAAATGCAATTAGGGGAATGTAATTAGCATCAACTTTCAGTGTGACAAATCTTGGCTAAGATTTTTTAGTTCTATCCTGAATATTTTTAGAAATAGACTGATTTAGAAATAAACTGACTCCTGAATATTTTTGAATCAAAGCAACCCTTTTAAAAATTCTACTTGTCAATAATAGTGATTGTCAATAATAGTGCTTTAACACAACTAATCTAAACGCACATATTTGGGTGTCCTTCAGAAATAGAATTACCATTTGCAAGAATCCATGTTCTTTGATACATTGTGTCTATTTATGATCTTCTCTCTCTCTCTCTCTCCCTTCCTCCCTCCCTCGCTCTCTCTCTCTCATATATCTAACTACTGTTATTCAACCTGATATGAAATATGGAGAAATTAACCATATTATGAGCCATGTTCCAAGTTAAATAATGCTTATTTATAAATCTGACCACTAAAAATCACTAAGGCTGTATGCATAGTCCCATTTCAGCTAGAACCTATCCCAAAATTCACCATTCTATGTATAGTGCTTTATTTAAAAATGTAACAGCCATTAGCCAACCCATAACAAATGTATTGAAATCAACTGATATAAGCTCCCTTAACATGGGTAAGAACTATGTTATAGAACTATGTTATTGTATGTTATTTTAAGGGTCAGGTGAAATTATCTTCTTTGTTGACATTCACAAAATGAATCACAATGTTGACCATTCTTTAACAAATTCTACATTAAAGTATAGAGAACTATGACTAATCAAAACTGGCAGTCCTTTGCCATAAGCTCCACGAGAAGGTTTTCCCCTAAAAATCTTCTTTTCTCTGTAAAAATAAATGAATAAATAGTGAGGCTGACTTTTATGTTAACATGCATTGGAGTGAACTGTAAATTAGTTCCCACTCCAAGCAATGGGGCCAACAGTAATAAGTAAATTGTCCCATTGATTTTAATAGGAACTAAGTTCATCAAACATAATTTAGCTCCCATGTATCACTGTTATTTTGACTTAATTCTGATTAAGGCAATCTAATGTTGTTTAATCCATACAAATAGAACCTTATATAAGGGCTCGAGTTGGGTAGTACCAGACATCTCTATCTATATTGTGAACAGCACTAAATAATTTTCCATCTATGCAACGCTGTTGGCTTTCATGTAAGTTTAAATATATAAACTCACTATCAAAGATTATGGAAGCAAACATTCATCACTTGTACACATGAAGATATCTCATTCAAGATTTTCACATTATTCAACTAGCAGCCACTTCTAATGGGGCAGACCTTTTATCCCTACAATTTATGGAATTGAAACTTTAAACTTTTTGGGAGGAAGTAGGACAAATAACATTCAGTGAAGTAGCCTGGATTGCATTTTCTGGATGTAGAATATAAATGAGCTATGCAAAGTGGTGGCATTATCTCCTAAAGTGAAGACCATAACAATGACTCAGTGCTGCAATTCAAATTAATTTCCTAACAAAAGAAAAATGAAATCACTTTTATTATTTTGTTTGCTTGTTATTGTTCCATCATCATTTGCTAATGTTCTGCATAATATATGCAGATGGGATAACACTTATTGAAGCAACATAAAAATATTTTTAATCCATGCAGGAAAAACTTGAAGGCATTATCATAGTTTTTCTCAGTTAAGACTTTCAGCTCCTATGCAAGATAAATGCATCTGTGCTAATCTGGAGAGTTTCATTGCAGAACTGAAGCACTTAGTATTGCAGAAAGTAACATTACATGGAGGATCCTTAGTTCAATAAGTTTAGAGGCATTTCAAACAGATAAATTATTTCTGTAAGAGTAGGCACTATTTAAATGCAGCATTTGTTGAACTGTCCTTTCCTAGGTCAGACCCACTCAGCTTATGAATCACCAAGTTCAAGAGTCCACTGCCATGCAGTTTGTCCCTAGATAATCAGGGTGTGTATATCAAGTGTGCATGAGGCAGACAATGAGATATATCTTCATGAGTGCTGGAGAATCTATATTCCTACTGATTTTATGAAACTATAATTACTAGCAACTGCCATGACTAGAGGTGATAGACCAATACTTGTGCTTCAATATTTCAAAGGCATTTACCCAGCTCTGTTCTATATAATGATGTTCTAATTGTGAGGGGGGAGTGTTGGTGTAGAAAAAATGAATCTCAATTATTGCTCTTCTATCCAGTGCCAAAGAAAAGGCAAATAAAAGAAGACAATGGTACATAATGCATATTAAGGTATACTACCAAAGACCCCATCAATTGTCTTAGATCAGGAGGTCATTATGGTATCTGCAAGCAATGCTGCATGCTCTTTGAGTGCTGCTCAGGTATTGCTTGTTTGCTCATGGGGTGTTGCAATTTCTAGAGCTTCTAAACACATCAATAAATGTAGGAGAACATCAGAATATTTATATAGCAGACACTTACACAGTTCACTGCACAGTTTAAAAATAAGATGGTAAAAGCCAAGATTGCCATTTCATCTCAGTTTTCTACAATAAGAGTTCAGTCAATTAAGGGTTGATTCCAGATATTTCTTTTGTGTTTTGATTTCCTTAAGTCAATATATGAATTATATCCCTTAGGACAGATCATAGGATTTAGATCTCTGATTAGAAATAAAAGCAAGAAGTTTCATATGCTTTGGGAACAAAATTCATTTGAGGGAATAGATGGAAATACATCTTCAGACATGAAATTATTGTTAAAATTTTGCTATCTTTAAATTCAAAGTTTATTTTTAAAGAAAAGCTGCAGAGGAATTTTAAAGAAGAAACAAACAAAAAAAAACCTTTCCTTATAGCATCCAGCGTGCTCCTATACTGGCATTAGATTTTTCCTGTAGCAAAACTGGAAGAGTTTTTTTTTCCAGAAACTCATTTCTGAATGCCAGGTTACAGAGGAAGAGGAGGAAGAGAACACATCATCATAAGATGATGCCTTGTTATGGAATGACAGTATTTTTTATTCATTAGAATATTTAGATAACCACCCAACTTACTCTCTCAGTAGCTCTTACAAGGAAAAAAAACCCAGTACAGAAAGCAGTAATCATCCATCCCTGTGGTGACAACAGTTAGATGAACTACTTGATGGGTTCCATATCACTCTGGGATCAGGAACCAGATCTTCAGGGCCTCGTGAAAGAGTGTCAAAGTGAGGGCAGGGAATCTTATCTCTGTAGGAATAATGTTCCATAGGGAGGCAGGCACCACAGAGAAGGCCCACTAAATGGATCACCTTATGAGAGAGGACCTATAGCATTCTGTACCTCCCTGCCCTGGTGGGTTGGGTTGATATTACTGGGAAAATACATTCTTTTGTCACAATCTAAATATTTTAACATTATTTTTCAGGATATTAAGGCTGTGTCACACTGCCCAACGGATGCAAAGAGGACACAACGGAAGGGAAAAATGTTCCTTCCGTTGTATCCGCGCTCAAAAGGGGCGAAAATTTGCATAATTGGAGCGGATGAAACGGACGCGGGGAGGACACAGAGAGGATGCAAAGCAGATGCGGAACGGAAGCCCAGTGGATGCAGAAAGGATGGCGCGTTCGCAGGGCTTCGGGGGGGTCTCAGGAGAGCGGACACAGAACATAAAAAACGGATGCAGAACGGATGCACAGCGGATGAAGCGGATGCACAGTGGAAGCCTAGCGGATGCACAGCGGAAGCGGAACGGATGTCACGCGTTAATTGTGCATGTGGGGGGGATGCATTGCGCAAGCTCCCTGGATATAAAGGGAGCAGTTCGCACGTGGCCAGCATTCGAGGGAAGACCTGCTGCTGGACACTTCGAGTTCCTTGCCTGCCCTGCCTGCATGCCTGCCTCCCAGCCTCCTGGGCAGCCTCCTTGCCAGCCTGCCTTCCAGCCTGCATTCCAGCCTCCCTGACAGCCTTGCTGCCAGCCTGCCTTCCAGCCTCCTGGGCAGCCTCCTTGCCAGCCTGCCTTCCAGCCTGCGTTCCAGCCTTGCTGGCAGCCTGCATTCCAGCCTCCCTGCCAGCCTTGCTGCCAGCCTGTCTTCCAGCCTCCTGAGCAGCCTCCTTGCCAGCCTGCCTTCCAGCCTCCCTGCCAGCCTGCCTTCCAGCCTCCCTGCCAGCATTGCTGCCAGCCTGCCTTCCAGCCTCCCTGCCAGCCAGTCTGTCTGCCAGCCTTGGTGCCTGCTTTCCTGCCAGGCTTCCTAACAGCCTTCCTGCCAGCCTTGGTGCCAGCCTTGGTGCCAGGCTTCCTGCCAGCCTTGGTGCCTGCAAGCCTTCCTGCCAGCCTTCCTGCCAGCCAGCAACCCCACAACCATGGGGAAGAAGCGAAAGGCTCAGCAACCTGCCGCCATCCCTGGCAAGAGGGACAGGGCCACCCTCCCGCCCCATGTCCATGACTCTGCTTCTGCTGGGGCTTCTGCTGCTTGGGCTCGTTCTTCTCTTGCTGGAGCTTCTGCTGTGGCTGCTCCTGGCAGTGGTGCTTCTGCTGCGTACTCTGCTGAAGCTGCTCCTGGCGGTGGTGCTTCTGCTGCTGTGCACTCTGCTGAAGCTGCTCCTGGTCCTGCTGGTCCTGCTCATTCTGCTCGTGCTCCTGGTCTTGCTGGTCCTGCTCGTTCTGCTCGTGCTCCTGGTCTTGCTGGTCCTGCTTGTTCTGCTCGTGCTCCTGGTCTTGCTGGTCCTGCTCATTCTGCTCGTGCTCCTGGTCTTGCTGGTCCTGCTGCTGGTGCTTACTCTGCTGCTGCTCATCCTGGTCTTGCTGCTGCTGCTGCTGCTGCTGCTGCTGCTGCTGCTGCTGCTGATTCTGATTCTGATTCTGATTCTGATTCTGATTCTGATTCTGATTCTGATCCTGCTGGTGATTCTGCTGCTGCTGCTGCTGCTGATGATGATGATGATGCTGATTATGATCCTGCTGGTGATGTTTCTGATGATGATGATTCTGCTGCTGCTGCTGTTGGTGTGGAGGAGCAGACCCTACAACCTCAAAGTCCCTCTGATGAGGGCCCATATGGCCCTGCCAGAGGGAGGAAGAGTCGTTCGCGTCAACGGGAGAGGAGGCAGTACTTTATTGAGGAGGCGCACGAGGATGAGGTGCTGGAGTGGCTGAGAGAGAACGACTATCTGTGGCGGAAGGGACACCAGCTGTACAGGGACACCAAGCGTAAGCAGGCTGCTTGGAGAGAGAGGGCGGAGAGTCTGGGCTACACTTCGGAGGTGCTACTCGTCTGGTGGAAACATATGCACACCTGGTACGGGAAGCTGCACCTCAAAAAATCTGGCCAGGCCGCCGTCAAGCTGACGGACAGAGAGAACTACGTCATGGCCAGGTGCAGCTTCATGGAGGGTGAGATCCGCCACCGAGCAGCACCAGGAGCCCATCTGTCTACCCTCACTCTCAGGCAGCCTGCTGCGACCCAGTCCTCTTCCGGCCGAGAGTCAGTCCCTGTCTCCAGACAGGTTTCGGGGGAGCGTGCCACGGCGGAGAACCCCCAGGCAGGTGTTGAAAGCTTGGTGGAGAGCTATAAGGACTCCCTGGTGTGGTGGGAGAAAAGTAACATCGAGTCCAACGCTGCTGAAGTCCCATCCACCCACACTGCTGCCTCCAGAGGAAGGCAGAGAGCCAGACCGCAGGAGGGTGAGAGCCACAAGGTCCTGGTGGAGATCAGGGACACCATCCGCACCAGCATAGGTCTCCTCTCTCAGCTAGTCCCCATCGACTCCTCCTGCTCCAAC
>BLBF01000017.1:21350475-21370096 GCA_015471245.1 Laticauda colubrina
GAGCCTGTTCTGCAAGACTGGGTAGCGGGTGCGCATGAGATTGTGCAGGATGCAGCAAACTTCCACAATCCTCCTCATGCTCTGTGGGCGATGCTGCATGGTGTTGAGAAGTACCTGGAACCTGTCGTCCAGGATGCCAAAGGTGTTCTCCACCACCCGCCTTGCCCTGGACAGCCTGTAGTTGAAGATCCTCTCTTCACGGGTGAGGTATTTAGAGGTGTAGGGCTTCATGAGGTAGGTTGAGAGGGAGAAGGCGTCATCCCCCACGATGAAGTAGGGCACATCTTGCGTGTCATTGGGCAGGGGTTCTGGATCTGGGAAGCCCACCATGAGGTTGCTTTCCAGCCCCTCCTGAACTTGTCGTCAGCATCGACCATGGCGAAGAGGATGATGCTGAAGAAGCCCTTGTAGTTGAAATAAGTGGACCCTGAGTTGGCTGGAACCTTGCAGGCCACATGCTTGCCATCGATGGCTCCAACGGTGTGGGGTAAGTTCCACTTCTGATACCACTGCTCTGCAACTTTCTTCCATCCTTTTTCAGTGGTGGGGCACTGGAGGAGCTCCTCCTTGTATTCTTCGATGATGGCCCACACCACTTCTCTGACCACAAAGCTGATGGTGCTGGGTGGCACCCTCCAGCCGTACTGCATGCTCCTGTAGGTGGTCCCTGAGGCCAGGTGGTGCAGAGTGAGTGCCACCCTGAGCCCAGGTTCCAGGCTGGGCGGGAAGTTGGTTTTTGTCTTGCTCAGCCTGGGTGTCAGGCGCTGCAGAAGTTCATCAAACATGGCTGGAGGCATATTCATGAAGTTCTGGAATGCCCGAGTGTCTTCGCTCCTGAGCTCCACCATCAGCTTGTCGTAAAGTTGGTACTGTGCTCTTCTGGCTAACCATCTTTGGACCCAGACTTTTTTTGGGTGCCTCCTTTTCTTGCCGTAGTAGAGTTCACAGAGACTGTTGATGGTTTCACAGTGACGCAGAAGAATGTTGGCTGCCAAAAGGATTTTGTCGCAATCCATGCTGGAGATGACTGGATGCTGTGGAAGAGGAAGAGGCAGATGAAGGCTGCAGAGGTCTGCAGCAGGGCTGCTGGTCTGAAAGTGAGATCCAGATGTGTTGCTCCCCCTTTTTATAGGCAGTATAGGTGTCCCTTTGCATCCTCTAGGCATCCTCTAGGCATCCTCTAGGCATCCTTAATATCCAAGATAGGTCCCCTCTGAGAACGTTTTTTCCGTTTTAAACGCTTTGTTTCCATTCTGCATCCGTTCCGCGTCCGTTCTGCTTCCTCCCTGCATCCGGGCGGATGCGAGTTGCGCGGATGCGCAGCGGATGCCTAGCAGATATAGCGGATGCGTAACGGATGCAGAACGGATGCCTAGCGGATGCAGAACGGATGCAGAATGGACGAATTGGATACATTTTCCGCGCAAAAGTTTTAGGCAGCCTAAAACTTTTGGAGCAGATGAAACGTCAATAAACGGATGCTGGACAGATTGAGAGGAAGCCAAATGGAGGCAGTGAGTACATCGCGTTTTAGAACGGATGGCAAGATTTTTTTTCCATTTTGCTTCCTCTTTGCATCTGTTTTTGCAGTGTGACACAGGCTTTAGGGCTAGCAGTAAGTACTAGGCAAATTACTCTCACATTGTGGCAACATTTTTTTCAATATTGTTTGCAGAGGGCACAAAATCTCTCATGGATGTTTCAGGTTTTGATCAGGGTTAGGAAATAAGAAAATGAATACTTTGTGAAAAGTTGTACTTAAGTTAACTCAGTTATTGCACCATCTTAAAAATGTAAAGGTTAATCCAAAAATTGCAGATTTAGTAATTTAGAAAATATAAAAATGAGAAAGAACAGGCACAGATTCGATCCATCGTCTCCATGTTCATACCAGTGCCTGGGTGACATTGTAGTTTACAGAGAAAGCTTGATGAATGACTTGGTAAAATTGTAATTTAAAGTTTCCAGGCAACTGATTTGAGATGTTCCTTCAGAGATTAATCATAGAAAAATCTGAGGAAAAGCTAAATTTTGCCAAATAAATAAATAAATATAAAAGTAAAGGCAGAAGGATGCTGTTTTCATGAGAGAAGGAATCTCGTAAGAATGAAACTGCTGCAGGTTTGGTAAAATGAGTAAGATGATAAGGGGGAGAGAGAGAGTGGGAGAGGGAGAGAAAGAGAGAGAGAGAGAGTCAGTCAGTCAGTTCATCAGTCTATGGAGATTCTCAGTCACCAGATCATGATTGTCTCAAAGGTACTTTTTCAGGAGGCAACTGGACAAGAAAAAAACAAGAAAGTCCATTTGCGTCCTAAAAAAGCACCTTTGGGAAAGAAAAAAGAAGTTAATGAGGAGACAAACTTTCTTGATCCTTGAAGACCTACTGTCAATCTGAGGGGGGGAATTATATAAAAAAAGGAAAAGCATGGCAGGCCATAAAGAACCTAAAGATAACAGAGAAGGGACTTAGCAAATGGCTTCTAAAAGTCACAATTGTGATCAGGAATGAGCCCAGAAGTGGAATTCAGCAGGTTCTGGCCACTTCTGGAGAACCAGTAGCAGAAATTTTGAGTAGTTTGGAGAACCAGCAAATATCACCTCTGACTGGCCCCACCCCCATCTATTCTCTGCCTCCCGTGTTCCAGCTGATCAGCTGGGTCTTCTTTTGTTGCCCTGCACAGGAGAATGGAGCTGGAAAGCAGGTTAGTGGAGTGGGGAGCAGAGGTGGTATTCAGCAGGTTCTGACCAGTTCTGGAGAACCGGTCGTGGAAATTTTGAGTAGTTTGGAGAACCGGCAAATATCACATCTGACTGGAGGTTTTACAGTATCCTTCCCCTGCCACGCCCACGAAACCATATCCACAGAAAGGTAGCAAAAAAACTTTGAATCCCACCACTGATTGAGCCCATAACAAATAACACATCCTTGGATTTTAAAGACAGATTCATTCAAGGAAATTTATTTAGCTGTGTGTTGTTTTATTCTTTCACATATTCTTTTTGGTTCTAAAGGAAACTCAATTAGTTGTATTTATTACTGTGTCCAAATTACTTCAATATTTATATAACTAGGGGAGGAAAGCAGTGATTTCATTTCAAGGAAATTGTGCGCTTAATAAGAGCTACATAAATTGGAGGCACCACTGGGACTATATCTACTATTTGCTAATTTTGATTATGTTATGAAATATATATGAGTTTACATCTATGGACATTTTTTGGAGAATTATAATACATAAATAGGATGACTTGATGTTCAATCTTCTTGAATTTAAACATGTAAACCAAAAAAGCTGCTAAAAAGTAATTTGTCACAGTAACACTTTGAGTAGGAAGCTTACCACTGTTTTTGAACATCCGGGAGAGTTTTTGGAAAAATTCTGAAATCAGGTACAGACTTAATTTTTATATGTTGTTGAGAAGGTCTTTGGGAAAGTGCTCTTCTCTGCAAGAGAGCCTGATTTCAATAAAGCAAAGCTACCCACATAGAGTAGATTTATGATGGCTCTTTACAACAGACATGGAAGAGAGATTCTGCTAATGGGAACCTGATTTTGAAAATTTTAGAGATATACAAGAAAACAACCCATAGCAAAATTTGAAGATCATTTGCCAGCTTTAGAGATGAGTTCTGGATTGAAAGGAAATGAAGGTGTTTATCTTTGATTCAGGGCAATTGAACAAGGAGGTCATCAAAAAGGAGATTTAATCTTTTTAAAAGAAACATCTAGGAAGGAGGAAGGGTTCTATCTATATTTGCATGTAAGTGTGTATTGTATATTTTCAATGCTTCATACAGGTATGAAAGTGTATTACTTATTTAGCATATGATAAAAAATTAGTTGGAAAAGATGACACATAAGTAAAGATTACAGTAAATATATTTTGCAGGTGAATGTGGATGTTTCATTTGTCCATCTATAATAGGATGAGTACAAGACAAAACAAAATACTCCTTCAGGATATATCCTCAATACAATAAGGTGGGAATTGCATTTACTTTCATCACATGGTCAAACTTATCTTCCATTTTATTTTTTTTAGAAGATTAGTGGTCTCCAAACAGCAGTGTGACTACAAATGCAACTCCTATCCAAAACTATTCTGATTAAAACTATTTTTAATCAGAGATTTTTAATTAAAAAAATAGTGCAAGAATATGATGAATTCAAGAGTTTATAGCTTTCTTCCTCCTATTTAAAATTGGTGGATAGTCATTCATACCATAGTCTCCTCATGGTTCAACTACTGCAATACATGGGGCTGCCCTTGAACATTGTTCAAATTCACCAGGTACAGAATGTAGCCATAGTGGCATGGACAGTAATGAGCATGCTTCAGGAGATGATATTACAGCTTCATGAGTGGTATTGTTTCCTGGTGTTCTTCCAGGTACAATTAAAGTGGTAGTTATTACCTTTAAAACCCTACAGGATCAATATACAGACATATATGTTTTCAGAGTTGACATTATTTCTACAGTTTTACAGTAAGATTTTTGGCATAAATATATCTAATATGAATAGAAATGGATATTTCTGGTTTATCAGATACTTAATTCTGAACAAAACAATTTCTTTCTTTCTTTTAAAACAAGTTTTATTCAATTTTTCACATAAAAACAAAAGACTCTTTTTAGTGGACAACATATTTCTGGATCATCACTTTAAGCCCCTGTCACACTGAACCAACGGATGGAAAGAGGATGTAAAACAGAGAAAAACACTTGTCATCCGTTGGTTAACGCGATGCTTCAGTTCTGTACTCACTGCCTCCGTTTTGCTTCCTCTCTATCCGTCCAGCATCCATCTATTGACATTTCATCCTCTCAAAAGGTTTTGAGCTGCTCAAAACTTTTGAGTGGAAAATGTATCCAATGCGTCCATTCTGCACCCGCTAGGCATACGGGGGACATCCGTTATGCATCCGTTATGCATCCGCTATATCCGCTAGGCATCTGCTGCACATCCGCGCAACTTGCATACATTCAAATGGTAAACAGACGCAGGGAGGAAGCGGAACGGACGCACAGTGTTAGTAGCACGGACGGAGAAAGGATGAAAGCAGATGCAGCATGCAAAGAAAGCATTTAAAATGGAAAAAACGTTCGCAGAGGGGACCTATCTCAGATATTAAGGATGTCTAGAGGATGCCTAGAGGATGCAAAAGGACACATAGGGGGAAACCTATATTGCCTATAAAAAGGGGGAGCAACTCACTTGGACCTCACTTTCAGACCAGCAGCCCAGCTGTGCAGACCTCTGCAGCCTTCATCTGTCTCTTGCTCTTCCACAGCATCCAGTCATGTCCACCATGGATCGTGACAAACTCCTTTTGGTAGCCACCATCGTTCTACAACATGCAAAGCCATCTACAGGCTCTGTGAACTCTACTACGGGAAGAAAAGGAGGTGGCCAAGAAGCGTCTGGGTCCAAAGATGGATCGGGAGAAGAGCAGAGTACGGACTGTACAACAAGCTGATGGTGGAGCTCAGGAAAGAAGACCCTCGTGCATTCCAGAACTTCATGAGGATGCCTCCAGCCATGTTTGATGAAGTTGTGCAGTGGCTGACACCCAGGTTTACCAAGCAGAGCACCAAATTCCACCCCAGCCTGGAACCTGGGCTCAAGGTGGCACTCACTCTGCGCCACCTGGCCTCTGGGACCTACAGGAGAATGCAGTACGGCTGGAGGGTGCCACACAACACCATCAGCATTGTGGTCAGAGAAGTGGTGTAGGTCATCATCAAAGAATACCTGGGGGAACTCCTCAAGTTCCCCTCCACTGAAGAAGGATGGAAGAAAGTTGCAGAGCAGTGGTATCAGAAGTGGAACTTCCCACACACCGTTGGAGGCATAGATGGGAAGCACTTGGCCTGCAAAGCGCCAGCCAAGTCGGGGTCCACTTATTTCAACGACAAGGGCTTCTTCAGCATCATCCTCTTCACCATGATCGATGCTGACTACAAGTTCATGTACATCGATGCTTCAGGCAATGGCTCATCTTCAGATGCCCAGGTATACAATGGCAGTCATCTCAAGGAGGGGCTGGAATTCAACCTCATCATGGGCTTCCCAGATCCAGACCCCCTGCCCAATGACACGCAAGATGTACCCTACTTCATCGTGGGGAATGATGCCTTCTCCCTCAGAACCTACCTCATGAAGCCCGAAACCTCCAGATGCCTCACCAGTGAAGAGAGGATCTTCAACTACAGGCTGTCCAGGGCAAGGCGGGTGGTGGAGAACGCCTTTGGCATCCTGGCCAACAGGTTCCAGGTACTTCTCACCACCATGCAGCATCGCCCAGAGACCGTGAGGAGGATCGTGGAAGCTTGCTTCATCCTGCACAATCTCATGCGCACCCGCTACCCAGTCTTGCAGAAAAGGCTTGTGGACCTCCAACAAGGCAATGGGGACATGGAGCCTGGGGAATGGAGGCAAGGGCGAAACCTGATAGACACTGAGGATGTGCAAGGCCCCAACAGAGCCTCATTTGAAGGGAAGAAGCAGCGCAACCTCCTGAGACAATGGTGCAACTCCCCAGCTGGAGCAGTGGAGTGGCAAGACAGGATGGTAGATGATTAATGGATTCTTCCTTCAGCCTGTCTCATCACACGGATGAGATTGTGCCATGTATGTTGGGTGGGCCTACAATGAGCAGGGCATTTAATAAAGAGTGGTGTTTATGTTGACGTGTGGATCAATGCTTACATTGTTATTGATAATGAAGGGCCATAGGTGTGGCAGCTGGGAGGGTGGACCATACAGTCCCACTATGCTTGCACTGGAGGTTTAGTGTCCCACAGCTATCTTAACCCATCCCACATCACACAAGCAGGCAAAGGCTTAAACCATTTCTAAAAGTTTCCACCAAGACTTTATTAAAAAAAATATATGAAGCAAGTGTGTGAAGCAAAGATAATCTTTATTAATAACAAGCTGTAAAAGAAAAATGACCCAAGTCAAGTATCCAAATAAAGTCTACAGGTAGCCACCCAGTCTCTGGCACTCTTATCGGTCACTCGGAGGTGTGCCCAGTCTCAGGGGTGAAGGGTCCAGGTGTTGTGGAGGTGGCTGCTGCTGTAGTGCTGGTCTGAAGCATCTGAAGCATCATTGGGGTGCATGGCCCCGAGAGGACAACAGGGGATGGTGTGTTGAGGAAGCTCTCAGACAGCTGGCTCAGCCCTGTGATGTTGAGAGCTCCTTTCTCCATGCCATGGGGTGTCAGCCTCAGTACCGAGGACAGATGTACTGAGGCCGGGCTTGGCTGTGGGGTGGAGGAAGGAGCAGTGTAGTGGGGCTGTCTGGTCTGCAGCTGGGTGAGGACTGGTGTGGATGGCATCTGTGGCATGGGTGGCATCGGCGTCGGTGGCATCAGTGTCGTGGGTGGCATCGGTGGCATCAGTGGAACCGGTGGCAACGGTGTCATCCAATGACTCTGTGCCTGGACTGGGAAGGGCTGCTGCCTGTGCTGCCGGAGCTCCTAGTTGCCGTAGCCCTGGTAGGTGAGGGCCTGTGGAAAGCCTTGGAATGGGAGGGACATCACCTGGGGTGGAGGAGCAGACCTGGACTGGGTGGGAGCAGGTTCAGCTGGGTCTGGAGGGTTGTGAAGCACCTCGGTGATCCGGTCCTTCACCACTTGGTACTCAGGTTCCGTCATGTCCGTGAGGGTCTTGTTGACATAGGTGAGGAAGGGCTTGCGGTTGGAGGATGAGGAGTCTGTGTGGACCAGCTGAGAGAGGAGATCTATGCTGGTGCAGATGGTGTCCCTGATCTCCAGCAGGACAGTGTGTCTCTGCCCCTCCTGTCGGGCTCTCTGCCTTTCTGTGGAGGTGGAGCTGGGGGTGGATGCAGGTAGGGCTGTGGTGGACGTGCCGTCTCCTTTCTCCCACTGCACCAGGGAGTCCTCCACGCACTCAACCACGGTTAAAACAGCTGTCTGCGGGTTCTCCGCCATGGGACGTTCCACAGAAACCTGCCTGGAGACAGGAGCTGACTCTCGGCCGGAAGAGGACTGGCTCTCAGCAGGCTGCCGGAGAGAGAGGGTCGAGAGAGGGGCTGCTGCTGCTCCCCAGTGGCAGATCTTACCCTCCAGGAAGCTGCACCTGGCCATGATGTAGGTCTCTCTGTCCGTCAGCTTAACCGTGGCCTGGCCAGATTTCTTGAGGTGCAGCTTCCCATACCAGATGTGCATGTGCTTCCACCAGCCAAGGAGCACATCCAATGTGTAGCCCAGACTCTCCGCCTTTTCTCTCCAAGCAGCCTGCTTCCTTTTGGTGTCCCTGTAGATACGGTGTCCCTTCTGCCACAGATAGTCATTCTCTCTCAGCCACTCCAGCACCTCACCCTCATGTTCCTCCTTGATGAAGTATTGCCTCCTTTCCCATTCCTGCATATGCCTCTTCCTCCCTTTGGCAGGACCAGATGGGCCCTCATCAGAGGGGCTTCCAGGTTGAAGGGGCTGCTCCTCCACACCACCAGCAGCAGCAGCACCAACAGGATCATCATCATCATCAGCAGCAGCACCAGCAGCACCGGCAGATTCATAATAATAATAATAATCATCATCATCAGCAGCAGCAGCAGCAGCATCATCAGCAGCAGCAGCAGCACCAGCACCAGCAGGACCAGGATCAGCAGCAGCAGAGTAATCACCAGGAGCCCCGAAGGACCAGGAGCACGAGCCGGACCAGGAGCATGAGTAGGACCAGCAGGAAGAGCAGGATGAGCAAGTCCAGGAGCACGAGCAGGACAAGCAGGATCAGCAGGACGAGGAGCAGCTTTAGCAGAGTAAGTACCAGCAGAAGCACCACCGCCAGGAGCAGCCTCAGCAGAGTAAGCATGAGCAGAAGCACCCCCGCCATAAGCATCATCATCAGCTCCTACAGAAGCAGAAGCAGCAGAAGCCCCAGCCACAGAAGTGCGAGCCCGTGCTATAGAAGCCCCAGCAGAAGCAGAGTGAGGGCCAGGGGGCGGGAGGGTGGCCCTTCCCTCTTGCCAGGGCTGGCAGCAGATGGCTGAGGCTTTCTCTTCTTCCCCATGGTTGTGGGGTTGCTGGCTGGCAGGGAGGCACCAAGGCTGGCAGGCAGGCTGGCAGGAAGGCTGGCAGGCAGGCAGGCACCAAGGCTGGCAGACAGGCAGGCACCAAGGCTGGCAGACAGCAAGGCTGGCAGGGAGACTGGCAGGATGGCAGGCAGCAAGGCAGGCAGCAAGGCTGGCAGCAAGGCTGGCAGGCATGCAGGCAAGGCAGGCTGGCAAGGCACTCGATGTGTCTGGATGCAGGTCTTTCCTCTGAATGGTGAACTGCTTCCGAGCTGCTTCCCTTTATATCTGCAGGGCTGATGCAATACATCCCCCCCGCATGCGCAGTGAACACTAGGCATCCGCTAGGCTTCTGCTGTGCATCCGCTAGGCTTCCACTCTGCATCCACTTCAGCTTCTGTGCATCCGCTGTGCATCCGCTTCATCTGCTCGGCGTCCGCTCTGCATCCGCTCTTTCCGTTCTGCGTCCGCTTTGCTGAGGTCCCCTGGAAGCCTTGCAGATGTGCCATCCACTCCCATCCGCTTCCATCCGCAAGGCTTCCGTTCCGCATCCATTTTCCATCCGCTCTGCGTCCTCCCCCCGTCCGTTCCTTTCCGTGTTATCCACTCTGCTTATGCAAATTTTTGCCCCTTTTGAGAGCGGATAACAACGGATGGAACATTTTTTTCATCCGCTGTGTCCTTTTTACAAAAGTTTTGCATCCGTTGGGCAGTGTGACAGGGCCTTTCACTACAAATGTGACAATAATTATACATTCATATATGTGTACTTAATTCTATTATTACCTTTTCCATTCCAAATTTTCAGAAAAGAGAAAAACAAACCTATTAATCCTAATCTCTTACCTTAATCTCAATCCAAACATCCTTTCATTTCATTTCAATTTTTTCAAATATAACCCTTTAATATTTATTTTAAGAATAAATATAACAATATATGTTTGCCTAATAAAAAAAGGTTTCCAATGTCTCTCCTTCCTTTTAATAATCTGTATTAGTTTATTAATTTAAATAATTCTTTAATCTGTCCTATTTTCTTTTCAGCACACATTCTTTCTATAAATTCTAGATTATTACAAGTTTTAACACAAGAGAAAAAGAATAAACTTAGTTTCCCCCCCTTTTACTGCTTTGAGTGTGAACCTCAGTGGTTAAAATAGACCTTTATTCCCTCATCTTAATTCCCAATAAACCTTTATTTTTAGGTAGTTACAATAATAATCATTGCATCTTTTCATTTGGATTCTGCAATATATATTTCCTGCCTTGATTTTATTTCTAATTTCAAAAAGGTAATAGGGAAAAATTTATTATTTAATTCCTGGTTACTGATATTGACCTCATATTTAAACTTCTTCACATTCATTTCAATGATTACAATTTCTTCAATCAACCTTAACTTTTCTTTTAAAGATAAAAATAAAAATGTATATTCATCTAATAAAAGTTATCAGTATCTATCCCTCCTTTAATAATCTATATTACTCTATTTTCTAAGTATTTTTCAATTGCAAATATATTCTTGTTACCCCTTGTCACCCTGCAGAATCCTCTTTTTAATTCATCAACCATTATCTCTAAAAAAAATAGTTTCTTTTCATCATTTTACTATTTCTGTGTTTCTTTATTTCCTGCACCTGTTTCTTACTGCTTCTCCTCCCCCTCTTTTTCCCATAATTTTTCTCATTCCAGTTTATATCCCTCTCTTTCTTGATGTCTTCCTTTCCCCTTTTCTGCTGCACCTTTCTACCTCTCCTGGTTTTACAGGTATCCTCATTTTGATTACCTGCTTAAATCTTAACTTTTTAGCCTTCCTGCTTTCCCCTTGTCTTTGTAGTGTTCTTTGTGTTAATTGTCTTTAATTCCGGCTTCTTCCTTTCCCTGTTCGAAGTCCCACTTAGTTGTCAAAATTATTCTTATTTTTTTCCTGTCCCTTTGTATTTTTGCCACTCACTTTTCTTTTCTTTGGCTTTGATTGGCTGGCAAAACTGTGCTCCTGTATTGGAGGCTTTCAGTGTCTCTTGCCTTCGCGTGAAAGGATGGCTATTATCTATTAGGAAGCTAGGTTTCATCTGGGTGCCTGGTTGGGGTGTGTTTGAGCTGGAGGCATCATGAGGAATCTGTTTGTGCCCAGGTGTTTGCCTGGCTTGTGGTGTGGAGTTCTTTCTATTTGAGAGTGCAGGCTTCCAAATGATTGACAGTCTGGTGGAATCATCTCTTCTATTCATGCTGTCAGGTCTTTTTTCAATCTCTATGGCTTCTCTGATGATTCTGTGGCTGAGGTTTTCTATAGTGGCTAGGGTTTTGGTGCCATTGAAGTTGATGTTGTGACCTGTGGTTTTCATGTGTTGGACACATGAATGAAACCTAGATGAAACCTAGCTTCCTAACAGATAATAGCCATCCTTTCACGCGAAGCCAAGCTACACTCCAATACAGGAACACAGTGTTGCCAGCCAATCAAAGCCACAAAACAGACAGAAGAAACCAGAAACACCACCAAACAAACTCCAAGAACAATAAACACAGACCAAGACTACCAACCAATCAGAAAGTAAAAGAAACATCCTGGCACAGCAGTAGGCTAGCCTCAAATTTAAAAATAACAACTGTGATAGCCTGACCCACATATGAACTCAGTACAGAAGCCTGATGATGGCAGATTCAGATGATGAGATTCTGCTGAAACATTGCTACAACTCTAAAAGCACTACAATGATGTGGGATAATACCCGAAGGAAGCTGAACAGCACATATATATATACACATATATGTATCATAAAAAGAACTGAAATGGCTCTACTTCAGAATGATGTCCACAATAAGAGATTCCAACTGGATCAGTTCAACAAAGATTTGCGAGCACTACACCTGGAATTAAGCAGCAAAATCCACCCTCCACTTTGGGATAAGATAAAACAACTTACAACTTGGAGAGCTGAAACTGAAACCACTTACAAAAATGAAAAACTCTTGAAGAAACTAATGAAATTAGAACATGACAACAAACCCCCCAACAACTCACAACAACACCTGAAACAATTAGTATATAACGTTTCCAACAGAGAACTCACCAAAACAGAAACAGATGTCCTAACCAAAGGATTAAATTATGCCATAGCACACAAAAAAATCCCCACAGAATCCATCATATGTGCAGTAGAATCCAGCCTAACCAAATTAAATACAGATGAAGCTGACAGAATAAGACACCAGGTTACAAACATCCTATGCACAAGCAAACCACCCAAAAGCAACTTGCACAAAGATGAATTCAAAGCACTACAAACCCTGAAAAATGATAACAGGATAATCATACTCCCATACTCCCAGCAGATAAAGGGAATGCCACAGTAGTAATGGACAGAAAAGACTTTGAAACAAAATTGACAGACCTACTCCAAGACTCCGCATACAAACCTATAAACACAGACCCAACCACATACCTGGAAAAATTAACCAAGAAGAAAATTATAACCAGCCACATAAGCAAAGAAATCCAACAGACGATCATCCCAAGAGAAAAATCTTCCAAATGCCCCAAACTATATGGCATCCAAAAAATACACAAAGAAGGCATACCTCTCAGACCCATAGTCAGCTCCAAAGGAGCACCACTAAAAAACCTAGCTAAACACTTAGCAAAACAACTACAGCCCCATGCTGAAACCGCAGCTTCATATGTCCAAAACTCATACCACTTCTTCGAAATGATCAAAGAACTACACGTGGAACAAGAAGATCTGCTTGTAAGTTTTGACGTGGTTTCACTATTCACTCAAGTCCCAATAAAAGAAACTCTCAAAATCATCAAAAATAAATACCAACCAGCTAAACACCTCATGAAACTAACAGAACACGGCTTAATCAACACATATTTCATATAGAAAGGACAAAGATACAAGCAAATTGAAGGAGCCCCTATGGGATCACCACTGTCACCTGTCATCGCAAACCTGTTCATGGAAGAATTTGAATCCAGAGCCCTGGCTAATGCCACCCACAAACCCAAACTCTGGCTAAGATACATCAATGACACATTTGTGATTTGGCCCCATGGAAAAGAAAACTTAAACAATTTCCTAACACACCTGAACAGCACACACCCCAAAATCAAGTTCACCATGGAAACAGAAATAAACAAACAACTACCATTCCTAGATGTACTAATCTACAAAAGAACAGATGGCACACTAGGACACACCATATACCAGAAGAAAACACACACCAACTGCTACCTGAACACCCAATCCCACCACCACCCAGCACAGATAAATTCCGTGGCCAAAACACTAATCACCAGAACCAAATGCCTGGCAGACAAGACACATATAAAGACTGAAATATGGACCCTGACTAAAGTACTGACAGCCAACGGCTTCCATAAAAACAAAATCACCAGCTTGATCCACAAAAACACACTAAGACAGAATAGAGACCTAGAAGATCAACAGACCTATGGAACAGCTGTCCTGCCCTACATAAGAGGTACTACAGACAAAATCAGTAAGATACTACACAGGCATTACATCAAGACTGCCTTCAAAACAGACAAAAAAATAGCAGCCATCCTTAGAAACCCCAAAGACAAAATTGACCTGGAAAACCAAGGCATATACAAAGTCCCCTGTGCATCATGCCCGGCCACATACATTGGGCAGACCAATAGAAGAATAAGTAACCGCCTGGATGAACACAAATGCAGTAAAAAAGATGGAACACACCTCCTCACTTGTCCAACACATGAAAACCACAGGTCACAATATCAGCTTCAATGTGTGTGCTGTTCAGCTTCCTTGGGAGTCTGGCTTGTGGTGTGGAGATTTTTTTGTTTGTGAATGCAGGCTTCCAAATGATTGACAGTCTGGTGGAATCATCTCTTCTATTCCTGCTTTCAGGTCTTTTTTCAATATCTATGGCTTCTTTGATGATTCTGTGGCTGGGGTTTTCTATCATGGCTAGGGTTTTGGTGCCATTGATGTTGATGCTATGACCTGTGACTTTCCTGTGTTGGACTAGTGAGGAAGTGTGTTCCAGCTTTTTTATTGAATTTTTGTGTTCATCTAGGCGGGTACTTATTCTTCTATTGGTCTGTCCAATGTATGTGGCTGGGCATGATGCACCTTAGAAACCCCAAGGATAAAATTGACCTGGAAAACCAAGGCATATACGAACTCCCCTGTGCATCATGCCCAGCCATATGCATTGGACAGACCAATGGAAGAATATGTATCCGCCTAGATGAACACTAAAATTCAGTAAAAAAGCTGGAACACGCTTCCTCACTAGTCCAACACATGAAAGCCACAGGTCATAGCATCAACTTCAATGGCACCAAAATCCTATACACACACACACACACACACACACACACACACACACACACAACCAAAAAAACACTCATGCATCATCACAAAGTCTCCAGAACCATAAAGCCTACAAAGTTGACATGTTTGTTTCTCTTGGTTTTTAGGTGCTCACTAAGAAAAGATTTTTCAAAATGACTATCAGACCATTACTATTTCCATTATTATTATTAACACTCTCTGATGCTAAGGAGTTCTACTCCCCCTCCCCACGTGAAAAAGAAATCTCTTCCAAATGCAAAACATAAGCAGAGGAGCAGTGTTTCAGTTTCAGTTTTACTTTCACAGCAACAAACAGCTTTACTACAGAACAGTTGAGCTAAGCCACACCTAGGCTCCTTACTGTCTTCTTCTTGCTCACACAGCAAATACTATTTTACTTTCCAAACAGCCCTCAACTGTCTCACACACTGACAGGATACTAGCCAAATGAATACTGATGGATGCTGGTTGGCAGAGGCACAATTTTTTCCATTATTTTCCTCTGCAAAAACTTGCCCAATCACATAGTTTCATAGCGAAGCAAGGGTACCCCGCTAGTGTATATGTAATTGTAATGGTATGTAAGAAAGATCTTGAGAAATGGGGTGAAATGATACTGCCTAGGGAAAGGTCAGATAAAAGACAGCATAGCCTTCACTGCATAATGGATGAGGAAAGAGGTTCAGAAGGGACACTCCCAACTTCTCAGACTGTCAAGGAGAGAGTGGAAGATCTGCACTTTTAGACTCTTAGATTCTGTTAATGTAGCTTTACAGCAAAGTAGAATTAGTTCATCTGATTGTTTCCTGTCTCGTTTAATTGGAAATGTTCACAATAACATAGGAATAGGGCTGGGAAAAGAATTGTATATATCAAAATCATTTTATGCCATTTTCTACATTGGTACTTAATTATATCTTCTTTGTTCCTCTCTTTTTGCTGGTTGTCTGGGTAACTAGTGAAGGTATATCTTTAACAGCCACTTGCAGACTTATCTGCCTTTGAAACCACTTGTTTGTTTATTTGCTTTCCAAATAATTCTTTTCATTTTAATTTTTTTTAGGTAGGGACAAGGGTAGGAAAGGTATGTTTATTGCTAAAACAAGCTTGAGAACCCTAGTGACAACTTCATGATTATTTATTATGCTGAACAGGAACAATACATTTTGCAATGTTTCTATGCTTTACCAAACAGGACAGGCAGCAAAAGTAGAATCTGAATTGTTAAGAGAATTACAGTGGATCCATGAGTTTTCTCATTCCCTCTTGTTTAGCTTCAGCAGTAATATAATGAGTCCCTAATTATACTGCTGAAACAAAGAAGTAGCCAATAATGGATTTATGAGTGGAAAAACAGTGAGCTACTTGTAGTCCTCTTACTTTGTGGAAATGTCTTAGCTCACATTCCCTTTATAATTCAACCTCCATTTTTGGGGTGTAGGCTCTGGCTGGTGAACCTTGAGACTACAGGAAAATCCTTGGTAAATTCCCCCCAACCTACTTTTGTCTATTCCTAGTGAAAATGTATTTCATAAGCAGTATAGTCAGGAACTGGAGACTAAAACATATGAAGAAAAATTGAAGGAATTGGGTATGTCTTATTTAATGAAAAGAAGGACTGGAGTGACATGGCAGCAATGTTTTAATATCTAAAGGGCTGCCTCAAAGAAGAGGGGATCAATCTATGCTCCAAGCACCAGAAAGCAAGACAAGAAAAAATGGATAGAAACTAATAAAGGAGAGAAGCAACCTAGAACCAAGGAAGAATTTCCTGATCGTGAGAACAATTACAGTGGAATGACTTGCCTACAGAAATTGTGGTTACTCCAATACTGGATGTTTTAAGAAAGAGATTGGACAACTATCTGAGCAGGGGTTGGACTAGAAGATCCCCAAGATCAGTGGTGAGATTCAAATTGTTTTACTACCAATTCTGTGGGCATGGCTTGGTGGGCACGGTGTGGCTTGGTGGCCATGACAGGGGAAGGTTACTGCAAAATCCCCATTCCCTCCCCATCCTACTAACTTGCTTTCCAGCTCCATTATCCTGTGCAGGGCAACAAAAGAAGTCCCTGCTGATCAACTGGGACTTGGGAGGCAGATAATAGATGGGGGTGGGGCCATTCAGAGCCGATTATTTGCCGGTATTTGCCAGTTCTCCAAACTACTCAAAATTTCCACTACCAGTTCTCCAGAACTGGTCAGAACCTGCTGAATACCATCTCTGCCCAAGATCCCTTCCAACCCTGCTATTTTGTTATATTTTCCTTGAAGCTTCCCAATTGTTCTAATTTCCAAATCTGCAAAGTATTGAAACACCTTCTAGTAGGATATTCAAAAGAAGCTCTTGTCAAGAGTTCTTACAACAGAACAAACAAACATAGGACCAAAATCCTTGGGTTGGAAAGAAACTAGGATGAGACTAATCTTTGTGGTATTATTGTTATATTTGTTAACATATGGCATCATTGCATTCTTAAACCTTTCATGCATCACTCTTATAGTCTCCGCTCAATAACTTTTAATAACTGGTATTAATAATGAATAATTAATTAATAATGAAAAATGCCATAGGGAAATAAAAATATATGGTACTGCTTCAAAAAAAATTGTTGATATTATATAGCCATTGATGGCCTTATTGATTGAATAATTTGCTTTTTCAAAAGGTTCAAAATCCTTCTTTTAGATTATCTGAATAATCCTTAAAACTTCATTTGATCTACATGGTTCAAAAGATAATTTACTTAGTGCTGAACAGAATTCTATCCTATAGCTCAGAGTCCTTTTTATCCCTCAAAGCAATTTTAAAACAGTTCTCGGATATGTCATTTGTACATATATTCATCAATTGTTAAAGACAGTCCAGACAGCAAATACCTGGACCTAGCACATCTTAATTATTCTTTTTAATAGCTTTGAAAAGATTAGCATTTCAAGCATGGCTGAAAAAAATATTCTTGAAGTATATAGTATAAGTGTAGGATGTAATATTTTGACCATAACTGTGTAAAATGGGAAAGCTGATGGTATCTACCTCACTGTTGCAACAAGATGATCACATTCATAGATCTTCTCCATGATAATCTGTCCCTAACCTGATTTTTCAATGTTTCATTCACTGTAAATGCTGGTAACAAGAGCTGTAATAACACTTTTCAAGGTCATATTTATTCTGTGAGTGAGATGATCAGTCTCTAAATTTGATTCAGCTTGCATGTGGTTTCGTACTTTAATAGCGGGGAAACCTTAGCTGTTTTACAGTAATTAATGGTAAACTAGCTTTTGGAGGAAAAGATAACCTTCTTTTTTAGAATCTTAAAATTCATAACACCCCCAAAAAGTTTTCTTGGACATTCAAGACTTTAAAAATGATCAGTATAATTTCTTTCTTTTCACATTGTGAAACAAGTCTTCTTTTTTCCCCAGCTGCTCTCTTTTAATCTCAAAGAATGCGAACAGTTTGCAGCAAAAACACCCTGGAACAAAGGTTCCCTGAAAGATATGCCAAGAAAAACACCCCCAGGGCTGAGCTACAATAGAGCAAATGACTTGGATCAGGAACTATCCATTGCATTTTACTGCCTATTCCTACTTTTGACCAAAAGGACAGGAAATGCAACTTCTGTATACAGGGACCTTTAGTAAATGTGCAGTCCAGTTAATTTACTGGTGGCTATGAGTGAACAGTTGTCAAAGTGGTTGGAAGAAGCCCAGCAGTCTGTTGACTCAATTATACTAGACAACAGAGCCAATGTTTTAAAGCTGTGAAACATGGCAATTTTTCATACTCCTCCCCACCGTCTCCACACCACTGCTGTCAGAAAGGCAAAGAAACACATTTATTGATGACATTAAAGGCTCAAACCATGTGTATGCAATTTCATCTCCTTTTGTTTGTTTTAATAATTTGTAAAACCGGGAAGCTGTCCAGATAAATAAGATTTCAGCAAATAATTAATCAGTTAGTGGCACTATGGAAGATTTGTCATTTTTTTTCTATTTTATTTGCTGTCAGCATATAACTAATAAAGCAAAGAAAAAGTACTGTAGGCATAAAGTAGTGACATCACATGAAACAGGTCATTAAAAAAAAAAGAATTAAATCTTTACCATAATGTAGATCATATTGGCTAGTTGTTGCATTGTGTCTAAAGGATAAAAGGGACCTCACTGCTTCAGTCCAGGATTTTATTTCTGGGGTTGTGTATTATTATAGAATTTTCAAAATCATATTCAAATTTTCCCCCCTTATACCTTGGATGTTCTTGGATAAAGGTCTTCCTGGATCAACAAACTCCAGATGATCACTATCTTTTTATCTTTAAACATTTTCTATCTTAATACCTAACTATTTTGTATTAATATAACATTTTAAAACATGGCAATGAACAAGCCCAAATCATATTTAAATCTGCAAATTTAATCTTCAAATTTACACATCTCCAACATGAAACATTTGAAGGCACGGCTGTCTTAAATATTGCTTGAGATGTTCAATAAAAATGAAAACAAATATTTTTGAGTTACACTCATCTCAAGATCACATGACACGTATATGACAGCATTTAAAATGTGATACCCCTGATTTGTTAAATAGGATATTCCAGTTCTTTAGGCTAAGGTTATTGTACATTATCTATTTTTATCTTAGAGATACTCTTCATTTGTTTATATATTTGAACTGTGGTTTTGGGCTCTACCAAAACCTTCAGGCCAATATCCCCAATAATTTATATGTTTCAGAGACTGCCAAGGTTAACCGCCAAGGTTAAAAATGAGAGAGCAACAAATTGTTTTAATTGGATGTCTTGCTGTTTAGCATTTTAGAATTTTAGAAAATCTTTTGGCAGTGGTTAAAACCTTTACAAAAGACTTTGTTTAAGGTAATTCCATTCTCTGCCAAATTTTCCAAACAAACAAAAAAGACTTTTAGCTACCACTTTTAAATTTGAGTTATCCCAAACAATAAATTTCTCATGAGAACCAGTGCTGATTTTGGCCTTTATGCAAAAACCTTCCAAATATATTTTTACATCCTTTAGAACAGGAAAAATAAATGTGTTGGCTAAAATTAGTATTTATTTGCCAGGTTTTAAAGGAGCTAGAAAATGGTTTTCTAGTTGTACCCAATGTTTATACACAAAATTATCCACATTCCACTTAAAAATATAGATCAAGATGTTCTATATGTAAAGTGGGTGACTCCAAATCAACAAACCTGATTGG
>BLBF01000017.1:21387490-21407858 GCA_015471245.1 Laticauda colubrina
GATCCGGTCCTTCACCTGCTGGTACTGTGGACCCGCCATTTCCTTGAGGGTCTGGTTGACATAGGTGAGGAAGGGCTTGCGGTTGGAGGATGAGGAGTCGGTGTGGACCAGCTGAGAGAGGAGATCTATGCTGGTGCGGATGGTGTCCCTGATCTCCAACAGGACATTGTGGCTCTGCCCCTCCAGCTGTCCGGCTCTCTGCTTTTCTGCGGAGGCGGAGCTGGGGGGGGTGGATGCAGCTAGGACTGTGGTGGACTCAATGTCTCCTTTCTTCCACCGCACCAGGGAGTCCTCTACGCACTTCACCACACTTACCACACCTGTCCGCGGGTTCTCCGCCGTGGCACGCTCCACAGAAACCTGCCTGGAGACAGGGACTGACTCTCGGACGGAAGAGGACTGGGTGGCAGAAGGCTGCCTGAGAGAGGGTAGTGAGAGGGGCTGCTGGTGCTCCTCGGTGGTGGATCTCATCCTCCAGGAAGCTGCACCTGGCCATGACGTAGGTCTCTCTGTCTGTCAGCTTCACAGTGGCCTGGCCAGATTTCTTCAGGTGCAGCTTCCTGTACCAGGTGTGCATATGTTTCCACCAACCGAGGAGCACCTCTGAAGTGTAACCCATACTCTCTGCCCTCTCTCTCCAAGCAGCCTGCTTCCGCTTGGTGTCCCTGTAGAGCTGGTGTCCCTTCCGCCACAGATAGTCGTTCTCTCTCAGTCACTGCAGCACCTCATCCTCGTGCGTTTCCGCAATGGAGTATTGCCTCTTCTCCCGTTGTCGCATGTGCCTCTTCCTCCCTTTGGCAGGACCAGAGGGGCTCCCAGGGAGTAGGGGCTGCTCCTCCACACCACCAGCAGCAGCAGCACCACCAGCAGGATCATCATCATCATCATCATCATCATCATCATCATCATCATCATCCTCACCAGCAGGATCATAATTAGCATCATCAGCAGCAGCAGCAGCAGGAACACCAGGACCAGGATCAGCAGCAGTAGAGTAAGCACCAGCAGGGCCAGCAATTCCAGGAGCATGAGCAGGACCAGGAGCATGAGCAGGACGAGCAGGATGAGCAAGACCAGGCGCATGAGCAGGACGAGCAAGTCCAGGAGCACGAGCAGGTCGAGCAGGTCGAGCAGGACCAGGAGCAGCTACAACAGAGTAAGTAACAGCAGAAGCCCCAGCACCAGCAGAAGCACCACCACCAGGAGAAGCTTCAGCAGAAGCCCCAGCACCAGCAGAGTCAGGGGCAGGGGGCGGGAGGTTGGCCCTGTCCCTCTTGCCAGGGATAGCAGCAGGTTGCTGAGGCTTTCGCTTCCTCCCCATGGTTGTGGGGTTGCTGGCTGGCAGGAAGGCTGGCAGGCAACAAGGCTGACAGGAAGGCTGGCAGGAAGGCTGGCAGGAAGGCTGGCAGAAAGCCTGGCAGGAAGGCAGGTAGGCAGGCAGGCAGGCAAGAAGGCTGGCTGGAAGGCAGGCTGGCAGGGCAGGCAAGGAACTCGAAGTGTCCAGCAACAGGTCTTTCCTCGGAATGCTGGCCACGTGCAAGCTGCTTCCCTTTATATCCGGGGGGCTTACGTAATACTTCCCCCCCGCATGCGCAATTAACGCTCGGCATCTGTTCTGCTTCCGCTGCGCATCCACTAGGCTTCCGCTGTGCATCCGCTTTATCCGCTGTGCATCCGCTGTGCATCCGCTTCATCTGTTCGGCATCTGTTCTGCATCCGCTGTATCCGTTTCGCATCCGCTTCGCTGAGGCCCCCCGGAAGCCCAGCGGTTGTGCCATCCGCTCCCATCCGCTTCCATCCGCTGGGCTTCCGTTCCGCATCTGCTTTGCATCCGCCCTGCGTCCTCCCCACATCCGTGTTATCCGCTCCGGTTATGCAAATTTTTGCCCCTTTTGAGAGCGGATAAGAACGGATGGAACATTTTGCTCGTCCGTTGTGTCCGTTTTGCATCCATTGGCCAGTGTGACATGGGCTTAAGACAGTAACTCTGGAGACATGCTCAGAAAAAAAAATATGGCAATGCTCAGGAAACAAAAAATGAAGCCATATTGTATGTGGTCAAGTTTGGATGTTAGATATTTTGTAAACAGAAAAGTTCTTCTATTAGTCACCTAACAGATAATCAGAGTTGGAAGGGACCTTGTAGGTCAACTAGCCTAACCCCGCCCAAGCGGAAGAACCTACACCATTTCTGAAAAAGGGCAGTCCAATCTCTTCTTGAAAGTCTCAAGTGATGGCAGTCCCACAACTTCCGAGGGCAAGCTGTTCCATTGCTTGATTGTTCTCACTGTCAGAAAGTTTCTCCTTATTTCCAGGTTAAATCTCTCCTTGTTCAGTTTCTATCCATTATTCCTTGTCTGGCCTACAAGCACTTTAGAAAATAGCTTGACCCCTTGCTCTCTATGGCAGCCCCTCAAATATTGGAAGACTGCTATCATGTCTCCCCTGGTCCTTCTCTTTACCATACTAGCCATGCCCAGTTTCTGTAACTGTTCTTCAAATGTTTTAGGCCCCTAATCATCCTGGTTGCTCTTCTCTGTACTTTTTCTAGAGTCTCAACATCTTTTTTGTAATATAGTGACCAAAACTGGATGCAGCACTCTAGGTGTGGTCTTACTAAGGATTTATAGAATGGTATTAATACCTCACTTGATCTCGATTCTACCCCTCTGTTAATGCACTCTGGGGGGACCATTCACCATATTGTCTCATCATTCTAAATGTGCCCCAAATGCACTTATTTCTGGCATAACACCTTCATTTCATTTCATTTTTTCTTTTATACACCTTCATGAAGATGTCTATTACTTTTTAACACTTGACTGTACATTTTCATTCATACACACACATACACACATACAGAGAGAGGTATGTGTGTGTGTGTGTGTATTTGTTTTTTTAAGTTTTCGCGGGGA
This sequence comes from Laticauda colubrina, assembly GCA_015471245.1. Taxonomy (NCBI): domain Eukaryota; kingdom Metazoa; phylum Chordata; class Lepidosauria; order Squamata; family Elapidae; genus Laticauda; species Laticauda colubrina. The sequence continues at coordinate 21,390,406 of BLBF01000017.1, forward strand.
CTGCATATATATATATGCAGTTCAGCTTCCTTTGGGTATTATCCCACGTCATTGTAGTGCTTTTAAAGTTGTAGCAACATTTCACCAGAATCTCATCTGCCATCATCAGGCTTCTGTATTGAGTTTGTATGTGAGTCAGGCTATCACCGCCGTTAGTTTTAAATTTAAATAGTTACATACATTGGACAGACCAATAGAAGAATAAGTACCCGCCTGGATGAACACAAAAATGCAGTAAAAAAGCTGAAACACACCTCTTCACTAGTCCAACACATGAAAGCCACAGGTCATAACATCTACTTCAATGGCACCAAAACCCTAGCCGCTATAGAAAACCCCAGCCACGGAATTATCAGAAAAGCCATAGAGATTGAAAAAAGACCTGAAAGCATGAATAGAAGAGCTGATTCCACCAGACTGTCAATTATTTGGAAGCCTGCACTCACAAACAAAAAATTCTCCACACCACAAGCCAAGCAAACACCTGGGCACAAACAGATCCCCCCTGATACCTCCAGCTCAAACACACCCCAACCAGGCACCCAGATGAAACCTAGCTTCCTAACAAATGATAGCCGTCCATTTATTTGGAGCCAAGCTGCACTAAAAGCCTCCAATACAGGAACACAGTGTTGCCAGCCAATCAAGACACAAAAAAAGCCACAAAATAGACAGAAGATATTAGAAACACCAATCAGGCAGAACACAGCAAACTCAAAGACCAATAAACACAGAGCAAGACTCCCAACCAATCAGGATGAAGAAAAAAAACCATTCTGGCCCAGCGTAGGCTAGCCCCAAATTTAAAACAGAAACAGTTGTGAAAGTCTGACTCACAGACGAACACAATACAGAAGCCTGATGATGGCAGATGAGATTCTGCTGAAACATTGCTACAACTTTAAAAGCTCAACTACATTGACATGGAATAATACCCAAAGGAAGCTGAACAGCATATATATATATATATATGAGACTGTTCCCCCTCTCTTTCCTCTCTTTCCCTCCCTTCCTTTCTCACACATACATCATAAAATTCTCACAAAGCTTACTGAAACAGGGTTTACTTTTTTGTGAGGTGACAATTAAAGACAACCTGGTGTTACTAGAAATCTAAAGAAGGGAAATTTGAGACCTCATGTATATATTTATTGTTGGCCTGCAGGAATTATCTCACCCTGTGATTCATGATACCATTTGCCCTTGTTCCTTCATGTTGGCTGTTTTGAATGATATAAAACTTCTAAATGGATGGAGATAATACCAAGGTAACCCTTTGAGCTTAGCACAAAGGAAGGAGAAGTAAAGCCTTCAGGCTGTGTTCTGATGTATATATCAAAGTGACACTGAGACCTGACAGAATTTGCTGTCAAAAATGCTTTGCTAGTTTGGAATCCTGGTATGATTGCTGTTACTTTCTCTACAGGACTGTAACCTAATACATGGTCTGGAGGCTGGCGTACCCCTCCTTCCACGTTTCATATTTAAGTAGAAAAACAATGAGTTCATTAAAAATTTGGGTAGTTAGGCTGGCAGCATACTAACAGCTATTATTTTCCTTCTGTTCTGTCAGCGAAATACAGGTGCATATCCACACATAAAAGCACATATACACTTGTAAATTTAACGAACATTAGTATCTGGTCATCTACTATTTTGTCCATTACCAGTATTTTTTTAAATCATGATAGAGATGTTTCATGCATTTAGTAATAAGATTAATGGAACAAATTCTTTTATTGTTTTCTTTCCCAGAATGCCAGACCACATTGCTATTCTTTTTATTCTCTTTTAAAAATTATTATGATTTCCTTGATGCTTAGTTGCTTAATTACATGAAGCTGCTCCAATTTGATTTGTTCTAGAGATCAAGCTTTTGATCAACAGCCAAATCCTGATCTCAGTGTGACACAGGTATCCACAGAGGGGAGCAAATCAGAATCAGAATATAGCTGGAAGGAACCTTTGAGGTCTTCTAGTCCAGCTCCCTGCTCAAGCAGGAAACCATACCATTTCAGACAAGTGACTGTCCAGTCTCTTCTTAAAATCCTCCAGTGGTGAAGCACCCACAACTCCTGAAGGCAAGCTATTCCACTGGTTAATTATCCTCACTGTTAGGAAGTTTCTCCTTAATTTCAGGTTGGTTCTCTCCTTGATTAGTTTCCAGCCATTGTTTCTTGTTCTGCTGGTGCTTTGTAATATAAATTGACCCCTTTCTCTCTGTGGCAGCCCCTCAAACCCCCAAGTCCTTCTTTTCTCTAGACTAGGCAAACCCAAATCCTGCAACAGTTCTTCATATGTTTTAGTCTCCCAGCCTTTAATCATCTTAGCTGGAACATTCTATTTATCTTAAGGCCATGTCACACTGCCCAACGGATGCAAAACATTTGTAAAAAGGACACAGCGGATGAGAAAAATGTTCCATCCATTGTTATCTGCTCTCAAAAGGGGTGAAAATTTGCATAACATGGAAAGGAACGGACGGGGGGAGGACGCAGGGTGGATGGAAAATGGATGCAGAGCGGAAGCCTAGTGGATGGAAGTGGATGGGAGCGGATGGAACATCCGTTAGGCTTCCGGGGGACCTCAGCAAAGCAGACATGGAACGGATACAGCGGATGCAGAAAGGACGCGGAACGGATGAAGCGAATGCAGACCGGAAGCCTAGCGGATGCACAGCGGAAGCCTAGCGGATACCTGGCATTAATTGCGCATGCGGGGGGGATTTATTGCATCAGCCCCGCGGATATAAAGGGAAGCAACTCGGAAGCAGGTCACTATTCTGAGGAAAGACCTGCTGCCAGACGCATTGAGTGCCTTGCCTGCCTGCCTTGCTGCCTGCCATCCCGCCAGCCTTGCTGCCTGCCTTGGTGCCTGCCTCCCTGCCAGCCTTGGTGCCTGCCTCCCTGCCAGCCTTGCTGCCTGCCTTGGTGCCGGCCTACCTGCCAGCCTTGCTGACTGCCAGCCTTGGTCCCTGCCTGCCTGCAGCCTTCCTGCCAGCCAGCAACCCCACAAACTTGGGGAAAAAGAGTAAGCCTCAGCCATCTGCTGCCAGCCCTGGAAAGAGGGACAGGGCCACTCTCCCGCCCCCTGGCCCTAACTCTGCTGCTGCTGGGGCTTCTGTAGCACAGGCTCGCTCTTCTGCGGCTGGGGCTTCTGCTGCTTCTGCTTTTGGAGGAGCTGATGATGCTGCTTCTGACAGTGGTGCTTCTGCTCGTGCTTACTCTGCTGAGGCTGCTCCTGGAGGTGGTGCTTCTGTTGGTCCTTACTCTGCTGAAGCTGCTCCTCATCCTGCTGGTCCTGCTGGTCCTGCTCGTTCTCCTGGACTTCCTCGTCCTGCTCGTCCTGCTCATCCAGCTCGTGCTCCTGGTCTTGCTCATCCTGCTGATCCTGCTGGTCCTGCTCGTGCTCCTGGTCCTGCTCGTGCTGATGATGATGATCCTGCTGGTGCTGTTGCTGCTGCTGCTGATGATGATGGTGCTGATTATGATCCTGCTGGTGATGCTGCTGCTGCTGATGATGATGATGATCCTGCTGCTGCTGCTGCTGGTGGTGGTGGTGGTGTGGAGGAGCAGCCCCTACAAACTGGAAGCCCCTCTGATGAGGGCCCATCTGGTCCTGGCAAAGGGAGGAAGGGGCATATGCGGGAACGGGAGAGGAGGCAATACTCCATTGAGGAAGAACACGAGGATGAGGTGCTGGAGTGGCTGAGAGAGAATGACTATCTGTGGCGGAAGGGACACTGGCTGTACAGGGTCACCAAAAGGAAGCAGGCTGCTTGGAGAGAGAAGGTGGAGAGTCTGGGCTACACATCGGAGGTGCTCCTCGGTTGGTGGAAACATAGGCACACCTGGTACGGGAAGCTGCACCTCAAGAAATCTGGCCAGGCCACGGTTAAGCTGACGGACAGAGAGACCTATGTCATGGCCAGGTGCAGCTTCCTGGAGGGTGAGATCTGCCACCGAGGAGCAGCAGCAGCAGCAGCCCCTCTCATGACCCACTCTCTCCGGCAGCCTGCTGAGAGCCAGTCCTCTTCCGGCCGAGAGTCAGCTCCTGTCTCCAGGCAGGTTTCTGTGGAGTGTGCCACGGCGGAGAACCCACAGAAAGGTATTTTAACCATGGTGGAGCACGTGGAGGACTCCCTGGTGCAGTGGGAGAAAGGAGACGGCACTTCCACCACAGCTCTACCCGCATCCACCCCCAGCTCCACCTCCACAGAAAGGCAGAGAGCCAGACAGGAGGGGCAGAGCCACACTGTTCTGCTGGAGATCAGGGACATCATCCGCACCAGCATAGATCTCCTCTCTCAGCTGGTCCACACCGACTCCTCATCCTCCAACCGCAAACCCTCCCTCACCTATGTCAACCAGACCCTCATAGACATGGCGGACCCCAGTACCAGGTGGTGAAGGACAGGATCACTGAGCTGCTTCACAACCCTCCAGACCCAGAGGCACCTGCTCCCACCCAGTCCAGGTCTGCTCCTCCACCCCAGGTGATGTCCCTCCCATTCCAAGGCTTCCCACAGGCCCTCACCTACCAGGGCTATGGCTACCAGGAGGTCCAGCAGCACAGGCAGCAGCCCTTCCCAGTCCAGGCACAGAGTCATCCAGTGACACCGTTGCCACCAGTTCCACCGATGCCACCGATGCCACCCACGCCAATGATGCCACCGTCGAAAACGATGCCACCTATGCCACCGAAGCCACCCACGCCAGTCCTCACCCAGCTGCAGACCAGACAGCCTCACTACATTACTCCTTCCTCCACCTCACAGACAAGCCCGGCCTCAGTACTTCTGTCCTCGGTACTGGGGCTGACACCACATAGCATGGAGGAAGGAGCTCTCAACATTACGGGGCTGAGGCAGCTGTCCGAGAGCTATCTCAACACACCATCACCTGTTGTCCTCTCGGGGCCAGGCACTCCATTGGTGCTTCAGACCAGCACTCCAATACCTCCACAGCACCTGGACCCTTCACCCCTGAGACTGGGCACATCTCCAAGTGACCAAGAGGAGTGCCAGAGACTGGGTGGCTACCTGTAGTCTTTATTTGGACACTTGACTTGGGTCATTTTTCTTTTACAATTTGTTATTAATAAAGATTATCTCTGCTTCACACACTTGCCTCATTTATTTTATTTAATAAAGTATTGGTGGAAACTTTTAGAAATGGTTTAAGCCTTTGCATGTTTGTGGGATGGGAAAGGATAGCAGTGGGGTGGGCAGGGATAACTTTGGGATGGGTAATAGCTGTGGGATAGATAAACCTCCAGTGCAAGCATAGTGGGTCTGTATGGTCCACCCTCCCATGTGCCACACTTATGGCCCTTTATTATCAATACTAATGTAATCATTGATCCACACATGTCAACATAAACACAACTCTTTATTAAATGCCCTGTTCATTGTAGGCCCACCCAACATACATGGCCCAATCTCATCCGTGTGATGAGACAGGCTGAAGGAAGCATCCATTAAGCATTTACCATCCTGTCTTGCCATTCCACCGCTCCAGCTGGGGAGTTGCACCAGTGTTTCAGGAGGTTGCACTGTTTCTTCCCTTCACGTGAGGCTCTGTTGGGGCCTTGCACATCCTGAGTGTCTATCAGGTTTTGCCCTTGCCTCCATTCCCCAAGCTCCATGTCCCCATTGCCTTGTTGGAGGTCCATGAGCCTGTTCTGCAAGACTGGGTAGCGGGTGCGCATGAGATTGTGCAGGATGCAGCAAGCTTCCACGATCCTCCTCACGGTCTGTGGGCGATGCTGCATGGTGGTGAGAAGTACCTGAAACCTGTTGGCCAGGATGCCAAAGGCATTCTCCACCACCTGCCTTGCCCTTGCCCTAGTTGAAGATCCTCTCTTCACGGGTGAGGAGTCTGGAAGTATAGGGCTTTATGAGTAGGTTCTGAGGGAGAAGGCGTCATCCCCCACGATGAAGTAGGGCACATCTTGTGTGTCATTGGGCAGGGGGTCTGGATCTGGGAAGCCCATGATGAGGTTATGTTCCAACCCCTCCTTGAGGTCACTGGCGTTGTATACCTGGGCATCTGAACATGAGCCATTGCCTGAAGCATCGATGTACATGAACTTGTAGTTAGCATCGACCATGGCAAAGAGGACGATGCTGAAGAAGCCCTTGTAGTTGAAATAAGTGGACCCCGACTTGGCTGGAGCTTTGCCGGACACGTGCTTGCCATCTATGGCTCCAACGGTGTGTGGGAAGTTCCACTTCTGATACCACTGCTCTGCAACTTTCTTCCAGCCTTCTTCAGTGGAGGGGCACTGGAGGAGCTACTCCAGGTATTCTTTGATGATGGCCTGCACCACTTCTCTGACCACAATGCTGATGGTGTTGTGTGGCACCCTTCAGCCGTACTGCATGCTCCTGTAGGTGGTCCCTGAGGCCAGGTGGCACAGAGTCAGTGCCACCTTGAGCCCAGGTTCCAGGCTGGGCCAGAAGTTGGTGCTCTGCTTGGTCAACCTGGGTCTCAGCCGCTCCACAACTTCGTCAAACATGGCTGGAGGCATCCTCCTGAAATTCTGGAATGCCCGAGTGTCTTCGTTCCTGAGCTCCATCATCAGCTTGTTGTACAGTCCGTACTCTGCTCTTCTCCCGATCCATCTTTGTACCCAGATGCTTCTTGGCCACCTCTTTTTCTTCCTGTAGTAGAGTTCACAGAGCCTGTAGATGGCTTCGCACTGTTGCAGAAGGATGGTGGCTGCCAAAAGGACTTTGTTACGATCCAAGGTGGACATGACTGGATGCTGTGGAAGAGGAAGAGTCAGATGAAGGCTGCAGAGGTCTGCACAGCAGGGCAGATGGGCCCTCATCAGAGGGGCTCCCATATGTTAGGGGCTGCTCCTCCACACCACCACCAGCAGCAGCACCAGCAGGATCATCATCATCATCATCGTCATCATCCTCAGCAGCAGGATCATAATCATAATCATCAGCAGCAGCAGCAGCAGCAGGATCATCATCATCATCATCACTAGCAGCAGCAGCAGCAGCAGCAGGATCAGTAGGACCAGGATCATCATCAGCAGAGTAAGCACCAGGAGCCCCAGCAGCCCCAGCCCCAGCAGCACCAGCAGCACCAGCAGAACCAGCAGCACCAGCAGCACCAGCAGCACCAGCAGCACCAGCAGCACCAGCAGCACGAGAAGGACCAGAAGCACGAGCAGGACGAGCAAGACCAGGAGCACGAGCAGTAGGAGCAGTACGAGCAAGTCCAAGAGCATGAGCAGGACGAGCAGGAACAGCAGGAACAGCAGGAACAGGAGCAGCTTCAGCAGAGTACACAGCAGCAGAAGCACCACTGCCAGGAGCAGCTTCAGCAGAAGCTCCACCACCAGAAGAGTGAACCCAAGCAGCAGAAGCCCCAGCAGAATCAGAGTCAGGGACAGGGGGTGGGAGTGTGGCCCTGTCCCTCTTGGCAGGGACGGCAGCAGGTTGCTGAGACTTTCGCTTCTTCCCCATGGTTGTGGGGTTGCTGGCTGGCAGGAAGGCTGGCAGGAAGGCTGGCAGGCAGACTGGCTGGCAGGGAGGCTGGAAGGCAGGCTGGCAGCAAGGCTGGCAGGCAGGCAGAGAGCAAGGTTGGCAGGGAGGCTGGCCAGGAGGCTTGGAGGCAGGCTGGTAGGAAGGCTGGCGGCAAGGCTTGCAGGCAGGCATGCAGGCAGGGCAGGCAAGGACTCAATGTATCCTGCAGCAGGTCTTTCCTCCGAATGCTGGCCATGTGCGAGCTGCTTCCCTTTATATCCACGTGGCTTACGCAATGCATCCCCTCCGCATGCGCAATTAACACCAGGCATCCGTTAGGCTTCCGCTGTGCATCCGCTAGGCTTCCGCTCTGCATCCGCTTCATCCACTGTGCATCCGCTGTGCATCCACTCTTTTCTGTTCCGCGTCCGCTTCGTTGAGGCCCCCCGGAAGCCTTGCAGATGTGCCATCCGCTCCCATCCGTTTCCATCCGCTGGGCTTCCGTTCCGCATCTGCTTTCCATCTGCTCTGCGTCCTCCCGCGTCCGTGTTATCCGCTCCGGTTATGCAAATTTTTGCCCCTTTTGAGAGTGGATAACAACGGATGGAACATTTTGCTCGTCCGTTGTGTCCGTTTTGCATCTGTTGGGCAGTGTGACAGGGCCTTAACTAGCAAAACTTCCCCAATGTTGGATTCGTTTCCCCTTGTGAGTAAAGTGGCTGGAATGGGAGGGAATGAAGGCTGACAAGGGTGTGTGTGTGTGTGTGTGTGTGTGAGGGAGAGAGAGAGAGAGAGAGAGAGGGAGAGAGAGATATGAAAGAAAGAAAGAAAGAAAGAAAGAAAGAAAGAAAGAAAGAAAGAAAGAAAGAAAGCGGAAGAGAGAGAAAGAAAGAAAAGGAAATCGGGAGAGAGTGTGTGGTGTGTTTGTATGTGTGTGTGTGTGTGTGTGTGTGTGTGAAAGAGAGAGAGAGAGAGAGAGAGAGAAAGGAAGGAAGGAAAGGGAGAGAAATACAAAAAGAGACAAAGAAAGAGAAAGAAAGAAAAAGAAATAGGAAGGAAGGGAGAGAGATAGACAGATTATGTTTAATTGTTCCATTATTTATCATGTGTTAATATTTTACACTGTCCCTGCACCTAGAGTGATTCTACTGCCTTTCTTTTGCCCAGGGCTAACACATATTTTTCAGGGTTTACATGCATTCAGTGTCTATAGTCCAAAGCCTAAATACATGTGGAGGTCTTCTAGTCAAGCCCCTGCTCAGGCAGGAAAACTGAGGATGCCAAACTCTGAGTAGAGGTCCTGGGAAAGGTGTCAGAATAACAGAATAACACTTAGAAGGGACTTTAGGGGAACCCTATACCATTTCAGAGAAGTGACTGTCCAGTCTTTTAAAAATTCCCAGTGATTCAGCACCCAGAACTTGTGGAGACAAGCAGGTCCACAATTTAATTGTTCTTACTGTTAGGAAGTTTCTCCTTAGTTTTAGGTCGCTTCTCTCTGTTCAGTTTCCATCCATTGCTTCTTGTTTGCCTTCTGGTGCTTTGGAAAATACACCCCCCTTCTTTCTGGCAGCCCCTGTTGCCTATCACACTCTTGGGCAAAACATGTGAGCCATTTCCTCCTTTCAGTGGTCCATGAAAGTACATCCATAGTATGTAGATAATAAAGTCAAAAAAAAGGTGAACAACATTTTACAGAACTATAGAAAAGTTGAGGCTGGGTGGGACAAGGAATGACTGGGAAGGGAGGGGCCAGGTGAGGCAGCCCTTGACATGAGTGACATTAAGTTGGTCACACTCAGTCACATGACCACCAAGCCATGACCACCCAGTCACATGACCACCAAGCCACACCCATCAAATAAGCCACACCCATAGAACCAGTAGTAAAAAATTTTGATTCCACCACTGCAGAAAATGTGTTGCTTTGAACAAGTGCATTATCAATAGATTGAAAATAATGTAAAATAGTTTGCAATGGAATGAAATGAATATCCAAACAGCAATTAACAGAATCATACTATCACAAAAGTTAATGAACAAGTGAGAAATATCTAGACAAAAAGAGAATTTGTGAACCTATTTAATTATTGATTAATTGATTTCATCATACAGCTGCCTATCTCACAATCAAGTAGCTTTGGGTGGTGTGCATACAACAAAGTTAAAAATGAAATATACAGATTAATATTAATATTGTTAATATTTTAGTAGTTTAATATTATAAAATATAAATAACCATTACCTATACTGTGAAGAATACAGTATGAAAATGATCAGAGAAAGCTTTCATGGAGTTGGAGGAAAGGAAAGCAATAACTATCTATCCTCTCTTAAAGTTGTAGCTTTTAAGAAAAAATAAATAAACTGATAAGTATATAGTATAACTCTAGAACACCATGATTAGAATTCCAAACATAAAGTTGGGTATTGTGTTTGAAAAATAAACCGCATTGGGATTTTTTTTTTCCCTTTCAGAGACACTGGAGCTGCATTAAAAAATGATGAGCATAGGTCGTCTTTATTGATGGATATATTGCCTCTGTACATATAAACACACATAGCACACTGCATAAGGAACATCATCAACAAGCCAAATCAAAGCACACATGTAAATTATACACAGAAAGAGAGATAGAGGCACAATTATCTCAGTGGTGGGATTCAATTATTTTTACTACCGGTTCTGTAGGTGAGGCTTGGTGGACATGGCAGGAGAAGGATACTGTACAATCTCCAGTCAGAGGTGGTATTTGCCAGTTCTCCAAACTACTCAAAATTTCCACTACTGGTTCTCCAGAACTGGTCAGAACCTGCTGAATATCACCTCTGAATTATCTTCAAAATAATGCTATTACATAATGAAAAGTATTATTGTTTTTGGAAGATTATTTGATACCCTGTCAGTGCAAATGGTGATAAACTAATAATTTTGAAAAAGATCAACATCAATTTTCCTTTCTCCTTCTCTCCCTGTCTTTATTTTATATCACCTAAGTTTTATACAACTCACAATTTGTAAGTAATGCTCAGGTCATCTGTTTTCTCCACAACAATGATCCAATGAAGTGGCATGTGCTGAGAGACAGTAACTGGCCCAACGCCAATCAGCCACTTTTCATGCTTGAGGGAGGATTCAAACTCAAGGTCTCCTGGTCAGAGGTGATATTCAGCGGGTTCTGACCAGTTCTGGAGAACTGGTAGTGGAAATTTTGAATGGTTTGGAGAATCGACAAATACCAGCTCTGACTGGAATATCTTACAGTATCCATGCAGCTCTTACAGTATCCTTCCCCTGTCATGCCCATCAAGCCACACCCTCAGAACCTGTAGTAAAAAAAAATGAATTGCACCACTGCTCCTAGTCCAGTCCAGCAGTTTATCCATTATACCAAACTAGTTTTCTGGTATCTAGTTTCCCTTCCCCTGACCGTCGTCGTTAGTGAATCCCCTATAGCAGGAATGTCAAACTCAAGGCCTAGGGGCCAGATCCATCCAGAGGGTGCTTGGATCTGGCCTACAGGGCCACTGGAAACAGTAAAGGATCAACATATGGTGCCCCTGTCAGCGAAAATAGAGCTCAGGAGGGCCACATGTGTCCCTTGCAATCTCCGTGTTTGCTGGCAGAGAGTTGCAGGATGCCATCCCAGTTGAAAACAGAGCTCGCTTGCTCCCCCAAGCTCTGTTTTTGCTGGCAGAGGGATGTAGGAGGCCATTGCAGTGGAAAATGGAGGTTGGGAGCCCCCCAACATGAGTGACATCATGCTGGCCATGCCCACACTGGTTCTCTGAGATCAAATACAACCCTAATGCGGCCCTCAATGAAATCATGTTTGATATCCCTGCCCTATAGACTCTATGTGTTCTGACAAAAGAAAAAGATTATAAAAGAAATAGATTATAAAGTTCTACCACCTGGCCCTGTAGCTCTGAGGCACATGACTAAGGAAAATTGTATATTTCACTTATTTACAATGCCTCATCCAGCAATATTTAATTTTAATATGAGAAAACTTTTATTTAACTAACAAAAAAGAAGAGGAGAGATGCTTGTTGCTTATGTGTCAGATCCCATATGTTACTGCTTGAGATGGAGCAGATTTGTTCTTGAAATGTATTTATAGTGAACTTTTTCTGTCTAGGAATCTTAATCTGTAATAATGTTTCATTATTGTTGTAAGAACCCTTAAAAGATATAAGGGTTAGATAGATATTACAAAAAGAAGCGGGAAATACACCCACACAGGGCAGTAGTGGGATTCAATTTTTTTTACTACCGGTTCTATGGGTGTGGCAGGAGAAGGATACTGTAAAATCTCCAGTCAGAGATGGTATTTGCTGGTTCTCAAAACTGCTCAAAAGTTCTTCTACCAGTTCTCCAGAACTGATCAGAACCTGCTGAATACCACCTCTGATATAAGGCCTTCTTGGAATCTGAATATAGTAATTTTGTATAAAAATCCTATATTTGAGAATATATTAAACATGAGTTAGGAAAATTGATTTTATCAGTAAAAAACTTACTTTCTCAATTCAGATAAATCTCCATGATATTCAGTGAGTTCATATTTTATTTTTTAAAACATCTTTCCCCCTTTTTTGGCAAATATTTTTCACTTTATACATGATTTTCTAAAAATGCATTTTTCCCCATTGAAAAACTGCTTCAAAGCATTTTAGCAAAGTGTAGAAGCCAAATGATAATTGTGCCTTGCTTTATTTAATAAACCAGAAAATGTGAATTAAATTGGTTATCTCCCTATTCACTCTATACACCTCTGCTCCCAAAATAATTATAATCTACTTTGGTTTACTCTCAACATTATGCTGAAATTTTTTATGAGTTTAATTTAATCAAAATGATTTTGATCATCATAGATGTCTGGGACAAAATGAAAAAAAATGTTTCTATCAAGCTGTCTTTCAGAAACCATCTTCTTCAGTCATTTTTAATACAAACTTTTGTTTTGTTCATTATAGTGATAATATCATTTTCCATCATTATTTCACTTAGTTTTGTGCAGCTCTAGTAAAATCTACTTCTTCATAGCAAAAGCAAGAAACTGTTGTGAAAGGAGTGCACTACCTTGTCTTTGTAGAATGTAATGTAACCCTGTTTATTTTTATTCATTCCAGTATCTTCCATATTTTCTGGACTGTAATTTCTTCAACCCCATAACATATCACCAATGGATCTGTTTCTCATGAGGAGGTGCAGTTCAGTGTATGAAGGGCACTCAAATCAGGAAATTGGTATCAGGATGATAAGTTCTGCTCCTCTTAGATTTTCTTACTGACTTTTATTTAAAAAAACAACTTGCAATCATTTAGAATTGCTCTGATATGAATATAGAAGCATGTTGTGGGAGAGCTTCTCAAGAACTGAAGTTTATCTAACCTAGTTCATTGTTAAAGAAAAGCTAAAGCCTTTGATTGTGTGGATCACAACAAACTGTGGCAGGTTCTTAAAGAGATGGGAATACCAGACCATCTTATTTGTCTCTTGAGAAACCTATATGCAATAGTCAAGAAGCAACAGTGAGAACTGGACACAGAACCACTGATTAGTTCAAAATTGAGAAAGGAGTCCAGCAAGGTTGTATACTGTCACTCTGCCTATTTAACTTATATGCAGAGTAAACCATGAGAAAGGCAGAGCTAGATCAGGGGTGGGATGCTACCAGTTCTGTAGAACTGGTAGCACTGAAGAGCAGCATACATTGAACTGGTTCTGTGATTGCTGCTGTTTGGCCCACCCGGCTGCTTGGGCTCTTACCTGTTCTTTATTTCCTGCTTTTTCAACCTTAACTGCTTTGCGCAGCACAGCTGAGGTTGAAAAAGTAGGAAAAAAGAGGCTTTTCAAATGTTGAGCACCTTTTCAGTGGTCCAGGCAGCTGATGTTTTTTTTACATGCATACACACGCAAAACATAGTCACTGAACCAGTAGTAACACGGGTTGAATCCCATCCCTGGGCTAGATATATCAAAAGTTGGAATTAAGATTGCCAGGAGAAATATCAACAACCTCAGATATGCAGATAATACCACTCTAATGGCAGAAAGTGAAGAGGAACTAAAGACCCTCTTGATGCAGGTGAAGAAGGAGAGTGCAAAAGTTGGCTTTAAACTCAACATTAAGAAGACTAAAATCATGGCATCCGGCCCTCTCAATTCCTAGTAAATAGATGGGGAAGAAATGGAGACATCTTCCTAGGCTCCAAGATCACCGCAGATGGGTACTGCAGCCAAGAAATTAAAAGACGCTTGCTGCTGGGGAGGAAAGCTATGGCAAATCTAGACAGCATACTAAAAAGCAGAGACATCACCCTGCCAACAAAAGTATGTATACTCAAGACTATGGTTTTCCCAGTTGGAATATATGGCTGTGAAAGTTGGACCATAAGAAAGCATGAGTGCCAAAGAATTGAGGCCTTTGAACTATGGTGCTGAAGAAGACTTCTGTGAGTCTCTTGGACTTCAAGGCAATCAAACTGGACAGTCCTAGAGGAAATCAAACCTGACTGCTCTTTAGAAGGCCAGATCTTGAAGATAAAACTCAAATACTTTGGCCACCTATTGAGATGGAAGATCTCACTGGAGAAGAGCCTAATGCTGGAAACGGTTGATGGTAAAAGTAGAAGGGAACAGCAGAGAATGAGGTGGCTGGATAGAGTCCCGGAAGCAGTTGGTGTGAGTTTAGATGGACTCCAGAAGATGGTAAAGGATAGATGTCAGGATTCCAACAATTGCTCTAATGAAATCATGAGTCTTGAGCCAAACTTCAAAAATCTTTAAAGGATTCATTAGAGGTGACATACTGGCACTGCCCTGTATGAAGCCAACTCTGGCATACGTAATTTACAGTCACCTGTGACCCTGTTTCCCCCTCCACCCTGGGTGTCTCATTAACCAGATTCTCCAATTGAGCACATTCACAGGCTGGATGTCATCATTCAGGTTCTCCAATTAAATATATTTGTGGGCAAAGACTCTGGTATTATAATTACAATCTTTTAAAGATAAGAGTTGCAATGTACTTTCGTTTTCACCTGCTGCACTGCTCTTCCAGATTCCCCCCCCCCTTTTTTTTTTATGGAAACTACTAAAATAGGCATAGGAATGTTTTATGAGTTGACCTTAGGCCTGGAAGAACATTGTCCATGGGGTTGCGAAAGGTCGGACATGACTTTGCATCTAACAACAAAGTTCATTGTTCCATGGGTTGAACATACAAAGAAAGTTATCTAATTCCTGTTAATATTTTTATCCTGTAGTTGTGCTTTAATGTATTGTAAGCCACTCAGAATCGCTTTGTGATGGATGGCATAGAAATTTAATAAATAAAAAAATAATATAAATAACAATTCTGTCTTGTTTTTCTTTTTTCTTACTTTAATGTACATAAACCACGATGAACAAAAATGCAATGGAGACCTCTGTATTAAGAATCAAGAATATAAATTCTTATTCTATTGCAAAATAGATTAATGCATTTTGCAGTAGTCTTTCAAGTTGCCATTGAACACTTAATTTTAATTGTACAATTCACCTGTACAGAATTATAGTTAACATTGGTTGAAACTTTTCTCCTTACCATTAAAGTTAAGTTACTGTATTATAGGGTCAACAAATTCCAGTTGATACTTACTGTACAAATACTGCTGTAACCAGTTAATGTTTATTCTGTGATGTATTATTTGCAATCTAAAATACAATAAAACAACTTAAAATGGGTAGAAAAAGAGGATCCTAGTTTGTCATGTGTCTACTTATCATTATCCTTATCTCTCTCTTCTTTCTTCTCTTTCATTTCTCATTAATTATTTCTCTCCTCTCTTCGACAAGCCTGGGAAATTTAAAAGTGTACTATTTAATAATTAAAGAAACAAAAGGACAGATCTATTCTTTTTAGGATCAAAAACAGGGTTTTTAAAGTTACAGTTGAACTTTAGAACTTAGATTTTTCCAAAAAATAAAAACATTAATAGGAATAAATGTTTGTCTCTTCTCCAAATGCTCAGGTGAATGTATCCTTGAATGTGCCCTTCAGTGTTGCTTGTACATAATCCATAGCTTAAGAACTCTTGAAAAAAGAGTTCACAAAAGTATTAAGAATCCTGCTAAAATTTTCCAGAATTCTGATGTAAAGAACTCTTCATTTTATTAATCTGTTACTATGGCAGCATATTGTGCCTTTCCATGTGCCAAGTTGCCCAGTCATTTTCATGAGGTTCATCTTTACAATATGTGGAGAATATAGAAACATGGTTACTAAGCAGCAATGTTTGGATTTTATCCAAACTCTTATATATATTTTTGCAATATGAGACTGTGCCTTTTATAGATAGCTTTTGTTTCCAAATGGAACAATGTTTGCCCAGAAAGAAGACTTTTTACATTCAGTTGTCCATTGTCAATGTATATGGGATTTCAAAATAGTCTATTAATATATGATATTTTAAAAGAATCTTAAAATAATAAAGATTAAGGGGATCTTTTATTAGGTTGCACCAGAAAAAATATCTCTGACTTTCCCTGAAAGACCATTAGTTTTAGATCCTTCAGCTAACCCTAACCCTTCATTTATTACTTACTAATGAGCTCATAATAGTAATAATAAGAGCTTTAAAAACTGACAGCTGCAGTTCATTTTTTTTTCTTTCTCACATCTTCTACTTTTTAGGTCATTCTTTTTAACTAAAGGCCTAAGGACAAATGCTGTTTGGGATGTTTAGCATTTGTTTAAAAATTATAAACTGCTATGCTAATTTGAAGAAAAGACTGGTATGAAATATCATTATGAATTAGATTTACTAGACCAGGCTTCCAAAATTAAGACAATTCCATGACAGGAAGTAACTCAGAATCAATTCATTTAGATTTCTGCAGCCCCTTTCTGGTAGTTGCACTATAAATAAATAAAATATTTATTGTAACTTTTCCCCAGCCTTACATTTAGCCATTAGCCTGACTCTGAAATAATACAATATAATCTCAGTGTAACTTCTCTTAAAATGTATTGTAACAACTTCTACTAAGATGGGAAGAAGAAAATTTTCCAATCTATAGCTCTGTAGAGAAATTTCTGACTACAATTTGTAAATTAATGGTAACTTTGGCTCTTACACAGATCAAATTATTTTCATTTATTTGTCTATTGCCATTCATTTACTCAATCATTCACACTGATGGAATACTGGTAAAAAGGAAAAGTGACATTAGAGTACACTCAGTTACATCAAGACACTTTTTAAGCATGTCTATTTTAGTAAAACAATTATTAAAAATTCAAAGAAAAGTGGCTATCAATCAGTGGACTGTCAAATATATTATTAATGACTGGCCAAACATTCAAAGCATTGATGTTCTGAGAAAAACAAAGAAAATAATCATTTCTGAGTTCAAAGCACTTGCAAATTTAAAAAATACCCAGAAACAAAAACTGATAGTGGAACAAGAGCTATCTTTAAAATGAAATGAATGCATTTTGCTTCAATGTTAAAACCATTTGATTTGTTCATACAACCATCTTTTCAAATATCATGATTGACTGATAATCTATACAGATTACATAGAATAAGACAATATTTTAATTTTTTAAAAATCTAAGAGACAAATGTACCAGCCATGGAAAAACTGTAACAAGTAAAAAAGATAATACTGCAGTCCTGAAATCACTTTATGTGTGAAATGGTATTGCATTGGGTGGGTGGGTGGGGATGCCCAGTGTATTTTAATACTTGCATCTGATCTAAATCCCATTAAAATCAAGGAATTATACACAGGTAAGATTGCATTGTTCTACCAGAGAAGTCTTCCTTTCCTATTTTGTTTTGTTTTGCTGAAACTTATTTGATTAAGGAAAGGGAAAGGGAGGGGGAGGGAGGGAGAGAGAGAGAGAGAGAGAGGGAGAGAGAGAGAAAAGAAGAAGAAGAAGAAGAAGAAGAAGAAGAAGAAGAAGAAGAAGAA
>BLBF01000017.1:21407868-21493181 GCA_015471245.1 Laticauda colubrina
AGAAGAAGAAGAAGAAGAAGAAGAAGAAGAAGAGGAGGAGGAGGAGGGGAGAGAGAAGGAATAAAAAATGCAAGAATAAGAGATTTTTTAAAAGTAACATAAGATGAATAATACATTTACATTTGGTCTTAGCACTTTAAAATTATCACTAACATCAATTCAATATTCCATTATTAGAAAAGCCAAACAGTATGGTAAGAATAATCAATCAGAATAAACAATTAGTTTTATTCATAAGAGAAAGTCTCTCCTGAACCCAAATTAGGCAAGATCTAATATTTTAATTCCTTATATCAAGTGAAATCCAGATTTCAGATAAAAAATAATAGATTTTATTAAAAGGCATAAGTTTTTATAAAGTTCAAAAGTTACACTTTTTGAATAGGTCCAGTACTATTATCCTGGTGAAGAAGGGATCTATGTGCTGTAACGAAGTGTAAAGCCCATGTCACACTGCCCAACGGATGCAAAAAGGACACAGCGGACGAGCAAAATGTTCCATCCGTTGTTATCCGCTCTCAAAAGGGGCAAAAATTTGCATAACCAGAGTGGATAAAACGGACGCGGGGAGGACGCAGGGCGGATGCAAAGCGGATGCAGAACGGAAGCCCAGCGGATGGAAGCGGATGGGAGCAGATGGCATGTCCACTAGGCTTCCGGGGGGCCACAGCAAAGCGGACATGGAATGGAAAGAGCGGATGCAGAGCAGAAGCCTAGCGGATGAAGCGGAGGCACAGCGGATGCACAGCGGATGCACAGCAGAAGCCGAATGGATGCCTGGCGTTAATTGCGCATGCGGGGAGGATGCATTGCATCAGCCCCGCTGATATAACAGAAGCAGCTCGGAAGCAGGTCACCATTCAGAGGAAAGACCTGCTGCCAGACGGATTGGCTGCCTTGCCTGCCCTGCCTGCATGTCTGCCTGCAAGCCTTGCTGTCAGCCTTGCTACCAGCCTCCCTGCCAGCCTTGCTGCCAGCCTCCCTGCCAGCCTTGCTGCCAGCCTGCCTGCAAACCTTGCTGCCAGCCAGTCTGCCTGCCAGCCTTGCTGCCTGCCTTCCTGCCAGCCTTGGTTCATGTCTGCCTGCCAGCCTTGGTGCCTGCCTCCCTGCAAGCCTTGGTGCCTGCCTTGGTGCCAACCTTCTTGCCAGCCTTGGTGCCTGCCTCCCTGAAAGCCTGTATGCCAGCCTGCCTGCCAGCCTCCCTGCCAGCCTTGGTGCCTGCCTGCCAGCCTTGGTGCCTGCCTCCCTGCCAGCGTTCCTGGCAGGCTTGGTTTCTGCCAGCCTCCCAGCCAGCCAGCAACCCCACAACCATGTGGAAGCACAGCAAGCCTCAGCCATCTGCTGCCAGCCCTGGCAAGAGGGACAGGGCTACCATCCCACCCCCTGGCCCTCACTCTGGTTTTCCTGGGGCTTCTGCAGCACGGGCTCGCTCTTCTGGGGCTGGCGCTTCTGCTGCTTCTTGTTCTGGAGGAGCTGATGACAAGCACTCCAGCACAGGCCACCTCCACAGCACCTGGACCCTTCACCCCTGAGACTGTGTGACCATGAGGAGTGCCAGAGACTCATTTTTGTTTTATAGCTTGTTGTTAATAAAGTTTATTTATGATTCACACACTTGCTTCATTTCTTTTTTTTAATAAAGTCTTGGTGGAAACTTTTAGAAATGGTTTAAGCCATTGCATGCTTGTGGGATGGGTTAAGATAGCAGTGGGGTGGGCAGGGATACCTGAGGAATGAGCAGGGATACCTTTGGGATGGGTAATAGCTGTGGGATAGATAAACCTCCAGCGCAAGCATGGTAGGATTGTATGGTCCACCCTCCCAGGTGCCACCCCTATGGCCCTTTATTATCAATAATAATGTAATAATCATCCACACATGTCAACATAAACACAACTCTTTGTTAAATGCCCTGTTCATTGTAGGCCCACCCAACATACATGGCCCAATCTCATCCGTGTGATGAGACAGGCTGAAGGAAGCATCCATTAAGCATCTACCATCCTGTCTTGCCACTCCACTGCTCCAGCTGGGGAGTTGCACCAGCGTCTCAGGAGGTTGCGCTGCTTCTTCCTTTCACGGGAAGCTCTGTTGGGGCCTTGCACATCCACAGTGTCTATCAGGTTTTGCCCTTGCCTCCATTCCCCAGGCTCCATGTCCCCATTGCCTTGTTGACGGTCCACAAGCCTGTCCTGTAACACTGGGTAGTGGGTGCGCATGAGATTGTGCAGGATGCAGCAAGCTTCCATGATCCTCCTCACGTTCTCTGGGCGATGCTGCATGGTGGTGAGAAGTACCTGGAACCTGTGGCCAGGATGCCAAAGGCGTTGTCCACCACCCGCCTTGCCCTGGACAGCCTGTATTTGAAGATCCTCTCTTTATGGGTGAGGCATCTGGAGGTGTAGGGCTTCATGTGGTAGGTTGTGAGGGAGAAGGCGTCATCTCCCACGATGAAGTAGGGCACATCTTGCGTCTCGTTGGGCAGCGGGTCTGGATCTGGGAAGCCCACGATGAGGTTGCGTTCCAGCCCCTCCTTGAGGATACTGGCGTTGTATACCTGGGCATCTGAAGATGAGCCGTTGCCTGAAGCGTCGATGTTCATGAACTTGTAGTCAGCATCGACCATGGCAAAGAGGATGATGCTGAAGAAGCCCTTGGAGTTGAAATAAGTGGACCCTGAGTTGGGTGGAGATTTGCAGGCCACGTGCTTGCCATCTATGGCTCCAACAGTGTGGGGGAAGTTCCACTTCTGATACCACTGCTCTGCAACTTTCTTCCATCCTTCTTCAGTGGAGGGGCACTGGAGGAGCTCCTCCTTGTATTCTTTGATGATGGCCTGCACCACTTCTCTGACCACAATGCTGATGGTGTTGGATGGCACCCTCTAGCCATACTGCATGCTCCTGTAGGTGGTCCCAGAGGCCAGGTGGTGCAAAGTGAGTGCCACCTTGAGCCCAGGTTCCAGGCTGGGGCGGAAGCTGGTGCTCTGCTTGGTCAACCTGGGTGTCAGCCGCTGCACAACTTCATCAAACATGGCTGGAGGCATCCTCATGAAGTTCTGGAACGCCCGAGTGTCTTCGTTCCTGAGCTCCACCATCAGCTTGCTGTACAGTCCCTCCTTTGCTCTTCTGGCGAACCATCTTCGGACCCAGACTCTTTTTGGCTGCCTCTTTTTCTTCTCGCAGTAGAGTTCACAGAGCCTGCAGATGGCTTCGCACTGTTGCAGAACGATGGTGGCTGCCGAAAGGACTTTGTTGCAATCCACGATGGACATGACTGGATGCTGTTGAAGAGGAAGAATCAGATGAAGGCTGCTGAGGTCTGCAACGCTGGGCTGCTGTTCTGAAAGTGAGATGCAGATGAGTTGCTCCCCCTTTTTATAGGAAATATAGGTTTTCCGCTAGGCATCCTCTAGGCATCCTCTAGGCATCCTTAATATCCGAGATAGGTCACCTCTGCAAACGTTTTTTCCATTTTAAATGATTTGTTTCTGTGCTGCATCCGTTCTGCATCCGTTCTGCGTCCGTTCCGCTTCCTCCCTGCGTCCGAGCGGATGCGAGTTGCATGGATGCGGAATGGATGCCTAGCGGATATAGCGGATGTGTAACAGATGCAGAACGTATGCGTAGCGGATGCGTAGCGGATGCAGAACGGACGCATTGGATACATTTTCCACGCAAAAGTTTTGGGCAGCCCAAAACTTTCTGAGTGGATGAAACGTCCATAAACGGATGCTGGACGGATAGAGAGGAAGCAAAACGGAGGCAGTGAGTACATCGCGTTTTCCAACGGATGGCAAGCTTTTTTGTCCATTTTACATCCTCTTTGCATCTATTGGTTCAGTGTGACATGGGCTTAAATTCTGTTAATTATTTTGTTCATCAAATTGTTTGGTAATTATTCTGTTCATACCATAATGGGTTTTTCTTGGTCCCACACCCAGCAGTTCATTAACTGCCAGGAATTCTGATTGTGCTTTGTTGCTTTTGTTGTTGTTTTTGGTTGATATATTCTCTCTGTCAGGAGATTGAATGCAAATATTCTAAATCAATATAATCTCCTCATTATTTTATTTTGTATGCTTTGATGAGTAACCAAGATTAGCATTATTACTTTTTAATTAGTATTATTATATTTATTACTGCCTGTTCATTAACTTTCCTAGAAAACTTTTTCTACTATTAAGAAAGCGCACAGAATTTTTATAACATGCTTCAAACTTCAAACATCCTCTTTCTTAAAATTTCTTGGAAAGCATTGGTAAATACAAAATGCCCTTTTATTTATATAACTAGGATCTTGTCTTAGTAGTATAGAAATATTATTATTAGTATCTATGGTCTACAACAGTGGTGGGATTCAAACATTTTTACTACCAGTTCTATGGGTGTGGCTTGGTGGGCATACTGTGGCTTGGTGGTTGTGGCTTGATAGGTGTGGCAGGGTAAAGATATTGTAAAATCTCCATTCCCATCCCTCTCCAGGGGGGAGGTTACTGCAAAATCCCCATTCCCTCCCCACCCCACTAACCTGCTCCCCAGCTCTGTTCTCCTGAACAGGGCAACAAAAGAAGACCCAGCCAATCAGCTGGGACTTGGGAGGCAGAGAATAGATGGGGGTGGTCCAGGAAGAGGTAGTATTTGCTGGTTCTCTGAACAACTCAAAATTTCCGGTACCGGTTCTCCAGAACTGGTCAGAACCTGCTGAATACCACCTCTGGTCTACATAGCACAACTTTCTTCTTTATACTGTATATTAATGCTCAATCTCTGCCTGTTGGATGTGTAATGATTTTTGTTTTTGCTATTTTTTTGGGGGGGGTGTCAATCATTCTTGACTGCAGGTGTCTGCCTTAGCTAGTTTTCTTGGTAATTTTCAGAAGTGGTTTGCCTTGGCTTGCTTCTTCCTAGGGCTGAGAGTGAGTGATTAGTCCAAGGTCATCCAGATGGTTTCATACCCAAGGCAGATTAGCCTGGAGCCAGACTGGATCTTCTGCCTATTAGTACTAGAAGCCCATGTCCCATTGGATCCTTCTGTCAGAGATATTTCCTTACATAACCAAAGAAAAGAATGAGCATAGATGAATTTCTATTGTTTTGGTTTAAAATTAAAGAAAAACATAGAATTTTATCAAAGAAAAAGATGTAAAACAAGACAGATATAGATGCTTTTCATTTAACCAAGGATACTGTCAGCAATATGTTTTGGTGACAATATTTGTGATTGATTTTCCATTCTTTAACAGGAGTCTATTGTTTTCACTTTCTTTTCTTTGTCTTAGAACAACATTCAACTGACTATGCTGAAATACTGGTTTCAACACATTCTCCATGGTTTGTCCTTGTTCTTTATGTATAGTGAAAGCAAAGCATGACTGTATTGGAAACTGTGTCTGGAACAACTTCACCTTCTGAGAAATTGAGCACAAGTTTTGGAATCGTGTCATTTTTTTAAAGCACCAATGTTTATCTTGGTACAATGAGATTCTTGTGGAATTTTTCCATAATCATTCATGTTCCATTGTAAAGTTTTGAAAGACCAAGTTCCACATTAAATTGATGGGAGATGTTATCTTCAATTCCAATCTATGTGGTGGTAATCCGGAAAGTTCAATTGAATCAAGGAATTTTGTTGGGAAATGAATAGCGTTAGCTTCTTCACTGATAGCATTGAAAGAACAATATTGTTCCATCATTCCAGGGAAGTAACTTATGCAAGTGGAATTTACTTTTCACATTATTTAATTGAGGGAAACCAAAATAGAGTTCTTCAAGAACAGTTCTGCAGGATTGTCAAATATTGGATAAATGAAATTTTACATTCTTTTATAGTGCTTCCTGTTCATCAAAAATATGCAGTTTCTATTCCATCTGGAGGTACAACATCTCACTTGGTGACTTTCAGATCAATTTACCTCACAGCATTGTTGTGAAAAAAATCTGGAGAATGGAGCACTATGTATGTATGATGGAATATAGATATATGTGCATTTTTGTGTGCCAGATAATGGACCCATAAAGCAATAAAAATGTCCAGACCTTTCTTCATGTACTTTAAAGTTGTTGTTTCTTTAAGAGACACATGATGAGTCAATTCCTTGCTGCAGCCAGTAGTACTAAAACTGCCATACTTTTTCTCAAATTTCGTTCCCTTAGGAATCATGGATCAGGTATTTTGACACATTCTGAAAGTTATCCCCTTTGAGGTATTTTGGTTCAAAAATTGTTGCTCTATGATGCACCATATCACTCAGGTAAAGGTCACAACAAGAATTTTAGATACAGTGCATACAGTGGTACTTTGTTACTCATCATTAATTGGTTCCAGGACCAGTACTAAAACCAGTAAACAATCAAATAAATCTCTGTGACTTACTACATGACCCTTTGGTTTATCTGGAAAAAACTTTCTGTACCTTTTCCTATGTTATCAACCTTCTTGGTATGGCCTACTTCCTGTCCATTCTATGTGGCTATTCTCCTCTTCCTATTACAGCCCATTGAGTACCAAACAAATGACAAATACCAGAACAATATTTTGATTTCAAAATGCACTGAGTACCAAATTTGATGAGTTTTGAGGCAGTTGAGTATCGAGGTACCATTATATACTGTATATTTCAAGTACATTGGAGGCAATTTTCATAGAGAAGAAAATTCAACCAAGGTATCAGCTGTTACCTCCCTCAATTTTTTTACATATATTACAGAGGTTGGCAGACTTTTAACTGCCCAATTAGTTCTACTCTCTTGGTTTTTTTTGACTACCTCCATGGAAGTGTCTTCATGCTCTTTCCTCAACTAATTTAATTAAATATCTTCTTATCCTGTTGTCTGTCACTGTATATCACACTGCCTTTCACAAGCTAAAAAATAAAATAAAAACAGTAAAGCCTAAACTAAAAAGCCTAAACAGTAAAGCCTAAACTAAAAAGTCTCAATCTTATTTAACTGTAAAAGATCTGCTGTAGGCATAAGTGGATTAATGATAAGAAGCTAGTAGCAAGTCTTCTTTGGGCTCTCACAGAAGTAGTTTACTCTGCCTTAAACCACAGATTAACTTTTCAGCCAAACTGTTTTTATCATTGCCTTCTTGCTATAGGATGACTCAAGGAAGTCTGATAAAGTCTGCCTGTTGCCTTCATGGTCCAGTAAAATGCAAAAAAATCACATATCTTCAATGAAAGGAAGGGGCACCTAAAAGAGGATGAAGAAACTCCGGACTAACAGAATGTCCTAGAAAATGTGTTTTTAATTATCCCATATTTGAATTGATTCCTGTGCTACACTTCTGCAAGTGGAGGCAAGAAGGAAAATATTGTAAAATAGGATTGCACAATCCTATAAATCACCCACATCAAAGCTGCTGAATACTTAGATACAACAAGCAAACTCATTTAAATAGTTTCCTTCAAAATAGGAACCAATTTCTCATTTCTCCTTCTGTTCCTGCTGGGAAAATCTGCTCTCCTTCATTACTCTTCTCAGAGGCACAGTTTTCAAAGATGTGCTGACTATCACAGAATAAACAGAAACTCCTTAATTCCACATTGAGTTAAGCAGATTATTTTCCCACACAATATCTGCTGTCATGGAGGGGGGGAATAGAATCCTCCATTTTTCTGTCTGTTCAGAGTTTTATTTCAGTGTGTTAAATCTGTCGGGTTTTTCTTTCTTTTTTAACAGTTGCTTTGGGGTTCCCACCCCCTCCCCATTTTCAAGAACTCCAAGCGATAAAGCTTTTGTGGAGCTTCAGAGGCTGTCAATCATGTTGCTAGTAAAGCAAAGCTGTCTAATGAATCCTTTCCATTTGATGCTGGAAGTGTAACTTTTTAGGGGCTTGAAGTACTGTTGAAAGGAAAAAAATGTTTTTTTACCCCTCAGTTTAGATCCATTTGGGCACATTTTGTACTCTAGGTCATTTTGTGAGAAATGACTTTGTATAGTAAAAAGGCAAGGCCAAAGGATTGCTTCAGGCTAGCTTTTGGCCTTCCAGCGAATGTTGAAATTCTATCATCTTGGCATCACTTGCATTTTAACAATAAACTGCCTCATAAACTAGTGGTGGAGAGATTAAATGCTTATTTTTAATTGGGAAAAGCACTGCCTGCGGGTACAAAAGTGTGCCCATTCCCCCCAATTAACAAGCTAATTAATAATCACAGCAAACATTTAATGAACAGCTGAACAATATTGGCAATTCAGTTAAAAATCCATGTATCCTTGTGCTAAAATAAATCAAGGCTAAACTGGATATTACAGAAACAAATTCATAGCTGCCATTAATCTTTACAACTGGTTTCCATTTTCTAATTTAGAGTTGGGAAATCTTCATCTCTTCAGATGCTGTTCAACTACAAATTAATCAGTCTCAGCCAGAATGTGTAATATTAAGTCAGTAATATTCCCAATTTTGATTTAATTGAAGGAGAAATTTAGGAGTTATTATTTACAACATTTTTGTGACTTTCCACAAGAGGTAGCAAGTAAAGTTAAACCAGGATAAACTGGATGGATGTGATAAAATTTTGTAATGTAGAAGATACTGGGAAATACAACTAACTCTTAAAATCAATATATATCATTGTTTGTTTGTTTGTTTTCTATCCCACCTTTTTATTATTTTTATGAATATCTCAAGGTGACAATCATATCTGATATTCTTTGTTTCTCATATGTACCCTACAAGAACAACAGTCAAGTGCTTGAACTGAGGAGCATAGTGATTTGCCCAAAGTCACTTAGTTGATTTTCATGGCTAAGATGGGGCCAGAAGACATATATATGAAATATATTAATAAATTATTCTCACTAATATTTTGTCTGAACCATTAGAACAGAAACTCACAATTCTTGGAGTTATCAAGACTCCATATATTAATAGAATCCGCTTTTATATGAAACTGGTGTGTTATTTGGAAAATGCCTCAGTTCAATAATACAGTGGGAATGGCAACATTTAAAAAAAAAAATCAAACTAAAACTATGCTATTCATTCCCACAAAGGTTTCTATTAAATCATTTGTTATTAATATTCTGTGAATGAAACCAATTCTGCCTGTTATATCCATTTTAATTTTGGTACTTTGAAATATTTCCAAGAGCCAAAATGTAATGTCCACAAAAATGTGTATGCAAAGTGTTCAAATGTTATTTCCCCCTCTACCCCCCATTTCTTCTGTGGTTTTTGGTGTTTAAAGCAAATTTATATTTGCTGCTTTCTACAACCTATTTTCCATGTGAGAAACTGGTTCCTAGATCAAATAATTTGCAATTTTTTCTTGACAGAATAGCATTTTCCTTCTAAAACAATCAATAGAGGTGATTAATATTCCATCCTGTAATTGTTTAAGTTGATTTTTATTCTCTGACCAGTGTGCATATTCGTCTTCCAAGACAGTTGCTGAACCATCAACAAAACTGTAATTAAGTCAGAAACTTAATGTAAAATTTTCCATATATTCAGTAATTTACGATATGATCAATATAATAAAAATTGACATATTCCCATTCTGCCATCACACAGAGAGCTGCTTAGTTTGTATCATGAATCTATTTTATTCTTGCTAGTATTAGACCTGTAGAGGAACCTGGAATTTACATTCAGAAGTTAGCTCATCAGGTAAGTTTTGCTTTGAGGATTAAATTTGGCTTGAGGCTGCACAACTCTAGGATTTCCTGCCAAATCCCATAAGGTTTTCCAAAGGTGGCCTTGTACAATTATATCATCCCTTCTATTAACCCCCCCCCCAGTTATTTTAAAGCATTTTAGATGCCATAGGAATAGCAATGGGAGTGGACAATATTATGGCATGACATGCTTTGCAGGGACATGGCATAGAAAACAAATATGGGTGTTTGGTTTCTGCATTCCATTGCAAAGTTCTACCTGGTAAATGAGACATCATGTACTCTCTAATAATTCCTCTCTGGAAGATTTCCAGTTCTGCTGTCACATGGATGGCAGCACCTGCTTTTTCAAAGAGCTTTAGCTGCTATAAAAGTATTTAAAATGGAAAGGCACAAAATTAGAAGTTAGCCTTTAAGTGGTTTGTGACCTTCTCCTTGTCTTTCTTCTAGAATTTAATGTGGAATTTCTGTTAATTCATAAATACAGCTTCAAATGTGATGAAAGGAATTTAATACTGATAAAAATCAGTAAGAGCTGAGCTAAACTGGATTCTTCAATGTTAAGATAAACCCTTCCATTCCTCCTTCACTCTCTTATCTCCAACTCCACCATCACTAACTTTGTATTGCATATAGGGGTGGGATTCTACCAGTTTGCACCTATTTTCTAGAACCGGGTGTTAACATTCTAAGCAGTTCGGAGAACTGGTTGTTAGAAGAAATTACTGGCCTAATCCTGTAAGGAAGGCAGGAAGGAAACATTCTGGTGTTGCTTACAGAAACTGCCTCTCCATGTAGCCCTTGGCAGGACTAGACTTCCTGTCTCAGGAATGTCTCTGGAGTTTTTTTTTCCTCCTTTGCTGGTACTTTGCTTGTGTGAAGTGACCATTCAAAGTTACAATGGCACTGAAAAAAGTGACTTATGATCATTTTTCACATTTACAACTGTTGCAGCATCCCCAAAGTCATGAGAGGCCAGGTGAGGAGATGCGTGCTGATATTGAATTGGCCACGCCCAGCCAATAACATGACCACCAAGCCATGTCTACCCAGTCATATGACCACCAAGCCACACCCACAGAACCAGTTGTTAAAAATTTGAATCCCACCCCTGATTGCATAGCCATAATTTAAACACAATTTCTTAAAAATGTTTTTCGACAAGTCCATAAAGTTTCTTTCTCAGAAAGGAAAAACCTGGTTTTCCCTCACAGGATGTTTGACCCTTACATATTTTGTTGTGGTAGTAGGAGTGGGCTGCTGGGTGTTCGCAGTGGTTCGAGAGATCTTCTAGCTAAGATTCTGCACAATTCAGAGAACCCCCAAATCCCACTCCTGAGTGGCTTCGCCCACCCCACCCCTCCCAGGAGTCCCCACACAGCCCATTTGGGATGCAGGTAATTGTAGGGCACACATGGAGACTCGGCAAAGGTGAAAAACAGGACTCCCGGAAGTTTGGGAAGGCTAGAAACTGGTCCATTTCTGGCTTCCAGAGAGCCTCTGAAGCCTCTGGATGACATTTTTGCCCTCCCAGAGGCTCAAGGAAAGCATTTGGGACCCGGGGAAGTAAAAAACACCATTCCCTCCCACCATGGTGCAGGAGGCTGACTACGACAGGTCCACCATGGCCATGCCCACCCAGCAACCGGGCAGAGAATCTGTTGCTAAAATTTTTGAAGCCCACCCCTGTGTGTTAGCATATGATCAAGTATCATTTCCTGATCACACATTGGAAATACAGAAGGAGATGGAGTATTGCACTGCTGGCTAAGATGTAATACTCTACCTTTTGGATACTTTTCTTCCAAAACACACAGTGGCAGAACTTCAGTAAGTGAAGATGTCCTTTCCATTTTTCACTCCCTGAATTACAACTGGAATTTTAGTTGAAAGCCAATACATGTTGCTCAAGATTGATTTTATATCATTTCATGCCAAAGAGAAATGAAACGGAATGAAAATGATCAAACAGAGCCCAATCTACTAGAGTTTTCTTTTCAAAACCTCTGTTCATTCTATATAGACACCAATGCATACTGGAGCTTTATTTGCTGTCATCTCATTGAGATGCTGCCTGAGGCAGATCAGTACAATTCTACGAACAGCTTTGGTTATAGTCCTTTTCAGTGAGAAAAGGAGAACTTTTTGCTGTTCGTTTATGATAGTCATTAAATAATTTTGTACAATCATCTCTTCTTACATAAGGGTATTGATTCTCAAAAAAGCTATTTTAAACATTTAATTCCAGGAAGCTGAAAGAAATATATCAAAGGCATCATAATTTCTAGAAGCCATTTACATGCACAATGACAAGTGAGGAACTGTTAGGGATAATCAATACTGTTATTTTTATTACCATTCAGGAAATCAAAATCCCAGTCCTTGACTGACCTCTCTTTTATGAAATAAAAATGAACTTTGGATAAGAAAGTGCATTACTTAAAAAAGAAATTCAGAAGCCTTTCCTTTTACACATAAAAATAATTACTTTGCAAGATTTGATTTCCTTATTATTAGTGATGCTATGTATTCTACCATTAAACTATTGCACTTTATCTGTTTCTGAATAAAACAAAAATAATTAATGGGACTTCAGATTAATAGTAAACCCAAATTGCTTCTTTTTCTGCCTATGAATAATTTTCATAGCTTTTTGTTTCACCAGTTGCCATAGGCGTTTTATACATTTCTGTAAATAGAAGTTTAGTAAAATCATTAGAATGCTTTAGGGCACATGAAAGATAGAGAAAATCTTCAGTGACGCGAGATTTCAATGAAATCTGATGCCTCTCTGTTTAATAAATAAATTCAATTTATTTAATCTAAAATTGCTTAAACACTTTCAGCTTTTCTATCAAAAACTGATCCACATGGCAGCTCACAGATAAAAAAGATCAGAAAGGAAAAAAAAAGTCATCAGAAAATGCCCACAAGCAAAAGCCACAGCATCTTAAGGAAATGAGCAAACAATGACTTGCCATTTAAAAATACATGGCAGACAGAAAAGTCTACCTATTTTCTCCTGAAAGGCTTTTAAGAAAACGTATTTAAGAAGAAAGAAGATGTAGTAAATTGGTGCCACTAAAGAGAAAGCTCTGGCTTTTGAAATCATGCTTGATTTCAAATCATACTCTGATGCTGGAGATGCAAGGTCAATCATACTCTGATGCTGGAGATGCAAGGTCAAAATGCCCTTAAAGTTTTCTGGCTTCAAATCAATTTATGTACAATGGAATACTGGGAAAAAAATTGAACACTAACCAGTGATGGGATTCAATTGTTTTTTACTACCGGTTCTGTGGGTATGGCCAGGTGATCATGTGACTGGGTAGGCATGGCTATGTGGTTTTTTTTTCCCTTTCACAGCAGCCCAGTGCCCCGTTTTTTGCCTACTGGGCCTCAGGGAAGCCTCCTGGGCACTGAAAAAAGAAGCATTTTGAAGTCTTTCAAGGTAAATACAACAGTGAGGGGGAGGAATCAGCTGTGCCATGCAATTTAGATTAGCTAGAAAGCAGGAAATCTAATGATATCTAAATCATGTGGCACAGCTGATCGTCGCTCAGTTGATCATTGGAAATATGGTTCAGCTGAACAGATAGCATTTTTTACTACCGGTTCACCTACACTGGGCCAAACTGGTAGGATACCACCACTGACACTAATCTATATTATGTATAAACCTTACATGTAATCTGTGTGCCTATTCGCAGATCATATGATTTAACTAGTAAATATATTCATGACCATGTTTGATTCTTACTTTTGGAGGAAAAACAGCAAATGGAGCATAAGGATTAAAACATATTTTTGAAAGATTGGAAGTGGATAGGATTTATCCTAATCAACACATTAAAATAAGTGTATGTATTCCTACAATTATGTTTATTTAATAATAATACCAATAGCACTTAGACTTATATTCCATTTCATAGTGCTTTACGGCCCTTTCTAAGTGGTTTACAGAGTCAGCCCCCAACAATCTAGGTTCTTATTTTGCTAACCTTGGAAGGATGAATGGCTGAGTCAACTTTGAACCAGCTAGAATCAAACTGCTGAACTGCTGGTAGCCGGCAGTCAGCAGAATTAGCCTACAATACTGCATTCTAATCATTGCACCACCACAGCTCTGAACTAATAAGTTTATATACAATTGCAGAATGATAATATAATTATTTTTGTAATTTTTTTTTAAAATAATTAATTAAAAGTTTTATATGTAAACAATTACATAAAAATTGTTGGAGATTTTGGTTAGAATATTTCCATTTACAGGATACAAGATAGATCATATTTTTAAAATGATCTCAACATTTATCAAAGTGTGTGGCAAGAACAGGAAAAAGCAGTTTGAGCCAGTAATTTTCAAGGGGTGGGAAGGTTGAGAGGGAAGAAAAGTATAGATCCAAGAGGAAATTGAGAGAGAATCAAAAAGGATTTTGGAATTCAAGTGGATTCAGTAATACATTCCAGGTCTACATATTTAGCCTGAATGAGCCATGGTGGTGCAATGGTTAGTGTGCAGTACTGCAGGCTTCCTCTGCTGACTGCGAGCTGACTGCAATTTGGCAGTTCAAATCTCACCAGGCTCAAGGCTGAATCAGCCTTCCATCCTTCCAAGGTCGAGGAAGGAAGACCCAGACTGTTGGGGACAATATGCTGACTTGTAAACTGCTTAGAGAGGGCTGTAAAGCACCATGAAGCGGTATATAAGTCGAAGTGTTATAGTTATCTTCTACAAGATCTTAAAAAGCATATTTTTTATTAGAAATAGACTTAACATTTATTCATCACTGACTAGTGATGATCACCAATAATGCAGTCACCAAGATCACTGTATTGGAAATCTTTAACTTGTCATGAAGTGACAAGTTACATCACATTCCCCAATAGGTTTTCATTGACCATATTTTACCAATTAACTGTGCTGAACAATATAACATCCATTTATACAGGTTAGTAATCTGATTACAAGTCAAGGACAATTTGCACATTCAAAAAAAAGCAAGCAATTTTTTTTGGTTCACCTCCACATCTTTAGGCATCCTCCTACTAGTACTTCAAATTCAGAAGTCCCTCCTCCCTACACAAATAATCTGACTGCAGGCAGAACCAACTTTTACTGCCTCTCTTTGTCACACTTGGAGAACCATTTAGCGAAGATGCAGGGCTCCATTATTTAAGAAGACAATTCAACTTCTTTGGATATAGTGCCTTTCTAGAAAGCTAGCAGTTTCAGAGTCACCTTAGGGGCCAAGAGCAGAGATAACTATCCCAAAGCCTTTCAACACAGTATTTTTTTCATTCACTTTTGCCAAAGCCTTCCACTCCAGTAAGGGTAGGAACTGGCATATCCACTAAGTTTCAATGTGTCCATTGTTGTAAGAAAAGCATTAAAGAAGCATCTCTTAGTGATATAGATAATATTAATTACATTGAGAAAAATACAAAAAAATTGACTCAATGAAGAGGTAAATGGAGGAATAAAAGATAAAATTAAGAACCTCTGTCATAAATCTACTCAACTTACAAATTCACTTGACTCTGTGTGCTCATTGCTGAATATTTTTTCATTTCAAGCCTTCAGAAGGTAAGTAAATGAACCATGAAATCTCTAGGACCAAAGGGAATTATATGTGCAAACCAAACCAAAATAAATAAAATCAGTGTATAATAAATTGGCAGAGACTTCTTCCCTCGGTTTCCCTGCAACCTCTTGAAGACATTTGTCAATAACAAAAACATTTTCACATTTTGGTGTTCTTAAGTGATCAATGGCTCAATCTTTTTTTCTTTTCATATTGTTTCTCGATTTGCTTATGAAAGCTTTCTATGTACCATTGTCTATTAAATCAGAAATGCTGAAAACATGAGGGTGTCCACATTGGGTGAACTTTAATAAAAAAAAAGCTGAAGAAATAATCTCCATAAGACATTATTACATTTAATTATCCACTTTTTTCAAAATATGATACTTTGTCTCAAATTCTTTCTTCCAGGGAAAGGAATACAAATTCTAATTCTGATCACTGCATTCAAGAGGATAATATAAAGATTAGAGCGGCAGGTGGACCCATATTTTGCTATCCCAAGACTTTGCCTTATCTACAATAACCAAAAATTGGCAACATTTCTTCTATTTAGCTACAGTGGCATATTGGATAGAGTGCAGTACTGCAGGCTATTTCTGCTGACTGCTGGCTGACTGCAATTTTGCAGTTCAAATCTCACCAGGCTCAAGGTTGACTCAGCCTTGCATCCTTCCAAGGTGGGTAAAATGAGGATCCAGATTGTTGGGGAAAATATGCTGACTATATAATGTGGTATATAAGTCTAAATGCTATTGCTATTTAACCAATTTTGAGCATATAAAAATGAACTATACATTGATAAATAACTTTCATTTTCCCCTCAAAACTACACAGTGAGGATGGGCAGGAGGGATAGCAAATTTGCCCTTAATATGAGTTGATAATTCTTCTACTTTGCATCATTCCCTACCTTGTTCGTCTTTGTTCTCCAATGAAAGGTTAAGTAGACCTCCAAGATGCCACAACATGCATGTAAAAATAAAAAGGGAGGGGGGAGGGAGGAGAAGAAATAAAAGATCTGTTCAGAAAGGAGGGAGCATAGGAGAGTGAAAAGAGAGAAGAACAGACCTTAATACCCTCAGATAAACTCTTTTGAAAGAGAATGATTGGACAAAACATGGATCTAAATAGTAAGAATCGTATACTGAAATTTTTGATGGAACCATATTTTTTGTTTCATCTCTTTGACTTTTGATTTTGTCCAGATACAAAAATGTGGTAAATGCATTAATGCCACCACTTTAAAAGCAAAAGGGCAGAGAGATGAAGGGCTACTAGATTTCTTGGAAGAGACATTGAAGCAATCTACTGAGGAGAAGATTATTACTCCTGACCAGCTCAGTTTTTGAAGTCAGCTCTGATTAGTATCTGCTGTATTCAAAAACTTCCAAATGTGTTAGGCTTTGCCTGCAACAGCCAAATTTTGGAACAACTCAAACATGATCATATGCCTGGATGCCAAAGCCTGTATGAATTCATGGAAAATATGATCCAGTTTATTAGCTATTTGCTACTGATTGGATAAAGGCAGAGATAAACACAAATGCAGAGAAAAAGGAAATCTGAACAAAAAACAACAACATCTTTTATAACTTAAAATTATTATTGGCATTGCTGTATTTCCAGTGCTTTGGGGAAAACATTAGAAAAATCACTGCTGTGCAGAAGCCTAACACCTAACTGCATCTCTTTAAAACATTTATGTCTTTTCCTTGATATGTGAGCCCTGCATAAAATATGGTTGTTTTGAAATGCCCCCAAGCAGGTGTTATGTAGGCACTTGTTTGCACAACTCCAATTGTCCTCATATGAATGAATATTTTTATTATGGTCATTGACCAAAATTGCAAACAAACACTTTAAAAACAAAAACTAAATAAAAAACAAAACAGGATAAATATTACAATTGTTGGTGTATTATCAGTGG
Organism: Laticauda colubrina; assembly: GCA_015471245.1. NCBI lineage: Eukaryota > Metazoa > Chordata > Lepidosauria > Squamata > Elapidae > Laticauda > Laticauda colubrina. The sequence goes on from BLBF01000017.1 coordinate 21,425,013, forward strand.
ATAATATCTATCCCAGTTTACAGGTAGTATAGCAAAATTTAGCTTTATTCAAAGAGATGGAATCACACTGATCTGATAATAACTGTACACAAAAAAAACCCATCAGAGTTTCTGATCAGGCTTTACGAGATAAGAAGTTATAAGGTGGATCCTTGAGTCCTTTTAGAAGCACAGTACAGCAGGACATGAGCTGCAGTTTCAACACTCCATTGTCCACAGAGGCACGGTCTTAGCTCATAAGGGATATTTTTTTATCAAGTCTCCAAAAATTGTGTGGAGAGAGTGTTGAAGCCTGTTAGCATTAGTGCTCTTCAGAATTTGGAAACAGTTATGTGGTTTGATAATCTAACTGGTTTGTAAAAAGGGACTTGACTGCTAAAAAAAAAAAGCATCGTCAGACAGAGAAAACTGGTCCCATTGGACTACCAGGTCTCTGATATGTTGTTTACATGTATTAAGTGCATGCTCATAATTCATCATTCGAAAAGCCACCAAGAAAAATCTCTTATAAAAATATTATATCTTTGTAAGATTATCCTCAACCTTGGGCTAGACATACTGTCTCAGCCCCATTCACTTCACAAGGTAGTGATGTCGGGATGAGGAAGGAGCATTAGGTATTTTTGCTGCATTGAGGATTTTTTTATAAAAAAATAATAAAGGTGGAATCAAAAATAAATAAAATAAATTAAAATAAAATAAACAATTTTGCAATTGTCCTGTATAAGGAAAGAACCAGCCAATGTGCTATGATGCAGATCCAAGCATCTGTTTTGACATTAGATGGACCTGCCTCCCTCCTTAATACTATCTGGAATGTAGCTCTTAGGAATTTAGATTAGAACCTTTAAAGAAAGTGTAAAGTCCTAGCCGGGCAGCAAAACTTGAGTTTTAGCATGAGCCTTAGCTGAACGTAACTTCAGTGCTGCTGGGATATGCTGTGATGAAATTAAAAGACTGAATTGCAGCCAACCAAACTAATGCAAATTGTTTTTTCAGCATGTGTATGACATAAAGCCCACGTCACACTGAACCAACGGATGCAAAGAGGATGTAAAACGGACAAAAAACCTTGCCATCCGTTGGGAAACGCGATGTACTCACTGCCTCCGTTTTGCATCCTCTCTATCCGTCCAGCATCTGTTTATTGACGTTTCATCCGCTCCAAAAGTTTTAGGCTGCCCAAAACTTTTGCGCGGAAAATGTATCCAGTTCGTCCATTCTGCATCCACTACTCATCCGCTAGGCATCCGTTACGCATCTGTTACGCATCCGCTATATCTGCTAGGCATCCACTGCACATCCGCGCAACTCGCATCCGCTCAGATGCAGGGAGGAAGCGGAACGGACACGGAACGGATGCAGAACGGATGCAGAACGGATGCCAAGCAGAAACAAAGCATTTAAAACAGAAAAAACGTTCGCAGAGGGGACCTATCTCGGATATTAAGGATGCCGAGAGGATGCCTAGAGGATGTCTAGCGGAAAACCTATATTTCCTATAAAAAGGGGGAGCAACTCATCTGCATCTCACTTTCAGAACAGCAGACCAGTGGTGCAGACCTCTGCAGCCTTCATCTGACTCTTCCTCTTCCACAGCATCCAGTCATGTACACCGTGGATTGCAACAAAGTCCTTTCGGCACCAACCATCGTTCTGCATCGTTCTGCAACAGTGCGTCATCGTTCTGCAACAGCCATCTGCAGGCTCTGTGAACTCTACTGCGAGAAGAAAAAGAGGCAGCCAAAAAGAGTCTGGGTCCGAAGATGGTTCGCCAGAAGAGCAAAGGACGGACTGTACAGCAAGCTAATGGTGGAGCTCAGGAACGAAGACACTCGGGCATTCCAGAACTTCATGAGGATGCCTCCAGCCATGTTTGACGAAGTTGTGCAGCGGCTGACACCCAGGTTGACCAAGCAGAGCACCAGCTTCCAGCCCAGCCTGGAACCTGGGCTCAAGGTGGCACTCACTCTGTGCCACCTGGCCTCAGGGACCACCACAGGAGCATGCAGTACGGCTGGAGGGTGCCATCCAACACCATCAGCATTGTGGTCAGAGAAGCGGTGCAGGCCATCATCGAAGAATACAAGGAGGAGCTCCTCCAGTACCCCTCCACTGAAGAAGGCTGGAAGAAAGTTGCAGAGCAGTGGTATCAGAAGTGGAACTTCCCCCACACCGTTGGAGCCATAGATGGCAAGCACGTGGCCTGCAAATCTCCAGCCAAGTTGGGGTCCACTTATTTCAACTCCAAGGGCTTCTTCAGCATCATCCTCTTCACCATGGTCGATGCTGACTACAAGTTCATGTACATCGATGCTTCAGGCAACGGCTCATCTTCAGATGCCCAGGTATACAACGCCAGTCACCTCAAGGTGGAGCTGGAAGGCAACCTCATCATGGGCTTCCCAGATCCAGAACCCCTGCCCAACGACACACAAGATGTGTTCTACTTCATCGTGGGGGATGATGCCTTCTCCCTCACAACCTACCTCATGAAGCCCTACACCTCCAGACTCCTCATCCGTGAAGAGAGGATCTTCAACTACAGGCTGTCCAGGGCAAGGTGGGTGGTGGACAACGCCTTTGGCATCCTGGCCAACAGGTTCCAGGTACTTCTCACCACCATGCAGCATAGCCCAGAGACTGTGAGGAGGATCATGGAAGCTTGCTGCATCCTGCACAATCTCGTGCGCACCCGCTACCCAGTCTTGCAGAACAGGCTCGTGGACCTCCAGCAAGGCAATGGGGACATGGAGCCTGGGGAATGGAGACAAGGGCGAAACCTGATCGACATTGAGGATGTGCAAGGCCCCAACAGAGCCTCACATGAAGCGAAGAAGCAGCGCAACCTCCTGAAACGCTGGTGCAACTCCCCAGCTGGAGCAGTGGAGTGGCAAGACAGGATGGTAGATGCTTAATGGATGCTTCCTTCAGCCTGTCTCATCACACTGATGAGATTGTGCCATATATGTTTGGTTGGCCTACAATGAACAGGGCGTTTAATAAAGAGTTGTGTTTATGTTGACATGCGTGGATAATTATTACATTATTATTGATAATAAAGGGCCATAGGTGTGGCACCTGGGAGCGTGGACCATACAGTCCCACTATGCTTGCACTGGAGGTTTATCTATCCCACTGCTATCCTAACCCATCCCACAGCTATTACCCATCCCACAGGTATCCTAACCCATCCCAAAGTTATCCTTACCCATCCCACAAGCATGCAAAGGCTTAAACCATTTCTAAAAGTTTCCACCAAGATTTTATTAAAAAAAAAGAAATGAAGCAAGTGTGTGAATCATAAATAGACTTTATTAACAAGAAGCTATAAAACAAAAATCAGTCTCTGGCACTCCTCTTGGTCGCTCAGTCTCAGGGGTGAAGGGTCCAGGTGCTGTGGAGGTGGCTGGTGCTGGAGTGCTTGTCATCAGCTCCTCCAGAAGCAGAAGCAGCAGAAGCCCTAGCCCCAGAAGAGCAAGCCCGTGCTGCAGAAGCCCCAGCAGTACCAGAGTGAGGGCCAGGGGGCGGGATGGTAGCCCTGTCCCTCTTGCCAGGGCTGGCAGCAGATGGCTGAGGCTTGCTGTGCTTCCGCATGGTTGTGGGGTTGCTGGCTGGCAGGGAGGCTGGCAGGAACCAAGGCTGGCAGAAAGGCTGGCAGGGAGGCAGACACCAAGGCTTGCAACAAGGCTGGCAGGGAGGCAGGCACCAAGGCTGGCAGGTAGGCCGACAGCAAGGCTGGTAGGAAGGCTGGCAGGGAGGCTGGCAGGCAGGCTGGCAGCAAGGCTGGCAGGGAGGCTGGCAGGGAGGCTGGCAGCAAGGCTGGCAGCAAGGCTTGCAGGCAGACATGCAGGCAGGGCTGGCAAGGCAGCCAATCCGTCCGGCAGCAGGTCTTTCCTCTGAATGGCGACCTGCTTCCGAGCTGCTTCCATTATATCTGCGGGGCGGATGCCCCCCACATGCGCAATTAACGCTCGGCATCCGCTAGGCTTCCACTGTGCATCCGCTGTGCATCCGCTTCCTCCGTTCGGCATCTGTTCTGCATCCGCTGTATCCGTTCCGCGTCTGCTTCGCTGAGGCCCCCCTGAAGCCCTGCGGTTGCTCCATCCGCTCCCATCTGCTTCCCTCCGCTGGGCTTCCGTTCCGCATCCGCTTTCCATCCCCCCTGCGTCCTCCCCGCCTCTGTGTTATCCGCTCCGGTTATGCAAATTTTTGGCCCTTTTGAGAGCGTATCACAACGGATGGAACATTTTGCTCATCCGCTGTGTCCTTTTTACATCCGTTGGCCAGTGTGACATGGGCTTAACTTTGGTGTACATTGCATTTAGTAGATCTAAAACCATGCCCAAATATTTTTTTAAAATTAACTTGTTCTTGCTGTTTATCCTCCAGGCATGCAGTTTAGGTCTCTTGTTAATTATTGGCAATCATGACTGAAATTTTGTGATGGAGGGAGGCACTTAAACTTAGCCTCAAATTACACTTGGGTAATATTAAATACTAATGGTAATAGAAGATTATCCGGACAGAGGCCTACATTCATTTCCAGCTACTGGAAATTTTGGGAAAATTCTCCAAACACCACCAACAAATTGTAATTTTTAAAGAAGGCAAAATGTAGAAAAATCTTAGTTTATAGTAGTTTCACGTACATGAAAATAACATAAAATTTTGAGGACTTTCCCTATCTATTTTGTATCTTTGCCCTATCTATTTTCTGAGGTACTGCTGCCAACACTCCAGTCAAAGGGTGTCTGGGTCTTTAACCAGAAATATTATATCTTTGATATAATGGGACAGCTCCAAATCTACCATAAAGGAAGTGACGCGAGAAAAATTACTGGAGTTATAATCAGATCAGTTTGATGGATAGATAGTCCTCAACTTACATCTATTCATTTAGCAACTGTTTGAATATATAGTGGCACTAAAAAAATGACTTTTGACTAGTCCTTATGACCATTGCAGTATCTCCACAGTCATATGTTCAAAATCCAGTCACTTTGCAACCTGTATGTATTTATGACCATTGTAGCATCCCAAGGTCATTTTATTGTCACTTGCAAGTTTCCTGGACAGTTTTCCACAAGCAAAGTTAATAAGGAGTACCAGATTCACTGAACATCTATGTGGTTCATTTGACAACTGCAGTGATTCATTTAACAACTGGGGCAAAATGTTGTAAAATCAGTCATGATTCATATAACAACTCTGTTCCTTAGCAATAGAAATTGTGGTCCCAATTGTAGTCGTATGTCGAGGGCTACCTGGATGGCATGAAAACAGGGTGACACTTAAGGCCTACGAATACAACACTGTTTATCTTTCATCCATTTGCATTTATAAAAAGAAACTTTTAAAAAAGTTTCTCCTTCAAGTGTGGAGTTTAATTGTATGTCTAGTCAGATGGCAATTATACGCAGCTACCTGATTAAACATTCCAAGTATTCATTCACATAATGATTAGAAGTGTCTTACAGTGATAGCTATATCATGTCAGGTTTAGAATGTATGATTATCACCTGCTGATTGTAAAAGCGAAAGTCTGTAATGGGATTAATTTTAATGGCAGTGCTTATTATGATCTAAAAATGATCATATATTGCAGCGATTATTTTGTTATGTCAGATTTTGATTTAAATAGATAGAATTTTCCAGCATTGATTTACCTGTCAATAAAAAGAGAATCTAAAAGAAGAATACACTGAATGATTAAAAAATTAAAACCAAACCAGTGGATCCTCATTTCCAAAAAGCAGCTTTACTTGGAACAGCTTACATCCTGCTGTATATAAGCTGTATATCCGTAACACTATCAAATATCTACATCTGGATATCCCAGCTCCTTAGGAAGGACTAGATAGATGGACAAAAATGTCAAATCCAGTCTAAATATCTGCCTTACTGTATGACTAACCATACTACTACTTCTAATAAATATAATATAAAGTCACTCCTCACATACTATATTGTGGCAAAGTTGTAATAAGGAAATAATGCAACTGAATGCAGACAGTGCAAGTAAAAACATATAACTTACATATTCCAGAAACTGATTAAGTAAAAATGTTACTTTTGTACCCATTTTTCATTCTTGTTGAAATGCATCCAAACATTTAAATTATTCTAAAAACTGAATACTCAGAGAGAAATATTAAAATGTGCCCTTGTTTATTTTATACTAAAAAGGAGACAATTTCTCCCGAATTATTTTTTGACTTATCATACACAGCAGCATCTATGTTTTGCTACTAGCAAATTCACTAGCTGCCAACATTTGACATTTTTCTTGAAAATCTATTCATTTACCACAAGTATACCTATATATCTAAATTATCTAAAATAACAATTTATTGGAAGCAAAGTGGCCTAACAAAAAGTAAAATAACAATAAAAATTGTAGATTAAACCAGAGGATGGGAGTGGGTGGGAAAGGCAATGAGGAATGGAATCATAAGTGTTTTTTTAAATAAAAACATTTTAAATGTTCATATTCAATTTTAAATTTCAAATTTTATAAGAACAAAGGTATAATAGTTGGAAATTATTGTTAATATAGTTACTAACTGACTACCAGATTTATATAAATTTATTCTGACATATTTTTTCTATTTTCCAGTGGTTTGTGACAAAGAACATTTCCAGGAAAAGAAATGATTTATTATATTGTATCATATTTTATGCATAACAGGATTCATTACATAAGTGTATTGGATTATTTTCTAGTTGCAAAAGCTTTCAAATCAAAATGACTGGCTAATTGGATATTTCCATCAAACCTGGTGATAGATTTTACCATTTGGCTGTCAGCCACAGTATAACAAGTTTACAATGTATTTACCACAATTTTAGGAAAGTGTAGCTCCCTATGAATGATATTAATGATTTCATAATCTTTTATCTAGTAATATCAATTAAGACTTCCTTATTTGTATGCAAATAATCTTCCAGTTCTCTTACCAGAAACAAAACAAAATACAGAGGGAAAGCTTGATAAATATTGTGAAAAGCAAGAATTGAATGAATCGTTATTAGCAGCACAAGGAGTTAAAGGCCCTGTCACACTGCCCAACGGATGCAAAACGGACACAGCAGATGAGCAAAATGTTCCATCCGTTGTTATCTGTTCTCAAAAGGGGCAAAAATTTGCATAATCGGAGCAGATAACACGGACGGGGGGAGGATGCAGGGCAGATGGAAAGCGGATGTGGAATGGAAGCCCAGCGGATGGAAGCGGATGGGAGCGGATGGCGCATCCGCTAGGCTTCCAGGAGACCTCAGCAAAGCGGACACGGAATGGAAAGAGTGGATGCAGAGTGGACGCGGAACGGATGAAGCGGATGCACAGCGGATGCACAGCGGATGCACAGCGGATGAAGTGGATGCAGAGCGGAAGCCTAGCGGATGCACAGCGGAAGCCTAACGGATGTTGAGCGTTAATTGCGCATGCGGGGGGGATGCATTTAGCCATGTGGATATAAAGGGAAGCAGCTCGCACGTGGCCAGCATTCGGAGGAAAGACCTGCTGCCGGATACATCAAGTCCTTGCCTGCCCTGCCTTGCTGCCAGCCTGCCTCCAAGCCTCCTGGCCAGCCTCCCTGCCAGCCAGTCTGCCTGCCAGCCTTGGTGCCTGCCTGCCTGCCTGCTTGCCTTCCTGCCAGGGTCCATGCCAGCCTTCCTGCCAGCCTTCCTGCCAGGCTTTCTGCCAGCCTTGGTACCTGCCAGCCTCCCTGCCAGCCAGCAACCCCACAATCATGGGGAAGAAGCGAAAGCCTCAGCAACCTGCCGCCATCCCTTCCAAGAGGGACAGGGCCACCCACCCGCCCCCTATCCCTGACTATGCTTCTGCTGGGGCTTCTGCTGCTCGGGCTCGCTCTTCTGGTGCTGGAGCTTCTGCTGAAGCTGCTCCTGGCGGTGGTGCTTCTGCTGCTGCGTACTCTGCTGAAGCTGACACTGGTCCTGCTGGTTCTGCTGGTCCTGCTCATCCTGCTCGTGCTCCTGGACTTGCTCGTACTGCTCGTGCTCCTGGTCTTGCTTGTCCTGCTCATCCTGCTTGTTCTCCTGGTCCTGCTCCTGCTCCTGGTCCTGCTGGTGCTGCTGGTGCTGCTGGTGCTGCTGCAGATGATGATGATGATCCTGCTGGTGCTGCTGCTGCTTCTGCTGGTGCTGCTGCTGCTGCTGCTGATGATCCTGCTGCTGCTGCTGCAACTGCTGCTGCTGATGATGATGATGATTATGATCCTGCTGGTGATGATGATGATGATGATGATGATCCTGCTGGTGCTGCTGGTGGTGGTGGTGTGGAGGAGCAGCCCCTACCACCTGGGAGTCCCTCTGATGAAGGCCCATCTGGTCCTGCAAAAGGGAGGAAGAGGCGTATGCGGGGAAGGGAGAGGAGGCAATACTTCATTGAGGAGGAACACGAGGATGAGGTGCTGGAGTGGCTGAGAGAGAATAACTATCTGTGGCAGAAGGGACACCGGCTGTACAGGGACACCAAAAGGAAGCAAGCTGCTTGGAGAGAAAGGGCGGAGAGTATGGGTTACACTTCGGAGGTGCTCCTCGGCTGATGGAAACATATGCACACCTGGTACGGGAAGCTGCACCTGAAGAAATCTGCCCAGGCCACGGTTAAGCTGACAGACAGAGAGACCTACATCATGGCCAGGTGCAGCTTCCAGGAGGGTGAGATCTGCCACTGAGGAGCACCAGGAGACCCTCTCACAACCCTCTCTTTCTGACAGCCTGCTGAGACCCAGTCCTCTTCTGGCCGAGAGTCAGTCCCTGCCTCCAGGCAGGTTTCTGTGGAGCGTGCCATGGCATAGAACCCACAGACAGGTGTTGTAACCATGGTGGAGCGCATGGAGAACTCCCTGGTGCGATGGGAGAAAGGAGACATTGAGTCCACCACAGTCGTAGTCGCATCCACCACCACCCCAAGCTCCACTTCCACAGAAAGGCAGAGAGCCAGACAGCAGGAGGGGCAAAGCCACACTGTCCTCCTGGAGATCAGGAACACCATCCGCACCAGCATAGATCTCCTCTCTCAGCTGGTCAACACCGACTCCTCATCCTCCAACCGCAAGCCCTTCCTCACCTATGTCAACCAGACCCTCAGGAACATGGAGGAAGCCCAGTACCAGGTGGTGAAGGACCGGATCACCGAGCTGCTTCACAACCCTCCAGATCCAGAGGAACCTGCTCCCACCCAGCCCAGGTCTGTTCATCCACCCCAGGTGATGTCCCTCCCATTCCAAGGCTTCCCACAGGCCCTCACCTACCAGGGCTATGGCTACCAGGAGGTCCAGCAGCACAGGCAGCAGCCCTTCCCAGTCCAGGCACAGAGTCATCGGGTGACACCGTTGCCACTGGTTCCACTGATGCCACTGATGCCACCCACACCAATGAGACCACCGACCACAGCAATGCCACCCATGCCAGTCCTCACCCAGCTGCAGACCAGACAGCCCCACTACACTACTCCTTCCTACACCCCACAGCCAAGCCCGGACTCAGTACATCTCTCATCAGTACTGGGGCTGACACCCCATGGCATGGAGGAAGGACCTCTCAGCATCACGGGTCTAAGCCAGCTATCCGAGAGCTTTCTCAACACACCATCACCTGTTGTCCTCTCAGAGCCAGGCACCCCATTGGGGCTTCAGACCAGCACTGCAGCAGCAACCACCTCCACAGGACCTGGACCCTTCACCCCTGAGACTGGGAACACCTCCGAGTGACCGTGAAGACCGCCAGAGACTGGGTGTGGACTTTATTTGGACACTTGACTTGGGTCTTTTTCCTTTTACAGCTTGTTGTTCAATAAATTTTATCTTTGATTCACACACTTGCTTCATTTCTTTTTTTGAATAAAGTCTTCGTGGAAACTTTTAGAAATGGTTTAAGCCATTGCATGCTTGTGGGATGGGTTAAGATAGCAGTGGGATGGGCAGGAATACCTTTGGGATGGGTAATAGCTGTGGGATAGATAAACCTCCAGTGCAAGCATAGTGGGACTGTATGGTTCACCCTCCCAGGTGTCACACCTATGGCCCTTTTTTATCAATAACAATGTAATCAATCAATCATCCACACATGTCAACACAAACACAACTCTTTATTAAACGCCCTGTTCATTGTAGGCCCACCCAACATACATGGGCCAATCTCATCCATGTGATGAGACAGGCTGAAGGAAGCACCCATTAATCATCTATCATATTGTCTTGCCACTCCACTGCTCCAGCTGGGGAGTTGCACCAATGTTTCAGGAGGTTGTGCTGCTTCTTCCCTTCATGTGAGGCTCTTTTGGGGCCTTGCACATCCTCAGTGTCTATCAGGTTTTGCCCTTGCCTCCATTCCCCAGGCTCCATGTCCCCATTGCCTTGCTGGAGGTCCACGAGCCTGTTCTGCAAGACTGGGTAGCAGGTGCGCATGAGATTGTGCAGGATGCAGCAAGCTTCCACAATCCTCCTCACGGTCTCTGGGCGATGCTGCATGGTGGTGAGAAGTACCTGGAACCTGTTGGCCAGGATGCCAAAGGCGTTCTCCACCACCCGCCTTGCCCTGGACAGCCTGTAGTTGAAGATCCTCTCTTCATGGGTGAGGAGTCTGGAAGTGTAGGGCTTCATGAGGTAGGTTGTGAGGGAGAAGGCGTCATCCCCCATGATGAAGTAGAGCACATCTTGCGTGTCGTTGGGCAGGGGGTCTGGATCTGGGAAGCCCATGATGAGGTTGCCTTCCAGCCCCTCTGGAAGTTGTATACCTGGGCATCTGAACATGAGCCGTTGCTTGAAGCATTGATGTACATGAACTTGTAGTCAGCATCGACCATGGCAAAGAGGATGATGCTGAAGAAGCCCTTGTAGTTGAAATAAGTGGAGCCCGACTTGGGTGGTGCTTTGCAGGCCACGTGCTTGCCATCTATGGCTCCAACGGTGTGTGGGAAGTTCCACCTCTGATACCACTGCTCTGCAACTTTCTTCCATCCTTCTTCAGTGGAGGGGCACTGGAGGAGCTCCTCCATGTATTCTTCGATGATGACCTGCACCACTTCTCTGACCACAATGCAGATGGTGTTGTGTGGCACCCTCCGGCCGTACTGCATGCTCCTGTAGGTGGTCCCTGAGGCCAGGTGGCGCAGAACGAGTGCCACCTTGAGCCCAGGTTCCAGGCTGGGCTGGAAGTTGGTGTTTGCCTTGGTCAACCTGGGTGTCAGCCGCTGCACAACTTCATCAAACATGGCTGGAGGCATCCTCATGAAGTTCTGGAATGCATGAGTGTCTTCGTTCCTGAGCTCCACCATCAGCTTGTTGTATAGTCCGTACTCTGCTCTTCTCCCGATCCATCTTCGTACCCAGACGCTTCTTGGCCGCCTCTTTTTCTTCCCGTAGTAGATTTCACAGAGCCTGTAGATGGCTTCACACTGCTGCAGAAGGATGGTGGCTGCCAAAAGGACTGTGTTATGATCCACAGTGGACATGACTGGATGTTGTGGAAGAGCAAGAGTCAGATGAAGGCTGAAGAGGTCTGCACAGCTAGGCTGCTGGTCTGAAAGTGAGATGCAGGTGAGTTGCTCCCCCTTTTTATAGGCAGTATAGGTGTCCCTTTGCATCCTCTAGGCATTCTCTAGGCATCCTCTAGACATCCTTAATATCCAAGATAGGTCCCCTCTGTGAACGTTTTTTCAGTTTTAAACACTTTGTTTCCATGCTGCATCTGTTCTGCATCCGTTCTGCATCCGTTCCGCGTCCCTTCTGCTTCCTCCCTGCGTCCGAGCAGATGCGAGTTGCGTGGATGCAGAACGGATGCCCAGCAGATATAGCGGATGTATAACGGATGCAGAATGGATGCGTAGCGGATGCAGAATGGACGAATTGGATACATTTTCTGTGCAAAAGTTTTGAGCAGCTCAAAACTTTCTGAGCGGATGAAACGTCAATAAACGGATGCTGGATGGATAGAGAGGAAGCAAAACGGAGGCAGTGAGTACATCGCGTTAACCAACGAATGGCAAGCTTTTTTGTCCATTTTACATCGTCTTTGCATCCGTTGTTGCAGTGTGACAGGGGCTTAAGCTAAACAAAAGGAGTTAATCTGACCATATAATACTTATTAAATGAAATACTCTCATTGGCAGCCACATCTCGAAAGGCTAAAATGTGATATGGCAAGGATCCTTGAATTTGAGGAAAGCCAAATTAGAAAACTGGAAGACCAGAAGCCAGTATGGAAAGCATCAGGAATTAAAATCAATGTTAAGTGTAGTGAAGTTTACTTTTAGTGAGTTGACATGGTCCACAGGAATGAAATCAGACTGACAATAGGCAACTGAAAGAAGCAGTGGAAGGGGCTGGGACAGGGAGATAGGTATTTTTGGAAGAAAACTCAGTACATAGGCAGGATTATAGAAGCCTCTGTGGCACAGTGGTTAAGAGAGCAGTACTGCAAGCTACTTCTGCAGCCAGCAGCCTACAATTTGGCAGTTCAAATCCCACCAGGCTCAAGGTTGACTCAGCCTTCCATCCTTCTGAGGTGGGTAAAATGAGGACCTGAATTGTTGGGGGCAATACGCTTAGAAAAGGCTATAAGGCACTATAAAGTGGTATATAGTCTAAGTGCTATTGATATTACTACTGCAGTAGGGGGATAGGTATGTGAAGAAGTGATGAGATACTAAGAACTGTATCTGAAATAACTCATCACATCCCTGGTTTAGGCATAGAAGGAGATGTAAGTTGTTTTTGAAAGTTACTCAGGTTAGCTATTTCTTTCATTTCATAGTGAAAACCTTCTACATATATTTTTCAGTACATGATTTTCCTCACTGTTTTTCTTGAAATTTGGCTACAGCAGACCTCCCGCCCTTAATGAAGAAAATTATCAACAGGCAGATGATCTGAATCTGAAATTATTGCTACTTTCCCCACCAACCTTAGATGCACTAACAATAGCCAAAACTCCTACACCTACATCTTTCTTCAACCCTCCATCCCCACCCCCAACGATCTTAGAAAAAGATGTGAGAGGCCTATTTCATAAACAAAAGATTGGAAAAGCACCAGGATTAGATGGACTAACTTTTGCTTGGTTGAAAACCTGTGCTGAATAAACAACTGACTGCCCCTCTTCATCCTCATCTTCAATAAATCACTGAAGATGTGTTATGTACCTTCTTGATTCAAACAGTCGACCATAATCCTATTTCCCCCAAAAAAACCTCCAACAAGGAATTGAATGACTACAGACTGGTTGCTCTGACATCATAGTTATGAGAACCATTGAGAAGTTAAAGCTGGCCCACTTGAAAATCATCAATGATCCTGCTAGATCTCTTGAAGTTTGCCTACTGAGCAAATAGATTGGCAGGTGTTGCTGTCAGTATGGCACTGAATTGCATTTTGCAATATTGAATTTCCAGGGTGTCAAACTCACGGTGTCACAACAATATCTTGAGATGTGTTATGACTTTGGACATAACACATCCAGCCCATGAGCTGGGAGTTTGACAGCCCTGCTCTAAAACTGATTCAACTAACTGGACCTGTTCATAGCTTTTTGACAGATAGGAACTAACAAGTCAAGTTAGGGCATTGAGCACCCATCAATTAGCACAGATGCCCCTCAGAGCTGTGTCCTCTCTCCTTTGGTCCATTGTTCTTCTCTATATATACTGCATCTCTAAAGATCCCTCTGTTATAATTCTGAAATATGCAGTGATTAGTCTTCATATAGATGGGAGGGACCATTTTGCCATCATATCATTACTGTACTGAACATCTGATCTTCACAGTACTGTCTTATGTCTTAATATATTTACCCATGGGATTTTTTAAAACAAATTTTATTCAGTTTTTCACATTAAAAACAAAAATCTCTTTTTAGTGGACAACACATTTCCAGGTCATCACCTTTACATACAAATATGACAGCAATTATACATTCATATATGCATACTTAATTCTATTATTACCTTTTCCATTCCAAATTTTTAGTAAGGAGAGAAACAAACATTAATTCTAGCCTCTTTCATTAATCTCAATTGAAACAACTTTTTGTTTCCTTTCAGTTATGTCAAATATAATCCTTTAATATTTATTTTAAAAATAAAAATAAACAATATGTGTTTGCCAAATAATAATAATAATAATAATCATGGTTACCAATGTCTTTCCTTGCTTTTAATAGTCTATGTTAAGCCTGGGTTCCCCAACCAGGGTTAGGTAGACAAGCTAAACAGAATGTGCAGCATTAGTCAGATAGGCACACAGATAAATGAGTGAGTAAGCTTGTATGTTTATTAACATACAGTAAAAATAACAGATACGCTTGTGCTATCAAGAATATAGTTTATTCCATTATAAGTTCATGGCATAGTCAAATATCAGTCCAATAGTCATTTATCATGTAGTCAGTCCATTCAGGGATATTCAGTTAGCAAAGTCCATGTAGAATATCCTATGTCAGTTCACTTACAAATCAGTCCTTTGTTGTCTCTCCCGTTTGAGCAATGCAGTCTTGATTCCAAGCAGTAATCAGGGATCATCATAGCCAGTGAGAGCAAGCTGTAGACTTGCTACTTTTATAGTGTTTTCATAACCAGTCCCTTAATTACTATTCCACAGTTAAAGCTGCAGACACTTTAACATACACAACTATGATTCATAGTTATTATTTCACCTAAACCAGTTAGGGTAAACAATGTTATCCCTAACATTCTCCCCTTTTAAGTTAAATAATAACTATGAATCATTTACATCTTTAAATTATATTTTTCACAACTCTCTTTAAACTTAGTTGCTCCTTGAGCTTTTGTAAATTGGTCTGCAATGTTTTCTTCTGTCATGCAGTATTCCAATTTAATTAGTTCATTCTTCACTGATTCTCTAACATTTAAATATCTTAAATCAGTATGTTTTGATCTAGTTTTTACAGCAATACTAGTAGCTAACTTTATAGCTTCTTGGTTATCCTCGTACACAATAATGGAATCTTTTACAGTTATACCCATGTCTACTAATAACTGTTTGTAGAAAATCAAGTCAGTGCATAATAATGACAGACATGAAAATTCAGCTTCCATCGTGGACAAGCTAATATGCTGTTGTCTGATTGACCTCCACCCTATTAGTGTCTTACCAAATAATATAGCCATCCCAGATGTTGATTTTCTAGTGTTTATATCAGTTGCAAAACTTGCATCTGCATAGGCACTAAGACTCAAATCACCCTTTGGTTCTATATACAATGCATGGTTCATTGTTCCTTTCAGATATCTTAAAATTCTTTTTAATGATTGCCAATGACATTGTTTTGGATCTGAATTAAAACGTGCCAGCTGATTTACACTATAAGCTATATCTGGCCTTGACCAATTGCTTATATATGATAAGCTACCAATCAAAGATAGATATATGGACTTATCAAATTTGGGACTTTGATCATTAGTTTGGCAAACTTCCTGACTCATTGGAGTCTTTGCCAGTTTACAAAGTTCCATTTTAAACGTTTTAATTAATTGGCAAATTTTATCTTCTTGAGATATCTTAAAACCATTATTTGTTTCATTAATTGTCAATCCTAGATACCTTTTAATTTCACCTAAATGCTTTAATTTTATCTTTTTGGCTAATAATGATATAATCTCATTAGCTTCATTATTAGTCTTAGTTATCAAAGCAATATCATCTGTAAATAATAACAATAATGACACCGTTCCATT
Source organism: Laticauda colubrina (assembly GCA_015471245.1). NCBI lineage: Eukaryota > Metazoa > Chordata > Lepidosauria > Squamata > Elapidae > Laticauda > Laticauda colubrina. The sequence goes on from BLBF01000017.1 coordinate 21,440,734, forward strand.
ATTTTCTCTTTTAAACACACACGGATCTGCTAAACCAGATTTAAAACCTATATTGTTTAACTCTTTCACAATATATTGGTTCCACTCAAACCCAGATTGTTTCAACCCGTAAAGACTCTTTTTGAGTTTCCAACAATCATTACTATTTACTTTATTGTCTTTTATACCAATTGGTTTTCTTAAATATATAGTGTGCTGCAATGGTGCATGTAGATAAGCAGTTTCTACATCTAAATGGTTAATGACATAGTTTTTCTTAGCTGCCCACACTAATGCTGTTCTTTAAGATGTTGCTTTAAGGCTTGGTGCAAAAACTTCATCATAATCAGATGCAGTTTGATTAAATCCTTGAGCTATTAACCTAGCTTTATGGGTCACAGTCCCATCATTTCCAGTTTTTACTTTAAATATCCATTTGCACCCAATGGATTTTTCTCCTGGAGGTAATTTGGCATCTTCATACACTTTCATTACCTTTAATGAATTTAGTTCCTTTTCCATTGCCTTTTGCCAATTCTCCTGATCCTTAGCAGGATACATCCTAAGTTCATCTACACTAGTTGGAACTTTAGTTACTTGGCAAACTATACTTGCTTGATACCTATCAGGTGGTCTAGTTATACGTGTAGTACGTCTAGGTATTATAGGACTTACAGGTGGACTTTCATTTATTAATTGTTCTTGATTATGTAACTCTTCCTGATCAACTATTTCCTCTTGTTCTGGTCCTATTTGCTCTTCATGGACTTCTTCTTTAATTGGACTCTTCTTATAGCTAATCTGATCTTTCTGCCTTTTGTAGGGTTCAATAATTACTTCATTATTTAAATCTTGCTCTAATCTATTCCATCCTACATGTTCTAGGAATTTTGCACTAGCACTGGTGTAAACTCTAGATGTACCTGGTTCCCAGAATCTATAAGATCTATGATTAGATGTATATCCTACAAAAAATAATCTTTTAGCTCTATGCTGTCCTTTGTGTCTAAGTTGTTTAGGGATATGCACCCATGCTGGTGCTCCAAATGTGTGCATGTAACTTAAATCAGGTTTTGTACCATGCCACAGTGTGAATGGTAATTCACCTGTTGTTGAATTAACAACATTATTTAATATATGATTACCACACATTATTGCTTCTCCCCATAAATTGTCAGGTAATCCTGAATCAGACATCATAGTTTGTGCCATTGATTGTAATGTTTGGCCTCTTCTCTCTATAAAGGCATTATGTTGTGGCCTATATGGTGCAGACATTTTATGTTGAATACATTCTTAGTCTGTTCTGGAATTTATTATTTGTAAATTCTGTACCATTATCTGTTATGAGAGTTACTAATTTCTTTTTAGTTTTTCTTTCTGCAAATTTAATCCAATTAAAGAGATTTTGATATGTTTCAGTTTTGCTCTTCATTAAATAGCAAAACCCATATCTAGACTAGTGGTCCATTATACTTAGTATGTAGCGAGCTCCTCCCCTGCTCTTACTTTGATTACAGGCATTACATTGCAAATACTTATTACAAGATTTCAAACTTATTCCCTTAGATAATTCAACAGTTTTCTTAAGCATTTTAAAATTTAAATGCCCTAGCCTTCGATGTAACAAGTGAATACATTCGTCATGAGGTTTCTTATTTTCATAAATTGTGTTAGCCACCTTTAAACCATCATCATTTAACACATATAATTCACCTCTTAAAGATGCAGTAATTCTCTTATCTTCTTTTTCAATGATGCAGTTATCTCCCCTAAATGTAACTACATATCCTAGTTTAACCAAAATTCTAACTGAAATTAAATTAAACTTAAGTTGTGGTACATATAACATTTTTACATTCTCTTTTATAAAAGAACAATATGCTATACCTTCACCTTTAGCTTTCAGTTTCCAGCCATTGGCTAACAATATCTGCTGTGTACTCTGGGACATTTTAATAAAATTTTTGTTATCATTTGTTATACAATGGGATGCTCCACTGTCAACCACCCATAAATTATTTTTTACAGCTCCGTTAGTATACATGGCTAACTCTAAATTTTTATTTATTTTTTGATGATTTTTAGTATTCTGGCCAGCGTTCTGGCGCTTTGCCTTTTTACAAAATCTTGCCAAATGTCCTCTTCCTCTACAATAAAAACACTTTTTAATTGCGTATGCAGTAGGAGATTCATTATCTTCTTTTTGAGGTTGCTCCCTCCTTAATTCATCTCTTTCATGCCTTCTTCTGGCCTCTTCGATCAATCTGCCAGTTATATCAGTTAAAGTTAAATTTTCCTTTGGCACAATTTCAAGTGAAGTTACGTAGTTATCATAACTTTCATCAAGGGAAGATAGAATTATGTAGACTTGGTGTAGTTCAGAGAATATAAGTTCTTTCTCATGTAGTTTTTGAAAAATGCTTTGCATAGTTTTTAAATGACTCAGCATATCACCATTTGTTTGGAGATGCGTCCTGAAAAGCTTCCGTGTTAGATTTATGTGAGCACCAACATTATCTCGAACATAAATCCTCTTCAGCTTCTGCCAACACCCAACAGCCGTTTTCTCTCCGTGGATATAAACAAGCTTTTGATCAGTTAAGGTTAACGCAATTATGCAAATGGCTTGTTGATTTTTATGCATAAATTCTTCTATCTTTATTCTGTCTTCCTCATCCTCTGGATCCCATTCTTCTACGTTTGGTGGATTTTCAATTATGTTCCACAGACCTTCTCCTCGTAGAAGTAGACTACATTTTGTAGACCATGATACATAGTTTGTTCCATCCAGCTTGGATATAAGGGACAAACTTTGTAGATTGACTTGTGCCATGTTTTCTTATATGGATATAAAAATATAATTAATAAAACACAGCTGTCTGTTTACTGTAATGTATAACAACACAAACTCTCACTTTTTACATAAATCTGTGTTATCCTAGTTAAACTGACTTTGCAGCCTCTGGGCCCATAACCAGTGTTAAGCCTGGGTTCCCCAACCAGGGTTAGGTAGACAAGCTAAACAGAATGTGCAGTGTTAGTCAGATAGGCACACAGATAAATGAGTGAGCTAAGCTTGTATGTTTATTAACATACAGTAAAAATAACAGATACGCTTGTGCTATCAAGAATATAGTTTATTCCATTATAAGTTCATGGCATAGTCAAATATCAGTCCAATAGTCATTTATCATGTAGTCAGTCCATTCAGGGATATTCAGTTAGCAAAGTCCATGTAGAATATCCTATGTCAGTTCACTTACAAATCAGTCCTTTGTTGTCTCTCCCGTTCGAGCAATGCAGTCTTGATTCCAAGCAGTAATCAGGGATCATCACAGCCAGTGAGAGCAAGCTACTTTTATAGTGTTTTCATAACCACTCCCTTAATTACTATTCCACAGTTAAAGCTGCAGACACTTTAACATACACAACTATGATTCATAGTTATTATTTCACCTAAACCAGTTAGGGTAAACAATGTTATCCCTAACAGTCTATATTAACTTATTAATTTAGTTGATTCTTTAGTCTGTCATATTTCCTTTCCTTTACACATTCTTTTTATAAATTCTAGATTAATACAAATTTTAACACTAGAGAAAAAAAAAACAAGTATAGGTTTTCCCCCTTTTACTGCTTTGAGTGTGACACCCCAATGTTTAAAATATACCTTTATTCCCTCATCTTGATTCCCAGTAAACCATTATTTTTAAGAAGTTACAATAATAATCATTACATCTTTTCATTTGGATTCCGCAGTATATTTTCCCCCCTTAATTTTTAATAAAAGTTATCAGTATCTATATTACCCTATTTTCTAAATATTTTTCATTGAAGAAATGTTCTTATTACCCCTTGTCACCCTACAGAATCGCTTTTTTAATTCCTCAACCATTATCTCTGAAAAAACAATTTCTTTTCAACATTTTACTATTTCCATATTTCTTTATTTCATGCACCTATTTCTTACTGCTTCTCCTCCCCCTCTTTTCCCCATAGCTTTTCTCATTCCTGTTTATATCCTTTTTTTTCTTAATATCATCTTTTTCCCTTTTCTGCTGGGTCTTTCTGCCTTTTCCAACTTCACAATCTCCCCTTTAGATTGCCTTCTTAAATCTCAACTTTTTCACCTTCCTTCTTTCCCCACTTCTTTGTAGTGTTCTTTGTGTTGTCTATTTAAAATGTCTTCGCCTTGAAGACACTCCTCCTTCTCTGAAGCTCTTTCTTCTTGTTCTACAATCGCCATTTCCATTTTTTCTAACAAAGAGCAAAGTGATTCGCCTCTTTCCTGTAGTAATTCTCTCATATTTTAAAGTTCCATTTTTAATTCACGAAAAGATATCATCATTACACACTCTTGTATTTTATGATCATTAAAGTCTATATATAAAAAAAAACCTTTCTTTCTTCTTTCAATTTTCTAAAGTTCTCATTTATTCCAGCCGGGGGTCTATACCAAAAACATCAATCAATCCCACAGTCAGTCTTTCCTTGCTTTTTTCTTTATTCTGGTTGTGCTTTCACTTTCTAAGAGTCTTACTTTGTTTCAATATTTCTTTAGTGTTATATACACACAAATTCATTCAGAAACAGGATGCTTTCCCTTTTGTTTGAACTCAAGTTTTTGTCAAAAGGTGGCATTCTCCATTATATAAAGTCTTCGCCTTTTTCCCCTATTTTTTTTTTTTAGGGTTTTTTGAACCTCAATATTCCAGCACAGCCCAGTCTCCAATTTGTAAACTTTATTGTTATTATTATTTGACAATCTTAAGTCCAGCTTTATTTTATGCCTGTTTATTGCCAAAATATTTTTGTCCAATTTAGTTAAATCTTTAGTTCCAGCTTCTTCCCTTCCCGGTTCGAAGCTCCGCTTAGCTGTCAAAAACATTTTCTTATTTTTTTTTCTGTCTCCTTGTAATCTCGCCACTCACTTTTCTTTTCTTAAAAATTCCATGTTACCTTAATTCCGGGGTACTTTTGTTCAGTTGTATTGCCCAGTTGTCCCACTTCAGTTCCACTTCTTTCTTCCCTCCTGCACAAATCTTAATCCAGCTGAGTCCTGCTCTTCGGGGTGGCCATTTTAAACCACCGCTGCATTCGTCTTTGGGCGGGGAAGACCAAGCCCAAGAGGGGAGATACAGCTCCCCTCAACCTGGCTTTCAGCTTCCCCTTACTCTGCCACCCCTCCAAGGCAGCTTCAGCCCCTAATCGTAATGATCAGGGCTCTCCAACGAAAGAGCACGGACCATAGCCGCAGAGAGTCATGATCTATGGTCCATCAGCAAGGAGGCTCTGCCTTCTTCCCTAAATATATTTACTCATGTTGTATGACTTAGTTATTATTAGTTTTCCATTTTCTTTACTATCTCCCCTTATTGGTGTCATTATTATGGTTATTATTACTCTGTTGCTTTGCATGTACATTGACAGCTTCTGAACTGGAGACAAATTCCTTGTGTGTCTATACACATACATGCATACAATTAAAAATAGTTTTATCATATTAGGGAAAGCTAACTGATATAACTCATAACTATTGATTATCAGTTTTCTAAATTATAACTGAAATTCAGTTAACTGAGATAGTTAACTGAATTTCAGGGAAATTAGGCTTCTTTTATCAATTTCCCTGACATACTCAGCTGCCTAATAATCTTGAAATCAATTGTAGGGCCATTAAAGCCTTCTCACTTAGAGCAGAAAGATTCCCATAGTTAGGCACTTCTCATTTACTGTCACACAAAATTTATGACATGATCTACTGGAATGGGCCAAGACTCATGTGACTATTCCCCCAGGGCTAAAACCAAGAACACAGCTGCAACAAATTGACATCTAACTATTGTAATAAATTCCAGGGAAGCCTGAATTTATTTCTGAAAAAGACACTTTTTTTCTGAAAAAGACACAGCTTATGTTGTGGCATGTAATAATGTCTTCCGATCCGTGGAAGGAATCAATCAATATTCCATTTAAACTCATTGATTAAACACAAACTTTGATTCTTATTTGAGAGAAATGACAGAATTATCTTCCTGGTGTAATTTTCACATTTTACAATTGAGAAAAGGTAATTTTTGTCACTAATCATTGCTTTGTAATTATGATCACACATGACACAAATGCAGATTTCATTCATTGCTGATTAACTCAATGAAAACTTTACAGGTAGTTCTGAGATTTTATTTTTGATGTTGAGTATTCAAACATCTTACCCATTGGTGGGATTCCACTGGTATAACAACCAATTCGGTGACTGAGTGCTTTGGTGCCAGCTGATCTTTGGAAAAAGGGGTTCACCTGAATCAGTCTGAATTGGTAGAATCTCATCCCTGATCTTAACCTACATAAAATGGCTTAGTTGTCACAAATTATTTAGAAATATCAGAATGGAGGAATTTGGTCAAAGCTCTTGGAGCTACTCACTATGAATACTTTTTGGATTTAAGTAGCATGACACTTTGCTTTACATTTGCCTGCACAGTCTTTGAACATACACATCATCTGATAGGCACAGCTTGTCTGCTTCATTGAAGTGTTTCATGTCTGGCGGGGGGGGGGGCGGGAGAGAAGCAAGACAGATTAATTGATCAAAACAGAATTGCAGCATTGCAGCTCAACCTCCTCCCTATTGCTCCTAACTTGTAATATCATAAATGCTTACAAAAAAGACAGAGCTTGGTGTGTGATGATGCAACGCTGCAAATTTGTCATTTCAACAACAAAGTTAGATCTTGCAACCTCTTCTAACTGCTGAAGAGCTTTTTTGTTTATTAACAGAGTCTCAAAACAAAGCCACACAGCTATCTTTTTTAGCCCTAGTGGACAATCACTAAAATATGAGTCAACAGAGTGCTGCAGCTGCCAAAAAAGCCAACACAGTCCTAGGCTGCATTAGCAAAGGGGTAGAATCAAGATTACATGCAGTATTAATACCACTTTATAATGCCTTTGTAAAACTGTTCTTGGAATGTTGCATTTGGATTGCCACAATAGGAAAAAAAACATGTTGAGACTCGAGAAAGAGTGCAACAAAGATGATTAGGGGACTGGAGGCTAAAACATATGAAGAAAGATTGCAGGAATTGAATATAGTTTTGTTTTGTTTGTTTTTTTTAAAAAAGAAGGACCAGGATGAGATAGCAGTGTTCCAATATCTAAGGGGCTGTCACGAAGAAGAGAGGAGTCAACCTATTCTCCAAAGCACCAGAAAGCAGGACAAGAAGCAATGGACAGAAACTAATTAAGGAGAGAACTAAGCTAGATGTCAGGACTTCAACAAATTCACCCCCATTCAAATCATAAGTCTCTAGCTGCATCTCTCAGAGTAAAAAAATAATAATTATTATTAAGAGTGACCATGTTGGCATGAACTGGGTGCAGCCAACACTAAAATACATCATTCATTTCCCCCTTGATCCTCATCTTTCCTCCACTGCTGGATGTATATTCTCCAATGGGACACATCCATAGCCAATAGTCATAAATCATGCTCTTCAGTAATATGCTTACCTGACGACAGCTTTGGGCTGCCTTGCAATTATCTGAAATATTTCAGGAATGCACTACTTTCCCCTACTCCCTTTCTGCTGGTAACTAAAAAAGCTAAAGAAGTAATTTTTTTTTAGTTGACACTATAACTAAGAAGAAATTTCCTAACAGAACAATTAATCAATGGAGTGCCTTGATTCTATAAGCTGTGGGAGCTCCAACATTGGAGATTTTAAAAAAGAGATTGAACAACCATTTGTTTGTAATGGTATAGGGTTTCCTGCTTGAGCAGGAGATTGGATTAGAAGACTTCCAAAGTTCCTTCCAACTGATACAGTTCTACAGAGGAATTATTGAGTCTATCATCTGTACCTCTATAATTGTCTGGTTTGGTTCTGAAACCCAACAGTATAGACACAGACTTCAGAGGATAATTTGGACTGCAGAAAAAACAATTACTACCAACCTGTCTTCAATCGAGGACCTGCATACTGCATGAGTCAAAAAGAGGACGATGAAAATATTTACAGACATAAATTGTTTCAACTCTTCCTTCAAAATGACTCTAGACAGCACTGCACATCAGAACAACTAAGCACAAGAGCATTTTTTTCCTGAATGCCATCACTCTGCTTAACAAATAATTCCCTCAACACTGTTCAACTATTTACAAAGTCTGCACTACTATTACTATCAATCTTCTCGTCACTCCTTATCACCCATCCCCTCCCAATTGTGACTGTATGACTGTAACTTTGTCACTTGTATTTTTACTATTTATACTGACTATTTCTTAGTATGATTTAATTGATTATTGTATGACTATTATTGAGTGTTGTACCTTAGGATTCTTGACTCTTGATAAATGTATCTTTTCTTTTATGTACACTGAGAGCATTTGCACCAAGACAAATTGCTTGTGTGTCCAATCACATTTGGCCAATAAAGAATTCTATCTATTCTATAAATCTGTTATTCTGTTATTTTATTATTCTCTGGTATGTGGATGTATGTTTGTGTATGTGTTTCTTTCCAAAGCAGCAGGTACCTCAACAGCTTCACTGATTTAACTTACAGCATGAAGTCAAAGTATGGGCTATTGGTTTTAGTTTAGGATGATGTGAAATCCCAGTGATGTCTCATAAACTATGTCTTCAAATGATAGTTTGAAGGCACTGTAATGGACAGTTGATGGAGTGTTTGCACAGCTTTTTTGTGCCTGAACTGTTATGTTAATTCTGTTGTGCTGTTGTGTGTAGAGGTCTCTGGTAATGATGTGATTGGATGGAGAGGTATGTCAGTCTTACGCATTTTGAGCAATTTGTAGAAGTGTGGGAGGTAGGGTCCTCTGCTTCTCACTCCTACAACAGCCATCACAGAGGACAAACAGGCAGAAGATTGCAAGAATGCATTCATAAACACAAATTAGCAGTCAGAAGACATGGTGAAAACTCTTTACTTCCACAATATACAGTTAGACCTAGCTATAGTTTCAACTGGGAACTAGGGATTTTCTAAAACAGGGCTGTCAAACTCGTGGCCTGTGGGCTAGATGCATCATGTGCTGGCCACAGCCACACTCATTTTTGCGAAGAGGAGAAAAGTCCCAATACATCATGTGAAGTTGCTGTGACGATATGAGTTTGACACACCTGTTCTAGAAGTTTGACAATCTGACAAATCAAAAGACACATAGATATAAATAATATCTGTACCATGCAAAAGAGACAATCAACAAGCCAAAAAGTGAATGAAAAGACCAAAACACCTCCCCATAGCAATTAGCACTCGGATCAGCATAGATTAATTTCAAGATTAACATCAGATCAACAATCAAGTAAACAACAACCCAGACAACAACCCAGAAACTTCCAAACAAGCCAACAGTAAACAGACCAACCAAATAATATTTAAGACTACCCCAGGGCAAGCTACTTGAATATAAACTGAGAAGAAACCCCACTCCTTACTAGCACTGATGCTGTTACCTAGTTTGGGTAATGAAATGTCTGCAAGAAAATAACCAAGCTCACAGGGCACTAATGAGCTTTCGTTTCAATCCTGAGCTACAAATATTTTCCTTTATTAGTTCTTGCAATTAAAACTTGCAATTCATATAAGATTTTAGAAATAAGGTTGTTGACTATATTGCAAAAAAGAAAAAAAAGATGAAGAAGAACCTGGTGGTAAGAATATATTTGGAATACTTTTCAACTCACTTTAAGAACTGCTGGGGCTGAAAATTGATTTCCTGCTGCTTCTACACAACAGCATTTTTTCACAAAGAACTTTTATCCATTTGCCTACTCAAGAGTCAAAATGACACAAACTACATTAAAAAACAAACTCATGAGGTATTCAAATACCAAAAGATCTCATAAATATGATGAACAAAATGTCATATAAAAAACTGATATGCCTTAACAGGCATCAATGCTAATAAAATCAGCATTAGCTTGGGGTATCTAATTCTGTTATCCAATATTGGTAAAATGACCAGGAATTCTCTCCCAATGTAACATCTGGATAATATTACTTTGACAATGCTTAATGGATTTCAGTGTTAATTAGGACTGCTATATTTTTGTCTAATACCAAATTTTAGCACCCATTAAGTTTATCCATGCACTGTGCAGCGTAACAAAAAATGCATATAAATTCATGTTTTGATTCTGAAATTGAAAATCTCACATTTTCAATAAAATACTTAGTAAAATATACAAATAAAATGTTTATTTGAAATGTCAAGAACTGTAAATAACATTTTAAAAGGTGACTTGTTCATTTGGGTGTTAGCTAGCAGGCAAAATGTAAATTACTATTAAGCAACAGTAGAGAGACTTTTGAGGGTTCTTGTCTAAGGAGAATATCTAGCTGCATATCCAAAAATATTGATATTTGGTATTCAAAATCTCTCTGGACACATCCATCAGTAATCTCTGATCATACTCCATTAAGGTTGCCTTGTTGGTTTATCTCTTACCAGTGATGAATAATAATGGGCCCTGAGTCAATATTTTGAATAAGATTATCAGGTAATGTACAAGGTTTTTACTTCCAATACAACATCCAATTTTGACCTATTACAAGACTTCATTAACTTCAATTGAGTACATGAGAGAACTGTGAGCATATAGGAGATACAGGATCTACATTTTTATATTCCTTGATACATTTTACTTTTTTATATTTTGCAAAACTAAAATATGGAAGGGTTAAAAGAATAATCTGTTAAATAATATTCATATATTTTGAATATTACTTTACTGAGCTGTTTTTTCCCCAATATAAGAAGTGGACTTTTCTAATGTAAGAGGTGGAGTTTAACCTCAAAATTATTGCCTATTTATATTTTATACTGTTTTTTTGAATGCAATCTTACTGAAAATAAAATCATACTTACTCCTATTTATCTTGCCTTTATTATTCCTACAAATAATTAAAGGCCACAAAGATATGTCATATTCCTTCCTTCCCACACAACACCAACTCTGTGAGGTGGGTTGGGCTGAAACAGTGATTGGCCCAATTAAAGTCCCACTTTGTGGGAACATAGGAGCAATAAACTACTTCAGTGTTGAGAGATCTGTGTTATATAGAAACTAGCATATGAAAGGAACAACACAAAAGTTTCTAAGTTCACTGTATGAACTGGGTTAAGAGATGGAATGAAAAGGAGATCTGAAATAACTAAAGCAGTCCCAAGTAGAATGAATTTACTGGAATTACAGGTCAGAAAAAGTGCTATAGATTTAGATTTAGAGCTATAGATTTTGAGAAATATTTTTTAAAATCACATAAAATAATAAACCAGATCAAAAACAGCAGCAAACTACATCTGAGTGAACCTTCCTAAATAAATTATAGTGGAAACGTAAGCCTAAAATAATAAGGCAGGACCTTCTTCTGTGTTATGATAGGCAAGACCGCAAAAGTAATTAAACTCATTGGAGGGTGCATTATATTGCTTAATTCTCCTTACGGCTTTGTTCATATGTGGAAGGAAACATTACAACTGTGTCAGAGTCTGCGAAGACACAAAGTCCATCAAATCTTTGCTGAAGTATTTCAAAGACAACTTGATTCAATTTCTCAAAGCATAGCAAACATTTGATTTGAAAGTATTCAGTTGAATTTCCTCAAATAGCTTCAAAACTTTGCATAGCTTCTTGTTAAAATTTTTAGTAGGATTTTATTCCTTTCCTTTAAAAGCCAAGGTCAATCACAGTTGTTTTGAAGAAGTGAATTATTTTCATATTAAACACTAACTTACCTAAATTATACACGGAGAAGTTCATAGTCATGGCAATGTGTTTATAAATAGTGTAATGAATAATGCGTATATAAATGTGATAATTTATTTCAGTAGAGAAGATTTGCACTGTTTGTTAAACTCACTACTTGTAGGATGAATATGCTTTATCTAAATAGATATATTTGTGTAAAGCTGCAGACTTAAGAATGGATGAAGTTTTAAGGAGAGAGAAAAGGGCAAGTGGAAAATATAAACTCAAAATGGTCTTGCCTTGATTCTGTTCAATATAAGACAGGCTTTCAAGATTCTGTTATTATTTATAACAATAAAGTAACTTTCTGGACTCCCTATAGTTTCTGTTTCATGACCTAACCTATCTCAAGGGCTAATAATTTATCAGAAGGTTTGTGTAAGATGGCTTGGCTTTGACTTCGTGAAACAATGTGATTTTTAAATTATTATTATTGAGGTGAGGAGACAACAGGATTCTTCTCAATGAGGTGTTTTATATTACCTTAAAGACTTGCAGTTGCAACAATCAAAAAATATTCTTTTGAGCAAATGCTCAACATGTATCCTGGCACTTCTTATACCTGACTTGTACTTTTTAAAACTATTGATGCTGTTGGGTCTCTGGAAAAAAGCCAAGTAAAGTAACAGAGCTGCTTAGCTTTTAAGAGTAAGGAGATTCAGAAGATCCAAAGGAACTTCAATGAGGTTCTTTGCTCATACCCCTTTGAAGGCTCCTTTTGAAGCTACTTCTTTATCTTGTGTTTAATTACTAGATAAATTTGCCATTTTGGTTTAGTGGGTAAGGAACCTGGTGAGAGACCAAGAGAGTATGAGTTTGGTCAGTCATTCCTTTCAGATCAACACCCCCATCGAGTTATTGTTCTAGGGAAAATAGAAGGAGGATTATGTATGTTTGTTGCCTTGAATTATTTATATATGTAAAAATAAATTTACAGGGAATATTGAAAATAAATAATATGACTTGTTAAATGTACTATAATGCTGAATTTCCTCATCTATATCATTCAAGAGCTAAATGGTAATGAAATACAGAAAAAATATAAAACATATTTGAGCTAACATACTATACATGTGAGTGCATTGATTGATTTCATTTTATTGAAAATATTGTATATACAATAAAACTCACATTTATTTTATTACTAGGTTACTGACAGCTTATTCACATATGAAAAGCATCACTTGGTTTTGCTATCTTAAGCTTAGGGACTCAACTTCAATTTGATAGGTTGTAAATGTTCTTTTTTCAAAGACAATTTCAAAGATGGCTTGCTCTGGCTTTAAGCTGTTGTATTTTAATGCTACTTAAGCATATGTCACACTGCACCAACGGATGGAAGAGGATGTAAAATGAAGAGAAACACTTGCCATCCATTGGTTAATGCGATGCTTCCATTCTGTACTCACTGCATCCATTTTTCATCCTTTCTATCCATCCAGCATCTGTCGACTGAGGTTCCAACCGCTCAAAAAGTTTTGAGCTGCTCAAATCTTTTTGAGTGGAAAATGTATCCAACGCATCCGTTCTGCATCCACAACGCATACGGGGAACATCCGTTCTACATCCGTCATCATCCGTTATGGATCCGCGATATCTGCAAGGCATCCGCTGCGCATCCGCGTAATTCGCATCTGCACCAGCGGAAAACGGACATGGGGAGGAAGCGAAACGGATGCGGAACGGACGCACAGCATTAGTAGCACGGACGGAGAAAAGATGAAAGTGGATGCAGCTCACATGCAAAGCATTAAAACGGAAAAAACGTTCACAGAGGGGACGTATCTCGGATATTTAGGATGTCTGCAGGATGCCTAGAGGATGCAAAAGGACACCAAGCGAAAAAATGATATTTCCTATAAAAAGGGGGAGGAATTCACCTGGATATCACTTTCAGTCCAGTAGCCCTGCTGTGCAGACCTCTTAAGCCTTCATCTTGCTCTTGCTCTTCCACAACATCCAGTCATCTCCACCATGGATCATAACACACTCCTTTTGATAGCCACCATTGTTCTGCAACAGTGTGAAGCCATCTACAGGCTCTTTCAACTGTTCTACGGGAAGAAAAGGAGGTGGCCAAGAAGTGTCTGGGTCCGAAGATGGATCAGGAGAAGAGCAGAGTACGGACAGTACAACAAGCTGATGGTGGAGCTGAGGAACAAAGACCCTCGTGCATTCCAGAACTTCATGAGGATGCCGCCAGCCATGTTTGATGAAGTTGCGGAGTGGCTGAGACCCAGGTTGACCAAGCCGAGCACCAACTTCCCGCCCAGCCTGGAACCTGGGCTCAAGGTGGCACTGACTCTGCGTCACCTGGCCTACGGGACCACGTACAGGAGCATGCAGTATGGCTGGAGGGTGCCACACAACACCATCAGCATTGTGGTCAGAGAACTGGTGCAGGCCATCATCGAAGAATACCTGGAGGAGCTCCTCCAGTGCCCCTCCACTGAAGAAGACTGGAAGAAAGTTGCAGAGCAGTGGTATCAGAAGTGGAACTTCCCCCACACTGTTGGAGCCATAGATGGCAAGCACGTGGCCTGCAAAGCTCCAGCCAAGTCAGGGTCCACTTATTTCATCTACAAGGGCTTCTTCAGCATCATCCTCTTTGCCATGGTAGATGCTGAATACAAGTTCATGTACATCGATGCTTCAGGCAATGGCTCATCTTCAGATGCCCAGTTTTCCAATGCCAGTCACCTCAAGGAGGGGCTGGAATGCAACCTCATCATGGGCTTCCCAGATCCAGACCCCCTGCCCAACGACACACAAGATGTGCCCTACTTCATCGTGGGAGATGACGCCTTCTCCCTCACAACCTACCTCATGAAGCCCTACACCTCCAGATGCCTCACCCGTGAAGAGAGGATCTTCAACTACAGGCTGTCCAGGGAAGACGGGTGGTGGAGAACGCCTTTGGCATCCTGGCCAACAGGTTCCAGGTACTTCTCACCACCATGAACCATTGCCCAGAGACCATGAGGAGGATCGTGGAAGCTTGCTGCATCCTGCACAATCTCATGTGCACCTGCTACCCAGTCTTGCAGAACAGGCTCGTGGACCTCCAACAAGGCAATGGGGACATGGAGCCTGGGGAATGGAGGCAAGGGCGAAACATGACAGACACTCTGGATGTGCAAGGCCCCAACAGAGCCTCACATGAAGGGAAGAAGCAGCGTAACCTCCTGAGACACTGGTGCAACTTCCCAGCTATAGCAGTGGAATGGCAAGACAGGATGATAGATGATTAATGGATGCTTCCTTCAGCCTGTCTCATCACACGGATGAGATTGGGCCATGTATGTTGGGTGGGCCTACAATGAACAGGGCATTTAATAAAGAGTTGTGTTTATGTTGAAATGTGTGGATCAATGCTTACATTATTATTGATAATGAAGGGCCAAAGGTGTGGCACCTGGGAGGGTGGACCATACAGTCCCACTATGCTTGCGCTGGAGGTTTATCTATCCCACAGCTATTACCCATCCCACAGGTATCCCTTGCCCATCCCACAGCTATTACCCTTCCCAAAGGTATCCCTGCCCATCCCACAGCTATCCCTGCCCATCCCACTACTATCTTAACCCGTCCCACAAGCATGCAAAGGCTTAAACCATTTCTAAATGTTTCCACCAAGATTTTATTGACTAAAAGAACTGAAGCAAGTGTGTGAAGCAAAGATAATCTTTATTAATAACAAATTGTAAAAGCATAACGACCCAAATAAAGTGTCTCAAGCAAAGATAAAGTCAACAGGTAGCAACCCAGTCTGTGGCACTCTTCTCAGTCACTCTGAGGCGTGCCCATAGTCTCAGGGATGAAAGGTCCAGGTGCTGTGGAGGTGGCTGCTGCTGGAGTGCTGGTCTAAGGCACCATTGGGGTGCCTGGCCCCAAGAGGACAACAGGGGACGGTGTGTGGAGGAAGCTCTCAGACAGCTGGCTCAGTCCCGTGATGTTGAGAGCCCCTTCCTCCATGACATGGGGTGTCAGCCCCCAAACCAATGACAGATGTTCTGAGACCGGGCTTGGCTGTGGGGTGGAGGAAGGAGGAGTGTAGTGGGGCTGTCTGGTCTGCAGCTGAGCGAGCTGAGGTGAGGCGTCGGTGGCATCTGTGGCATGGCTGGCATTGGTGGTATGACTGGCATCAATGGCGTGACTGGCATCGGTGGCATGGCTGGCATCGGTGGCATCAGTGGCACCGGTGGCATCCGATGTACCTGTGCCTGGCCTGGGAAGGGCTGCCTGTGCTGCTGGAGCTCCTGGTAGCCGTAGCCTTGGTAGGTGAGGGCCTGTGGAAAGCCTTGGAAGGGCAATGACATCACCTGGGGTGGAGGAGCCGGCCTGGACTGGGTGGGAGCAGGTTCAGCTGGGTCTGGAGGGTTGTGAAGAAGATTGGTGATCCTGTCCTTCACCACCTGTTACTGTGTTTCCGACATGTTCATGAGGGTCTGGTTGACATAGGTGAGGAAGTGCTTGCATTTGGAGGATGGGACGTCGGTGTGTACCAGCTGAGAGAGGAGATCTACACTGCTCCTGATGGTGTCCCTGATCTGCAGCAGGACAGTGTGGCTCTGCCCCTCCGGTCTGCCTCTCTGCCTTTCGATGGTGGTGGAGCCTGGGGTGGATGTGGGTTGGGCTGTATTGGAAGTGCCCTCTCCTTGCTCCCACTGCGTCAGAGGGTCCTCCACGTACTCCGCCATGGATAGTACAGCTGTTGGGGGGGTCCATGTCGTGGCATGCTCCACAGATAGCTGCCTGGACACAGGAGCTGACTCTTTGCCAGAAGAGGACTGGCTCTCAGCAGGCTGCCTGAGAAAGAGGGTTGTTCGAGGGGCTGCTCCTCGGTGGCAGATCTCACCCTCCAAGAAGCTGCACTTGGCCATCACGTAGGTCTCTCTGTCCATCAGCTTGATCGCGGCGTGGCCAGATTTCTTGAGGTGTAGCCTCCCGTACCAGGTGTGCATGTGCTTCCACCAGCCGAGGAGCACCTCCGAAGTGTAGCCCAGGCTCTCCGCCTTCTCTCTCCAAGCAACCTGCTTCCTCTTGGTGTCTCGATAGAGCCTGTGTCCCTTCCGCCAAAGATATTCATTCTCCCTCAGCCACTCCAGGACCTCCTCCTCATGTTCCTCTTCTATAGTGTATTGCCTGCTCTCCCGTTCACGCGTCTGCCTCTTCCTCCCTTTGGCAGGGCCATATGTGCCCTCATCAGAAGGGCTTCGAGGTTGTAGGGGCTGCTCCTCCATACCACCACCACCACCACCAGCAGCAGCAGCAGCAACAACAACAGTAGCAGCAAAAGCAGGACCAACAGGACCACCACCAGCAGCAGCACCAGGAGTAGGACCAGGAGCACCAGCAGGACCAGGAGCATCAGCAGGACCAGCAGGACCAGGAGCAGCACCAGAAGAGTAAGCCCCAGCAGAAGCCCCAGCACCAGGAGCAGTGCCAGCAGAGTAAGCATCAGCAGAAGCACCACTACCAGAAGCAGCATCAGCAGAAGCCCCAGCACCAGAAGATCGAGCCCGGGCAGCAGAAGCACCAGCAGAAGCAGAGTCAGGGCCGGGGTTGGGAGGGTGGCCCTGTCCCTCTTGCCAGGGCTGGCAGCAGATGGCTGAGGCTTCCTTTTCTTCCCCATGGTTGTTGGGTTGCTGGCTGGCTGGCTGGCTGGCAAGCTGTGTCTGGAAGCAGGTCTTTCCTCTGAATGGTGACCTGCTTGTGAGCTGCTTCCCTTTATATCCGCGGGGCTGACGCAATGCATCCTCCCTGCATGCGCAGTGAACGCTAGGCATCTGCTAGGCATCTGCTAGGCATCCGCTAGGCTTCCGCTCAGCATCCGCTCTTTCCATTCC
The DNA here is from genome assembly GCA_015471245.1 of Laticauda colubrina. Taxonomy (NCBI): domain Eukaryota; kingdom Metazoa; phylum Chordata; class Lepidosauria; order Squamata; family Elapidae; genus Laticauda; species Laticauda colubrina. The sequence continues at coordinate 21,458,342 of BLBF01000017.1, forward strand.
GCGTCCGCTTTGCTGTGCTCCCCCAAAAGCCTTGCGGATGTGCCATCCGCTCCCATCCGCTTCCATCTGTGAGGCTTCCGTGGAGCATCCGCTTTCCATCCGCCCTACATCCTCCCCCCCGTCCATTCCTTTCCGTGTTGTCCGCTCTGGTTATGCAAATTCGGGGCACTTTTGAGAGCGGATAACAATGGATGGAACATTTTCTCGTCCACTGTGTCCTTTTTACAAACGTTTTGCATCCGTTGGCCAATGTGACAGGGCCTTTATTTGCTTGAGGTTCCTTTTGGGCAGCTCTGTGATTTATGAATAAACCAAATTACACACAATAAACACAAAATTAAAATCTGGTCTTATTCTCAATGTATACAAGTTAATAAAAGATAGGTGATGTGTCTGAACATTCCTTTAAAATATTCTATTCAAAATTATGGTATCAACTGCTTTCTTCATTGTTATTCCTCTACACTACATAGAAATGGTATTTTGCCCATTTATCAACTTTTTCTCTAGCATACCTACTTCCTAGGACTAGATGAAGAAAGTATCTTGGGACAAGCACGGAATGCATAAATGTTTCAAATGTTATTTTTCTCTTTTGCCCTTTTATTTGGATAACATAATCTTTATACCTTATGTATAATGTTGAAATCAATTTCATAGACTATGCTTCTCTACACTTCAATTCCTAAAAAAAATGCTTAATATTTTCTTCTTTAGATCTATATAGACAGGCTATCACCACCTCAATCTTGAATGGCTTCTCTGAAGATCAATTCCATTGCTGGGAAAGGTCATTTGAAGCTCAAACACTGATAACCTTACTCAAGAAATATTAAATGTCAATGCATGCTCTTTTTCCCCAAAAATTCAAAGAGAAGTGTGAGTGTTTATGTGTGTATATGTATATGTGAGTTGCAGGATGTTTAGTGTTTTCTTTTGAATTACAGAGTACTATCTCAAACTGAACAGATCCAGGTCTTTTTGTTTTTTGTTTATTTTTTGTAAAATTAAACTCACTCAAAACAAGATATTGCAAATTAAGTGCGGTGAATCTTTTTATAAAAGGTAAATTTGCTTTGCAAGCTAGCCAATTAATTAAACAATTGTTGTCAGTCTGAATAATTTACACTAGCAAGCCTGAATACTTCTCTGACGCACAATTAAGTAAACATGAAAGAAGTACAAGTTACAGATGATGAGAACATAACTTTACTGTGTTGTGATAATATCTGTGGTAAGTTATAGGACAATATTAAAACATCCATATTTTACCATTGCATCACTATGAAAACATAGAAAGACTGCCTTTAACCTTGTTTAACTTTGTTTTTAAATTCTACATTTCTTATATTGGTGCCTAATTATGATAGCTAGTTAGATGCCATCACATAAAGTTCATTCTCTTGTTACTTAATGGGCACATGCTCACTAAGAAAATATATAAAAGTTAGTAGGTGTATTTTATTTTCATAAGGTGATCAACCTTTTAACAATGAGAAGGAGGACACAAATAAATTGAAGAAAAAAAAACAAAGCCACTTGCGCACGGTGCACTCTTGCATGTGGCGCACTCTTCTGAATGGCGCACTCTGTCAAAACTATTCTCCTGTATGGAGCGCACGCATCTCATAATTGTGTCTCCCCACACTGTACCAAGCCTTGACAAATCATCAGGTCAAACACAAATACATCACATCAAACAAAACAGATCGGATCGGCATCAATCAAATACAGAGATTTAGAGATTCGTCTTCAAATATCAAAAAAGAGGACATGTAGGAGGACACTTTTCAAGGGAGGACAGAACTTACAAAAGAAGGACTGTTCTCCCTAAAGGAGGATGGTTGGTCACTTTAATTTTCATCAAACAAGGCAGCAGAAATACATCCTTTATGAAATTGCCACATGGAGTATCAGTCCAACAACTATTATTTATTATGAATATGTAGGGTTTTTTCCCCACAACATCAACTTTATAAGGAGAATTCAACTTACCAATAAATATTCCTACCTGATTTGTAGCTGGCTCTTCCTACTTTAAAGTCCCATACTTTAAAGTATTTAAAGTAAATACTTCCTACTTTAACCACCATACCACCGAATCATGGTTATACTATATGAACTTTCCTAGTGTCAAATGCTGGAAAGCTATCACAAAAAGAAGTGGAAGGGATCAAAATGTACCAAGTGGACTGAACAGAATGATCTCAATATGTATTTGGGAAAAGGGATCTTAGTTAAGAGATACACTATTTCCCACAGTGACTATTATTTGACATGTTTTGGTGAATTTCTACCACATCTGTCCTAAAACATGTGCTATATCATACACTTTTATACATCTAATTCTAAATAGGGTGGTCTCAGTTCATGAAAAGTAAGCCTATTCAGCAGTCTAAAGGAGGTTCTTAAATACAGCAATTCAACAATAAAGCATTTGGGAATGTATCAAATGTCATTTTAGCCCACAGTCAGCCTTTTAGCTAAGATTGCTAGATTTGGACTGCAAAAACCTTGACTTGCATATAAATGATGCCATTTAAGAGTTTTCTGGATTTTCTGCTGTCTAGCCTTAATTTAGTAAAGATTTCTTGGCCTGCAAATATTCAGAGATCTGATGCTGTATATCAGTGGTTGCCTACCGGTGGGCCATGGCCCACTGGTGGGCTGTGAGAAAATTTTGGTGGGCCTCAGAGAAATTTCACCCCCAGAGCACCTTCCCAAAATAATTAATCCAGGCTATGCAGAAACACAAGGCTGCGTCACCTAAATGGTCCGTGGGAACCCTCCCCGCCCACTCACTCCTTACCCAGCAAACTTGCCTGCTAAATTGATACTTTTCCTTTTTCTAACCATCAGGTGTTCTGCTGTGCCGGGAGATTTAGATTAGCTAGGAAGCAGGAAATGATTGGATTTCTTGTTTTCTACTACTCTTTAGATCTTCGGCTCTGCTTTTAAGCAGTCAAACCTCCCTTAGGACTGGAGGTTGATTTCGGGTAAAAGTTGCTCTTTTTTATAAAAAATTCAATATTTATATAAATATTTGTAATATTTACATACAATCCATGCCCAGCCAGTCACATGCCCACCAAGCCACACCCACAAATTTGGCCACACCCACATAACCAGTTTGTGATCCCTGGGATTTAAAATTATGAGTTTGGTGGTCCCTAAGGTCCAAAAATTTGATGACCCCTGCTCTATATAGCCTCCTGCAAAAGAATGTGACTGGAATCTGAAAAGCCATTCCCTTGGGTGTGAGACTTCTATTTTCAACTTTAAGACCATTCATTCTTGTTTTATTTCTTCCTGGCACCACCTGGCTTCTTGCATTTTTCTTTTAGTTTATGAGGATGTCTGTCTGTTTGTCTGTCTGTCTCCCCACTCTCTCCTGCCTTTATTATTGCAAATGACTCAAGGCAGTGAACATATATAATACTCCTTCGTCCTCTTATTTCCACACAGCAACAACCCTATGAGGTGGGCTGGGCAAAAGAAAGTGACTGGCCTGAAGTCAACCAGATGGCTTTCATGCCGAAATTCAGTCTCCTGGCTTCTAATCTTGTGCCTTTTAACCACTCAACAAAACTGGCTCTCGAATATTATTCTCCAATGTCATTCTACAATCAAGGTAAAGCCCCTGTCCCACTGAACCAATGGATGCAAAGAGGATGTAAAACGTTAAAAAACGTTGGAAAACGCTATGCATCCGTTGTGTACTCATTGCATGCGTGTTTCATACGCTCTATCCTTTGAGCATCTGTCCACTGAGATTTCATCCGTTCAAGAAGTTTTGAGCTGCACAAAACTTTGTGAACAGATGAACTTTCTGCTGTGTATGATGTAAATACGTGACATACGAGCAACAAACGTTCTATGTCCATTTATCATCTGTTAAACGTCTGCTGTATCCTTTCTGCATCCTCTGGGCATCCTCTGGCATCCCCTCAACTCACATCCGCTGCAGCTGAAAACGGAAAGAAGGAGGAAAGAAAAGGTACACGGAACGTCTACACAGCATTAGTAGCACGGAAATAGAAAGGATGAGCAGTGAACGGTTTGCATCCTATATACATCCTCTAGGCTTCCTATGAACATCTGTTTAACATCCCCACTACATACTACCCACATCCGTTCTTTTCCTTTCTTTTCCATTCTGTTTATGCACATTTTTGCCACTCTTTGGAGTGGATGACAACGGATGGAGCACCCCCGAAATTTTGCTCATCTGCTGTGTCCTTTTTGCATACGTTTTGCATCCGTCAGCCAGTGGGACCTAGCCTTAAAGCCATGAGGCCAACTTTTTTGGCCTGTACCTGTTGCTGTTGCACTGGACATAATTGGACCCTCTCTTTTTTTGATACTTTTTTCCATTTGGTTAGAATGGAAATTAAAAATAGAAATTAAAATTTTTAAAAAATGAATTAAGAACAGAAAGAAATGTAAGACACAATGAACAAGCTGAGATAGTTCTGAAATTATGTTTCCATGGCTAATTTCACACTTTAGTATGTTGTCTACCTGTAATTATTTAAATAGAATTCTACCAAAACAAGAATTTAGCTACTTTGTGTCTGAGGTTTTAATTTAATTTACCTTAAAATATAAAAGATCAGCTTCTCATTATGTGAAGACCTAATTTACTGGAGAATTTGTAAAGCTGGAAATATGGAAAGAAAGAGAAGAAGGTGACCAGGAACAAACTGACAGTGGTTAAGAATGAAAGACCTGAAAGACCACGTTAGGGGCTGACTTTCATGGAAAAAATATGTCTCTATTGTTGCTAGGGGTCAAAAAGACTTATAGCAGAGAGGAAATAATGGTTCATATTTTTTTGGATATCATCTGAACTCTTCTGTTGTACTTACTGGATGAAGAGTCAAATGGACTTCAATGGCTTTAAGTTTGGCCTAGCAAGAAGTAGCACAATCCAGCTTCCCCAATTTTAGAGCATAGCTCAGTGAGTCAGTCCAAGAATCACCACTGAAATGTAATTTAGAATGTTACAAAAAAGAAAATTAATTGAATACAAAGAAAATAACCATATGGATGGCATTAATATATTTTAATTGAACTTAAATTTAAGAGCTGTGGCAGAAAACACTATGTTTGCAATTAATGGGAACATATTCCAGTAGAAACGGGAAAAAACAGGGACAAAAATAAGACAGTATTTATCAATAATGATGATAAAAAGAGATGAAGTGGGATTCATGAAGATTTACTAGAAAGCAAGAACAAAATAGTGGAGCATGAATTTTGACAATTTACATTAGAAAACTATCTAATTTCTTTTTGAATTTGAATTACATAAGTAGTACCATGTTTAATCTGAAGAAAGATCACTCAACTCCCTCACATAACTTTAAGAAGTATCAAACACTTCAATAGCCCCTGAGATGATGTGATAATGCCCATAAAACATATCAATTTCCTGACCTCATGAGGTAGGAGGGAAATCAAGTTTGGGGCAAAAGATCCTCAAACAAACTTTGGGGAAAATAAGAGTTTATCATGTGTATCCAAATTCACTTAAGATTTAAAGCCCCTGTCACACTGCACCAACAGATGCAAAGAGGATGTAAAACGGACAAAAAAGCTTGCAATCCGTTGGTTAACGCGATGTATCCTTTCTGTACTCACTGCCTCTGTTTTGCTTCCTCTCTATCTGTCCAGCATCCGTTTATGGACGTTTCATCCGCTCAGAAAGTTTTGAGCTGCTCAAAACTTTTGCGTGGAAAATGTATCCAATTTGTCCATTCTGAATCTGCTACGCATCTGCTATGCATCCGTTCTGCATCCGTTACACATCCGATATATCCGCTAGGCATCCGTTCCGCATCTGCGCAACTCGCATCCACTCGGGCGCAGGGAGGAAGCGGAACAGACGCAGAACGGATGCAGAACGGAAGAGCTCTGTGAACTCTACCACGGGAAGAAAAGGAGGCGGCCAAGAAGCGTCTGGGTCCGAAGATGGATCGGGAGAAGAGCAGAGTGTGGACTGTACAACAAGCTGATGGTGGAGCTCATGAAGGAAGACACTCATGCATTCCAGAACTTCATGAGGATGCCTCCAGCCATGTTTGACGAAGTTGTGGAGCAGCTGATACCCAGGTTGACCAAGACAAACACCAACTTCCGGCCCAGCCTGGAACCTGGGCTCAAGCTGGCACTCACTCTGTGCCACCTGGCCTCAGGGACCACATACAGGAGCATACATTATGGCTGGAGGGTGCCACACAACACCATCAGCATTGTGGTCAGAGAAGTGGTGCAGGCCATCATCGAAGAATACCTGGAGGACCTCCTCCAGTGCCCCTCCACTGAAGAAGGCTGGAAGAAAATTGCAGAGCAGTGGTATCAGAAGTGGAACTTCCCACACACCGTTGAAGCCATAGATGGCAAGCACGTGGCCTGCAAAGCTCCAACCAAATCAGGGTCCACTTATTTCAACTACAAGGGCTTCTTCAGCATCGTCCTCTTCGACATGGTCGATGCTGACTACAAGTTCATGTACATCGATGCTTCAGGCAGCGGCTCATGTTCAGATGCCCAGGTATACAATGCCAGTTACCTCAAGGAGGGGCTGGAAGACAACCTCATCGTGGCCTTCCCAGATCTAGACCCCCTGCTCAACAACATGCAAGATGTGCCCTACTTTATCGTGGGGGATGACGCCTTCTCCCTCACAACCTACCTCATGAAGCCGTACACCTCCAGATGCCTCACCCATGAAGAGAGGATCTTCAAATACAGGCTGTCCAGGGCAAGGCGGGTGGTGGAGAACGCCTTTGGCATCCTGGCCAACAGGTTCCAGGTACTTCTCACCATCATGAAGCATCGCCCACAGACCGTGAGGAGGATCGTGGAAGCTTGCTGCATCCTGCACAATCTCATGCGCACCCACTACCCAGTGTTGCAGAACAGGCTCATGGACCTCCAACAAGGCAATGGGGACATGGAGCCTGGGGAATGGAGGCAAGGGCAAAACCTGATAGACACTGAGGATGTTCAAGGCCCCAACACAGCCTCACGTGAAGGGAAGAAGCAGCACAACCTCCTGAAACACTGGTGCAACTCCCCAGCTGGAGCAGTGGAGTGGCAAGACAGGATGATAGATGCTTAATGGATGCTTCCTTCAGCCTGTCTCATCACACTGATGAGATTGGGCCATGTATGTTGGGTGGGCCTACAATGATCAGGGCACTTAATAAAGAGTTGTGTTTGTGTTGACATGTGTGGATGATTATTACATTATTATTGATAATAAAGGGCCATAGGTGTAGCACCTGGGAGGGTGGACCATACAGTCCCACTATGCTTGCACTGGAGGTTCATCTATCCCAACAGCTATTACCCATCCCAAAGGTATCCCTGCTCATTCCACAGGTATCCCTGCCCACCCCACTGCTATCTTAACCCATCCCACAAGTATGCAAAGGCTTAAGCCATTTCTAAAATTTTCCACCAAGACTTTATTAAAAAAAAGAAATGAAGCAAGTGTGTGAATCAAAGATAGACTTTATTGAACAAAAAGCTGTAAAAGAAAAATGACCCAAGTCAAGTGTCCAAATAAAGTCCACAGGTAGCCAGCCAGCCAGTCTCTGGCACTCCTCTTGGTCACTCGGAGGTGTACTCAGTCTCAGGGGTGAAGGGTCCAGGTGCTGTGGAGGTGGGTGCTGCTGCAGTGCTGGTCTGAAGCACCACTGGGGTGCCTGGCCCTGAGAGGACAACAGGTGATGGTGTATTGAGAAAGCTCTCGGACAGCTGGCTTAGCCCCGTGATGCTGAGATGTCCTTCCTCCATGCCATGGGGTGTCAGCTCCAGTACTGATGACAGATGTACTGAGGCCGGGCTTGGCTGTGGGGTGGAGGAAGGAGCAGTGTAATGGGGCTTTCTGGTCTGCAGCTGGGTGAGGACTGGCATGGGTGGCATCGGTGGCATGGGTGGCATCGCTGTCGGTGGCATCATTGGCGTGGGTGGCATCGGTGGCATCAGTGGAACCAGTGGCAACGGTGTAGCCCAATGACTCTGTGCCTGGACTGGGAAGGGCTGCTGCCTGTGCTGCTGGACCTCCTGGTAGCCGTAGCCCTGGTAGGTGAGGGGCTGTGGGAAGCCTTGGAATGGGAGGGATATCACCTGGGGTGGCGGAGCAGACCTGGACTGGGTGGGAGCAGGTTCCTCTGGATCTGGAGGGTTGTGAAGCAGCTCGGTGATCTGGTCCTTCACCACCTGGTACTGGGGTTCCTCCATGTTCCTGAGGGTCTGGTTGACATAGGTTAGGAAGGGCTTGTGATTGGAGGATGCGGAGTTGGTGTGGACCAGCTGAGAGAGGAGATCTATGCTGGTCCAGATGGTGTCCCTGATCTCCAGGAGGACAGTGTGGCTCTGCCCCTCCTGCTGTTTGGCTCTCTGCCTTTCTGTGGAGGTGGAGCTGGGGGGGGGTGGATGCAGCTACGGCTGTGGTGGATGCACCATCTCCTTTCTCCCCCCGCACCAGGGAGTCCTTCACACGCTCCACCACGGTTACAACACCTGTCCGCGGGGTCTCCGGCGTGGAACGCTACACAGAAACCTGCCTGGAGATAGGGACTGACTCTCAGCCGGAAGAGGACTGGCTCTCAGCAGGCTTCCGGAGAGAGAGGGTTGTGAGAGGGGCTCCTGGTGCTCCTCGGTGGTGGATCTCACCCTCCAGGAAGCTTCACCTGGCCATGACGTAGGTCTCTCTGTCTGTCAGCTTAACCCTGGCCTGGTCAGATTTCTTGAGGTGCAGCTTCCCGTACCAGGTGTGCATGTGCTTCCACCAGCCGAGGAGCACCTCCGAAGTGTAGCCCATACTCTCCGCCTTCTCTCTCCAAGAAGCCTGCTTCCTTTTGGTGTCCCTGTACAGCCGGTGTCCCTTCAGCCACAGATAGTCATTCTCTCTCAGACACTCCAGCACCTCATCCTCGTGTTCCTCCTCATTATAGTATTGCCTCCTCTCCCATTGTCGCATATGCCTCTTCCTTCCTTTGGCAGGACCAGATGGGCCCTCATCAGTGGGGCTCCCAGGTAGTAGGGGCTGCTCCTCCACACCACCACCACCAGCAGCACCAGCAGGATCATAATCATTATCATCAGCATCATCCGCAGCATCAGCAGCAGCAGCAGCAACAGCAGGATCATCATCATCAGCAGCAGCAGCAGCAGCAGCAGGATCAGCGGCACCAGCAGCAGCAGCACCAGCAGCACTAGCAGCACCAGCAGCACTAGCAGCACCAGCAGGACCAGGAGCACGAGCAGGATGAGCAAGACCAGGAGCACGAGCAAGACCAGGAGCACGAGCAGTACAAGCAAGTCCAGGAGCACGAGCAGGACCAGCAGGACCAGGAGCAGCTTCAGCAGAGTAAGCACCAGCAGAAGCACCACCACCAGGAGCAGCTTCAGCAGAAGCTCCAGCACCAGAAGAGCGAGCCTGAGCAGCAGAAGCCCCAGCAGAAGCAGTGTCAGGGACAGGGGGCGGGAGGGGGGCCCTGTCCCTCTTGGCAGGGATGGCGGCAGGTTGCTGAGGCTTTCGCTTCTTCCGCATGGTTGTGGGGTTGCTGGCTGGCACCAAGGCTGGCAGGAAGCCTGGCACCAAGGCTGGCAGGAAGCCTGGCAGGCAGGCAGGCACCAAGGCTGGCAGGCAGACTGGCTGGCAGCAAGGCTGGCAGGCAGGCAGACAGCAATGCTGGCAGGGAGGCTGGCCAGGAGGCTGGGAGGCAGGCTGGCAGGAAGGCTGGCAGCAAGCCTTGCAGGCAGGCATGCAGGCAGGCAGGGCAGGCAAGGACTCGATTTATCCGGCAGCAGGTCTTTCCTCTGAATGCTGGCCACATGCGAGCTGCTTCCCTTTTTATCCGCGGGGCTGACGCAATAACCCCCCCCGCATGCGCAATTAACGCAAAGCATCCTCTAGGCTTCCGCTGTTCATCCGCTAGGCTTCCCCTCTGCATCCCCTTCATCCGCTGTGCATCCGCTGTGCATCCGCTGTGCTTTGCTGCAGTCCCCCGGAAGCCTAGCGGATGTGCCATCCGCTGTTATCCGCTTCCATCCACTAGGCTTCTGTTCCGCATCCGCTTTCCATCTGCCCTGCGTCCTCCCCGCGTCCATTCCTTTCCTTGTTATCCGCTCTGGTTATGCAAATTTTTGCCCCTTTTGAGAGCGGATAACAACTGATGGAACATTTTGCTCGTCCATTGTCTCCTTTTTACAAACGTTTTGCATCCGTTGGGCAGTGTGACAGGGCCTTAAATTATCTCTCTCTTTTCTATATGTGTCTCACTCTTTCTCTCTGTGAAACACACACACACACACACACACACTCATATAGGGAAAGAGAGAGAGAGCGAGACAGACAGAAAGACAGACAGACAGACAGACAGACAGACAGACAGACAGAGGGAAGGAATGTTGATAAAACTGTTGGATTGTATGACTATCTCTAGGATTGTGAATTAAATTATGAAATGTGCACCCTTCTATCAGAAACCAAAATCCTAAATTTTAATCCTTCTACACACATGTATGTGTGAAAAAAGAGAGAGAGATTAAATCAAACATAAACTGCCACAGAATCTCCTTCTTTGTTCTTTCTCTTCAATAGTCTGCTGCTGGCCAAGTATTGACTAGATGGAACCAAACAATAGGGTCATTTCAAGCAGGGGTGGGATTCAAAATTTTTAACAACTGGTTCTGTGGGTGTGGCTTAGTTGATGGGCATGGCTTGTGGTTATGTGACTGGGTAGATGTGGCTTGGTGGTCATGTTATTGGCTGGGCGTGGCCAACTCAATATCACTACATTGAGGCACCCATCTCCTCGTCTGGCCTCTCATGACTGTGGGGATGCTGAAATAGTCATAAGTCTGAAAAATGGTCATAAGTCACTTTTTTCAGTGCCATTGTAACTTTGAATGGTCACTCAACACAAGCAAAGTACCAGCAAAGGAGGGCAAAAACTCCAGAGAAGTTCCTGAGACAGGAAGTCTCGTCCTGCCAAGAATGTAATAAGGGTTAACGGAGAAGCAGTTTCTGTAAGTAACACCAGAATGTTTCCTTCCTGCCTTCTTTACAGGATTAGGCCAGTAATTTCTTCTAACAACTGCTTCTCTGAACTGCTTAGAATGTTGGTTCTAGTGAATAGGTGCAAACTGGTAGAATCCCATTCTTGATTCCAAGGATATGCACAGGTGTGGTCACGACAGTCAAGATGTAAAGTGCAATGAAAACTCTTTTTGTACCTTGTTAAAAAAAAATGAGCAGAGTTTCATAATCAACATCCATTCAAAATTTGAAAATTTCTGAATCATTTCAATCTTTTGAACAGACAGAATATTCAAAGAAAAAAGTACATGCATACCAAATTGTGTGGTTTCTTATGCTTAAATAATTAATTTCAGCATATTCCCATAATCTTTGAAAGGAAAAAAAAAATACTTATAAATTTCCTTGATGATATATTATATAGACCAATATCTAAATATCCAATGTTCATTTCTCAGACCGGGTAATAATAATAAAAAAAAGCTATAGGATTTGCAAAGCATTAGTTGCTCAAAACTGTTTCAATGCTAGGGTCATATTTATTTCAAATTTTCACCCCATCAAGAGATACAAAATGTGATCATGACATTAAAATTTTTATCCCATGAATTTTGATTCTAGATAAATAAAGAAGACTTAAACATGTTTGTTTAAAGAATACAGTTGAGAACAGGGTGGTCTATCACATTGTAACACATTGGTTATTTCTCAACTGTACTGAAAAAAGAGACGGACAGAAAGAGATGAGATGAAAGTTGTTGTATATTTTTATTTGCCACCTTCATTTTCAATATTGTCTAGATTCTTTTTATGACTGAAACCAGGCAAAACGTTTAAACAGTAGTTTTGTAAGTGTGGTGGAATAAATCTATTTCAATGATTTTGTGGTGAGAAATAGAAACTTGCTTTGTGTGAGAGTTGGTGACAAAGGAAGCAGACTATTTGCTTCATCTTACACAATGTTTAACTGAACTGCTATTTTCATACTATTGCTATCAGAGAGAGAAAGCAAGAGAGATGGGGAGAAGGGAGGGAGGAAGAGAATGAGAGAGTGAGAGAAAGTGGGAGGAGAGAGCCAGAGCAATTTGTTTGATTGATTATTAAAGTGTTATCCATAAAACTAAAGTGGTATCCATTAACTAGCCTCTGGAGCACTAATGCCATTCTAAGAAAAAATAAAAAGGGAAAGTAGTCTAACAGGTAGTAGTAGTAATAGTAGTAGTAATATGGAAATACTCCAAGAAGAAAATGGTGTGAATTGTGAATTTATCACATACTATAGAGAAGGAGAAAGGAGAGAGAGAGAGTAGGAAAGATGTCAAAGCCATTTAATAGCCGTGGTGGAACGGTGGTTAGAGAGCAGTACTGCAGGTTACTTCTGCTGACTGCTGATTGCCAGCAGTTTGGCAGTTCAAGTCCTACCACTTTAATGTTGACTCAGCCTTCCTTCCTTCCAAGATCGGTAAAATGAGGCCTCAGATTGTTGGGGACAATATGCTGACTCTGTAAAACCGCTTAGAGAGGGCTGTAAAAGCACTGTGAAGTGGTAAATAAGTTAAGTACTATTGCTAATATTAATATTCTCCTTCTGCCCTTGTTATTGAACAAATATGTGGATAAAAAATAGATAGCTTGAATCATAGACAAGATATGCCTGAACTACAGTAGCAACATCTTGTCCATGTTAGCTAATTCTTTGTATGTTTATTTGTTTGCTCAGCCAATATGCTTTGATTTCTTGATTCTTGGTCATAGTGAACTTACAGTGCATTATGTCCTTCAGATAGCTTTGCACAGGGAGGAAATGGAAGAGCAGACTGGCAACAACTGCTTCTAAAGATACAACAGATTCTGGCAATCAGCTTAAGCAAACTGATCAGAACAAAACCAGCTTCATTGTTTGTTTGTTTTTTCAATGAATGGCATATTTTAGATTAAAGGTGATTTGTGGGTTTTTTAATGTCATTTATTGATGCAACTCTTATACCACTTCAATTCATTTGACCATACTGGAGGTTATACATTAGTGGTCAGCATGGCCAAAACTATTGGTTAATGCCATCCTAGCCAAAGCAATATCAATACTTCTAATTCTTTCTGATACCCAGTCTCTCTCTCTCCCTCCCTCTCTCCAGCCCCCTACCCCCAAAATAACAGACTGTCAGTTTTGATAACTCAAAGTTATCACTGGTGGAAAATTTCAGCCAACATGGCCAGGTATTTGCATTCTGGGATTAATATTTATCAACATATGGAGAGTGACAGATCCTTGATCTCTTTCTCTCTCTCTGTTTCACTCTCTCTGTCTGTGTTTATGCAATTCTGCACAAAGCTCTTTGTAAAACCCAAGTGTGTCTGATTAGTAGCATTAAATTGTGCTTGCAGGCTTTTTTTTTTTCCTTACATGCTACTTATTTGTGTTTTATGGTTTTAATTATACTTGGTTTTATTCATATGGCTGCTAGTACAATTATCATAGGTAGAATGTAACTGGAAGAACTAATGTATTTTTTGATTATTATATTATAAATTAAATATATTTATCTGGCATTAATTTTAAGACATAATTTTTTGTTGCAATAGGGTATGTTTATTACACTGCACAGCAAAACAGTAAAAGGTACATTTCATTGTAAACTGGCTGTTACATGACAAGTAAACAACTTTAATTGTGTTATTCACCTCATTTACTTTAATGATTCAATAATAGATGTAACAGAAACCTCAAGACCAGACAATAGAGTATGTATATATCGAAGGAGACTCCACATAAACTATGAACATTTTCATCTCAAGTGTAAGATAAATGTTGTCCCCTAATCTTCATTCTCAGAGTGTGTCACTAGTTGACTAGATCTAAACGGAGAATAATAGTTGCCTTATCCAAACTATAACTTGTGTTCAGTGCAGAGGTGATTTTATGAGCCATTTTCTATTTTTGGTTTTAGGAAGGAATCAGTGAGGTCAAGGAACTGAAATATCAAGGACTACTGAAGAAGAGAAAACTACACCTCCAACAACAACGGCAGGGTAAGCTGTTGTATATAAACTGGGAACAAACCAGAAGTGTTATTCAGCCAGTTCTGACAGGTTCTGGAGAACCGGCAGTGGAAATTTTGAGTAGTTTGGAGAACAGGTAAATATCATCTCTCACTAGCCCTGCCCCCATCTATTCTCTGCCTCCTGAGTCCCAGCTGAATGACTGGGTCTTCTTTTGTTGCCCTGCACAGAAGAATGGGGCTGTAAAGCAGGTTAGTGCAGGTGGGAAGGGAAGGGAATTTTGCAGTAACCTTTTGCCAGGAGTGAGGAAGGAATGGAGATTTTACAGTATCCTTCCCCTGCCATGCCCACCCACAGAACCAGTAGTAAAAAAAATTGAATCCCACCTCTGGAACAAACCCTACACTCACTAGCACTGATGATGTTACCTAGTTGGGTAATGAAAATCTGCAACTAAGCTCAGTGAACACCAAGGATACTAAAACTGACATAACTTATTATATTTCTGTTTATACTGTGTTATGAGAAATACCCTGCTGCTTGAAGTTTTCAAGATAAAAAGAGTATTTTTATAATTCTAAGAAAAATGATCTATATTTTATATAATCTTGCTATTTCTGCTTAAATCTCTAGCAAAGAGGGTATTTTAAAAGAAATGATTAGATTACCAGGCAATTTAAAATGAACTCAATATGATTTAGTTCTAAGTAGCCTGACACTATTAATCAAAGGATCTACACATTAAATATTTTACTTCTAACATAGAACTGAATTCCCTATTGATTTTTCCTGAAATTCTTGGTTCAGAGCAAAAGTTGCCATAGGAAGTTATATCAAATGTTTCTCAAATTCACTATTAGTACAGCCATGCTGGCATCTATGCTGAACCATGGTTACATTGCACTGTTTCTTTTTATATCAGAATAAAATAATAGTTAAAGTAGAGGCAGTTTGGTCTAGCAATTAATGTGACAGGCTGAAAATCAGAAGTCTGTGAGATCTAGTCTAATGTAGGCATACAGTCAATTGGGTGACCTTTTGCCAGTTGCTCTCTCAGTCAGTGGTGGGATTCAATACTGGTTCTGTGGGCGAGGCTTGGTGAGTGTGGCAGTGGAAGGATATTGTGAAATCTCCAGTCAGAGGTGGCATTTGCCGGTTCTCCAAACTACTCAAAATTTGCACTACCAGTTCTCCCAAACTGATCAGAACCTGCTGAATACCACCTCTGCTCTCAGTCCTAGGAAGGAAGCAAAGGCAAACCACATCTGAAATTCTTGCCAAGAAAACTACAGAGACTAGGCATAGCAGTCACCAGGAATGAAAAGCAGATTCAAAGGAACACACACACACACGCAATGAATAACAATGAAAACAACAATAATTTGGATTGCCAGCAAATAAGGAATCATACTTATCACAACTTCAAAGCAGCATTATAGAACCATCAAAGTCTATTTATATTGGATACCCTTCCTGTTTAAGGTGGTGCAGCAAAATTGAAGCAATGATTTTTAATAGCGGGCTGTGAATTCTGGCAAAAGGTAAGCTAATCATCTATCTCCATAATTTTTCACCATCCCCTTCCATTTAAAATGATCCCTGATATACATTGACAGTACGTGGTGTCCGAGGATGGAAATGGATAGGACAGAAACCAGAAATAGACCTGCAGCTAACAAGTGAAGGTGGTCCTCTTTATGTAATAGTCCTTGTAATGTAATACAAAGTTTATTTATAAGACTTTGTGCATGTGTTTCTACATATATACAGTATGTATATCTAGCCATAATGACCAAGGGGAAATATAATACATAAATTAATACTGAGAACTTAATTAAATGACTTATATTTCTACTGCTTTGTTTACAATGCAAAAATGCTTCACTGCTTCTTTCTTCTTTTTCCCACACTTGCTTATACTCAGGATTAGGAATGTTCACAACTTCTTCTCTTAATGGTCTCTTGCCTGTTATCCAGCCTCTGAGCCATGTAGAGTTTGTTGCCACACATACACACGCACACACACCCAATTGAGAGTTCAGAGCTGTCTTTTAATCTTGGGGTCACCCAGTTTATTTTAACTTCCTTGGTAGTTTGCTAGATTTTCTCCTTGGCTATGCTTCCTCTTGCTTTTGGTCTTTCCAAATGCTGTGACTCCTATTCCACATCGTGTCCAGTCTCCTCTTATCCATATCTTCTGTTTCCCCACTGTGTCCTTTTTTTATAGTAAACCTTTTATAATAAACCTTTATTTATTAATTTATTTCTCTTGACCTTGAGTGGGTCAGGACAGTTTACCTTTCCATAGATGATAACCTGATATTGCAAGAAATGTAAACAAACAGAGAAGAAAATGCTGATGACAAGCCCCTGAGAATATACAGGGATTTTCCTCTCTGGCGATAGGAGGAGGAGGCCTCCTTGATTGGTCAAAAATGATATTTCCTTAATATAAAATTACACACAAGCTCAGGAGAAACTGTACACGGCAAGTTTTAAATAAGAAATTGGATAACCATTTGTTTGAAGTGGTGTAGCGTTTTCTGCCTAAGCAGGGGGTTGGACTAGAAGTCTTCCAAGGTCCCTTCCAATTCTGTTATTCTATATTCAAATTTAAAATTAACATTATATGCTCTCTCTCAGTCACTCTCTTTCTCTCACACACATACACACACATTTGTATTTGCATATACACATTCCCAAATTATGCATAGCAACTTGACCAATCAACAGTAAGGAGTTCTGTAAGCAAATAATAAAAAAGAATGATATCCAAATATATAATGTCAAATTAATAAAATGATTAACATCACAAGAATCTTTTGAACTTGAGACTACATATTTTTTAGATGTTAAGAAGTTACAATCTTTTCCAAAATTCATGATTTACTAATTACTGGAATTTCAATTAATTTCCAACAATACTATGGGGTGTTGTAGAGGTGAGGTGAAACTTCAGAAATCTCCAAACGTACTATTATTATTTTTTTTGAGTAAAGGTAGAAATTAAGTAATAAACATTATTACAAAAAAGAGGAAATGATGTTGTAACAGAAATTAATTATAAATTTATTAGAGTATCATCTGTATTACATTAAAATATAGTATCTCAAAACTCATACCCATTCTGAATGCATGGACCATATATTATTTTGAGACTAAAGATCTGAGGTGAATCTGTATTCAGATGGCTAAGCATGTTTATTTTACCCATGGAGGGTACTGTTTAAAAAGATGCTGAGAAGAATCTAGTTTTGGCAGGACTCAAAGAAAATCTGAATGTTGTGAAATATCCTGTAGCTCTATTCAGTAATTATCCTGTAGCTCTATTCAATAATTAATATTTTTGGAACAAGATGACAGTAGCAATAAAGAACCTTGAGGCCATTTCAGCTGGATGTTATACATAATGATTATTCTTCAGATGACAAAAATAAATGTAAACTACATGTTTTTCTTGGAAATGGAACATGTCTTTAGCCTAGGTTGCAGATTGCCCATTCTCATTTATTCCTTGAAATTGAACAGCAAAAAAGAAAAAAAATATTCCTCTTTCTTTCTTTCTTTCTTCCTTTCTTTCTTTCTTTCTTTCTTTCTTTCTTTCTTTCTTTCTTTCTTTCTTTCTTTCTTTCTTTCTTTCTTTCTTACTTTTCCTTCCTTCCTTCCTTCCTTCCTTCCTTCCTTCCTTCCTTCCTTCCTTCCTTCTTAGAATTGCCTAGAGCAAAAAGTTTATGAACGTTCTTCTGATAGCCATGTTTCTTTCACAGAGTCTGAAAACTAAGAATCTGGTCTTTTTTGTTTAAGATTACTGGCTGAGCTGAAGAGTATATACTTGCAAGCAAATTCTTATTGCTTAAATATCTTTAAGCTGTGGTTGTTATGTAACTGAAGATATCAAGAACAATTTTTAATATTTGTAACTATAAATATATTTAAAAAATCCCAAAATAGGCCCTCTGTAGAACTAACAAAATGTGTTTGACACTTGTCTCAAAATTGATGTTTGAGAAGAACTCTACTAGTGTTACTGATAATTAACACATTTAGATTCAGACTCCAATGAGATTTCAGTTTTTGCTATCATTAGATTATTTCCAATTGCCTAACTTGCTTTGAGACTAAATGTAATATTTACAGAATAGTAACATACACAATATTGTTAGCTAATAAATCAGTTGGGATTTAATGAACATTAAGAAAGATAAGAAGGGGTTTCCCTCCTAATCCAGCATTCTGTTTCTAAAACTGGGCAGCCAAATGGTAAACGTGTTCATAAAATGGGAGCTAATATAATTAGGACCTCATATCAGAGACCTTAAGTGGTTAAATGTGGGAATTGCTTGGAAAATCTATGTCAAAAGAGAAGAAAATACCCTTAGTTATACTTAGTGTAAATCAAAAATCCATGTTACATCAATAAGCAATATCAAAAATATGTCTTTTTTCATTTTTAGAATAAGTAGAGTGGATGGCTCATTGTTTCTTCAGTTATAAGCCTCATTTCTGTATGCCTAAGTGCTTAGAAAAGACTCAAATAGCCAGATGGTTATCAACATGCCTATTTTATTAATAATAATATAAATTGCAGTCCAGAAGCATGCAAACTCTTTCCCCAATGGAAAGTGGGTGGAATTTTGCCACTCCCTATAGTTTTTACATAAAGTACAAATAAAGTGTGTATTTGTTGCTTGGATTAAGTGCTTTCCTACCTCTACATTAGCTTCACACAGCACCAGATTGCACTTAGATTTACACAGTGACAGATAACATGCATTTCTTTTCCTTCATGTCAGATTTAATGAAAGATATTTGGATACATATTAAAGGGGGACAGGATCTCAATGCAGTTCCCTTGGACAAAGTATGGTGTACTATACTGATTTGTTATGAAAAACTTTCTATCTTTCATCTGTTAATCCTCTCTTCAATATTTAATCCCGAGGGAGCATACCAATGAGGTAACTTCTCCCAGTTCTCTTTTTCCAAAGAAATACTACAGTTACTAGTAAGGGAGAAGCATGTCCATTGAGAAATGACTAATACTTTCTTTACCTTCTCATTTCCTCTGCTACTGAATTTGGTGGAGACCTTTGCAAGACCATTGAGGACTAACTCTCATTTTATTTAATCAGGTTCTAAGTACCACATAAAAGGGAGAAAATAAAATGGGCAGTAAAAGTGCATCTGCATTGGAATAAATTACTGATATAAAAGGTCCTTTAATGAGTGAAATACGGGCATTTTGTTCTTTCTTCTTGGCCTGTCACTATACAGGTCCCTTGCCAGTTCTTGAGGCATAAATGGATGATGTCACTCCAAGCCAATGGAGCAAATGCTCCAAAAGCTTGGGTTTTCCAACTTAAATTCAAACTTGCCTTTTTTCTGACCTGAATCATTTTAAGTTCTTTTGAATGGATGATCTCCAGCATGGTTCCATTCCAGCAGTAGCCCCAATTCTGCTTGCTAAGGTGCCTAGTATATCACCTGATATAATAGAAAGAGAGAATGACCTTGAAGGATAGGAGGAAGAGCCAATATTAAGGCAACAGTGAGATTAAAGAGGCCTGAATGTAGCCAAGAAAGTAGCATGAGCAAAAGCCTCAGACATCACCCTCCCTATTTTTCATGAAGACAATGGACTGTGAGGGCACGATTCTGTTATTACAACTTTACAATTAAATGAGGATGCCCATTTCATCTTGAGTTGCTGAATTGTTATGTTCCCTGCTATTCAGCATTTACTGGGATTTTCATTTTCCTGGAATTGATGCAATGATGGGTATTCAGTCAAGGAACCATCCTCAACTCTAGGAGTTTATGCTCCACTCAATTCTTATTGTCTCTTTTAGTTGCTTCCTAACCAGTTGAAGCATGTTCCCCTTCTTTGCTCATCCTCTGTCTACAGTAGGGCAAACTTCCTTTTTCATTTATTCTCTTTCTTAAACATCTTACAATGTTCTAAAGTAGGAACACTGGCAGTTTGTTTTTGCAAAACCAAATTCTAAATTCATTCTTGTTACACATTTCGATGAACCTATTTAAGCCCCTGTCACACTGCACCAACGGATGCAAAGAGGATGTAAAACGGACAAAAAAGCTTGCCATCCATTGGTTAATGCGATGTACTCACTGCCTCTATTTTGCTACCTCTCTATCCGTCCAGCATCCGTTTACTGACGTTTCATCCGCTCAGAAAGTTTTGAGCTGCTCAAAACTTTTGTGTGGAAAATGTATCCAATTCATCCATTCTGCATCCATTACGCATCCGCTACGCATCCATTCTGCATCCGTTACACATCCGATATATCCACTAGGCATCCGCTGCACATCCACGCAACTCGCATCTGCTCGGACGCAGGGAGGAAGCAGAACGGACGAGGAACGGATGCAGAACCGATGCCTAGCAGATGCAGCATGGAAACAAAGCATGTAAAATGGAAAAAAACATTCGCAGAGGGAACCTATCTCGGATATTAAAGATGTCTAGAGGATGCCTATAGGATGATTAGAGGATGCAAAGGGACACCTATACTGCCTATAAAAAGGGGGAACAACACATCTGGATCTCACTTTCAGACCAGCAGACCTGCTGCAGACCTCTGCAGCCTTCATCTGACTCTTCCTCTTCCACAGCATCCAGTCATATCGACCGTAGATCGTAACACAGTCCTTTTGGCAGCCACCATCCTTCTGCAACAGTGCGAAGCCATCTACAGGCTCTGTGAACTCTACTACGGGAAGAAAAAGGGGTGGCCAAGAAGCGTCTGGGTACGAAGATGGTTCACCAGAAGAGCAGAGGACGGACTGTACAACAAGCTGATGGTGGAGCTCAGGAACGAAGACACCCAGGCATTCCAGAACTTCATGAGGATGTCTCCAAACATGTTTGATGAAGTTGTACAGCGCCTGACACCCAGGCAAACATCAACTTCCGGCCCAGCCTGGAACTTGGGCTCAAGGTGGCACTGACTCTGCACCACCTGGCCTCAGGGACCACCTACAGGAGCATGCAGTATGGTTGGAGGGTGCCACACAACACCATCAGCATTGTGGTCAGAGAAGTGGTGCAGGCCATCATCGAAGAATACATGGAGGAGCTCCTCCAGTGCCCCTCCACTGAAGAAGGCTGGAAGAAAGTTGCAGAGCAGTGGTATCAGAAGTGGAACTTCCCCCACATGGTTGGAGCCATAGATGGCAAGCACGTGGCCTGCAAAGCTCCAGCCAAGTCAGGGTCCACTTATTTCAATTACAAGGGCTTCTTCAGTATCATCCTCTTCGCCATGGTCGATGCGGACTACAAGTTCATGTACATCGATGCTTCAGGCAACAGCTCATCTTCAGATGCCCAGGTATACAACACCAGTCACCTCAAGGAGGGGCTGGAAGGCAACCTCATCGTGGGCTTCCCAGATCCAGACCCCCTGCCCAATGACACACAAGATGTGCCCTACTTCATCATGGGGGATGACGCCTTCTCCCTCACAACCTACCTCATGAAGCCCTACTCTTCCAGACTCCTCACCTGTGAAGAGAGGATCTTCAACTACAGGCTGTCCAGGGCAAGGCGGGTGGTGGAGAACGCCTTTGGCATCCTGGCCAACAGGTTCCAGGTACTTCTCACCACCATGCAGCATCGCCCACAGACCGTGAGGAGGATCGTGGAAGCTTGCTGCATCCTGCACAATCTCATGCGCACCCGCTACCCAGTGTTGCAGAACAGACTCATGGACCTTCAACAAGGCAATGGGGAAATGGAGCCTGGGGAATGGAGGCAAGGGCAAAACCTGATAGACACTGAGGATGTGCTAGGCCCCAACAGAGCCTCATGTGAAGGGAAAAAGCAGCGCAACCTCCTGAAACACTGGTGCAACTCCCCAGCTGGAGCAGTGGAGTGGCAAGACAGGATGATAGATGATTAATGGATGCTTCCTTCAGCCTGTCTCATCACACGGATGAGATTGGGCCATGTATGTTGGGTGGGCCTACAATGATCAGGGCATTTAATAAAGAGTTGTGTTTATGTTCAAATGTGTGGATGATTGATTACATTGTTTTTGATAATAAAGGGCCAAAGGTGTGGCACCTGGGAGGGTGGACCATACAGTGCCACTATGCTTGCACTGGAGGTTTATCTATCCCACAGCTATTACCCATCCCACAGGTATCCCTGCCCATCCCACTGCTATCCTTACCCATCCCACAAGCATGCAAAGTCTTAAACCATTTCTAAAAGTTTCCATGAAGACTTTATTAAAAAAAATAAATGAAGCAAGTGTATGAATCAAAAATAGACTTTATTAACAAGAAGCTATAAAACAAAAATGAGTCTCTGGCACTCCTCTTGGTTGCTCAGTCTCAGGGGTGAAGGGTCCAGGTGTTGTGGAGGTGGCTGGTGCTGGAGTGCTTGTCATCAGCTCCTCCAAAAGCAGAATCAGCAGAAGCCCCAGCCCCAGAAGAGCGAGCCCGTGCTGCAGAAGCCCCTGCAGTAGCAGAGTGAGGGCCAGGGGTGGGATGGTAGCCCCGTCCCTCTTGCAAGGGCTGGCAGCAGATGGCTGAGGCTTGCTGTGCTTCCGCATGGTTGTGGGGTTGCTGGCTGGCAGGGAGGCTGGCAGGAACCAAGGCTGGCAGGGAGGCAGGCACCAAGGCTTGCAGGAAGGCTGGCAGGGAGGCAGGCACCAAGGCTGGCAGGAAGGCTGGCAGGTAGGCAGGCACCAAGGCTGGCAGCAATGCTGGCAGGCAGGCACCAAGGCTGGCAGGAAGGCTTGCAGGCATGCAGGCACCAAGGCTGGCAGGAAGGCTGGCAGGGAGACAGGCACCAAGGCTGGCAGGAAGGCTGGCAGGCAGGCAGGCACCAAGGCTTCCAGGTAGGCAGGCACCAAGGCTGGCAGACAGGCTGGCAGACAGGCAGGCAGGCAGGCACCAAGGGTGGCAGGAAGGCTGGCACCAAGGCTGGAAGAAAGGCTGGCAGGGAGGCAGGCACCAAGGCTGGAAGGAAGGCTGGCAGGCATGCACACACCAAGGTTGGCAGGCAGGCATGAACCAAGGCTGGCAGGCAGGCAGGCACCAAGGCTTGCAGGCAGACTGGCTGGTGGCAAGGCTGGCAGGCAGGCAGACAGCAAGGCTTGCAGGGAGGCTGGCAGGGAGGCAGGCAGCAAGGCTGGCAGCAAGGCTTGCAGGTAGACATGCAGGCAGGACAGGCAAGGCAGTCAATGTGTCTGGAAGCAGGTCTTTCCTCTGAATGGTGACCTGCTTCCGAGCTGCTTCCGTTATATCCACGGGGCTGACACAATGCATCCTCCCCGCATGCACAATTAACGCTTGGCATCCGCTAGGCTTCTGCTGTGCATCCGCTGTGCATCCATTCTGCATCCTCTGTATCCGTTTCACATCCGCTTTGCTGCGCCCCCCTGGAAGCCTAGCGGATGTGCCATGCGCTCCCATCCGCTTCCATCTGCTGGGCTTCCGTTCCGCATCTGCTTTCCATCTGCCCTGCATCCTCGCTGCGTCCATGTTATCTGCTCCGGTTATGCAAATTTTTGCCCCTTCTGAGAGCGGATAACAATGGATGGAACATTTTTCTCATCCGTTGTGTCCGTTTTGCATCCGTTGGGCAGTGTGACAGGGCCTTAAGGAAAATAGAAGTGAAAGAACGATCCATGCCCTTTTGCTTTGATTAGTGCAGCATCCGAGTACAATATTTCCATAATATGTCTGGAGTGGGAAGAAGTAAAATATATTTCAATTTATATAATGTGAGAAGCAGGGGTGAACAAAAAGGAAAAGAAGGCAAAATACATGGGATTGTGGTAAGGTACAACCTTAAAAGGAGAAAGCACGCAAAGGTAACCAGTCTTTCCAGGAGTCACCAAGCATGTCTTGCAGTGGCCATAGTTCATACAGAGCACAAGGACCATTTCCCTGTCTACTAAAGCCAAAGTGGAATTTCAGAAATTGGCTTGAAAAATGGACAGATCAGTAGTGTGGACTTGCTTTCCATTACACCTTCCTATCAACCCCATTAAAATATTCCAATCTGTGGAATAGATTATTATGTAAAAACAGCAGCAAAATACCAATTGATATGCCTCTCCTTGCATGTTATGGTGTTATCTCACTTTAAAACAATTTATGTAGATCATTTCTTGCTTATATAGTGATATAAGACATCAATAGAATAATGTTGAAAATGCAAATCAATGTTGCCATGTTTTCAAACAAATGTTCTTTATTTTTTCTTGAAAGTATCATGTTAAGAAAAGAATGTCTTTATTTCTGCTGTCAATTATTCTGTTATCAGCAAGCACTGTGATGTGGGTAACTGAATTCATGTACATGTCTGCAAGAAATGATTTCAACTTTTATTCAGTATGAACAAACAAAGATCTTCCATGTGTTAATAAGCCAGCATGAACTCCCTCCCTCCCTCCCTCCCTCCCTCCCTCCCTCCCTCCCTTCCTTCCTTCCTTCCTTCCTTCCTTCCTTCCTTCCTTCCTTCCTTCCAAATAGAACAGGAAGCAGTCATGTCATTTTTGAGTTGTTGGTTTGCTCTATTTTGAAATTAAATCTTGGTCCCTGGTCCAAACATACTGCTCTGTTTTCCAACTGACAGTTTTGTTGAATTTTCCTTCATTGTATGATTCATCAGAGTGGTGCAGTAGCCAATGAGATAAGCAAACAACGAAAAGTTTATCTGCCAAGCTGCTAATCAACTCAGTTCAACAACTGATATTAGTTAGGGAACTAGTGGATTAGAACAGTGTATTTGCAAAACGTCAGGTATGTTTGCTCTGTGATGGCATGAGCTTCAAATGAAAGAAACGAAACATCAATTTGTGACCTGGGAAGGGGAGGAATTGGGTAATTCAGTCATTTGCTTTTGAAGGGAATGGCCTATTGAAAGATAGGAAATGTATTAAGAATAAATTTAAAAAGATTAATGTAATCCTTGGTTAAGCCCCTGTCACACAGCACCAATGGATGGAAAGAGGATGTAAAACAGAGAGAAACACTTGCCATCCGTTGGTTAACGCGATGCTTCCGTTCTGTACTCACTGCATCCGTTTTTCATCCTCTCTATCCGTCCAGCATCCGTCTACTGACATTTCATCCGCTCAAAAAGTTTTGAGCTGCACAAAACTTTTTGAGCAGAAAATGTATCCAATGCGTCCATTAGACATCCACTAAGTATACGGGGAACATCCGTTAGACGTCCGGCATCATCCGTTACGCGTTCGCCATATCCGCTAGGCATCCGCTGTGCATCCGCACAACTCGCATCCGCTCCAGCGGAAAAGGGACACAGGGAGGAAGTGAAACAGATGCGGAACGGACACGCAGCGTTAGTAGCACGGACGTAGAAAGGATGAAAGCGGATGCAGCTCGTATACAAAGCATTAAAACGGAAAAAACGTTTGTATAGGGGAATGTATCTCGGATATTTAGGATGTCTGCAGGATGTCTAGAGGATTCAAAAGGACACCGAGTGGAAAACCTATATATCCTATAAAAAGGGGGAGGAACTCACCTGGATCTCACTTTCAGTCCAGCAGCCCTGCTGTGCAGACCTCTTCAGCCTTGCTCTTGCTCTTGCTCTTCCACAGCATCGAGCCATCTCCACCATGGATCATCACACACTCCTTTTGGTAGCCACCATTGTTCTACAATAGTGCAAATCCATCTACAGGCTCTTTCACCTGTTCTACGGGAAAAAAATGAGGCGTCCAAGAAGTGTTTGGGTCCGAAGATGGATCGGGAGAAGAGCAGAGTATGGACTGTATAACAAGCTGATGGTGGAGCTGAGGAACGAAGACACTCATGCATTCCAGAACTTCATGAGGATGCCACCAGCCATGTTTGACAAAGTTGTGGAGCAGCTGAGACCCAGGTTGACCAAGCAGAGCACCAACTTCTGGCCCAGCCTGGACCCAGGACTCAAGGTGGCACTGACTCTGCGCCACCTGGCCTCTGGGACCACATACAGGAGCATGCAGTACAGCTGGAGGGTGCCACACAACACCATCAGCATTGTGGTCAGAGAAATGGTGCAGGCCATCATCGAAGAATATCTGGAGGAGCTCCTCCAGTGCCCCTCCACTGAAGAAGGATGGAAGAAAGTTGCAGAGCAGTGGTATCAGAAGTGGAACTTCCCCCACGCCGGTGGCGCATAGATGGCAAGCACGTGGCCTGCAAAGCTCCAGCCAAGTCAGGGTCCACTTATCACAACTACAAGGGCTTCTTCAGCATCATCCTCTTCGCCATGGTCAATGCTGACTACAACTTCATGTATATTGATGCTTCAGGCAACGGCTCATCTTCAGATGCCCAGGTATACAACGCCAGTCACCTCAAGGAGGGGCTTGAATGCAACCTCATCATGGGCTTCCCAGATCCAGACCCCCTGCCCAACGACACACAAGATGTGCCCTACTTCATCGTGGGGGGATGACGCCTTCTCCCTCAGAACCTACGTCATGAAGCCCTACACTTCCAGATGCCTCACCCGTGAAGAGAGGATCTTCAACTACAGGCTGTCCAGGGCAAGGCGGGTGGTGGAGAACGCCTTTGGCATCCTGGCCAACAGGTTCCAAGTACTTCTCACCACCATGCAGCATCGACCAGAGACCGTGAGGAGGATCGTGGAAGCTTGCTGCATCCTGCACAATCTCATGCGCACCCGCTACCTAGTGTTGCAGAACAGACTTGTGGACCTCCAACAAGGCAATGGGGACATGGAGCCTGGGGAATGGAGGCAAGGGTGAAACCTGATCGACACTGTGGATGTGCAAGGCCCCAACAGAGCTTCAAGTGGAGGGAAGAAGTAGCGCAACCTCCTGAAACACTGGTGCAACTCCCCAGCTGGAGCAGTGGAGTGGCAAGGCAGGATGATAGATGCTTAATGGATGCTTCCTTGAGCCTGTCTCATCACACTGATAAGATTGTGCCATGTATGTTGAGTGGCCCTACAATGAACAGGGCATTTAATAAAGAGTAGTGTTTATGTTGAAATGTATGAATGAATGATTACATTGCTACTGATAATAAAGGGCCATAGGTGTGGCACCTGGGAGGGTGGACCATACAGTCCCACTATGCTTGCATTGGAGGTTTATCTATCCCACAGCTATTACCCATCCCAAAGGTATACCTGCCCATCGCACAGCTATTACCCATCCCAAAGGTATCCCTGCCCATCCCACAAGTATTCCTGCCCATCCCACTGCTATCTTAACCCATCCCACAAGCATGCAAAGGCTTAAACCATTTCTAAATGTTTCCACCAAGACTTTATTGACTAAAAGAACTGAAGCAAGTGTGTGAAGCAAAGATAATCTTTATTAATAACAAATTGTAAAAGCAAAATGACCCAGGTAAAGTGTCTCAAGCAAAGATAAAGTCAACAGGTAGCAACCCAGTCTCTGGCAGTCTTCTCAGTCACTCTGAGGCATGCCCATAGTCTCAGGGGTGAAAGGTCCAGGTGCTGTGGAGGTGCTGGAGTGCTGGTCTGAGGCACCATTGGGGTGCCTGGCCCCGAGAGGACAACAGGGGATGGTGTGTGGAGGAAGCTCTCAGAGAGCTAGCTCAGTCCTGTGATGTTGAGAGCCCCTTTCTCCAGGACATGGAGTGTCAGTCCCAAGACCGATAACAGATGTTCTGAGGCTGGGCTTGGCTGTAGGGTGGAGGAAGGAGGAGTGTAGTGGGGCTGTCTGGTCTGCAGCTGAGTGAGCTGAGGTGTGGATGGCATCTGTGGCGTGGGTGGCGTCTGTGGTGTGGGTGGCATCTGTGGCATGGGTGGCATCTGTGGCATGGGTGGCATCTGTGGCATGGGTGGCATCTGTGGCATGGATGGCATGGGTTGTGTGGGTGGCGTCTGTGGCGTCAGTGGCATTGGTGGCATCAGTGGCATCGGTGGCACCGGTGGCGTCCGATGTACCTTGCCTGGACTGGGAAGGGCTGCCTGTGCTGCTGGAGCTCCTGGTAGCTGTAGCATTGGTAGGTGAGGGCCTGTGGAAAGCCTTGGAAGGGCAGTGACATCACCTGGGGTGGAGGAGCAGACCTGGACTGGGTGGGAGCAGGTTCAGCTGGGTCTGGAGGGTTGTGAAGAAGACCGGTGATCATGTCCTTGTTCACCTGGTACTGTGATTCGTTCATGTCGAGGAGGGTCTGGTTGCTGTAGGTGATAAGGGCTTGTGGTTTGAGGATAGTATGTCGGTGTGTACCAGCTGAGAGAGGAGATCTACGCTGCTTTTGATGGTGTCCCTGATCTCCAGCAGGACAGTGTGGCTCTAACCCTCCGGTCTGCCTCTCTGCCTGATTTCTGTGGAGTTGGAGCTGGGGGTAGATGTGGGTTGGTCTCTGGTGGAAGTGCCCTCTCCTTGCTCCCACTGTGTCAGGGGGTCCTCCACGTGCTCCATCACGGGGAATACAGCTGTCGGGGGGGTCTCCATCGTGGGATGCTCCACAGATACCTGCCTGGACACAGGAGCTGACTCTTGCCCAGAAGAGGACTGGCTCTCTGCGTGCTGCCTGAGAGAGAGGGTTGTCAGAGGGGCTGCTCCTCAGTGGCGGATCTCACCCTCCAAGAAGCTGCACTTGGCCATCACGTAGGTCTCCTGGTCTGTCAGCTTGACCGTTGCCTGGCCAGATTTCTTGAGGTGCAGCTTCCCATACCAGGTGTGCATGTGCTTCCACCAGCCGAAGAGGACCTCCGAAGTGTAGCCCAGGCTCTCCGCCTTCTCTCTCCAAGCAGCCTGCTTCCTTTTGGTGTCTCGATAGAGCCTGTGTCCCTTCCGCCATAGATATTCGTTCTCCCTCAGCCATTCCAGCACCTCATCCTCATGTTCCTCTTCAATGGAGTATTGCCTCCTCTCCCGTTCACACATATCCCTCTTCCTCCCTCTGTCAGTGCCATCTGGGCCCTCATCAGAGGGGCTTCGAGGTTGTAGGGGTTGCTCCACCACACCACCACCACCACCAGCAGCACCAGCAGCACCAGCAGGACCTGCAGGACCAGGATCAGCAGCAGCAGAGTAAGCATCAGCAGCACTAGCAGGACCAGCAGGACCAGGATCAGCAGCAGCAGAGTAAACACCAGCAGCACAAGCAGGACCAGCAGGACCAGCAGGACCAGGAGCACCAGCAGCACCAGCAGCACCAGCAGCACCAGGAGCAGCGCCAGCAGAGTAAGCACCAGCAGAAGCACCAGCATCAGGAGCAGCACCAGCAGAAGCTCCAGCATCAGAAGAGTCAGCCCGAGCAGCAGAAGCCCCGGCAGAAGCAGAGTCAGGGCCAGGGGGTGGGATGGTGGCTCTGTCCTTCTTGCCAGGGCTGGCAGCAGATGGCACAGGCTTCCTCTTCTTCCCCATGGTTGTTGGCTGGCTGGAGCTATGTCTGGCAGCAGGTCTTTCCTCTGAATGGTGACCTGCTTGGGAGCTGCTTCCCTTTATATCCGCGGGGCTGATGCAATGCATCCTTCCCGCATGCGCAGTGAATGCTTTGCATCCGCTAGGCATCCGCTAGGCATCTGCTCTGCATCCGTTCCTTTCGCTGCACATCCGCTTCGATGTGCTCCCCCGGAAGCCCTGCGGATGTGCCATCTGCTTCCATCTGCTAGGCTTCCGTGGAGCATCCACTTAACAACCTTGCTACATCCTCCCCCCGTCCGTTCCTTTCCGTTGTTGTCCGCTCTGCTTATGCAAATTTGGGGCACTTTTGAGAGCGGATAACAACAGATGGAACATTTTCTCTTCCGCTGTGTCCTTTTTACATACGTTTTTCCTCCGTCGACCTATGTGACAGGCCCTTTAGCAAATTGCTGCCTAAGGTACTTACCTAAAATTTTATTTCAAATATTTATATACCTATACAGTACATAAACCTTTGAAAAGGGGTTATTGCCCATCACATCCCTAAACAGCTTCTCTATATCTCAAGAAAAGCGATCACAAGGGGGACAATGGAAGTGATTTCAAGACACATTGAAAGCTTCCTTCAAGTCCCTGAACATTGACATCACCTCCTGAGAAACCCTGGTACAAGATTAGTCGACATGGTGCACATTGATCCACCATGGTGCACATTGATCCAGCCAGTCATTTGAAGACAAAAGAACTACAGTATCACAGAAAAAAAGAACTGAGCACTCCGCAAAGCCAGAGCTGCAAATGCTG
Organism: Laticauda colubrina; assembly: GCA_015471245.1. Lineage (NCBI taxonomy): Eukaryota > Metazoa > Chordata > Lepidosauria > Squamata > Elapidae > Laticauda > Laticauda colubrina. The sequence goes on from BLBF01000017.1 coordinate 21,488,567, forward strand.
CAACAATGGTGCCCACATATGTCTGCCCGACATGTGGCAGAACATTTCATGCCCATATAGGCCTTACTAGCCACCTGTGGACACACTAGCCACCTGTGGACACAGCCCACAACCCATTAGATGTCAAGGTCCTCTTCAAACATGATGGACGAATATCATCACTGTACCATATAAAACAGCAAAGACATTATCGTTAGGGAGATAGACTGAGAGTGGATATGTTAGTGTCTGTCTCTTATCATTATAGAAAGTTATGAATTTTAAATATTTTTCTATTCTTATAGTGACATGCAATGATTACAGCCCACATTAATTAATGATCTTGAATGACCCTAGCATGCATGGAATTGTCTCTGCTGTCTCTCTTATCTAATGCCTTGAGTTCAAGTGATTGCCATTTTCATAACTGGGGAACCCATCCTAGTGGATTAAAGTGAGGAAGTTCTCCCTCCCAATGCAGTCTGCAGAACCCAGGTCAGATTTTTCTTCTTCTCATTGACAATCATGAATAATGGATAAAGCTTAATTTCCTTGTGTCAAATATATTTAGAATGGCAAAATAACTGAATGAAAATAATTACTACAGTTAATCTACAGTGGCATCTCCCCCACCTTAGAGGTCTCTCTCTGTCTCTCTCTGTCTCTCTCTGTCTCTCTCTGTCTCTGTCTCTGTCTCTCTGTCTCTGTCTCTTTCTCTCTCTCTGTATCTCTGTCTCTCTCTCTCTCTCTTTGTCTGTATCCTAAGAAATGTTTTAGCATTTTTGTACTTTTAAGGCCCTTTGTTCTGATTTTCTTTCTATTGTTCTAGGACTTCTCTATCTGCAGATGCTTCTTGCTATGGATCTGGGTGGTGTGGCCAGAAAGGAAAGAGTTCTTTCAGGATACCTTCTCATGGGATTGATTTGAAAGATAAGCAGCCAGGAAATTGTCCACCAGGGAGATTATTTTATTTTATTATCAAATCACGTATATAACTCTGGACATGTTCCTCAAATCCATTCACTTGATAGATAAGCTACATGAAACTTATCCCTCACAATTTTTTGAAATCAGATTTCCCCAATCAAACTTAGGGCAATTCATGTTTAAGAGTGAAAAACATTTTGGGCTGCCAGTTATTGAATGGTTTGGCTTAGGGATTTTGTTGGTAAAAGACAGGAATATGCTATTGAAGAAATCGGTGAAGTTTGAACAGTGAACTCCTGTGTGAAATACTGTTTTCAACACTTGATTATCAAAGATCCTAGTATTTCAGGTCCCTGTGTTTCAGGTAAAGTTTCTTGTAAAATTAATTTATAAGTTTCTTGTTCATTCATTTATATTTTGTTTAACTTCACAACTAGTCTCAAGGTACAAAAAAATGCTGCAATTTTACCACATGATTAATGTTAAAAGAGAATACCTTAAATGCTGCAAGGAGTGCATTTTGACACCAATCGAGTCTGTTTGTCTCAGGTTTACTTGTATAAACATTCTGTAATGCATAAAGAATGGTACTTCTGCATAGGCTTGGAAGTAAAATGTGTGCTTTATTCCTCAGATGAGAAATGTTGTATTTTCCCAAGAGAGCATGACTGTATAATTTATTGTGTTTACTAGAGGATGACTCCATAGTTATGAACGTTCAGGTTCAATGGAAGAAGGCAGGGCAGAGAAAGGAAAGCCTTCAATAGTGATTTCAGATGTTCAGTTTAATGCAGGCTTCTAAAAGGGGCATTACATAATTTTAAAAGGATCCAGTTGACACTAAGGAATTATTAAATGTATATATGTAGTACATGCATAACCTGGAAACCTTTCTCAAAGAAAATTAATTGCAAATGGAATTTATACATTCAGAAACTTGGAAATTTCTTTCTTTCTGTCTCTCTGTCTCTCTGTCTCTCTCTCTCTTTCTTTCTGTCTTTCTTGATTGCATTTATTTTGTATGCATAATAACTTCTTGAAATCTGAAGGATTTTTTTGCAACAACACCCACCTCTGGAACCTAATTCTCTAAACCTCAGACTTGTTTAGGGCCTTAAAGATTAAATTTTCTTGATCCTGACTGCTGGCTATACTAAGGGCTTTTATGATTTTCAGGCTGTTGTGTTCTATCTCATTTGATTTTATATTGTTATATATTTTTATTTATTTTAATGCTATGAACTTCCCAGAATCATGTACTTAAGATGGACACTTATATAAATCAAATCAAATCAAGAGGCATGTATGGAACACTGTATGTTTCAAACATATAGTTAAACATAAGTCTATTTATATGAAGTCACGGGCAAAGAAAAGAACATAAATCTTAAAACACACACACACAAACAAACCCAACATGATTCATTTCATTGTTCATAAGGACAAAAAAAAACAGTGAATGATACAAAAATGATCACAGTTTTATATATGAGAGAAATCACGTTTGGTGTGATTCATGCTAATAATCAGGGAAGAAAAAAAAATTAAGTACATTTTTGTGCATGGGTCTGGTTACTTGAGAGACCATCTACATCTAATAGTTTTTGCTTACCGAATAAGATTGGGTAAAGTGGGCATATTCCATGTCCCCTAATCAAACAAGGTAACCTACAAGACCTAGGAAACATAACTTCTCCATTGTGATGCTTGCCTATGCAACAGGGCAGATCTGCAAACATCCAGGGAGCTCTTACTCTTTGGTTGTTTTAGAAATCTTCTTTTTGTCTGTTTTGAGGTACTGATAATAAACCAGTCTGCATTTTCTTTATGCTGCTGTTAGCCAATGCAGATTGCAGTCCATGGACTAGGAGGTATGGCAAAGTCTCAGCCTCTGGAAAAAAAATAGTACACTCATGTTTATACATGTGCTATTTTCAAACCAGAAAAATGGAATGGAAACTTTTTTGGGGAAGGAGCATTTTATGTAACCCCCTGCCCCATTCTGATGGACCACAACATGAATATTCATCATATGTGATAAACCTTTAGATATCACTGAATTACAACTTCCAATGTCTTTCAGTATTAATCACACTGGTTGTTGCATCTATGACTCAGGAACTTCTGTAGGTCTACAAGCTCCCAGTTCTGCTTTATGGGTTATACTTGAACCATAATAATCTTTGCAACAACTCTTCCTGAAACTTTCAAAGTGTAACTTTTTAAATCCTCCCAACAAAGTGAGGTGAGAATTTTTGTTGAAACCTACACCAGTGGACAACACATTCACCTTTTATGTTTCTCAATTTTCATGAAACAAGTCGAAACCAAATCGGACTTCTTCTGAGATGTTTTCAGTTTTCAGTCTGGGCTAATATTCAAATGCTATAAACATGTTCATGTCTATATTTGTATAATGCCAGAGATTGTTGAGAAATGTCAACCAGTCAATTTTCTTTTTTCTTTTTTTCTATTAATAGCTGAATTACCTACATCATAGAACCATGAATAAACAAAAAAAATCCTTCCTTCACCTTTATGGGGATAAATGCTAGGAGACCCCACCTTCTGTTGTTTTGTGATGAGCAACAAAATAGCCAATAAAAAAATACATGATGAAAGAATATGAAAATAATGATGAACATAACAACTTCTAGCATGACTTATATCCTGGGTGGCATGATTATATATCTCATCATATATGTTATAAGTTTGGATCTCTTCAGAAGCATGCACATTGATCTCTTCTAAAGTCAGCATAGACTGTTTGGAAACATTCAACAACAGAATGAGCATCCCTATTTTGTGCTAAATCTGTTTCATTACATGGTTACATTCTGGAATTCCTTCCACTTTATCCAATCTTTAGGCCACTGAAACATTTTTCTCCCTGTCACCATATCTTTCATTGAGTTATTACTCATCTGATGATGACTGAAAATAGTTGAAAGCTATGAAATGAGTGTACATAAGAACCGTGTAGATGTTTTCTCATAGCAGACGATGGAACACCACGAACAGTTCAGAACAAAGTTTGAGTAATTAGGTTTAGTCATCGTTACCTTAGAGGCCAGACTCAGGTTATTTTTCCATGTTCTATCCAACATGGCATGGAGAATGTGGCAAATATAACTCTGAAAGAGTATAAAAGCTACAAAGCACCAACCTAGGAATTCTTACAGTTAGTTGTTATTTTCATATCAAGCAGTAGAGTATTTTCAAAGAAATCATTTCTTCTAATTTTCAGAACCATATCAAGGAGAAAAAGCCATAAAGAGAGTACATGCTTTTGTATAATCAGGATTCTATGGGCAACCTTGGGGGCAGGGGAGAACTTCCATGAACTTTGTCAATTTCAGAAGATGAGTCATATAGCTTCCATGTGGAAACAATTATATTAATTCAGAATAGAAGTGCTGTAATCTTTGTGTCTATAGATATATGAAGTTATCCTTGGCAAACTAGAAAATGTAAAATATTTTATGATGGGATTTTGATTGCCTACATCAATGACATGTTTATGTGGTCATGACTTTCAGCTATTGAACCATATGATGTTCTGTTTTATTTTTTTATAGTTAACTTACCATATCAATATATGTAGCCTAAAAATATTATATCAGTCTAATGTTAATATTACACTGAATTTTAAGACTACACACAGAGAGAGAGAGAGAGAGAGAGAGAGAGAGAGAGAGAGAGAGAGAGA
>BLBF01000017.1:21516186-21533511 GCA_015471245.1 Laticauda colubrina
TGGATCTGCAAGGCCCCAACAGAGTTTCACGTGGAGGGAAGAAGCAGCGCAACCCCTGAAACACTGGTGCTACTCCCCAGCTGGAGCAGGGGAGTGGCAAGACATGATGGTAGATGCTTAATGGATGCTTCCTTCAGCCTGTCTCATCACACTGATGAGATTGTGCCATGTATGTTGAGTGGCCTCACATTTAATAGGGCATTAATAAAGAGTTTTGTTTATGTTGAAATGTGTGGATCAAAGATTAAATTGTTGTTGATAATAAAGGGCCATATGTGTGGCAGCTGGGAGGGTGGACCATACAGTCCCACTATGCTTGCACTGGAGGTTTATCTATCCCACAGCTATCCTTACCCATCTCACAGCTATCCATCCCACAGCTATCCTTACCCATCCCACAGCTATCCTTACCCATCCCACAGCTATTCTTCCCCATCCCACAACTATCCTTATCCCACAGCTATCCTTACCCATCCCACAGCTATCCATCCCACAGCTATCCATCCCACAGCTATCCATCCCATAGCTATCCTTACCAATCCCACAAGCATGAAAAGGCTTAACCCTTTTTTCAAAGTTTTCCCCAACACTTTATTAAGTAAAAAAAAAATGATCCAAGTGTGTGAAATAAAGATAACCTTTATTGATAACAAACTGTATGACTTTATTAAAAAGCAAAATGACCCAAGTAAAATGTCTTTAAGCAAAGATAAGGTGAGCAGGTAACAACTCAGTCTCTGGCACTCTTTTCAGTCACTCTGAGGCATGCCCATGGTCTCAGATGTAAAGGGGCCAGGGACTGTGGAGGTGGCTGTTGCTGGAGTGCTGGTCTGAGGCGCCATTGGGGTGCCTGGCCCCGAGAGTACAACAGGAGATGGTGTGTGCAGGAAGCTCTCAGGGAGCTGACTCAGTCCCGTGAGGTTGAGAGGCACTTCCTCAAGGACCTGGGATTTGAGGCCCAAGACTGATGACAGATGTTTTGAGGAAGGGCTTGGCTGTGGGGTGGAGGAAGGAGGAGTGTAGTGGGGCTGTCTGGTCTGCAGCTGGGTCAGCTGAGGCATCTGTGGCATCTGTGGCATCCGAGGAACCTGGGTGTGGACTGGGAAGGGCTGCCTCTGCTGTGGGAAGTCCTGGTAGTGGTAGGCTTGTAGGTGAGGGGCTGCTGAAATCCATGGAAGGGCTGTGACATCACTTGGGGTGGAGGAGCAGACCTGGAGTGGGTAGCATCAGGTTCAGCTGGGGCTGGAGGGAGGTGCAGAAGAGCTGTGATCCTCTCCTTCATTGCCTGGTACTGGGCCTCGGGTGTTGTAGCTATGTATCATTCATGTGTTTGCAACTGTGTATCATTGCAACTATGTATCGTTCAGGCATTTGCAACATTGTATCATTCACGTGTAATCATTAAGCTTCTGTCTCCTCAGTGACCTTTTGCAGGGCACGTACAGAGACAAGGAGCTAAACATCTGTAGAAATAGTTTATTTACATTGTGATTACATTGTCTGGCATGCAGCTTTGTGAAGAAGTAATATCCTGATCAAATTATAAATCTTGCCATCCTGTCTGACCTGGTATCTTACCTTGTTTGAGTTATTGTAAATCCTGTGTATCCTGTCTGACCTGGGCTTGACCTAGGCTCTGAATAAACAATCACCCCCTTTTGAATGAGCATAATAAAAGAGCGTGTTCCAAGACATTCTGGGCGCACTCATCCCGAGGAACTTCGTCTCCTGTCGTTTGTTTCTCCTTCGCTCCCTATCATGAGACGCCCATCTAATGCGGGATAGCAGATACCGCACTCGGGCATGTCCATGAGGGTCTGGCTCACGTACGTGATGAAGGGCTTGCGGTTGGAGGATGGTATGTCGAAGTGGACCAGCTGGGAGAGGAGATCTGTGCTGGCTTTTATTGTGTTCCTGATCTCCAAGAGGACAGTGTGGCTCTGTCCCTCCGGTCTGCCTCTCTGCCTGCTTTCTGTGGAGGTGGAGCTGGGGGTGGGAGTGGGTTGGTCTCTTGTGGCTGCCTCTTCTTGCTCCATCTGAGACAGGGGATCCTCCACGTCCTCTGGCATAGGGAGTGCAGCTGTCAGGGGGGTCTCTCTCGTGGGGCCCTCCAAAGTCACCTGCCTGGACATGGTAGCTGTCTCCTGGCTGGAAGAGGAGTGGCTGTCTGTGGGCTGTCTGAGGGAGAGGGTCGACAGAGGGGCTGCTCCTCGGTGGCAGATCTCAACCTCCAGGAAGCTGCACCTGGCCATGACATAGGTCTCCCGGTCAGTGAGCTTGACAGCGGCCTGCCCAGATCTCTTCAGGTGCAGCTTGCCATACCAGCTTGCCATACTTCCACCACCCAGGAGGACATCTGAAGTGTAGCACAGGCTCTCTACCTTCTGTCTCCATGCTGCCTGCTTCCGCTTGGTGTCACGATAGAGCCTGTGGTCCTTCCTCCACAGGTACTCATTCTCCCTCAGCCATTCCAGCACCTCCTCCTCATGGTCTTCGGAAATGGAGTACTGTTTTCTCTCCCCCTTCTCCTTGCCTTGCTTCTTCCTCCCTCTGGCAGGGGCTTCAGGGCCTTCAGCAGCAGGGCTTTGAGGCCCTTGGGGCTGGTCCACCAGCAGCAGCAGGAGAAGCACCAGCAGCACCAGCAACACCAGGAGCACCAGGAGCACCAGCAGTAGCACCAGGAGCACCAGCAGCTTCAGAATCAACGCCAGGGGGTGTGATGGTGATTCTGTCCTTCTTGCCAGGGCTGGCAGGAGTAGGCACAGGCTTCCTCTTCTTCCCCATGGTGTTCTCTCAAGATGTCTCTGGCAGCAGGTCTTTCCTCTGAATGGTGACTTGCTTACGATCTGCCTCCTTTTATATCTGTGGAGCTTACGCAATTCATCCTCTCCGCGTGCGCAGTGAATGCTTTGCATCCGCTAGGCATCCTATAGGCATCCGTGATGCATCCACGTCATCCACTATGCATCCGCTACGCATCCATTCCTTCTGCTACGCGTCCGCTTTGCTGTTCTCCCCCAGAATCCCTGCGGATCCATCATCCGCTTCCATCCACTTTCATCCACTAGGCTTCCTACTAACATCCACTTTACATCCCCACTACATCCTCCCCACGTCCGTTCCTTTCCACTGTTGTCCGCTCTGTTTATGCAAATTTGGGGCACTTTTGAGAGCGGATAACAACGGATGGAAAATTTGCTCATCCGTTGTATCCTTTTTACATACGTTTTGTATCCGTTGGCCGGTGTGACCTAGCCTTAACCAGCATCAAGACTGAAGTTGCATAGTGGAAACCAGTCCTAACTTGTACCAAAATTTCATGTTAACTAAACCCATAAAGAGTTTGGTGAATATTTTTTTCCATATTCTGAAATAAAACAGTATTTTATTTGTTCCTTACTTGTATTTAACAGTGCTGAGTCAAATGCATCTCTTTAAGCTGTGAGCAAGCAAGGCAAACTGTAGCTATCACTGCAGAGAATGAAGAAATCATAAATTGTTCCTTTTCCTCTGAGTGAAGAAGTTTAAATTGCTGTGTTCTGCTGCCCTTAGCAACAAGAATGTAGCAATTTTGAACCTCTCTCCAGAAGCAATAGACCTGAGCCATGAGCAAAGCTTCTCTCCCTCTTCCTGTTCTTGGCTGGATGCTGTTATTTGGTTCACTCATAAACTTATGCTCTGTTCTTGTGAGTCACTCACTGACAGTTCACTTTCCCACTGTTTTTCCTCTAACTGCAACATTGTATTTTACTTGGAGAAGATTTTTGCATCCTTTTGCTGAAACTGTCATTAAAATTGATCCGTTATCTTCTTTCAATTGTGGTTAGACATTGTAAAAACATCAATGATGTTTACAAAGACATTGTAAAAACATCAATGATTACTGGGCCTTAATCATTTCCCAATATGGTCATTTTATGCACTATTAGTAAAGGAGAATTCTATAGGTCAAACACAACACAGGAATGCTGGTAGGTGTCTCTGTGTGTAGGGGGGGGAGCCATGTTAATCTTCCCAAGGTCTTCATTATCCATTTGGATGGACATTAATACCGAGGGATCATTCAACAGAGTTTCATACAGACACACTATTTCATCCCACTATATTCTATGCCAACCTAACCATGTGAGGTGGATCTCTAATGCAATATGTGATCTTCATATTATCCAATTGACAATTCTATGATAGCATATTTATACTTCAATGTGAAACTTACTTAATATTATTCTGTGTGTATAGGAAAAATAAATAGTATGGATAATTCCATGAGATTCAAGGAACTTCAATACAACCCATATATCTTTGTCTCCATCTCCCAATCTCTTGTGTGCAATCTGTATATTTGTAAATTTTATTAATTTGCTGCCCATCTTTAGTCTAGAGGTGACTAGATTAATATTAAAATGACTGCCCTCATTCTAAAAACATTCATACCAAGTTCTCTTCTTCTCCAAACATTAGTATACAATAAATTGGATAAGTGGCAGTTGCATGGGTGGGTAAGGAGAGGGTCCAAGTATGTGTAAAGGCATATTCCAGATGTAGATCTTACCTGAGGATAGAGCAAACATGGTCATTTATTCCCCAAACTTAGTGGTTTTCAATTGTTTTAACATTATGTTTCTATCCATCCCTAATTATACACATGCCACACATTCCATATTTTGTTAATCTGGTGTTACAAATCCAACTATTTGAAGACTGTCAAGGAAAGCTAGTGAAAATGAAGACAGCATTGAATTGTAAAGTAAATGAAAAAAACTGTTCACAATCAAGTTTTCCATTGCAAACTATCTACCAGTTCCTTCAGAAAACCCTAGAAAGTAGTATTCAATTGAGATTTATGGAACTTTCACCTGGTAATCTTGTAGATTTTGCTGCCACAGCAAGACACAGTTAAATATACTCTAGCTATAAAGCTATAAAGACTGTAGGTTTAAAGCTTGAATTAAATGTACTGAAGTGTGACTATATGCTGTTTACTCAAAAGGAAGTCCCATTAAATCATGATTTTGTAGTACATGCTCAAGCAGTACTTTTATTTGCATTTGCATTTATACTCTTAAAATCATCAAGACATGGGTACCTAAGTAATACTCTACTTTACCCACCATATTGATCCTCAATTCCTTGCTTACTTTTGATATTTCCTGACCTCACAAAATCATGTGGCAGGTTGTTAGGTGATAGAAGATGGCCCCCACAACAATTACACTTCCAACCAGGCTGTCCAATTCCCGGCCCATGGACTGGATGTGTCATACACTGGCTACACCCACACCCAGTTTAGTGAAAGGAAAAAAGTCCTGATACATCACACAATGATGACGTGATGATGTGAGTTTGTCACCCCTGCCTCAAACCCTTGAGCTCTTGATGACTACTTTATGGTTAGGGTTGCCAGCCTTCATAGGATCTTCTGAGGCAAAGGGAGGTCAGGTATAGGGTCACAGTAAAGAAGGTAATAAAAAATAAAGCAGTATATAAAAATTAAAAACGTAATGTAATGTAACATAACATAGGCTTCCTCACATAGGTGACTCTTTTTGAAATGAGCCAGGAAATTGGATTCAAAAGCATTTTGGTGATTGCATGTTTGATACCTGTCCTTTCTTCCTAAAGGCTAGGTCCCACTGGCCGACGGACGCAAAACGTATGCATAAAGGACACAGTGGACAAGCAAAATTTCAGGAGTGGCTCCATCCGTTGTCATCTGCTTCAAAAAGTGGTGAAAATTTGCATAAACAGAACGGAAAAGAATGGAAAAGAATGGATGTGGGTAGTATGTAGCGGGGATGTTAAATGGATGTTCATAGGAAGCCTAGCAGATGACAGCAGATGATACCTCCGAAGGGGTTCTGGGGGAGAATTTCGAAGTGGACGCATAGCGGAAGGGGTGGATGCATCACGTACGCCTAAAGGAAAGAAAGGAGATGCCGCGCATCCTTTCTATTTCCGTGCTACTAACGATGTATAGATGTTCCATGTACCTTTTCTTTCCTCCCTCTTTCCATTTTCAGCTGCAGTGGATGTGAGCTGCGAGGATGCCCAGAGGATGCAGAGAAGATACAGAGGACATTTAACGGATGATAAACAGACATAGAACTTTTGTTGCTTGTATGTCGCGGATTTACATCGTACACGGCGGAAAGTTCATCCGTTCATAAAGTTTTGTGCGGCTCAAAACTTCTTGTGCGGATGAAATCACAGTGGACGGATCCTCAACGGATAGAGCATATGAAACACGTATGCAATGAGTACACAACGGATGCATAGTGTTTTCCAATGGATGGCAAGCTTTTTTTAGCGTTTTATATCCTCTTTGCATCCGTAAGTGCAGTAGGACAGGGCCTTCGAAATTCTTCCCCAGAACCCCTTTGGAGGTGTCATCCACTGTCATCCGCTAGGCTTCCTATGAACATCCATTTAACATCCCTGCTACATACTACCCATGTCCATTCTTTTCCATTCTTCTCTGTTCTGTTTATGCAAATTTTTGCCACTTTTTGAAGCGGATGACAACGGATGGAGCCACCCTCGAAATTTTGCTCATCCGCTGTGTCCTTTATGCATACGTTTTGCGTCCGTCGGCCAATGGGACCTAGCCTTAACTATTGTTTAGCATTTAGGTTCTTCTGGTACATAAGAGAACTGTTTTTCCTTTATTTTGCAAACATTATGAGACTGCTTTTTATTTTGTTATTTATTCATTATTAAATTTATTGCTGCCGATCATACGACAAAGTGACTCTTTTGATCCTACTCTTTGCACCTGCACTGGATAAATGAATTACCCTTATAAGGTTTGAGGTTCTATTTGATGATGCTCTTGGATAAGATAATCCTATTGACATGAAATAGGAAAAAAGCTCAAGAGAAATAACAAACCTTCAGAAGTTGTGGCAATAGCAGCAGCAGCAGCTTTATTTATCAGAGTAATTTTTGCAATGTTGTGCAGGCTACAAAATATTGAACACAATTAGTAGTAGGAGGACTATGGAATGCAGAAACCATTTCATGCCACATACTGGCAGGAGTTCCCATGGTTTGCTACAGAATATTAAGACTTATGTGTGAAGCATTTAGCAAATAATGCAGGCTTGAGATATTGATACAGAACAGCCAAGATCAAATGTTTCCTTACTCTTAAACTCATCAATGAATTCCACCATCTGGGAATTCAAGCAACCAGGAGAAACCCAATCTAAATGTTTGATGATAATATAGTTTATTTTATTAATGCCAGTTCTTCAGGGGTTTCACTGCATAACTCCCCTTACTATCTCATTGTATTTATCTCTATTTTAAATATTTGCTTAGGCATAATTTGGAAAATAGTTCCTTTTCTAAAGAGTCTGAAGGATAAATATACTTTTTTTCCTGGAACTGTGAAGGTTTTGACCAGTTTCACCTGCCACCACTCAATTCTCTATCAATACAGGCCTTCATTAACATGTTTGAAAAGCACATTATGTTGGGAGACACTTTTCAAGTAGTATCCATTCCTAAAAATGGTAACGTGCAAATGGCCTTACATAAATTAATACATTTCTCCAATCTACAGTTTAGTTACAGGCTGAAAGAAAGACCCATAGTACAAGATAGCAGTCTTCCAATATTTGAGGGGCTGCCACAGAGAGGAAGGGGTCAAACTATTTTCTAAAGTGCCAGTAGGCCAGACAAAGAAAAATGGATGGAAACTGAACAAGGAGAGATTTAACCTGGAAATAAGGAAAAACTTTCTAAGAGTAAGAACAGTCAACCGATGGAACAGCTTGCCCTTGGAAGTTGTAGGAGCGCCATCACTTGAGACCTTCAAGAAGAGATTGGATTGCCATTTGTCAGAAATGGTGCAGGGTCTCCCACTAGGGCAGGGGGCTGGACTAAGGTCCCTTCCAACTCTGATTATCTGTTAAATCTGTTACACTTAAATCAAGTCAATTATGTTTTATTAATATTTTCTCTTGGTTGGTTGATACACCTGGACTTAGCCATATTCATAAATGAGATGTATATGTGTAGGTTGTTTTCCTCATAGAAGGGAAAACAACTGGCTTGGAATCACACCTTCACCATAAAATGTGAATCCTGTGACCACCTGGATAGATCCATGGAGTTTTCTTGGTGTCAGTACAAAATTGGTTTGCCACTATCTTTTAACAGAATATTTTTTTCTATTTTCCAGTCTAGACTCTTTTCTTTCTTTTTTTTTTCAATTGGAAAGCCCATGTCACACTGGCCAATGGATGCAAAAAGGACACAGCGGACGAGCAAAATGTTCCATCCGTTGTTATCTGCTCTCAAAAGGGGCAAAAATTTGCAAAACCGGAGCGGATAACACGGACGCAGGGAGGACGCAGGGCGGATGCAAAGCGGATGCGGAACGGAAGCCCAGCGGATGGAAATGGATGAGAGTGGATGGCACATCCGCAAGGATTCCGGGGGACCTCAGCAAAGCGGATGCGGAACGGATACAGCGGATGCAGAGCGGATGCACAGCGGATGAAGCGGATGCACAGCGGATGCACAGCGGATGAAGCGGATGCACAGCGGAAGCCTAACGGATGCACAGCGGAAGCGGAACGGATGCCGAGCGTTAATTGCGCATGCGGGGGGGATGCATTGCACAAGCCCCCCGGATATAAAGGGAAGCAGCTCGCACGTGGCCAGCATTCCGAGGAAAGACCTGCTGTTGGACACTTCGAGTTCCTTGCCTGCCCTGCCTGCATGCCTGCCTGCCAGCCTTGCTGTCAGCCTGCCTTCCATCCAGCCTTGGTGCCTGCCTGCCTGCCTTCCTTCCTTCCAGGCTTCCTGCCAGACTTCCTGCCAGGCTTCCTGCCAGCCTACCTGCCAACCTACCTGCCAGGCTTCCTGCCAGCCTTGGTGCCTGACCGCCAGCCTTCGTGCCTGGCTTCCTGCCACCCTTCCTGCCAGCCTTGGTGCCTGCCAGCCTCCCTGCCAGCCAGCAACCCCACAACCATGGGGAGGAAGCGAAAGCCTCAGCAGCCTGCCGCCATCCCTGGCAAGAGGAACAGGGCCAACCTCCCGCCCCCTGCCCCTGACTCTGCTTCTGCTAGGGCTTCTGCTGAAGCTGCTCCTGGCAGTGGTGCTTCTGCTGGTGCTTACTCTGTTGAAGCTGCTCCTGTTCCTGCTCATCCTGCTCGTGCTCCTGGACTTGCTCGTCCTGCTCGTGATCCTGGTACTGCTCGTGCTCCTGGACTTGCTGGCCCTGCTGGTGCTTACTCTACTGCTGCTGATCCTGGTCCTGCTGCTCTTGCTGCTGCTGATCCTGCTGCTGCTGCTGCTGCTGATGATGATGATCATGATGATTATGATCCTGCTGGTGAGGATGATGATGATGATGATGATGATGGTGATGATGATGATGATGATCCTGCTGGTGCTGCTGCTGCTGGTGGTGGTGTGGAGGAGCAGCCCCTACTACCTGGGAGCCCCTCTGCTGAGGGCCCATCTGGTCCTGCCAAAGGGAGGAAGAGGCGTATGCGATAATGGGAGAGGAGGTAATACTATATTGAGGAGGCGCACGAGGATGAGGTGCTGGAGTGCCTGAAAGAGAACGACTATCTGTGGCGGAAGGGACACCGGCTGTACAGGGACACCAAGTGGAAGCAGGCTGCTTGGAAAAAGAGGGCAGAGAGTATGGGTTACACTTCGGAGGTGCTCCTTGGCTGGTGGAAGCACATACACACCTGGTACGGGAAGCTGCACCTGAAGAAATCTGGCCAGGCAACTGTGAAGCTGACAGACAGAGAGACCTACGTTCTGGCCAGGTGCAGCTTCCTGGAGGCTGAGGTCCGCCACCGAGGTGCACCAGCAGCCCTCTCACGACCCTCTCGCTCCGGCAGCCTGCTGAGAGCCAGTCCTCTTCCGGCCGAGAGTCAGTCCCTGTCTCCAGGCAGGTTTCTGTGGAGCGTGCCACGGCGGAGAACCCACGGACAGGTGTGGTAAGCGTGGTGGAGTGTGTGGAGGACTCCCTGGTGTGGTGGGAGAGAGGAGACATCGAGTCCACCACAGTCCTAGCCGCATCCACCCCCCCAGCTCCGCCTCTGCAGAAAGGCAGAGAGCCGGACAGCAGGAGGGGCAGAGCCACACTGTCCTGCTGGAGATCAGGGACACCATCCGCACCAGCATAGGTCTCCTCTCTCAGCTGGTCCACACCAACTCCTCCTCCTCCAACCGCAAGCCCTTCCTCACCTATGTCAACCAGACCCTCAAAGAAATGGCGGATCCACAGTACCAGGTGGTGAAGGACTGGATCACCGAGCTGCTTCACAACCCTCCTGATCCAGAGGAACATGCTCCCACCCAGTCCAGGTCTGCTCCTCCACCTCCACCACAGGTGATGTCCCTCCCATTCCAAGGCTTCCCACAGGCCCTCACCTACCAGGGCTACGGCTACCAGGAGGTTCAGCAGCACAGGCAGCAGCCCTTCCCAGTCCAGGCACAGAGTCATCAGATGACACCGTTGCCACCGGTTCCACTGATGCCACCGATGCCACCCACGACAATGATGGCACCCACAACAGCGATGCCACTCATGCCAATGATGCCACCCATGACAGTCCTCACCCAGCTACAGAGCAGACAGCCCCACTACACTGCTCCTTCCTCCACCCCACAGCCAAGCCCGGCCTCAGTACATCTGTCATCAGTACTGGGGCTGACACCCCATGGCATGGAGGAAGGACCTCTCAGCATCACGGGGCTAAGCCAGCTGTCCAACACCTTCCTCAACACACCGTCCCCTGTTGTCCTCTCGGGGCCAGGCACTCCAGCACCACCCACCACCACAGCACCTGGACCCTTCACCCCTGAGACTGGACACACCTCCGAGTGACCAAGAAGAGTGCCAGAGACCGGCTAGCTGGCTACCTGTGGACTTCATTTGGACACTTGACTTGGGTCATTTTTCTGTTACAGCTTATTGTTCAATAAAGTTTATCTTTAAAGTTTAACTTGCTTCATTTCTTTTTTTCAATAAAGTCTTGGTGGAAACTTTTAGAAATGGTTTAAGCCTTTGCATGCTTGTGGGATGGGTTAAGATAGCACTGGGGTGGGCAGGAATACCTGTGGAATGAGCAGGGATACCTTTGGGATGGGTAACAGCTGTGGGATAGATAAACCTCCAGTGCAAACACAGTGGGACTGTATGGTCTACCCTCCCAGATGCCACACCTATGGCCCTTTTTTATCAATAACAATGTAAGAATTGATCCACACATGTCAACACAAACTCTTTATTAAACGCCCTGTTCATTGTAGGCCCACCCAACATACATGGCCCAATCTCATCCGTGTGATGAGACAGGCTGAAGGAAGCATCCATTAAGCATCTACCATCCTGTCTTGCCACTCCACTGTTCCAGCTGGGGAGTTGCACCAGTATTTCAGGAGGTTGCACTGCTTCTTCCCTTCCCGTGAGGCTCTGTTGGGGCCTTGCACATCCCGAGTGTCGATCAGGTGTCGCCCTTGCCTCCATTCCCCAGGCTCCGTGTCCCCATTGCCTTGTTGACGTTCGACAAGCCTGTTCTTCAAGACTGGGTAGCGGGTGCACATGAGATTGTGCAAGATGCAGCAAGCTTCCACGATCCTCCTCACGGTCTCTGGGCGATGCTGCATGGTGGTGAGAAGTACCTGGAACCTGTTGGCCAGGATGCCAAAGGTGTTCTCCACCACCCGCCTTGCCCTGGACAGCCTGTAGTTGAAGATCCTCTCTTCACGGGTGAGGAGTCTGGAGGTGTAGGGCTTCATGAGGTAGGTTCTGAGGGAGAAGGCGTCATCCCCCATGATGAAGTAGGGCACATCTTGCGTGTTGTTGGGCAGGGGGTCTGGATCTGGGAAGCCCACGATGAGGTTGCCTTCCAGCTCCTCCTTGAGGTGACTGGCATTGTATACCTGGGCATCTGAAGATGAGCCGCTGCCTGAAGCATCGATGTACATGAACTTGTAGTCAGCATCGACCATGGCGAAGAGGACGATGCTGAAGAAGCCCTTGTAGTTGAAATGTGGACCCCGACTTGGCTGGAGCTTTGCAGGCCATGTGCTTCCCATCTATGGCTCCAACGGTGTGGGGGAATTTCCACCTCTGATACCACTGCTCTGCAACTTTCTTCCATCCTTCTTCAGTGGAGTGGCACTGGAGGAGCTCCTCCTTGTATTCTTCGATGATGGCCTGCACCACTTCTCTGACCACAATGCTGATGGTGTTGTGTGGCACCCTCCAGCCATACTGCATGCTTTTGTAGGTGGTCCCTGAGGCCAGGTGGCACAGAGTGAGTGCCACCTTGAGCCCAAGTTCCAGGCTGGGCCGGAAGTTGGTGTTTGCCTTGGTCAACCTGGGTGTCAGCCGCTGCACAACTTTGTCAAACATGGCTGGAGGCATCCTCATGAAGTTCTGGAATGCATGAGTGTCTTCGTTGCTGTGCTCCACCATCAGCTTGTTGTACAGTCCGTACTCTGCTCTTCTCCCGATCCATTTTCGGACCCAGATGCTTCTTGGCCACCTCTTTTTCTTCCCGTAGTAGAGTTCACAGAGCCTGTAGATGGCTTCGCACTGTTGCAGAAGGATGGTGGCTGCCAAAAGGACTGTGTTACCATACACGGTGGATGCTTTGGAAGAGGAAGAGTCAGATGAAGGCTGCAGAGGTCTGCACAGGTGGGCTGCTGGTCTGAAAGTGAGATGCAGACGAGTTGCTCCCCCTTTTTATAGGCAGTATAGGTTTCCCTTTGCATTCTCTAGGCATCCTCTAGGCATCCTCTGGACATCCTTAATATCCGAGATAGGTCCCCTCTGTGAACGTTTTTTCCATTTTAAATGCTTTGTTTCCGTGCTGCATCCATTCTGCATCCGTTCTGCATCCATTCTGCATCTGTTCCACGTCCGTTCTGCTTCCTCCCTGCGTCTGAGTGGATGCGTGTTGCGCGGATGCGCAGCAGATACCTTGCGGATGCGTAACGGATGCGTAACGGGTGCATAACGGGTGCGTAACGGGTGCGTAGCGGATGCAGAATGGACGAACTGGATACATTTTCTGCGCAAAAGTTTTGGGCAACCCAAAATTTTTGGAGTGGATGAAACGTCAATAAACGGATGCTGGACGGATAGAGAGGAAGCAAAACAGAGGCAGTGAGTACATCGCATTTTCGAATGGATGGCAAGCTTTTTTGTCCGTTTTACATCCTCTTTGCATCCGTTGGTTCAGTGTGACATGGGCTTTAGGAAAGAACTTTATTTTTTTTATTTTTTTCATTATGCTTTTTTATGTTTAATATCTCATTCTCATCTTTAACAACATTGTGGCATCGTTATGACATATACAGCTCT
Organism: Laticauda colubrina; assembly: GCA_015471245.1. Classification (NCBI taxonomy): domain Eukaryota; kingdom Metazoa; phylum Chordata; class Lepidosauria; order Squamata; family Elapidae; genus Laticauda; species Laticauda colubrina. The sequence continues at coordinate 21,529,532 of BLBF01000017.1, forward strand.
CCATATATTTATATTGATTTATATACATGTCTATACATTTTTCTTATCTCTACAATTCTTATTCCTACTATTCAACTATTCATACAAATTATCCCAAACTGCATAGTACTTTGACACTTCTTTTCCTTTTAACTCTAGAGTGAGTTTGTCCATTTCAGCACATTCAAATAACTTTTAGATTACTAATTCCTCTGTCACTTCCAATATTGTGCAAATGCAATCCTTGCTGCTTTCGTTATGTGTAATATCATATATTTAGTCTTTTTACTACATTTCTCCTTAATTATCCCTAAAAGGAACAGTACAGGTTTAACCTCTATTTGACATTTCATTATTTCTTGCAATCAAATCTGTATTTTGACCCAGTATTTTTTGGCTTTGGGGCATAGCCACCACATGCGAAAGAAGGTGCCTTTATTCTGTTTACATTTCCAATATATTGGATTCATATTGGGATAAATCTTTGCCAATGTCATTGGTGCCAAATGCCCCCAAAAACCCTTTTGCTGATTCTCCTTATATGCTCTGGACCTTGTTCATGTATCATTCTTACTCCATAGATTTTTCCAATCTTCTAGTTCTATGTTGTGTCCAAAACTTTTTACCCATGCTATCATGGGCCCTTTGACCACTTCCTCTTCCATATCAAATCTTAGCAAGTCATTATATGTTCTTGTTGTAAATTTCTTCTCTGGGCCTACTTAAATTTTATCTAATTGTAACTCATTGTCAAATCCATATTCTTCTGTGTCTTTTTTATGTCTTGATTGCAATTGAAGGTATGGCCACCAATCTATAATTATTCCTTGGTCTTTCAGCTACTGGTTAATTTTTAATTTCCCCTGGTTATCTAATATTTCATTATACCTAACCATTTTACCTAAATCTAAAGTATTGGGGTCGATCATTGCCTCCACTAGATTCTTTTCTAGTGGTCTTTCATCTTAGTTCAAAGCAGAGACAACCCAGCTTAGTTTTCAAAATTATTCAAGACTGACTAAGTGATAACACATACCTTACCTACCAAAACTCAACTTATTGTGTTCATCTATTGAAACAAAACAAATACAGTTTCAAAATTTGTCATCCTTCCCCACCTCACCTATCTCATCTATCTTTTATTTGTGCAGCACAGAGTTTTCCTCTTCAATTGCTACCTATACTGTCTTTGCAACACAGTTATCAGTAACCATGTAAGGATTGTTTTATGTGTTTTTTTTAGCATTTAAGAAGTTTCTTTTCTCCACATTAAAAAGAACCATTACTTATTAAACTGCCAATTAAGACCAAAATGATCAATTGCAAAAGATCATGTCAAATTTTGCTTATATTTTCTTTTTTCCTTGAAAACATTTTGCTGTAAATTGGAATTATTTAATCTGGAGTACTCTTCTTTTCCTTCAAAGATATATTTCATAATGAGCTTAATTAACAAGAACAACCAAGCAATTGAAAAGATTAGGATTATCTCCTTAATGGTTGCATTATTTTTAATGAGATTTACATAACAGTTTATCTTATTTTATGAAATGAGTTTGTTATTCCCTTTCCTTAGCTCTTGCAGTGAGTCGTATCCGCACCATTGGAGAGATAGTAAAGCCCATTTTACATAAACAAATAAACACAGATGCAAATGTTTCACTTGAAAAAAATATCATCAGTTTTCAATAAAGCTGGATTTGCTTTATCTAGATAACCATTTTCTGTCTCTAGCTCTGGCTGTTTCTATTTCTTTCTTTTTTTTTAATTAATAGTTTGCTATTAAAAGTTGATAGGAATTATTTACAACCCTTGAAGTCATATGGATGACTAATGGCGCGTTGGTTAAAATACATCATTTCTTCTATGAAAAAGCTTCAGCCAGTCTTTGTTTCTAATTGTCAACACAATCATTTCATACTGGGGCACAGAGTTTGTTTCAGGGCTAGAGGAGGCTGCAGTTGGCTTTGATGGCTAGTTTCCTATTCCCCAAAATTGAGTGGAACCATATTATATTTACATTCAAGTGAATATGCATTAATTATATTTCACAGGTAGGTTGTATTTCTTATGGATTTAACATGCTTGACTTCCATCCCATTGAATATTAGTTTGTGAATAACATTTTGAGAGACTCTGAAGACCCAGTCAACACTTGAAGTTTTTCTTTATAGTCATATTGCTTCAGGCTGGGATCCCTGGTTTAAAGGTTAGTAATTTTCATGAGCAGAGACAATTGGTTGCATTTCCATTGTTGAAGTGGGCTCTCAAATGATTAACTATATAAGGTATAGAATAGAATGAGATTTTACATCCTGTTCCCCCAAAACAGCCTGCTGAATTCTTATTAAAAAGCCTTTGTATTCTTTTTTTCTATCCAGTGATTATGTTCATGCAATTTTTCCTATGCCTTCCCCAAGGAGAACTCTCAATGTAGTAAACAGAGTGAAAAGTCCTTCCCTACTGACTCAAATAAATACTTCCCTACTGTGTGTAGAGCTTTCAGGGACATACACCCCTATAAAGGTCCAAAGAAGCCTTGTTTTAATGAGCTAATTATGGAAGGAGGTACCTGTTATTCAGGAATTTTCTTTGAATCAAAGATCAGGACATTTCTGTCATTTGTGCAATGACCTCATCATGTAAACGATGTAATTGCACCATTTGCCATTGTACTTCATTACACCATTTGTAATTGCATCTCATTGCACAAATGTTGTAAATCACAGTGGAAGTTTGGTCTACTGCAAGTTAAGTCCAGGAGCTGTGATGGCACAATGGTTAGAATGCAATATTGCAGGCTTATTCTGCTGACTGCCAACTGCCAGCAGTTCGAGTCTCTCTGACTTAAGCTGACACAGCCTTACAAGGTCAGTAAAATGAGGACTCAGATTGATGGGGAAAATATGCTGATTCTGAAACCCACTTAGAAAGGACTGTAAAACACTGGGAAGCAGTATATAAACCTAAGTGCTATTGTATCAAGTTCTTGTATAAATAGAGGTTCCTCTGTACTTAAAATATATACAAACATAGATATGGACTTAATCCACACTAAATATTCTTGGTAGGGACCTAGTTCATAAATCAGGCAAAGACACAGTTTGTTTCATAATAATATTTTTGAATAACTCATTTCAAGTTCATACAACTTGGTAAACCAGTGTCAGCCAAGTCAAGGTAGGGATGACCTGGGGAGAGACATTGCTAGGAGTTTTAGAATCTACCTTATTCTGGTTAAGAAATTGTAACAGAGTTTGGGAAAGCAAAGTCAAAATATCTCTATCTCAACTTACACCTATACATAATCAAGGTGAAAATGCTTTAAATTTCTTTCTTAGACTGCCTAATTTTCTAAGATGCAAATATTTTTTCTGTAATAGCTTAGTACTTTTTTCCTCTTCTGAAATTAACCCACATTCATTCACAACCAGAAACCAAGTTTGCAAACCATCATTGAATTGGTTCACCGATATTATGCCACTCCTCCTCCCCCCAAAAATCACAATTTAATTTAGTGTAGTATTTGTATCCAGGCACTATGATTAGGGAGGTAAGGTAAAGCCCACTCCGTATTACTAAGCATAAGTTGTATACATTAGTACTAAAGATACACCCTTTGTCTGATTAATAGATCTTTGGTCTTACTTAACTTTAGGTTTTTTTTTGGGGGGGGGGTTTCTGTATAGTATTGGCTAGATTATTTAATTATTCTATATATTGTTTCTGAAAATCAGAAACTATGAAATCAAACTAGTCATTTTAACAATTCCTTTTTCATGAAAAATCAGAAGAGAAAAAACAGAGAGAAAAGGATGTTGTGATCGGGTTGATGATGTGATGTTCAATCTTTTGTCTTGGCTAAAACTGGACTTTTTAAAAGAAACATAATTTCATTGAATTTCCAAGGCTGAGTGCAGTTTTTAAGACCTTTCAGAATATTTTTTTTCTTCTAAAGCAGAGATCTTCAAACTTGACAGCTTTAAGACTTGTGGACTTCA
>BLBF01000017.1:21573511-21636706 GCA_015471245.1 Laticauda colubrina
TCTTTCTTTCTTTCTTTCTTTCTTTCTTTCTTTCTTTCTTTCTTTCTATCTATCTATCTATCTATCTATCATCTATTTATCATCTATCTATCTATCATCTATCATTATTCATCTATCCATCTATCTTCACCTATTTATCTGGTGCACATTTTAAGTACATTAAAGCAGGACTGTCAAACTGGCAACCCATGGGCCGAATGCATCACATGAAGGCCACGCCCTCCAGAAAGGTAAAAAACATCATGATATATCACGTGATGTGATCGAGTTTGACACCAGTGCATTACAGGATATGATTAAATGGGCTAAAGCAATGGTAAAGCCCATGTCACACTGGCCAATGGATGCAAAAAGGACACAGCGGACGAGCAAAATGTTCCATCCATTGTTATCCGCTCTCAAAAGGGGCAAAAATTTGCATAACCGGAGCGAATAACATGGACACGGGGAGGAGGCAGGGGGGATGCAAAGTGGATGCGGAACGGAAGCCCAGTGGATGGAAGCGGTTGAGAGCGGATGGGAGTGGGTGGCACATCCGCAGGGCTTCCGGGGGGCCTCAGCGAAGCAGACGTGGAACGGAAAAAGCGGATGCAGAGCGGACGCCGAACAGATGAAGCAGATGCAGAGCGGAAGCCTAGTGGATGCACAGTGGAAGCCTAGCGGATGCCTAGCGTTCACTGCGCATGCGGGGAGGATGCATTGCATCAGCCCCGTGGATATAATGGAAGCAGCTCGGAAGCAGGTCGCCATTCAGAGGAAAGACCTGCTGCTTGACACATCGACTGCCTTGCCTGCCCTGCCTGCATGTCTGTCTGCCAACCTTGCTGCCAGCCTTGCTACCAGCCTTGCTGCCTGCCTTGCTGCCTGCCTCCCTGCCAGCCTTGCTGCCAGCCTTGCTGCCAGCCGGTCTGCCTGCCAGCCTTGCTGCCTGCCTTCCTGCCAGCCTTAGTTCATGTCTGCCTGCCAGCCTTCCTGCCAGCCTTGGTTCATGTCTGCCTGCCAGCCTTCCTGCCAGCCTTGGTGCCAGCCTCCCTGGTAGCCTGCCTGCCAGCCTCCCTGCCAGCCAGCAACCCCACAACCATGCGGGAGCACAGCAAGCCTCAGCCATCTGCTGCCAGCCCTGGCAAGAGGGACAGCCTTGGTTCGTGCCTGCCTGCCAGCCTTGGTGCCTGCCTGCCTGCAAGACTTGGTTCCTGCCTTCCTGCCAGCCTTGGTTCGTGCCTGCCTGCCAGCCTTGGTGCCTGCCTGCCTGCCAGCCTTCCTGCCAGCCTTGGTGAAACCCTGCCTGCAAGCCTTGGTGCCAGACTGCCTGCCAGCCTTGGTTCCTGCCAGCCTCCCTGCCAGCCAGCAACCCCACAACCATGGGGAAGAACAGAAAATCTCAGCCATCTGCTGCCAGCCCTGGCAAGAGGGACAGGGCCACCATCCCACCCCCTGGCCCTCACTCTGGTTCTGCTGGGGCTTCTGCAGCACGGGCTCGCTCTTCTGGGGCTGGCGCTTCTGCTGCTTCTGCTTCTGGAGTAGCTGATGACAAGCACTCCAGCACCAGCCACCTTCACAGCACCTGGACCCTTCACCCACGAGACTGAGCGACCCAGAGGAGTGCCAGAGACTCATTTTTGTTTTATAGCTACTTGTTAATAAAGTCTATTTTTGATTCATACACTTGCTTCGTTTCTTTTTTTTAATAAAGTCTTGCTGGAAACTGTTAGAAATGGTTTAAGCCTTTGCATGCTTGTGCGATGGGTAAGGATAGCTTTAGGATGGGTTAGGATACCTGTGGGATTGCCTCCATTCCCCAGGCTCCATGTCCCCATTGGCTTGTTGGAGGTCCACGAGCCTGTTCTGCAAGACTGGGTAGCGGGTGTGCATGAGATTGTGCAGGATGCAGCAAGCTTCCATGATCCTCCTCACGGTCTCTGGGCAATGCTGCATGGTGGTGAGAAGTACCTGGAACCTGTTGGACAGGATGCCAAAGGCGTTCTCCACCACCCGCCTTGCCCTGGACAGCCTGTAGTTGAAGATCCTCTCTTCACGGGTGAGGAGTCTGGAGGTGTAGGGCTTCATGAGGTAGGTTGTGAGGGAGAAGTCGTCATCACCCACGATGAAGTAGGGCACATCTTGTGTTGGGCAGGGGTCGTTGGGCAGGCATTCTGGATCTGGGAAGCCCACGATGAGGTTGCATTCCAGCCCCTCCTTGAGGTGACTGGCGTTGTATACCTGGGCATCTGAAGATGAGCCGTTGCCTGAAGCATCGATGTACATGAACTTGTAGTCAGCATCGACCATGGCAAAGAGGGTGATGCTGAAGAAGCCCTGGGAGTTGAAATAAGTGGACCCCGACTTGGCTGGAGATTTGCAGGCCACGTGCTTGCCATCTATGGCTCCAACGGTGTGGGGGAAGTTCCACTTCTGATACCACTGCTCTGCAACTTTCTTCCATCCTTCTTCAGTGGAGGGGTACTGGAGGAGCTCCTCCTTGAATTCTTTGATGATGGCCTGCACCACTTCTCTGACCACAATGCTGATGGTGTTTGTTGGCACCCTCCAGCCGTACTGCATGCTCCTGTAGGAGGTCCCTGAGGCCAGGTGGCGCAGAGTGAGTGCCACCTTGAGCCCAGGTTCCAGGCTGGGCCGGAAGCTGGTGTTTGCCTTGGTCAACCCTGGGTGTCAGGCGCTGCACAACTTCATCAAACATGGCTAGCAGTATCCTCATGAAGTTCTGGAACGCCTGAGTGTCTTCGCTCCTGAGCTCCACCATCAGCTTGTTGTACAGTCCGTCCTCTGCTCTACTGGCGAACCATCTTCGGACCCAGACTCTTTTTGGGTGGCTCCTTTTCTTCTCGCAGTAGTGTTCACAGAGCCTGCAGATGGCTTCGCACTGTTGCAGAACGATGGTGGCTGCCGAAAGGACTTTGTTACAATCCACGGTGGACATTACTGGATGCTGTGGAAGAGGAAGAGACAGACGAAGGCTGCAGAGGTCTGCACCGCTGGGCTGCTGTTCTGAAAGTGCGATGCAGGTGAGTTGTTCCCTCTTTTTATAGGCAGTATAGGTTTTCCGCTAGGCATCCTCTAGGCATCCTCTAGGCATCCTCTAGGCATCCTCTAGGCATCCTGTAGACATCCTTAATATCCGAGATAGGTCCCCTCTGCGAACGTTTTTTCCATTTTAAACGCTTTATTTCCGTGCTGCATCCACTCTGCATCCGTTCTGCATCCGTTCTGTGTCCGTTCCGCTTCCTCCCTGCATCCGGGCGGATGCGAGTTGCGCGTTTGCGCAGCGGACACCATGCGGATATAGCGGATGCATAATGGATGCGTAACGGATGCGTAACAGATGCGTAGTGGATGCAGAACGGATGAACTGGATACATTTTCCACGCAAAAGTTTTAGGCAGCCCAAAACTTTTGGAGCGGATGAAACATCCATAAACGGATGCTGGATGGATAGAGAGGATGAAAAACGGAGGCAGTGAGTACAGAACGGATACATCGCGTTAACCAACGGATGGTAAGGTTTTTTGTCCATTTTACATCCTCTTTGCATCCGTTGGTTCAGTGTGACATGGGCTTAAAGAACAATGCTAACCCAGATTTTCCTTTATCTCCCTATGATGCCTTTGAGATCCATTCCAAGGTCCTTTTTTCTGAAGACTGAGTTTCATAAAGGCCTTGCTGTTTGCAGTGACGTGATGCCACAGCTGGAGTTTTCACAAAAATAAAATATAATCTCTCTTCCCCAGGTGTCATCTTCATGCAGCAGATGAAAGTCATCTGTTGAAGGAAAGAGCTTTATTATAATTTGGATGTGACATTTCCAATCTTTAAAAATTATAATGAGATAAGTAATAATACTAATGCTGGCATAAGCACATTTTTGTAAACAAATTTAACACTGCAGGAAATAGTTAATCTTGGATTACTTCCTTCACAAGTGTCAGGCTACTGGTGGCTTAGCATATTTGAAAGGGAAAATGTTTAATTTTTTTCTGATACATGCTAATTGTATGTGAGTTACTTGTACATATGAGTAATGAATGACAATGCCATAACCATATGTTCCAGTTTAAGCATACAGTATTAGTTTTATGGAGAATTAAGTTTAACAGAACAGGAAACCAACAAACATTGGATAGATAAACACTGAATAGTGCTGAGTTTGGATATTTGTATGAAACAAATACTACTGCTGCTGTTGCTGCTGCTTGGAAGATGTTAATATGTTGTAGATGATTTGAGGTACGATCTTTTGGGTTGGATGATGGAGAAATTTACTAGGGTCTTTATGAGCCATGGTGGCAGAGTGGTTAGAGATGCAGTATTGTGGGCTAATTCTGCCAACTGCCAGTAGTTTGATTCTCACCAGCCGAAGGTTGACTCATCCTTCCATCCTTCCAAAGTCAAGAAAATGAGGTCCCAGATGTTGGGGGTAAACTGCTTAGAAAGGGCTGTAAAGCACTGCGAAGCAGTATATAAGTGCCTACCGCCCCTATTCTAATGTTTCCTGTTATTTGTACCCATTTTACACACTCTTAATCATGTTTCCAATTATATCAGTTATCTAAAACAGCGGTCGCCAACCAGTGGGCCGCGGCTGGTGGGCCGTGAGAAAATTTTGGTGGACCCCCAGAGAAATCTCACCCCGAGAACACCCCCTCAAAGCAATTAATCCAGGCTGTGCAGAAACACAAGGCTGCGCTGCCCACATGGCCTGTGGGAACCCTCCCCGCCCACTCACTCCTTACCCGGTAAACTTGCCTGCTAAATTGCTATTTTTCCTTTTTCTGACCATCATCTGTCCTGCTATGCCGGGAGATTTAGATTAGCTAGGAAGCAGGAAATGGTTGGATTTCTTGCTGACTAGCTAGTCTTTAGATCTTTGGCTGAGCACAGCCAAGCCTCCCTTAGGATTGAAGGTTTGCTTGCTAGCAAATTCAGTGCAGACTCACGGCAAGCAAATTTGAGAGACTGAGCTAGCTGATGGCAGATAGATAGATCACTGAATGATTCTGTGATCAACTCAGTTGGCCTGCTTTGCCTGATTTTAGGTAAAAGTTGCTCTTTTTTATAAAATATTCAATATTTACATGCATGGTGTGTTGTGAGTAAATTTTGTGAGTTTGCTTGCAAGCAAATTTTATGTAACAGACTGAGCTAGCCAATGGCAGACAGATAGATCTCTGAATGAATCTGTGATTCTGTGAGCAACTCAATCTGCCTGCCTGCTTTGCCTGATTTTGGGTAAAAGTTGCTCTTTTTTATAAAAAAAATTCAATATTTATGTAAATATTTATAATATGTATACAATTTTATACAATAAATATACAATTGTATATTTATATATAATATACAATAATATATTATTATTATTATAAATAATAATATTTATTTTATATAAATAATTATTTGTATAATTATACAATTATAATATTTATACAATACATACAAGCCATGCCCAGCCAGTCACATGACCGCCAAGCCATACCCACAAATTAGGCCATGCCCACAGAACCAGTTAGTGGTCCCTGGGATGTAAAATTATGAGTTTGGTGGTCCATGTGGTCCAAAAGATTGGTGACCCCTGATCTAAAACATGCTTGACTAAATAAATAAATAAATAAATAAGTCTCAATGCTATTGCTATTTCCCTAGCAAAATGGACTCAACTGCCCTTCTTTCTGACTCACACAATTTGTATCCTTGCCAAGTTTTTAGGAAGTTTGGGATAGAATTGAATGTAGTTCCCAGTGCTTACTCCCTTGCCTGGCTTGTGGCTTGGAGAATCAGTTTTGGAATTGGAGTTGGCAATAGCAGCTAGATTGTTGGATCATTAAGGGTGCAGATCAGATTATCTGTGCCGTACAATGTGTTTTGCAGTGTACACTGACACTGCAGTAAGAAGTAGATAGATGGTGTGGCTGACAAAAGAGAAGACCCTCTGTTGACTTACAGAGGGGATGTATGGTTTGATGTAGGATGAAGGTTCTGTAAAAGAGCACATGGCAGTCTGTCATTTTCTTTCATCATGGATGCCTGGAAGTGGGGGAGGGGGTTGTTGTAGCAGAACCAGAGCTTGGTCAGAGCAGTTGTGCCTACCTGGCCACTGTGCCTGCATTTCTAGGCCCCCATGTAAGTGAGAAGCCATCATGCCTCCTTCCTGGCTGGGAACTAGTAGGGACCTTGTAACAACCATTTTAATGTGGGCTTCTCTCAGGTGAAAGTCATTGTGACCTAAGATAATTTGTATTGGTAATTGGACTAGTCATCAAGTAAGAAAAGACTGAATTGTGGGTGGTGTTTCTGCTTACTTTCCATGGGTGAGAACTGAAGGGGGAAGTTCACTAAGATTGTGAATATATGGATGCTTAACCAGTCCAGTAAGAAAGGAGTGGTTGAAGACATTGTGTGATCATATATGGGAGCGTATGTATGTAGGAGGTATCCTTGGTTAGTTGGAGATAATGAGTATTCTACAAGGGGAGCAGCGGAGCTCTTTTCTGAGAAATGCCCAGCTGGGATTTGAGTGCATTATCAACCAAGATCATTGAGTAGTAGTGCTCAGAGTGGGGGAGAGTGTTATCTGAGATGCCTGGCCTGTTAATTAATTAATTTCAGCTTTGGAGTTCTCGGATTCATTTGGAATTGTTGCTACTGTACCAGCCTTCTGTTGCATAGCAATTTCCTGCCTGATTTTCTTGATTTTAATTTTCCTCTTGTGAGTTTTGTTGTTGTCTTTTGTCATCTGTGTTTGAGTTACATTTGTTTCTTTGTTGCACAAATTCAGTAAAATATATTTTGTATATAGTAGTTAAATAAAAGCATATGAAGTGAGGCTGGTTCACTTAGGCATATTTATTTGAAGTCTCCAGTAGAAACCATGAATGTGATTCACAAGGCCTCTGCAGCTAACATCTTGAAAAGAGAATGCCAATATCTGGATAGTTGTGCCTGGTATATCCAGGGGTGGGGTGCTGGGGGCTTGCAGGGGTTTGGGAGAGCCCCTAGCTAAGATTCTGTGCAGTTCGGAGAACCCCCAAATCCCACTCCTGGCTGGCCTTGCTCCACCCACCCCATCCTTCCCAGGAGTCCCTACACAGCCTGTTTTGGATGTAGGTAAATGCAGGGTGCAGACAGAGGCTTAGGGAGGGTGAAAAATGGGTCTCCTAGAAGTTCAGGAAGGCTGGAAATGGGCCCGTTTCTGGCTTTCAGAGAGCCTCCAGAGCCTGAGGTGGTTGTTTTCACCCTCCCTGAGGCCTGAGGAAAACCTCTGGAGTCCGGGGAGGACAAAAAGTCCCCCCAACATGGTGCAGGAGGCCGACTAGGCCACGCCCACCCAGCAACTGGGCAGAGAACTCTTTGCTAAAAATTTTGAAGCCCACTCCTGGGTCTAGCCATGGGCTGTTGAGGTAGGTATCGGAAACACAATCAATAGCAATTCTGGTTGTATGATGTAGCTTCATGCCTTCATTGCCATCTTCTGGATTGCAAAAGTATGAGCAGGAATCTCTGTTCCCTTTAGTCGCCACAAATTGGCATTTGGTGGTTCTACCACTCAATCAGAGGTGGTATTCAGCAGGTTCTGACCATTCTGGAGAACTGGTAGCAGAAATTTTGAGTAGTTCAGAGAACCGGCAAATACCACCTCTGACTGGAGATTTTATGGTATCCTTCCCTTGACATGCCCAACAAGCCACACCCACAGAACCGGTTGTAAAAAAATTTGAATCCCACCACTGCACTCAATGATCAGCATTGGCAAGTTTTAACAGATTGCTTGTTCTGCCTGGAAATGTTACCACCTGAGTGGGAAAAAAAGAAATTATTGAAATTTTTGTTGGTCATTGCCCTATGACCCCATCCCAGAAGGTCTTTCCAGCAATAGCTAAATCTATTCACATGAATATTATTTGCCTTTGTCTATCAAGAGAGCAACAAGTAATAAATGCTTTCTACAATGAACCCATGAAGATACAGTATGTGATATTTACCCAGATATCTCAGGATATTTGTAGAAAGTCAGTCGTCCAATTTTCAATATCCCTAGAAATTTGAAAGTCTCTCACTCCATCTCTCATTTTATGTTAAGGTGTGTTATCAGTATTTATATATTTATACGCTTTTAATTTCATGAAGTGATTTGCCACATAGGCACATGTATGCCCATCATCAACTCTGTTGAGACAGTATTATGAAAAGTGTAAAGAGAGAAAGAAAAAAAAGTCAAGGAAGATGATTAGAGGAAAGAACAAGAATCTAACTAAAAGTACTTTATAGCAGCAGCATCCACTATGCTTGTCTATTTTTTTCCTCTTTGCAAACAATTTTCACTTTTAAACACACCTACATGCAAATTCATGCATTGCATTATCTTCATTAAACTTCTCACCTCTCTCTTTTTGTGGGTCTTATCAACTCCTTCCAACCACAACTTTCTTGGTCTTTCCATTTCTCTCAAACCATTCATTCTTCTACTCTGAAATGTGATCCTCATTCATTCTTTCTTCACAACCAAGCCATCTCAACTTCTTCTTCCACACTGGCCATTCATTTTTATATTACATCTACATTTCAAGAACCCATTCATTCTTGACCTGAACAAATGTTAAAAATTCCCTTCACATTGCATTCAACTTACTATTCTGTTTCTCTGGAGATAGTCAGTTCTCACTTTCATCCAACGAAGTGGGCAGAAGCATTCTCTTATACACTGCTATTTCTGTTTCTTTGAATACACATTCATCCTTTGTAACACACATTAATCCTTTGCAACACAGCACATATTCACTCACCACCTTTTCTACCAGCATCTGTACATCTTAAAATTCCCACATCTAATTTTTACAACTTTAACAAGTTTATTAGCTTACAACAGCTAATTGTTTTACATCAGGGGCAGTGGTAAGCATTCAAAAAGTTTTACCACTGGATTGGTGGGCGTGGCTTGGTGGGCACGCTTTGTGCACATGCACACACTTTGTGTGCACATACGTGCCAAACATGCACTTTGTGCTGATGCAGAGGCATTTGCACAGGCACAGAAGCGTTCCAACTCACCTCCTGAAAGCCTGCATTCTCCTGGTGACTTCAGCAGCTGCCGTGCAGCACTCTGTTGTGCTGTGCAAAGCAGCTGCACTTCAAAAGCAGAGGATAAAGGTGAGTATGGGAGCCCAGGCAGGTGAGTAGGCCCAACAGAAGAGTTGCAGAGAGAACCAGTTTGGTCTCCGTGGCTCATCACTGCTACTGGCTCGGTAGAACTGGGACAAACCAGTACAATAACACCACTGACCAGAAGTGTGAAACTCAAGGCCCACGGGCCACATCTGCCCTGCAGAGTGCTTAGATCTGGCTCATGGGGGTCACCCTGGAAACTGTGAAGGACCAGCCAGCAGTACCTCTGCCAGCAAAAATGGAGCCTGGGAAGGCCAGCTCCATTTTCATTGGCAGGATGTTGATCTGGCCATGTCCACCCCAGTCACACCCACTCACCCACCAAGGTCAAACACAACTCTGATAAAATCGAGTTTGATACCCCTGTTTTAGTTTAGTTTAGTTTTACTTTATTGTCATTGCACCTCATACAACGAAATCAAACACCATCTTCAGTGCATATCATGACCATGAAAATAAACACTAACACACTTCCTTCACCCTTCACACACTGAACCGGAAACCCCCAACACCACACCAACACTGCACTACACAGCAGAATTCAAAAGAGCTACTGCCCTGGGATAGAAGCTGTTTTTCAGCCTATTTGTCCTTGTTTTTATTATTTTATACCATCTGCCAGATGGTAATATTTTTTTTAAAAAAAGGTTTCCAGAATGAGATGGTTCTTTGAGAATATTTTGAACTTCTTAAGGCAGCGGGAGCTATAAAGCTCTTCCAAAGAGGGGAGAGGGCAACCAATGATCTTTTGGGCAATGACATTAACCCTCTGGAGTGCTTTTCTATCTGCCACTGTGCAATTGATAAACCATACAGAGGTGCAGTATGTTAAAATGCTCTCTATGGTGCAGTGGTAGAAGGTCACCAGCAGTTTCTCATTCAGTTGTTCTTTTCTGAGAAGCCTCAGGTAGTATAATCTCTGCTGGGCCCTTTTGACCAGGGTTGCAATGTGGGCACCCCAGGTCAGGTCCTCTTTTAGGGTAACACCCAGAAACTTAAAACTGGCCACTTGCTGCATTCCACTCCATTGATAAGCAAGGGCTGGATGTCTGATCTGTTCTTTCTATAGATATTTACATCATAAATCAATGCAAAACCAATAAAAGAAATATCAGCTGGAATAGAATTCTTTCTTTAAAAATTAAACATTACTTGAAACAATTTATAGATATATTTCTTTACCTGGAACCTAAGAAAATGTAATACAAGAAACCTTTTTATAAATAGGGTGCTACTATGGAAAACAGCTTCTTCTGATGCTCCAAGCATGTGACTAACATGAAAGGCATAGAGGTAAGTTCATAACGGATTGTTGGGTGGTGGGTGGACATCAGAATATGTGTGTCAATGGGAGAAAATGCAAATGCAGAGAGAGACAGAGATTATGCAAAGCTTCAATGAGATGCTTTGTTGAAGGTTTAGGTAAATCATCATTATGAAAATGTGTTACTGAATGACATATTACATTGATTTTCTTGATACTCTAAAGCCTCTTGTCTTCCAATTCCACTAGCCAGAAGACACTTCTGCACGTATGGAGAAGCCTCTTGTATCCACTGGAACTGCCAAATGAAAACCTTAGGGCAAAGCAAAGCATCTTGAAAAGGAAAATTGCATCATTGAAGAGTAATGTGTCATTTTCACAGCACAAAGTGCCTTCTTAACACAAAGCTGAGCTTCCTCACATAGGTATAATGAAGACACAATTCTGTGATCACATCACTTTTTCCTGCCCTCCAGTGCATGTAGTGGCAATTTCCAGGTCCCCTTTTTTCTCATTTTTTTTTTCAGTTGATTTAGATGAGAAAACTCTTTGCGAAGAACAATTGTGGGATAAGGGTAGAAGTCCACAACCCACAGAATTCATGTGACTCCACGGTCTCATTTTATTTTTTATTTATTTACATTTATTTATTAAAACATGGAGAGTCTTTGCATCTCTCTTTCGATGAAAACTTTCAGTAATTATTATAAGGGACTATCCAAGGGATACAGTTTGCCAGATACATTTTTATAAACACCCATGAAATGTGGCAACTGTGTTTCCTGGGATAAAATTAGCATATGTACACAGAGAAATGACACTTTGATCCCATTGGTCTCAAGTAGAATTGAGGCTAACAAACTCATTTTATGAGAGCCCTAAAATCCAGAAGCAAGCTTTTGCCCATGGACAAAAGGGACAAAAACACTTGCACTTTACTGGAGATTACCATTAAATCAGGAAGATTAAAATCCCCCAGGATCAAAAAATATTAGGTTCTTTACCATTACCATTACCATATCAAGTTCTAAGAGCCTAAGGAAGGATCCTGTCAGGCAGTGTAATAGTCAAAACTCCAGCATGTTTCTGTATCCCAGTAAAATATGCAGGTAATCCTCAAGTTACGACAACAATTGAACCCAAAATTTATGTTGCTAAATGAAACATTTGTTAAATGAGTTTTGCCCCATTTTATTACTTTCCTTGCCACAGCTATTAAGTGAATCATTTCACTTGTTAAATTAATAACATGGTTGTTAAGTGAATATGGATTCTCCATTGACTTTGCTTATCAGAAGGCCGCAAAAGCTGATCACGTGACTCCAGGACACTGCATAAATATGAACCAGTTGCCAACCATCTGAATTTTTATCATGTGTCCATGGGGGATGCAGCAACAGTTGTAAGGATGAAAAATGGCCATAAGTCAGTTTTTTCCAGTGTCGCTGTATCTTTGAACAATCACTAAATGAACTGTTATAAGCCGAGGATGACCTGTAGAGACATTTGTGCCTTATGTATGCCTATGTGTGTGTGTACATTTTGCATAATCAACAGTTGTATATTAATTCTGGGTTTTTTTAAAATAATAGTACATTCAAGATGCCGAGTCTTGAAGGCTAAATATAGTCTGGGAATAGAAATATGGGAATTAAACAACTGAAATATGTTAGACAGAGGACGGAAGTAAAATATTTCCAATTAAATTCTGATTGCTCAACAGGGCAAAAAAAAACATTATAAATATTGTTGGAGATCAAGGATTGTCTATGATACTGCCACTTTAAAATTGATTATACATGGATATTTAGGGTGGGGGAAGACTTGGCATAGGGAGGGATATTGTATTATCTAACTCTCCATTTCATTGTATGATATAGTAAAAAGGAATCCCCCACAAAGCCTTAGGTATAATGTCTAAATACATGCATTTGAATCTGATTCCATACATTAATTTTTATTTGACTCTATTTAACAGAATATTTTTACACTGGTCATGTTTAAAATGAAATCTGCTCCATGGCAAAAAAAATATAAAGATAGTTCTCCGAAGAATGTTTGTTCATGGTTCTGGTTTTGCATTTTTTTTTTTTTAGAAAGAAAAGCATAAATTTATCTGCTTCCTTGGATATATTTTTGTAAAAGCCACCCCTTGCCGGAGCTCGTCCAAATCGCTGCTTTGTCTGAGACAAAGAAGTCCATTTATCAAGGAACTATTATCCTGAAATTGTGGCTTAGAGATTTTAATATTTCTGAAGTTAAATTTTTGTGAGGATGTTTACTCACTGATAACTTTCTTTAATCTACAATTGTTAGAGACACCACCTTCCCACATACACTTCTACAAGGCGTAATATCTTTGAGTTAATTTGAAGTAAAAATATGCAGCTCGCATTATGTGATTTAATCAAAGAAACCTATCCTGGCCATTTTATTGTAATTTTTTCTCTCTGGGGTGCATCTTTCCACTACTAACTCATCAAAGACTTTTGATCAGGCCAATCTGTTTTACATCTATTAACTCATTTTCTGATTTAGTCCTGGGCCTTCCTTCCTCTCAGCTGATTTCATCTGAAGTTGAACCTCTGGAGGCATTGGCAATGGCCCTTAATTTTGCCTTTTGATTAGACTACGGGAAAAAAGAATCTGCATCCGTGGTTGTCTCCATATTTAGGAACACTCTACTTCATGTTCAGAAACTAGATCAGAAATTTAGAATCCCCCCTTCTGCTGTCAAAGGAGTTCTTTCATAAAGATGCTACTGATTTATTTGCAGTCCCAGAAAAAAACCAAACCAAACTATTTTTAAAATTTAATTTCTGTTCAAGCCAAGTCCTCCAGACAGCTTTTTGCTACATATCAATCTCTTTTATCTTCATTTTTGCCATAGGCTGGTATTGCAAGGTTCTCTTTACCTACCTCTGATGATTCTGACAGATATTTTTTGGCTAAAATTGAAACACACCAGGCTTCTAACCCAAACTGGAGCTCATGCACCATTTCTATCATTCCAAGTTGTTTCTCATTGAGTGCTTTAATTTCTCTACTTTTTTTTTTAAAAAAAAAAGCTTACCAAAATCATTTCAGAAACTAACAGTACCACTTCTTTCTTGATGCATTTCTTCTTTCTTTTTAAATATTCTTTACTATGTTCTTTTTAGACTTTCTGAAGAAACTTCCTTTTTTGAAAAAAAAAAAGTCATGGCTGCTTCAGTTTTTCTACTTTTAATTCAGTGTCTTCATTTTTGTATGAATAATTTTAGCAAGTTCTTCCCTATTTGTTAACTGTTTTTCTATTTTAATCAGAATTTTGTGTAGATCATTCCACCGATCAGTCACTGGTTTGATGATGACTAAGGTAAACCAGGTAGATTTGTCTATAGGATCTGATACCCTTGATCATTAGATTTTATTTTCTTCTTTAAGAATGATATTCTGTTCTTCTTGGTTTCATCCTATATTTCATTTTTTTCAGTACTATGAAAGAGTTTGGTTCAGTCCTAGAGCTATTTTGGTTCATTGTTATGCTTTGTTGTTGACTTTCATAAGTTCTTCTTTTTAGTTTAACTACTGTATCTAAAGTGATGACATCCTAATGAGCTGCCGTACCCTGCATTGTAGATCGTGTCTTCCCAGGATTTTCAACTAAATGTATTCCCATCACTTTAAAATTTATAGGTGACAATCCTTATTGTGTTTCATCCTAATCCTTTCTTTCCTCTTCCTGTTTCTTCTATTTTTCAGGACTGAGAATTGCAAGTGTCTCAAAAAGAGTAAGATTTGGGAGTACTTATCAATGATATAATACTTTCCTTTCCTGAAAAACATGCAGTGTTTACATAATGAATATCTGTAAAATTTGGCAATTTTTTATTGTTGAGTTCAGCAGTCATTTGGACTATTGAAATGTCTTGCTGACAGCTCTTTCAGACTGTTCTCAAATCCAAAGTAATATGATTCTTATGATCCAGACCTTTCTTGATTCATATCTTTCTTCTGCCTCTAGGTCCCATCTTGGCTGGATTGTCAGGATTTTTATCAATTTAAGCCGTCACACTGAATCAACGGATGCAAAGAGGATATAAAACGGACAAAAAAGCTTGCCATCCGTTCGAAAACGCGATGTACTCACTGCCTCCATTTTACTTCCTCTCAATCCGTCCAGCATCTGTTTATGGACATTTCATCCGCTCCAAAAGTTTTGGGCTGCCCAAAACTTTTACGTGGAAAATGTATCCAGTTCTTCGGTTCTGCATCAGCTATGCATCCGCTAGGCATCCGTTACGCATCCGTCACGCATCTGCTATGTCCGCTAGGCATCCGCTACACATCCGCGCAACTTGCATCTGCCCAGACGCAGGGAGGAAGCAGAACGGACACAGAACGGATGCAGAACGGATGCAGAATGGATGCAGCACAGAAACAAAGCATTTAAAATGGAAAAAACGTTCGCAGAGGGGACCTATCTCGGATATTAAGGATGTCTGCAGGATGCCTAGAGGATGCCTAGGGGATGCAAAGAGATACCTATACTGCCATAAAAAGGGGGAGCAACTCGCCTGCATCTCACTTTCAGAATAGCAGCCAAGCTGTGCAGACCTCTGCAGCCTTCATCTGACTCTTCCTCTTCCACAGCATCCAGTCATGTCCACCGTGGATTGTGACAAAGTCCTTTCGGCAGCCACCAACATTCTGCAACAGTGCGAAACCATCTACAGGCTCTGTGAACTCTACTACGGGAAGAAAAGGAGGCACCCAAAAAAAGTCTGGGTCCAAAGATGGTTCGCCAGAAGAGCAGAGGACGGACTGTACAACAAGCTGATGGTGGAGCTCAGGAGTGAAGACACTCGAGGGTTCCAGAACTTCATGAGGATGCCTCCAGCCATGTTTGACGAAGTTGTGCAGCGCCTGACACCCAGGTTGACCAAGACAAACACCAACTTCCGGCCCAGCCTGGAACCTGGGCTCAAGGTGGAACTCACTCTGCGCCACCTGGCCTCCGGAACCACCTACAGGAGCATGCAGTACAGCTGGAGGGTGCCACCCAACACCATCAGCATTGTGGTCAGAGAAGTGGTGCAGGCCATCATCGAAGAATACAAGGAAGAGCTCCTCCAGTGCCCCTCCACTGAAGAAGGATGGAAAGAAGTTGCAGAGCAGTGGTATCAGAGGTGGAACTTCCCCCACACCTTTGGAGCCATCGATGGCAAGCACGTGGCCTGCAAAGCACCAGCCAACTCAGGGTCCACTTATTTCAACTACAAGGGCTTCTTCAGCATCATCCTCTTCGCCATGGTCGATGCTGACTACAAGTTCATGTACATCGATGCTTCAGGCAACGGGTCTGCTTCAGATGCACAGGTATACAACGCCAGTGACCTCAAAGGTAGGCTGGAACGCAACCTCATAGTGGGCTTCCCAGATCCAGAACATCTGCCCAACGACATGCAAGATGTGCCCTACTTCATCATGGGGGATGACGCCTTCTCCCTCACAACCTACCTCATGAAGCCCTACACCTCCAGACTCCTCACCAGTGAAGAGAGGATCTTCAACTACAGGCTGTCCAGGGCAAGGCGGGTGGTGGAGACAGGTTCCAGGTACTTCTCACCACCATGCAGCATCGCCCAGAGACCGTGAGGAGGATCATGGAAGCTTGCTACATCCTGCACAATCTCATGCGCACCCGCTACCCAGTCTTGCAGAACAGGCTCGTGGACCTCCAACAAGGCAATGGGGACATGGAGCCTGGGGAATGGAGGCAAGGGCGAAACCTGATCGACACTGAGAATGTGCAAGGCCCCAACAGAGCCTCATGTGAAGGGAAGAAGCAGCGCAACCTCCTGAAACACTGGTGCAACTCCCCAGTTGGAGCAGTGGAGTGGCCAGACAGGATGATAGATGCTTAATGGATGCTTCCTTCAGCCTGTCACATCACACTGATGAGATTGTGCCATGTATGTTGAGTGGCCCGACAATGAACAGGGCATTTAATAAAGAGTTTTTTTTATGTTGAAATGTGTGGATCAATGATTACATTGTATCCAGCTGGAGCAGTGGAGTGGCAAGACAGGATGGTAAATGCTTAATGGATGCTTCCTTCAGCCTGTCTCATCACACGGATGAGATTGGGCCATGTATGTTTGGTTGGCCTACAATGAACAGGGCGTTTAATAAAGAGTTGTGTTTATGTTGACATGTGTGGATAATTATTACATTATTATTGATAATAAAGGGCCATAGGTGTGGCACCTGGGCGGGTGGACCATACAGTCCCACTGTGCTTGCACTGGAGGTTTATCTATCCCACTGCTATCCTAATCCATCCCACAGCTATTACCCATACCACAGGTATGCTAACCCATACCAAAGCTATCCTTACCCATCCCACAAGCATGCAAAGGCTTAAGCCATTTCTAAAAGTTTCCACCAAGACTTTATTAAAAAAAAAAGAAATGAAGCAAGTGTGTGAATCATAAATAGACTTTATTAACAACAAGCTATAAAACAAAAATGAGTCTCTGGCACTCCTCTTGGTTGCTCAGTCTCATGGGTGAAGGGTCCAGGTGCTGTGGAGGTGGCTGGTGCTGGAGTGCTTTTCATCAGCTCCTCCAGAAGCAGAAGCAGCAGAAGCGCCAGCCCCAGAAGAGCGAGCCCGTGCTGCAGAAGCCCCAGCAGAACCAGAGTGAGGGCCAGGGGGCAGGATGGTAGCCCTGTCCCTCTTACAAGGGCTGGCAGCAGATGGTTGAGGCTTGCTGTGCTTCCACATGGTTGTGCGGTTGCTGGCTGGTAGGGAGGCTGGCAGGAACCAAGGCTGGCAGCAAGGCTGGCAGGGAGGCTGGCACGAAGGCTGGCAGGAAGGCTTGCAGGCAGGCAGGCAGCAAGGCTGGCAGGCAGGCAGGCAGGCAGCAAGGCTTGCAGGAAGGCTGGCAGGAAGGTAGGCAGCAAGGCTGGCAGGCAGACATGAACCAAGGCTGGCAGGAAGGCAGGCAGCAAGGCTGGCAGGCAGACCGGCTGGCAGCAAGGCTTGCAGGCAGGCTGGCATCAAGGATGGCACCAAGGCCGGCAGCAAGGCTGGCAGCAAGGCTGGCAGCAAGGCTTGCAGGCAGACATGCAGGCAGGGCAGGCAAGGCAGCCAATCCGTCCGGCAGCAGGTCTTTCCTCTGAATGGCGACCTGCTTCCGAGCTACTTCCGTTATATCCGCGGGGCTGACACAATGCATCCTCCCCGCATGCGCAATTAACGCCAGGCATCCATTAGGCTTCCGCTCTGCATCCGCTGTGCATCCGCTGTGCATCTGCTTCATCTGTTCCGCGTCCACTGTGCATCTGCTGTATCCGTTCCGCGTCTGCTTTTCTGAGGCCCCCCGGAAGCCTAGCGGATGTGCCATCCGCTTCCATCCGCTCCCATCTGCTGGGCTTCCGTTCCGCATCCACTTTGCATCCGCCCTGCGTCCTCACCGCATCCGTGTTATCCGCTCCGGTTATGCAAATTTTTGCCCCTTTTGAGAGCGGATAACAACGGATGGAACATTTTGCTCGTCCGTTGTGTCCTTTTTGCATCCATTGGGCAGTGTGACATGGGCTTTAATTAGGTTGGTGCTGCTAACTTATCAGGGCATCATCATCATCAGAGTTGGAAGGAACCTTGAAGGTCTTCTAATACAACCAGTGGTGAGATTCAAATTTTTTTACTACCGATTCTGTGGGCATGGCAATGATTGGTGGATGTGGATTGGTGGGCGTGGCAAGGGAAGGATACTGTAAAATCTCCATTCCCACCCCACTCCAGGGGAAGGTTACTGCAAAATCCCATTTCCTCCCCACGCCACTAACCTGCTTTCCAGCTCCGATCTCCTGTGCAGGGAAACAAAAGAAGACAGCTGGAATAACAGAAAATAGATGGGGTGACAGAAAATCGATGAGGTGGGGCCAGTCAGAGGTGTTATTTGCCAGTTCTCCAAACTACTTAACATTTCTGCTATTGGTTCTCCAGAACTGATCAGAACCTGCTGAATACCACCTCTGAGTACAACCCCCTGTGGGGGGAGACCTTATACCATTTCAGACAAAGGATGTCCAATCTCTTCTTAAATGTCTCTAGTGATAAAGCACCCACGACTCCTGAAGGCAAGGAATTCCACTGGTTGATTATTCTGCCAGGAAATTCTTCCTTAGTTCTAGGTTGCTTCTCTCCTGAGTTAGTTTCTATCCATTGTTTCTTGTCCTGCCTTCTTGTGCTTTGGAAAATAGGTTGACCTTTTCTTTGTGCCAAGCCCCTAAAATATTGGAAAATTGGTATCATGTCGCCCCTAGTCCTTCTGTTTACCTCTGCTGAAACAGCCTAGGATTGCATTAGCTTTTTTGGTGGCTACAGCACACTGCTGGCTCATATTTAAGTGATTTTCTACTAGAACTGCAAGATCCCTCTTGCAGTTACTGCTATTGACATATGTTTCACCTAATCTGTACCTGTGGATGCAAGCAGAAACAAAGAGTTATTTAAATTGCCTGAATGCCTGAAATGCACTACCTGACTCTGTTGTTACATCCCCCAACCCCCACTCCTTTAAACCTCAAACTATCCATTATTGATCTCACCCCATTCCTAAGAGGTTTGTAAGGGGCATACATAAGTACACAATCGTGTCTACCGTCCTTGTCCTATTGTCTCCATTTATTCATACCTATTTCCTGTATTTTTACTCATGTTTATACTTATACCTATTATCTTGTAAGTAATTGACAAATCAAATAAATAAAATTAAAAAATAAGTAAATCACTATAATTATAATTGATGTTCCGATATACTCCCCTGTATCTGGGTTGCTTAGTTTTCCTTCAATTCAGAAAGGCTTACTTCATGTTCTTGAACTTTCTCTCATTTAATATCAATTCTTTGAAATTGACCTCTACTTGAATTGCAGCTGATTTCCTGAATTTTAGAGATAAAGAGTTAAAATGCTTATCTTTTTTTCCTGGTGCTTTCTAAAACTGGAAAAACTGTTTTCAGTGACATTATTGAACACCAGTTTTAATTATGGCAGTGCTGAGATTAGATTATGCTTTTAAATTGAATATTATATTGTCAAACTTCTTATTGATGTAATTTTCACTTTGCTTATACTGTTCTTAGACATAAGTAAATTCCAAATAAAATAAAAATACTATTACCCCAAATGCACTGATCTGTAGAATTGGGAGTAGGGAGTGAATTATCTTAACCATTCAATCAATCTGCAGCTGAAAAACAATTGTACAGAGAAATGAATGAAATTTAGAAAGGTTGTTTGACATTATATAGATGAAAGTTATCTAAAATCCACTTCCTGGAGAATCTACAATTCTTTAATACTGGGAAAGTAAACTATGCCTGCAGCATATTTTGTCCTAAAAGACACTCAATCGTATTTCTAAGTCACTGGAGTAGTTCCACTCCTAGTTCAGGCATTCACACAAAACAGCTTCTCAGCCAAGCAGAACATGTTTTCTAGAGATTCCCAAACACAGATGGTTTGTGTTCGGCAAATAAACATCCCAATGGACGCTTACTGAAAATGTCTGCATCACAGAGAAATAAATCTTAATTGTTCCCAATCTATGTGTTTGATGTACAGTGAATTCCAACTGATAAGGGTTATAAATAATCTATTGCATATTGTGGATGAAACCAACCCCAGCAGAAAGTTGTTTACCCATTCCAATATCTCTTTGTACTTGAACCAGGGAATTTTCAGTGAGATATAAGCTGTCAGCAAGACACAAGAAAGATCAGAACAAATACAGTACAGTTTCTAATTCATCAACAGCAATAAGATAGATTTTTAGTCAATGCATAATAAAAATATACTGCTCAGAAATTTTGCAGCTCACATCAATTCACACAAACATACATAAAATATATCCTCACCATTACTTTATTATGCCAAAAGTACAATGTGACTAGCCAACCAGTCCTAGTTTTAACAACACCAGCCAAACAGTTTCATGGCATAAACTATTCGAAATCTAAAGGCCCTGTCACACTGCCCAACGGATGCAAAACGGACACAACGGACGAGAAAAATGTTCTATCCATTGTTATCCACTCTCAGAAGGGGCAAAAATTTGCATAACTGGAGTGGATAACACGGACGCGGGGAGGACGCAGGGCGGATGGAAAGTGGATGCGGAACGGAAGCCCAGCGGATGGAAGCGGATGGGAGTGGATGGCACATCCGCAAGGCTTCCGGGGGACCTCAGCAAAGCAGATGCAGAATGGATACAGCAGATGCAGAGCGGATGCACAGCGGATGAAGCAGATGCACAGCGGATGCACAGCGGAAGCCTAGCGGATGCCGAGCGTTAATTGTGCATGTGGGGAGGATGCATTGCATCAGCCCCGCGGATATAACAGAAGCAGCTCGGAAGCAGGTCACCATTCAGAGGAAAGATCTGCTTCCAGACACATCGACTGCCTTGCCTGTCCTGCCTGCATGTATGCCTGCAAGCCTTGCTGCCAGCCTCCCTGCCAGTCTCCCTGCCAGCCTTGCTGTCTGCCTGCCTGCCAGCCTTGCTGCCAGCCAGTCTGCCTGCCAGCCTTGGTGCCTGCCTGCCTGCAAGCCTTGGTTCATGCCTGCCTGCCAGCCTTGGTGCCTGCCTTCCTGCCAGCCTTCCTGCCAGCCTTCCTGCCAGCCTCGGTGCCTGCCTGCCTGCCAGCCTGCCGGCTAGGCTTCTGGGGGGGGTGCAGCAAAGTGGATGCGGAACGGATACAGCAGATGCAGAACGGATGCACAGCGGATGAAGTAGATGCACAGTGGATGCACAACGGATGCACAGCAGATGCACAGCGGAAGCCTCGCGGATACCGAGCATTAATTGCATATGCGGGGAGAATGCATTGCGTCAGCCCCGCAGATATACGTGAAGCAGCTCGGAAGCAGGTCACCATTCAGAGGAAAGACCTGCTTCCAGACACATCGACTGCCTTGCCTGTCCTGCCTGCATGTCTGCCTGCATGTCTGCCTGCAAGCCTTACTGCCAGCCTTGCTGCCAGCCTTGCTGCCAGCCTTGCTGTCTGCCTGCCTGCCAGCCTTGCTGCCAGCCAGTCTGCCTGCAAGACTTGGTGCCTGCCTGCCAGCCAGCCTTGGTTCATGCCTGCCTGCCAACCTTGGTGCCTGCATGCCTGCCAGCATTCCTTCCAGCCTTGGTGCCTGCCTCCCTGACAGCCTTCCTACAAGCCTTGGTACCAGCCTTCCTGCCAGCCTTGGTGCCTGCCTGCCTGCATGTCAGCCTTCCTGCTAGCTTTGGTGCCTGCCTGCCTGCCAGCCTTGGTGCCTGCCTGCCTGCCAGCCTTGGTGCCTGCCTCCCCGCCAGCCTTCCTGCCAGCCTTGGTGCCTACCTCCCTGCCAGCCTTCCTGCCAGCCTTGGTTCCTGCCAGCCTCCCTGCCAACCAGCAGCCCCACAACCATGCGGAAGCACAGCAAGCCTCAGGCATCTGCTGCCAGCCCTGGCAAGAGGGACAGGGCTACCATCCCGCCCCCTGACCCTCACTCTGGTTCTGCTGGGGCTTCTGCAGCACGGGCTCTTCTGGGGCTGGGGCTTCTGCTGCTTCTGCTTCTGGAGGAGCTGGTCACAAGCACTCCAGCATCAGCCACCTCCACAGCACCTGCACCCTTCACCCCTGAGACTGAGCAACCAAGAGGAATGCCAGAGACTCATTTTTGTCTTATAGCTTGTTGTTAATAAAATCTATTTTTTATTCACACACTTGCTTCATTTCTTTTTTTTAATAAAGTCTTGGTGGAAACTTTTAGAAATGGTTTAAGCCTTTGCATGCTTGTGGGATGGGTTAAAATAGCAGTGGGATGGGTTGATATAGCTGTGGAATGGGCAGGGATACCTTTGGAATGGGTAATAGCTGTGGGATAGATAAACCTCCAGTGCAAACATAGTGGGTGTCAGGCGGAGCTCCATTCAAAATCCAGGAAAGAAATACTTAGACTCTTTAGTTTAGAGAAAAGATATCTTTTACTGAAAGTGAAGTGGTAGCAACCAAAGAATTCTGAATCTGAGAAATTAGGCGCGCAATTCATATATACAAAGTGATG
Organism: Laticauda colubrina; assembly: GCA_015471245.1. Taxonomy (NCBI): domain Eukaryota; kingdom Metazoa; phylum Chordata; class Lepidosauria; order Squamata; family Elapidae; genus Laticauda; species Laticauda colubrina. The sequence continues at coordinate 21,596,037 of BLBF01000017.1, forward strand.
GAAATGTTCCCACCCCCAATAGTTCAGATGACACTTCCAATTAGAAGTTGTGAATAGGATCATGTGGTCATCTTCAGGTGATGATGAGGCCTCTGTCCGTTGACCTTGGCATATTTTGATAACGGGTTGTAGTTGCGCAAAGAAAAGAAAACTAAGCAAGAAATAGAAACCTAACTCTATTGTATGCTTCCCCCCCCCATTTACACAACAGAAGAATGTAACACCTCCAGCTCACTTCCCAAACTTTCCCTTCCTCCCCCCATTTCTAATGACAGCCGAAAGATGCAAAGCAATAGTAGAAGATCTTGAAGGCTGACATTCGGCCCTCCTAGAAAAAGGAAAACCATCAGTCCTACAGGAGAGAGAGAAGAAAATATAAAGACAATTATTAATCATTCAACAATTACAAAACAATACACTCCTAAGGCTTATCAGGATAGTTGGAACGAAATCCTTTGATCAACTTAGGGGCTTTAACATCGGTTTCGTTAACCCATTCGGCTTGCGAAGAAGGGAAATGTTTCCAGGCTACAAGATACTGGATTCAACCCCTCCATTTGCGAGAGTCCAGAATTTCTTTAGCTTCAAAATGTTGTTCACCTTCAATCAGTATTGGTATGGGAGGGTCAGCTTGGATGGGTCTTAAATCAGAAGTACATTCAGGTTTTAGCAAACTAACATGGAAAACCAGATGAATTCGTCGAAGAGTTTTGGGTAAGTTCAGCTGGACTGTTACAGGATTTATAATCCGTTCAATCGTGAAAGGACCAACATACTTAGGACCAAGCTTCTTTGACTTTTGAGTGGTCTGCAGGTATCTGGTGGACAGGAAAACCTTGTCGCCCACTTTATATTCTTTGTGTGGGGATCTTTTCTTGTCTGCAAATTTCTTATGAGCTTGATGGGCCTCATCTAATGCTTTGCGTGTCACTGGCCAGTTAAGTTGGAGTTGAGTTATCCATTCATCCAATGAATGGATGTCAGGTTTCTCAAGAGGAAGTTCAGGTATGGGAACAAAATCTTGTCCCGAAGCCACTTTAAATGGAGTAAATCCAGTACTACTGTGTACAGAGTTGTTATATGCCACTTCGGCAAATGGTAGTAATTCGGACCAGTTATCTTGTTGATAATTTATGTAACATCTAAGATATTGCTCTAACACTGTGTTAGTCTTCTCACAGGCCCCATTAGTTTGGGGGTGGTGGGTGGAGCTTAACCCCTGGGTTGAGCCTATTAACTTCAGGAACTCTTTCCAAAAATTTGAGGTAAACTGGACCCCTCTATCAGAGATTATGCATTCCGGAATGCCATGTAACCTATAGATATGTGAAATCAACAGTTTAGCCAGCATCTTAGCAGAGGGAATCTTGGAACAAGGTATACAATGTACTTGTTTGGAAAACAAATCAGTCACTACCCAGATCACCGTGTTTCCACCACTTTCGGGTAATTCTACTATAAAGTCCATAGAGATTTCTTTCCAGGGAGTCGTTGGTCTAGCTACATTTTGTAACAATCCTACTGGCTTACCAGGAGGTCTCTTTGCCAAAGCACAAATTGGACAGCTAGCTACATAAGCTTCAATGTCCTTCTTTAAAGTAGGCCACCAGAATTGCCGCTTAACCAGATGTAAGGTCTTCACAAATCCGAAGTGGCCAGCTGCTTTAGAATCATGAGCCTGTTGTAGTATTTGGCCCCTCAGCACCTGTGGCACATACAACTTGGCCCCCACCCAAGCCAAACCATCTCTAATTGTATAGTCACTTGAATGAGCCAGGAACCATTCATCCAGTTTTAAAGCTTCTTTTAATTGTTCGGTTAGGTCATTCGATAAAACCACTTCTTGGTTCTTCCTTTGGGCTCTGGTTATCACTGGGGCGGCGAGATGTTTGGCTGAGACAATTGGGCTTACCACCTCCTGGCGCATACTATTATATTGGGGTAGTCTAGAGAGAGCATCCGCCATGAAGTTCTTCCCGCCTGGAATGTACTTCAATGAGAAATTGAATCGCTTGAAGTACTGGGCCCAGCGAACTTGTTTAGGGGACAATTTCCAGGGCGTTTTTAAGGCTTCCAAATTCTTATAATCAGTCCATACCTCAAATGGGTGTTTTGCTCCTTCCAGGAAATGTCTCCAGGTCAGTAAGGCCCAACGAACTGCAAAAGCTTCTTTCTCGCAGACGGCCCATCTTTTCTCTGTTTCAGACAGCTTACGGGAGGTATATCCACAAGGCTGTAAGGTCCCTTTCTCGTTGATTTGAAGTAACACCGCTCCAATAGCCACATCACTTGCATCGGTTTGAATCATGAAAGGAGTGTCCATATCCGGGTGCTTCAGCACTGGTTCTGCAGCAAACAGTCGTTTTAGCTTTTCAAAAGCGGCTTGACACTCCATGGACCACTCCAGCGGCTTTCCTGGCCTTGGCTTCACCTCCCCTTTTGTTTTCAAGAGATTTGTGATGGGCATTGGTATCTTAGCAAACGTCAGGATGAATTGCCGGTAAAAATTTGCAAATCCCAAAAAGCTTTGAAGTTGCTTTCTGGTGCGTGGTGGACCTTCTCGGCACGCACCTTCTCTGGATCTATCTATATGCCTTCAGATGAAATGCAATATCCCAAATAGTCAATTTTGTCTTGGTGGAATTCATACTTTGACAATTTAACATACAACTTAGCGGCACACAGTTTCTGTAGAACCGACCGCACTAACTTCGCATGTTCATCCAGAGTTTCCATGTAGATAAGGATATTATCAAGATAAACCAGAACCCCCCTGTATAAATGTTCATGTAACACTTGATTGATCATTTGCATGAATACAGCTGGGGCCCCTTGTAAACCAAAAGGAAGAATGTTGAATTGGAAGCAACCCATCGGGCAGTTAAAAGCGGTCTTCCACTCATCCCCTTCCTTAATTCGAATTCGGTAGTATGCTTCTCTCAAATCCAACTTCATCAAAATCTTTCTCTTCGCTAAATGGGCCAACATGTCCTTCATCAAAGGAAGGGGGTACACGTTTACCACAGAAATAGCGTTCAGATTTCTGTAATCCACCACCAAGCATTTGGAACCATCTTTCTTTCCCCGGAACAACACTGGGGCTGCTACTTGGGGTCTAGCAGATTGAATGAAACCACGTTCCAGATTTTTATCTATAAACAATCTTAGCTCTTCCAATTCCCGTGGGGTCATTGAGTACAACTTTGGTTTTGGGAGCTTCACCCCAGGCAAAATCTCAATAGCACAGTCTGTTGGCCGATGAGGCAGAAGCTCATCCGAGGCCTTCTCACTGAACACTTCTTTTAAATCCCAATTCTCTTTGGGAATTTTCTCCTCGTCTTTCACGGGCTCAGTACTTGTGGAAGCTATTTCAATTAGGTCCTCAGGCTTTGGCTGGGATCTGGCCCCTCCTCTAGGTTGCTGCTTTGTGCGTATGCGCAACAACCCCTTTCTCCAGTTAACCTGGGAGTTCCATTTCCGGAGCCACGGCAGTCCCAGTATTAATGGTTGCTCCATCCCAGGGACCACAATAAAACGCAGGGTCTCATCATGCTCTCCCATGACCATTTCTATAGGTTCCGTGACAAAACGGGTGGGGCAACCTCCAGCCACTGATCCATCTAGTTGGCAAAAGGAAATGGGCATCTTCAAAGGTTTTAGCTTTTGGACCATTTTCTTCACTAATTCCATGTTGATTATACAACTGGTGCACCCAGAATCTAACAGGGCTAGCATTTGCCCTTCGACTCCTGAATTGGGTACCCTCAACTTCACCGGAATGGTCATAGGGCCCACGCTTGGACTTACCAGGAAGTCGTCTTTCAGGTCAGAATCCTCCTCCTCAGGGGTCACTGGGGCTTCTGATTCCTCTCCTGCGGGAGGGGCGACCTCTGCTGTCTCTTTCGACTTTAGTGCTGTTTCGCGAGGCTTCGCTGGGGACTTTTCAGGTTTCTTTCCTTCCTTTGGCGCCCCCTTTGGCTCCAACCTGACTCTGCAGTTCACAGCCCAGTGACCTTCCTTCCCACATCGAAAGCAGGCCGAGGGGTTGGGTCTTGCCACCACTCCTCCCTTCTGAGGTTTAGGAGCCTCTTGAGGATGTGGGGGGGAAAACTTGCTCCACCCATAACCTCCCTGCCATTTACTTCAGATTAAATCAATCTCCACTTCTTCTGCCAGTAAGTACCACATCTGCAAGTCATTAGGGTCTCTTCTAGCAGTGCATCTCTGGTACACATCTTCATTTAAACCATCTTTAAACAGTTCTATCAGGGCTTCTTGGGGCCAGCCTTGGAAATGGCCAGCTAACTGTCTAAATTCTTGGGTGTAGTCAGCCACAGACCTCCACCCCGTTTTATGGTTTTCATCCTAATTCAGCCCTTGTGCTCTGCCAATGGGTCCTCAAACCTAACCCGCAGTGCAGCCATGAATAGGTTATAATTCAGCAACTGAGGAGCATTATCATTATGCAAGGTCACAATCCACTCTGCCTCTCTTCCCTCCAGAGCCCTGGTAACACACCTCACTTTGGCTGCTTCTGAGGGAAAATCCTCCCCATATTCTTCCATATGGCTCCAAACTTGAGCTAGGAAAAATCCCAAGGTTTTGGGATCCCACCCCCCCCCATATTTTACCTCTAACAGAGGCAGTCTAGGAGCTCTACGCCTTCTAGGAATCACACCTCCCGCTGAAGGCCCCGGGGCTGCTGCTGGATTGGGTTGATTTATGGGAGAGGGAGTTGCTCTGCTTCTTCTGGCTGGGGCTACTTCCCCTCCCCCTTCATATCTTTGTGCAGCTTGAGGTTGTTCAAAGGCTTCATTAAGGAGTCTCCTGGCTTGATCCAGCAAGAGTTCCCTCTTTTCCTTCTCTTGCCAAGGCTCCTCTTTTCCACGCCGGTGGGTACTTGTGACCCGGGGGGGGGGGTCCTTCTCCGGATCTTTCCAACCAACCCCCACCGACCATATGGGCTTCACAGATGGATCCTCTTCCAAACTGAGCTCTGCTAGCGATTGGGCCTCCTGAACCAGCACAGAATCTTGCCCTCCAATGGGTCCCGGATCTTCTTGGTCACTATTTGAAGATGACATGATGTCCAGGCCCCCTCAGAAGAAAATTGGGTATTCTCTCCGGGTGGGCTGGTGGGGTGATTCAGAATAATGTCAGGTGGAGCTCCATTCAAAATCCAGGAAAGAAATACTTAGACTCTTTAGTTTAGAGAAAAGATATCTTTTACTGAAAGTGAAGTGGTGGCAACCAAAGAATTCTGAATCTGAGAAATTAGGTGCGCAATTCATATATACAAAGTGATGGAAATGTTCCCATCCCCAATAGTTCAGATGACACTTCCAATTAGAAGTTGTGAATAGGATCATGTGGGCATCTTCAGGTGATGTTGAGGCCTCTGTCCGTTGACCTTGGCATATTTTGATAACGGGTTGTAGTTGCGCAGAGAAAAGAAAGCTAAGCGAGAAATAGAAACCTAACTCTATTGTATGCTTCCCCCCCCCATTTACACAACAGAAGAATGTAACACCTGCAGCTCACTTCCCAAACTTTCCCTTCCTCCCCCCGTTTCTAATGACAGCCGAAAGATGCAAAGCAATAGTAGAAGATCTTGAAGGCTGACATTGGGGTTGTATGGTCCACCCTCCCAGGTGCCACACCTATGGCCCTTAATTATCAATAACAATATAATCATTGATCCACACATTTCAACATAAACACATCTCTTTATTAAATGCCCTGTTCATTCTCGGGCCACGCAACATACATGGCACAATCTCATCAGTGAGATCAGTGACAGGCTGAAGGAAGCATCTATTAAGCATCTATCATCCTGTCTTGCCACTCCACTGCTCCAGCTGGGGAGTTGCACCAGTGTTTCAGGAGGTTGCACTGCTTCTTCCCTTCACGTGAGGCTCTGTTGGGGCCTTGCACATCCTCAGTGTCTATCAGGTTTTGCCCTTGCCTCCATTCCCCAGGCTCCATGTCCCCGTTGCCTTGTTGGAGGTCCACGAGCCTGTTCTGCAAGACTGGGTAGCGGGTACGCATGAGATTGTGCAGTATGCAGCAAGCTTCCATGATCCTCCTCACGGTCTCTGGGCGATGCTGCATGGTGGTGAAAAGTACCTGGAACCTGTTGGCCAGGATGCCAAAGGCGTTCTCCACCTTGCCCTGGACAGCCTGTAGTTGAAGATCCTCTCTTCACAGGTGAGGTATTTGGAGGTGTAGGGCTTCATGAGGTAGGTTGTGAGGGAGAAGGCGTCATCCCCCACAATGAAGTAGGGCACATCTTGCATGTCGTTGGGCAGGGGTTCTGGATCTGGGAAGCCCACGATGAGGTTGTGTTCCAGCCTACCCTTGAGGTCACTTGCGTTGTATACCTGGGCATCTGAAGCTGACCCGTTGCCTGAAGCATCGATGTACATGAACTTGTAGTCAGCATCGACCATGGCGAAGAGGATGATGCTGAAGAAGCCCTTGTAGTTGAAATAAGTGGACCCTGAGTTGGATGGCACTTTGCAGGCCACATGCTTGTCATCGATGGCTCCAACGGTGTGGGGGAAGTTCCACCTCTGATACCACTGCTCTGCAACTTTCTTCCATCCTTCTTCAGTGGAGGGGCACTGGAGGAGCTCCTCCTTGTATTCTTCGATGATGGCCTGCACCACTTCTCTGACCACAATGCTGATGGTGTTGTGTGGCACCCTCCAGCCATACTGCATGCTGCTGTAGGTGGTCCCTGAGGCCAGGTGGCGCAGAGTGAGTGGCACCTTGAGCCCAGGGACCAGGCTGGGCCGGAGGTTGGTGTTTGCCTTGGTCAACCTGGGTGTCAGCCACTGCACAACTTCGTCAAACATGGCTGGAGGCATCCTCATGAAGTTTTGGAAAGCACGAGTGTCTTCGTTCCTGAGCTCCACCATCAGCTTGTTGTACAGTCTGTCCTCTGCTCTTCTGGCAAACCATCTTCGTACCCAGATGCTTCTTGGCCGCCCCTTTTTCTTCCTGTAGTAGAGTTCACAGAGCCTGTAGATGGTTTTGCACTGTTGCAGAAGAATGGTGGCTGCCAAAAGGACTGTGTTACAATCCACGGTGGACATGACTGGATGCTGTGGAAGAGGAAGAAGCAGATGAAGGCTGCAGAAGTCTGAAGCAGGGCTGCTGGTCTGAAAGTGAGATCCAGATGTGTTGCTCCCCCTTTTTATAGGCAGTATAGGTGTCCCTTTGCATCCTCCAGGCATCCTCCAGGCATCCTCTAGACATTCTTAATGTCCAAGATAGGTCCCCTCTGCTGACGTTTTTTCCATTTTAAACGCTTTGTTTCCACTAGGCATCCGTTCTGCATCCGTTCTGCATCCGTTCCGCTTCCTCCCTGCGTCCAAGTGGATGGAGTTGCGCGGATGCGCAGCGGATGCCTAGCGGATATAGCAGATGCGTAACTGATGCAGAACAGATGCGTAGCGGATACAGAATGGACGAATTGGATACATTTTCCACGCAAAAGTTTTGAGCAGCTCAAAACTTTCTGAGTGGATGAAACATCAATAAACTGATGCTGGACAGATAGAGAGGAACCAAAACGGAGGCAGTGAGTACATCGCGTTAACCAATGGATGGCAAGCTTTTTTGTCCATTTTACATCCTCTTTGCATCCGTTGGTGCAGTGTGACAGGGCCTTTAGCCAGTATGAAATGAAACAAGCCAAAGAATGGGTATTTTGCATTTTTATGGGTCTAAAAGATAGAACCAGAACAACTGTATTTGTAACAATGCCTCACAGGTGTAATGGGAGATTGCTCATATCAGATGATGGTTGAAGATAAAAAAAAGTACAATTATCCACATGCATACATAAACATAGAACTATGCACATGCATACACACTAGGAATATTAAAGTTAGTGATATGTGTCTTTTCTCGTAGAATACCAGTGTTTTAGGCATTACTTCAGCCAGCTTCGGGATGTCCTATTTCTGCAACTTCTGATGACAACAGAATCTTCTAATGACTGAAACCAGAACATCAAACATTCTTCTTTGTACTGAGAGAGGATTCCATAGTCATTTAGCCTGATAGAATCATTTAGCCTGATATTTCTGCAAATTTCCTTGTTTTAACACCCTCCAGTGAATATTTTATATTTATTCCTTCAAATTAGTTTTTTAATCCTGGTGATTGTCTACACAAGTTTTCTTGGCAAGATTTCAGAAGTTTGTCCTTACCTGCAGAGGTGAATAATATATGTTTGGTGAGGGAGTACTTAGGATTGATTTCAGTAAATAGAGGGCCATAGATTGATAATGTAGTGAAGCTGAGAATTTTGTCCATGTGTGTCTGTATACTCTCTTTTTTTTCCTTCTTTTTTTTCTGATCTCTAGGATTGGTATCAATGAAATCAGCAATTCAACTTAATAAGTCAGAGAAGATAGCATATAGGATATTTATTCAATAAGAATTGTATAAGGAATCCACCTTCCCTTCAACTCTCAGAGCAGAGAGGTATGGATGTTACTTTATGTCATGCCCCCATGTTCTATTACTTTTCTGGTGGGGTGGATTTCTCTATTTTTACATAATATATACTTGTATTATATTTCCAGTAATCTTAGTCACATAGGAACACTAAATGGCCAGTTTCATCCTATTTGTGAGTCACCAGCTGTTGGTTCCCAGATGTTATTCAATGAGATTCATATTTTCTAGTTGTAATTAACTCATGAAGCATTGAACTTTGGAAGACTATGTACAGTGCATTAGCATTACAAGCTATCCTAATTCTAGCATTCAGTGATGTTGTAGGAAGGAGGATACAAAATTTATTAGAATGATATACACAGTCTATTTTTCCATAAACTCTCAGAGCAGCAATATGTTATATACATACATATATACATACAGACACATACACATATACATACATACATACATGCATACATACATACATATAGCTTTACATTCTTTCTGAGGGTGTATTTTAAATTCAGAGCTAGAATTCTTTCTGGTAAATATAATACTTGTACACAGTGCATATGATTTACTCAGCAACTTATCATACAAAAAGAAATATTGAGAATCTACCACATTTTGATGAAACAATACCTGACACATTACAATCATTTCTAACAGTGCTCTGAAAGAGTTTTGCTTAGCCATTGCAAAGACAATGAGCTTTTAAAAGTTATTTTAAAAAGCCTGAAAGAAAGACTTTGACTATCTTGTCTTTTTCAAAAAAAAAATATTTGTACTTTATTTCCATACCTGAAAACACAGAATTCTGAGCGAAATTGTTAAAGTAATTCCCCATTTGGAGAATGAGCACATACAGGGAGATGTATAGAGAGTAGTGTTGGAATAATACACACAGAGCACACAGATAAAGGTGGGTTTTTACTTCCAGAAAGGTTTAAGCAAAGTCCAAAATAGGCAGTCCAAAGTCATTCACAGGTTAATCAGTCAGTTTTTCAATCCAGGGATATTCCAGTAACAAAGTCCAGTGTCAAAAACAGTTAAATATCAGACTTACATTAAATCCAGAAATATCAGTCAATTAGGAAAAATGGAGCAACAGCAATACTTTCCAACAGAAGGAAATAAAGATACACTCTCTTCTGAGACTCAGACTAAGATAAACCAGGTTTCTGGCTCCATCTTATGGCCATTTGAGAAACCACACCCAATTGCATGCTCTTGCATTCCCTTAAAGAGACAGTATTAAAATGTTTATCCTGGTTTATATATTTCTAACCCAAATACCTGTTAGGAGACTCATATTCCTAACATTCTCCCCTTTTGGGTAAGATAATATATACAACCTTACATTCTAAATCCATCATCTTCACAGCTAGCCTTATACTTTATAGAGTCTTGGGCCTTTGTAAAATGATCTGCTATATTGTTTTCTGATGGAAAGTATTCTAGTTTAATCATTTTACTTTGCAAACATTGTCTCACATTTAAATATCTTAAATCTGTGTGTTTCGTTCTTGTTTAACAGCAATATTTGAAGCCATCTGTATTGCTGATTGGTTATCTTCGTAAACAACAATAGGATCTTTTACATCAATTCCCATATCAATTAATAATTGCTTATACAAAACTAAATCTGTACATAGTAAAGACAAACATGAGAATTCAGCCTCCATTGTTGACAAACTTAGATGTTGCTGTCTAATTGATCTCTATCCAATCGATGCTTTTCCCAGTAATACAGCAGTACCCGATGTAGACTTTAATGTATTTATGTCTGTAGCAAAACTTGAATCAGCATATGTGGTCAAATTCAGTTCATCTTTTGGCTCAAAATACAATGCATAATGCACTGTCTGTTTCAGATATCTTAACACATGTTGAGCAGCTTGCCAGTGCATTTCAGTGGGCTCAGCATTAAATCTAGCTAATTGATTAACACTGTATGCAATATCTGGCCTTGACCAATTACTGAGATAAGATAAACTACCAATCAAAGACTGATTAATGTTCTTATCAAAAACAGGACTTTGAACATCACTATGGCTAAACTCCTGGCTCATTGGTGTTTTAGCTGGCTTACAAAGTTCCATTTTATAACTTTTTAGTAATTGGTTAATTTTATCTGCTGTGAGATCTTGTATCCTCCCCTAGTTCTATCTATCTTTAAACCAAGATATTGTTTGATTTCTCCTAATTGTTTTATTTTAAATTTCTTTTCCAATAGTGAAATTATCTCAGTAGCTTCTTGTTCAGTTTTGGTGATTAATGCTATGTCATCAGTAAACAATAGCAATAATGACACTATACCATCACTTTCTCTTTTAAACAAACATGGATCAGCCATGGCAGCTACAAAACCTATCTTTGTTAATTCTTTAACTATACATTGGTTCCACTCATATCCTGATTGCTTTAAACCATAAAGACTCTTTTTCAATTCCCAGCAATCAGTTGTTTTATCAGTATTATCATTTTTGAGACCTAAAGGTTTCTTTAAATGTATAGTGTGTTGCAATGGTGCATGCAGATAAGTTGTCTCTACATCTAAATGATTTACAATATATTTCCCTTTAGCTGCCCACACTAATGCCGCCCTTAATGTAGTAGCCTTCAGACTAGGTGCAAACACCTCATTGTAGTCATTTGCTGTCTGATTGAACCCTTGTGCTACTAACCTGGCTTTATCAGTAACAGTCCCATCCACACCTGTCTTCAGTTTATATATCCATTTACATCCTATGGCATGTTTACCTGGTGGTAACTTAACATTTTCGTATACCTCCAGTCTTTTTAATGATTCTAGTTCCTTATCCATTGCTTTCTGCCAAGCAGCCTGATCCTTAGTAGGATACAGTTTTAGTTCACTATAGTTACTAGGAACTGTATTCACTTGACATACAACACCAGCCTGATACCTATCAGGTGATCGTGTTACTCGGGTTGAACGTCTTGGTAATACAGGGCTAACTGGTAGACTTTCCTGTGCCATCTGCTCCTGTTCTTCTATTTGTTCCTGTGCTTGTTCTACTTCTTCCTCCTGTTCTTCCTCTTTAATGGCTATTTGGGGTGTACTGATTTTATCCTTAGGGACTATTTGGGTGTCAATAATAATATCATTGCTGGATTCCTGTTCCAGTTTATCCCACCCAACATGCTCTTGAAATTTTGCACTAGCACTACAATAAACATGAGCTGTGCCTCGATCCCAAAATCTAAATGCTCTATGGTTGGCCTCATAACCCACAAAAAATAACTTTTTAGTTCTATGTTGTCTAAGTCTTACTTGTGAGGGAATATGCACCCATGCTGGAGCTCCAAATGTGTGTAGGTAACTTAAATTTGGTTTTTTGCCATGCCAATGAGTGAATGGCAATTCTCCAGTTGCTGTATTAATTACATTGTTTAAAACATGGTTACTGCACGTTATGGCTTCACCCCACAGTGTTTCAGGTAAACCTGAATCAGATAACATAGTGCAAGCCATGGCTTGTAATGTTTGCCCTCTTCGTTCGATAAATGAGTTATGTTGTGGTCTGTAAGGTACAGAATGTTTATGCTCAACACCAGCCAATTTCAGCATAGTTTGGAATCTTTTGTTAACAAATTCAGTCCCATTATCAGTTCCTAAAGTAATTACTTTACTTTTTATTTATTTTTTCAGCAAACCTTAGCCAGTTAAAGAAATGTTGGACTGTTTCTGTTTTGTTTTTCATAAGATAGCAGAAACCATACCCTGATTAATGGTCCATAATAGTCAAAATATAACAGGCACCTCCTAAACTTGGTTTCTTAGGACCAATTATGTCAGCAAACACAACCTCTAAAGGTTCTTTGGTCTTAAACCCATTCAGTCTGTTTGCAGGAGTAATCTTACTCTTTTCTTGATTACAAGCATTACAATGTAAATACTTGCTCCAGGGTTTCAGTTTTACTTCCTCTGACAATTTAACAGTTTGTTTGAGCATTTTGAAATTAATGTGCCCAAGATGTCTATGTAGTAAATGTATACATTCATCATGTGGCTTAACATTGTTATAAATTGAGTTAGCCATCTTCAACTGATCATCATGTATTACATATAAATCATTCTTTAAAGTAGCAGTAACACTTTTACCCTCTTTCTCTGTTATAGTTATCTCCCCTAAATGTTACTACATAACCAAGATTTACTAAAGCCCTTACTGATAATAAATTAAATTTCAGTTTAGGTACATATAACATAGTTAAATGTTCGTTTATACAAGAACAATATGCAGTACCTTCAGCTGATGCTTTAATCTTCCATCCATTTGCCAATGAAACATGTTTAACTCATGGACATCTTTACAAACCTTTTTCTATCTTTAGTAATGCATTGTGATGCTCCACTATCAACAACCCACAAATCATTGTTTGCAGTTGAGTTGCTAAACCTAGCTAAACTAACATTCTTCTTGGCCTTTAGGTGTTTACTCGTATTCTGTTGTTTTCCCTTCTTACAGAATTTAGCTATATGTCCCCTAGCCCCAGAAGAAAAACATTTCCTAACATTATAGGCAGTTGAAGATAAATCTTCTTGTGGTTGTTCCTTCCTCAGCTGGTCTCTATCTTGCCGTCTTCTTGCTTCTTCTAGCAACCTTCTGGTATTGTCAGTCAATGTCAGTTTATCTTGAGGCAGGACTCCCAGTGAAAATACATAATCATCATAACTTTCATCCAATGAGGACAGAATGATGTAAACTTGATGCAGCTCTGAAAATATCCGTTCTTTTTCATGTAGCTCTTTAAAAGTTCTTTTCATGAAGTTTAAATGAGCTAACATATCTCCACCTTTCAGAAGACGTGCTCTAAACAGTTTACGTGTAAGATGTATGCGTGCACCTACACTGTCATGAACATAAATCCTCTTCAAATTCTCCCAACACCTAGCAGCAGACTCTTCTCCACAAGTCCAATTATACAAAGAGCTTGTTCGTTGTTCTTTTCAAAGTCAGCAATCTTCTTGGCATCATCCTCATTTTCTGGATCCCAAGCATCTACATCTGGTGGATTTTGAACTACATTCCATAAACCTTCTTTACGTAGAAGTTGACTGCATTTCATAAACCGGGAAACATAGTTTGTTCCATCCAAACGGGTTATCAGTGGTAGACATGTTGAAGTGTCTTGTGCCATCTTTACCAGGATAGTAACCACAATTAAACAGTAAACAGCTGTCTGTATACAGTACTGTGTATTCACACTAACTCTCAGTTATCTGAGCCTGGTATGGCCTGGGCCCATAACCAGTGTTAAGGTAATTCCCCGTTTGGAGAATGAGCACATACAGAGAGACGTATAGAGAGTATTGTTGGAATAATACACACAGAGCACACAGATACACTGTACAGAAAAGGTAGGTTTTTACTTCCAGAAAGGTTTAAGCAAAGTCCAAAATAAGCAGTCCAAAGTCATTCACAGGTTAATCAGTCAGTTTTTCAATCCAGGGATATTCCAGTAACAAAGTCCAGTGTCAAAAACAGTTAAGTATCAGACTTACATTAAATCCAGAAATATCAGTCAATTAGGAAAAATGGAGCAACAGCAATACTTTCCAACAGAAGGAAATAAAGATACACTCTCTTCTGAGACTCAAACTAAGATAAACCAGGTTTCTGGCTCCATCTTATGGCCATTTGAGAAACCACACCCAATTACATGCTCTTGCATTCCCTTAAAGAGACAGTACTAAAATGTTTATCCTGGTTTATATATTTCTAACCCAAATACCTGTTAGGAGACTCATATTCCTAACCGAAATCTCTTGCAAAGTCTCACATGATGGATAGCAACAACAACAATAATAATGATAATTCCAATAAAATAAAATAAAAAATAATAAATCAGTTGAAATAATTAATAGTTAATATTTATTATTGTTGTTACTGTTATTGATAATAATCATCACACACAGCCAGTTGTTCAGTGGCTTTGGCATTTTTGTCTACCTATCAAGGACCTGTCATTTTCCATCTCTAGATATTACTTTCCAAGAACAAACTATAAACAGTGTAGTAGTACCTCCAGATTGGTAAAGCTCATCCTATAAGGGAATAATAATAATTAGGGAAGCTCAATGCACATCACCCATATAAATGAGTAAAGTTTAAATGAGTGATACCCATTGCGTTTCCCTGATCCAACCATTATTCAGCAGCCAAGAATATGTACACCCAATATTAAATCTATTAAAGAAGTTGAAATTAAACTAATCAGTTATTGCCAACAGTTGCAAATGAATGTATCACTTGAATCTGAAAAACCTGATTGGTATTTGCATCAGTTTCCAAAAAGCTATAAAGTGGCAATTGGATAAGGGAAGAAATAGATTCCCATTAGATTTGCATGAAGGACATTTAATATTTGAAAGTAGCAATTAAAAGAACCAATTAACCCCAACAGCTTTGATGCTCAACCATTCAAAAACAATTTGGTTGGAAAGCTTCATTATGTAGTTTACAGAGATCAATGAAAGTTGCATCAAGACAAAGCTGTTATGAGTATAATGTTCTAGTAGGAACCCATAAGATAGTTGACTTTGTAGCCCTCAGCTATATAGCAGCCATCCAAATTGTCATCAGTAGACATTAAATAAGTTTTGAGAGTCTGCCTACAATAGAGCAGAAATATATTTTGGTAGTTCAGAGAATGGAACAGCAATAGCACTTAGATTTATATAGCACTTCACAGTGCTTTACAGCACTCCCTAAGTTGTTTACAGAATCAGGCTATTGTCCCCAACAAGCTGGGTCCTCATTTTACTGACCTTGGAAGGATGGAAGGATGAGTCAATGTGGAGATAATGAGACTTGAACTGCTGAACTGCTGGCAGTCAACAATCAGCAAAATTATCTGGCAATACTGTCTTCTAAACACTGCATCACCATAGTTCATGAATACATATCCATTCACTCTTAAAAGTATTGTATTTGTTTGTAACTTTCAACTAGGTTAAATTGGAAGGTGTACGACAACAGTGGGGAAACCAAGAAGTGGGCAAACTTATAGAATGTGAGATCCCATGGCAATTAAATTTGGGAAAGTTATGATCACTTTAGCACCACTGCACTGTTGTTGCTTCAACACCATTGCCATGTTGCTACAGCCAGTTTCAATAATGTGGTCCTCATTTCCAATGTTACTGACAACTTGCCAGAAATCAGTGGAAAAGCTGGCAGGAAAAGAAGCAAGGAGGGAGAAAAGGAAGGAAGGAAGTTTTCCAATTCTCTTTGCTCACTTTCCATAAGGAAACTTGATGGGGAAGCTAACAAAAAGTTGATCCCACTCCCACTAATCTTTTGCCTGCCCATGGTCATTCTGTTTCTCTAAATAGGTAAGGAAATATATTTGAAACAGTGATCCATCTGGTCACAGGTTGTCGTGTGTGTGGTTGTATGTGTATAAACATACATAGACACACATTTTCAGTGACTTATCACTGGTCTGTGACTTTGTAATTGAATACGAAGGGGTTGGGCTGAGGAAGAAATAAAAGAGATAAACTCAATTTTATCAAAAAAGCAAAGCTTTTAAGCCAGCAAGATGCACAAAAAGGAAGGAAATATTTTTTTCAGTTGAGCTATAGTATTATGGCAAGAAGTAGATTGACAATAAAACTATTGGAGCAGTGAATAGCTTTTGCCTTTTAGGATAAACCATGAAGTTACAGTAAAGGAACAAGCAGTCAAGGAATACACCACAGACTATAACTTGGTAGAGCAGTTATGAAAGCCTTGGAAAATATAGTATATTCAAATGCCATGATATGTCTATAGCTACAAAGATAAGAATTGTGCAAGCCATGGTATTTCTGTGACATTCTATGGAAGCAAAAGTTTGTTTTTTAAAAAACATTTATATAGTTCTCCATTTTATACCCAATTCTGTGCAGTTTCCAATGAAGAATTAAAACAACATAAATCCATATTAAAATTATTAAAACTTTTGACATGCAGTCAACTAATCTTACCCTAGCATTTGGGAAAAAACCTGGTCTTCAATGGCTTTTGGAAGATTAGGAGGGTAGAGGTCTCCTGAACTTCAACAGGAAGATTGTTCCATAAAATAGAAAGGATAACCTTCCTAGGTCTCATATGATGACAACGTTTAAGGAAAGAGATAAGGAGCCTAGCCATGCTATCTAACCTGGTAAAATAGGTAGAAGTTCTTAGGGGCAGGCAATCCCCCAGATAACCTTGCCCTGTGTCATATTGGGATTTAAAGAAGATAACCAGTACCTTGAATTACACCTGGAAGGAAACTGGAAACCACTGTAACTCTTGCAACAGACATGTTAGATAGGTGAGGGCACCCATCATTGCCCATGCTGCTGCATTCAGAACAGTGGAAGCTTCTGGGTGATCTTCAGGGTAGCTTAATGTAGAATGTTCATTAAAGTAATCCAAATGGGAGGTGACCAAGGCATGAGCAATAATAATTGCTCCAAGAAATGAAAAATTGGCACATCAGACAAATCTGTGCAAAGCTCTTCCCTCCAACTGGTGATTCCATCCCCTCCCTCCCATCCAACTAGTATTTCATGCAAGCTAGTGCTAAACATTTTAAAAACTATTTTTGGACAAATGATACCCTATCATGAAATGTAGCAGGGATCCCACATGATATATAGTATTTTAAATTCAGGGAAGGACATGTTAGATTGATCCATTTCATATGAGTGAATAAACAATGTCTTAGTCCATACCATGTTTCCCCAAGTCTAAGAAGACCCAAAATAGATATTGTTTGCTGTGGAACTTAATTCCAAACAAATAAGCAAAGGGTTTTAAGTGTTTTGCTGCAACATATTTGGGACAAGCTGTAGACTGCATCACATTTTTCTACCAATCTGACCTCACCAATAAAGTGTTTGAGATAGTAGAGTCCTGCATCTGTATTTGTTTAAAAACCTGTTGGCTTCATCAGCCACACATTAATGCAAATCTCATGTACCTACTGGTATGATTAGCTGAATCAAATGATGGCATTTAACTAACACCTAAATAATCTTAATTAGGATCCTCAGCTCATCTTAGCACTTGGAGCTCTACAGATGGATAGTCTTAATTATCAGCCTTTTGATTAGAATAACTGCTCTAATCAAGATGATGTATGCCTGATAGACAGCGTATCAGTAAATTAATGGCAGTTGTTAAGGGGAAACATAAGCAGAGAGAGAGAGAGACACAGAAAGAGACAGAGAGAGATGGGGAGAAGAAGGAAGGAAGGAAAGAAGGAAGGAAAGAAAGAAAGAACAAGAAAGAAAGAAAGAAAGAAAGAAAGAAAGAAAGAAAGAAAGAAAGAAAGAAAGAAAGAAAGAAAGAAAGAAAGAAAACTGATTTCTGCCTGAAACATAGGAGATAACGAAGTTAATGATATGGGAACATAAACTGCATTCTCAAGGTAGTATTAAGCTTTTATATTCTTACTGTTTTTGTGCTTTTATGAAAGCTTTTTACATACTTTTTATACACTGTCTCCAACTGTAGGTTCTATGCATAGCTTTGATAACTTAATAAAATGGCATTTGTTGACAGAGCTGCACGAAAACATCCTGTTCAAAGCTAGTCACAGTGTTCATTAGATGTAACTGTCTCTCTGTGTCATAGTGCCATTAGGACACCAAAGTCTTTCATTTCACTGATTTGTGCAAAAGCTTGTCAACAAAGTAAGGGGACTCCCAAAAAGTATTGAACTGTAGAGGTACTTTTTGTGGAAATCTTTCTAGTCAAATGAAGAAAGGGGCAAAACAAATGTACATAATCTTTGGAAGAGTTCTGATGATGGACAGACCCAAACAATTCCACGAAGAAAATATTTGAATTATAATTGCCCTAATAAATACATTTCTGTGTAATTTTTTTTTTATCAATTTGGTACTTTTGAATTTTTACATAATTTTGTGTGCATACCATAGGTTTCTAGATTAGGACCATTTTAGGTTATAACTGTCAGATTTGAAATGCAAACATTCAGAGGTTCACCACATGGCAATAAAAAAACAGTATTTGTTCTTTCTGAACCATTTCTAACACCTTTCTTTCAACAGATTGCTGTCATATACAAAAATAAATAAGGGAAAATTCAAAGCAAGGTGATATAAAAACTAAATGCTCAATTACTGGAGGCTTTTAAGAAAAGACAAGTGGACAATCACTTGTCTGGAATGGTATAGGGCCTCCTGCTTGTGTAGGGGATTGGACTAGAAGACCTCCAAGGTCCCTTCCAACTCTGTTATTCTGTTAAAACTATTGCATCATGGGACAGCCTTGGGGAATAATTAGTAAGCTTCCATTGTTCCACAATACCGAGGCCAGACTGGAAAGAAACAACTCCACCACTGCATAATAACACCAATTTTTAAGATTAGTGTGGTGCTCTCTGAACTTGATCATCTGCTTGCAGATGTTTCACTACCCCAACTAATAACATCATCAGTGGTGTGGTGTTAGCTGTATGTTAGGATCAGTAACTTCTCCTGCCAGTATAAATGGGTTTTCTCCTTGGTAGTTTTGGATGGTATGTATAGTGTGTGTGTGTGTGTGTGTGTGTGTGTATTTTATCTTTATGTTTCTACCAGTGGCTGATTTCTCTGAATGCCAAGCTTCCAGGAATTAGTTTTGTACCTCAGTATAGGATTAGCACCCTAGTATAAGATGCTCTAAGTTTCCCTGCTGAAATTATGTATGAGTCTGTCTGTCCATGAGTTATGTGATTAAGGAATTTGCATTGTATCTTTTTACTACTACTGGGTATTCATGGATGTGTTGTTCTATCTTCTATCTGTACAAAATGACTGTTATACCTAGGGGTGAGATTCAAAATTTTTAACAATCAGTTCTGTGGGCGTGGCTTAGGTGGTGGGCATGGCTTGGTGATCATGTGACTGGGTTGAAATGACTTGGTGGTCATGTTATTGGCTGGGCATGGCCAACTCAATATCACTCACATTGAGGCACGCATCTCCTCATGACTCTGGCCTCTCATGATTGGGGATGCTGCAACAATTGTAAGTGTGAAAAATGGTCATAAGTCACTTTTTTCAGTGCCATTGTAACTTTGAATGGTTACTCCACACAAGCAAAGTACTAGAAAAGGAGGGAAAAAAAAAACTAGTTCCTAAGACAGGAAATCTAGTCCTGCCAAGAATGTAATAAGGGTTAACAGAGAGGCAGTTTCTGTAAGCAACACCAGAATGTTTCCTTCCTGCCTTCCTTACAGGATTAGGCCAGTAATTTCTTCTAACAACCGGTTCTCCGAACTGCTTAGAATGTTAACAACTGGTGCAACTGGTAGAATCCCAGCTCTGGTTATAGCCATTATATTTGAAGTGGTAGATGACTCTTGCTTTCTCTTCTTGGGCTACTGGATCTTTTAACATATTTTGGAAAGCTGGGTTTTTTTGGGGTGTTTTGAGATCATTGAAATGGCTTTCCATTAGCTTCTGCCCCACATCAGTAGACTAGTTATTGCTTATAAATCTCTCCACACTGCAGCTGTTAGGTTATTAAAATCTTTCTGTTTAATCAGGTTTTTCTCTATGTTTGAATGATTGGAGATATCCATGTGTGTGTGTGTGTGCATGCTGTATATAGTTATGTTGTACTGATTTTCTTTGGATTGATTTTTTTTTCTTTGTCATTCATCAACCAGAGTTAAATTATTGAGGCAGCAAAAAAAAAAAAGATAAACAAGTGAATAAATGCTCTGAAGGGTACTAATAATTAAATGGGCACTTAATCAAGAATCTATTCTTCCAACAGATATATGTCTGTTGACTTGACCATGTACATCACATAAAGATGTGGCTTGACTTTGAAAAACTTTTGCTTTCTTTTGTTTTACATCAGCATAGGAACACAACAAACCAATTCCACTATACCTGGGAGGTACACTTTTTAAGAAAGCTGTGCCAGACTCACATAGATTACATAAGCAATCTGTAATTAAGAATATTTAAATTGCTAAATCATATGTAGCTCTTTTCATTTGACAAATGAAAGAATCTCAGTATTTTAAATGAATTAATATTTAATAAACACTTTCATATGGCTTGATTAAGTGCCCATTTAATGCCTATTTGAAGTAATTAACCATTTCCAATTTACATCTACTAAATGAGAATATGATACAACCTTAAAAAGCTGCATGCAGGTGGAAAAGTGTGGCATAGAAACAATAGGTCTCTGTAAAACCATGATTTTTTAGAGTAATTTCCTTTTTTCTTTTACAAAGCTAAAAGATGGGAAAAAGCTTTGATTTATGTAATATATCTTTGCAGTACTAATCTAAGCCACTTTTTGCTTATCAAAATTCAGTGGTTAAAAATATCCCTGATTTTTTTCTTTTTAAAATATATTTTATTAGATTTTTACAAACAATGCCATTTTGACTTCCACCCTTCTTTCTTTAAGGTAATTGCCATCTTATTCTTTCCTCTGCCTTCTAATCTTCCCTAAGTCCACAGTTTTATATTTTCTTCTTTCAGCCAAAAGTCCATATAAAGGTTCTTTTTTAAAAAAAAATCTTAATCACTTTTTTCTTGATAGAAAATGCAATTCGGGCTACACAAACAGAATGACTTTTTGGCTTATATTTGATTTGTTTTAGTTAATTTATGCAACCTGACTTCAAGCAGACACAAATTTCAGAAGTCACAAAAGTAATATCAGCTCTTTGCGAATCAGTGGTCTATTGTTTTTTATAGAAATGATCAGGCAATTTTATACAGTTTATGTATTCCTGCTTCAAAAGTATTCTGCTTTTCTAAATTTGCTGTCCACATAAATGACCCTCCTTATCTTAAAAACAGAAGAAAAGACCTTTCATACATTGCAGAAAGGGCTTCTTACTTAACATAAATGACTTGGCTAGGATTTTCAGTCCATCACAGTTTTCTCACTATATATTTTTCTTCATTAAAGAGAGGCATGCAAATCACTCCTTTTCCAAAGAGGATATTAAAGCACCATTTCTATTTAAAACATCAACATGTTGATTCAGTTTAGGAAAAGGTGTTTTTGCACATCAAACTAAGCCAATGAGTAGATTCAAGTCCTAGAAAGATTTGATTGAATTGCTTCTGAAGTGAATCTTCAGAGAGTCATCCTGTTCATAACTCTGGCACAGTTACAACTAACCTTTCATGTATACACATAAAGAGAGGTGTATGTGAAGTTATCTTTTATAAATCTAAAGTGATGTTTCAAAGAACTCTGATCCAACTCTGTACTTAATTGTAACCCTGTTTCTTCTTGGCTGATTTCGGGTACTATCATTACAAAATATTCAAAAAGGAAAGTCAAAATATTTTATTAGCTAAGTTAACATTACTCTACCCATGTCTGTCCTAAGCCCATGATGTAGTAAAACATTGATTGGTAAAGCCAGATTCTTTTGCTCTTTAGGGCAGAGGTGTCAGATACCCAATGGCATCACGTGATGAATTGGGACTTTTTCCCCTTTCGCTAAGCTGGGCATGGGCATGGCCAGTGTGTGACGCATCCAGCTTGCCAGGCCAGGAGTTTGACAGCCCTGCTTTAGGGATTTCCTTTTTTCATGTGCATAACTGAAATTTTTTTCACTGAAGTCAGAAGCAAGGGAGTTACACAGTTAAGTGTAAGACTTTATGGACGTTACAAACCATGAAGATCATTTTCTCTTGATCAGCATACAAAATAAAAAATAAAAAGCAGGTGTCACCTGCAGACATTTTCTTGGCTGCCATTCACAGGTACCAATTTCTGGATTCTGCACATTTCTTTGCATTGATACACAGAGACACACACAGAGACACACACAGAGACACACACAGAGAGACAGACAGATGGACACAGATACACAGACACACAGACACAGACACAGACACATAGACAGACAGACAGACACACACACATATATGTATATGTGTGTGTGTGTGTGCTGTTTAGCTTCCCTCGGGTATTATCCCACGTCATTGTAGTGTTCTTAAAGTTGTAGCAACGTTTCAGCAGAATCTCATCTGCCATCATCCGGCTTCTGTATGGATGTGTGTCTCACAGCTTTTGGTTTCAAATTCGAGGCTGGTCCATTCTGATTGGCTAGGAGCCTGGGTCTGTGTTTATTGGACTTGGAGTTTGATTGATTGGTGTTTCTGGTTTCTTCTGTCTGTTTTGTGGCTTTGATTGGCTGGCAACATTCTGTTCTTGTATTGGAGGCTTTCAGTGCAGCTTGGCTTCGTGTGAAAGGATGGCTGCTATTCATCAGCAAGCTAGGTTTCACCTGGGTGCCTGGTGGGAGTGTGTTCAAGTTGGAGGCATCAGAGGGAGTCTGTTTGTGCTCAGGTGTTTGTCTGTTTTGTGGCATGGAGATCTTTCTATTTGAGAGTGCAGGTTTCCAAATGATTGACAGTCTGCTGGAATCATCTCTTCTATTCATGCTTTCAGGTCTTTTTTCAATCTCTATGGCTTCTCTGATGATTCTGTGGTTGGGGTTTTCTATAGTGGCTAGAGTTTTAGTGCCATTGAAGTTGATGTTGTGACCTGTGGTTTTCATGTGTTGGACTAGTGAGGAGGTGTGTTCCAGCTTTTTTACTGCATTTTTGTGTTCATCTAGGCAGGTACTTATTCTTCTATTGGTCTGTCCAATGTATGTGGCCGGGCATGATGCACAGGGAACTTCGTATATGCCTTGGTTTTCCAGGTCAATTTTATCTTTGGGGTTTCTCAGGATGGCTGCTATTTTTTTGTCTGTTTTGAAGGCAGTCTTGATGTGATGCCTGTGTAGTATCTTACTGATTTTATCTGTAGTACCTCTTATGTAGGGCAAGACAGCTGTTCCATAGGTCTGTTGGTCTTTTAGGTCTCTGTTATGTCTTGGTGTGTTTTTGTGGATCAAATTGGTGATTTTGTTTTTTTGGAAGCCATTGGCTGTCAATACTTCAGTCAGGGTGCATAGTTCAGTCTTTATATGTGTCTTGTCTGCCAGGCGTTTGGTTCTGGTAATTAGTGTTTTCGCCACGGAATTTATCTGTGCTGGGTGGTGGTGGGATTGGGCATTGAGGTAGCGGTTGGTGTGTGTTTTCTTTTGGTATATGGTGTGTCCCAGTGTGCACCATATACCATATACACCATATACCAAAAGAAAACACACTCCATCAACCAATCAAGAAATGACAACACAGCTAACCTCTCCACCAATATATCATGTTTCTCACAAAATAAGGCTGGGGCTTTTTTTTTTTTTTTTTTTGACCTATGAAAAAATGGCTAGGCCATCTTTTTGGGGGTGACTTAATTCCCCCACCCTTGTATCCTTGGGCAGGTGGGTGGCGATGGCTTGGATGTTGACCTCAGCATTGGTGGGGCACTTCACATCGGGAGACCTTCTGCCACCATTGCTTTCCCCTCTCCCCATGCTGTCGCAGCATTTGGCAAAGTTGTGTGTGGCCATCCAGGGCTCCTCCCTGCAACCGGAGTCCAGCGAAGACATTCGGCTTCAGGGTCTCCTGTCACCGCCTTCCCGGGCATCATTCAAAAGAAAAGCCTTTTCTTTCAAAAATGACGCCCTACTACTGGTACAACAAAGCCTCCCCTGCCCAAGAGGGAAGCCCAATACCATGCGGGGAGGTGAATCTCCTGGGGCCACAATGCAGGAGAAGCACCCAGATGCCATTCTGCCTGGTGCTGGGCAGAGTGCAAAGAGCTTTGCCTGGGGCGCTCAGTGCAGCTGACAGGCGGGCCCTCCTGTCCAGCGGTGGAGCTCTTGTGAAGGCAGCAAGTGCCTCCCTGACAGGCCCTCCACTCACCCCACCAGGGTCACACTGGAGCCCAGTGGGCTGGGCAGAGCCAGGAAAGCGAGCTGCAGGTGCATGCCCGCCTGCCAAGAGAAAGAGTCAACCCGACCCGAGCTTGGCTTCCTTCCAATGTCCCTCCAGCCTGAACCCAAAAGGGCCACCAGGAGAGCCCGCCCGAGGCAGTGATAGCACCCACCCATCTGTGGACAGGGAGGCAAGGCAACGGCCTGCCCCGCATCCTCCTCTGAGCTGAGCCCTGCCAAGTGAGTGCCTCTGCCTGATACCCATACCGATGCAGTGTTTGGATCTGCCGGCACATTTGGAGATGCATGGGGATGGGGACGGGCTGGGTGAGGGGTGGAAACGATAGGCAGCTTCAGACTCTCTCTGCCAGATCCACCGGCCAGGGAAACAGTGCTGCCATTGCTTGCCTCCCTGTCCACGGATGGGTGGGCACTAGCACTGCCTCGGGCGGTGATTAAAACATATAGGAAAGATTCAGAGGTGGGATTCCACCAGAATAACAACTGGTTCGGTGATCATGTGTTTTGTGCGCATGCTCTGCATTTGAAAAAGCCCATACTTATCTTCAATTGTAGCCTCTGTGAAGAAAACAGCTGAGGCGTGGCAAACTGATCTGCTGCGTGAATCAGCTATGTTCTAAACAAAGGTAATAAAGAATGAGAAAAAACAGGGGCGGATGGCCAGGCCCACATGTTTGCCACAGAGAACCAATTCAGAGCCAGCTGATCATTGGAACAAGGGGTTCGCCCAAACCAGTACAAACCAGTAGAATCCCACCCCCAGAAAGATCTCATCTGCTATAGTGTTCGTGCAATGTTTTTAGCATCCTTCAAATAAATCATTATTCTGATGATGACAATACCATACCCTAGTGAAGGATTTGTCAGTAATGCAGAATTACAGTAGGACACTTGGGAAATTACACAAGTTTCAAAAAGTATAAATGTACAATTTACTTCTCAAGTAAAAGCTTACATTTGCAGGCATCCTAATTACATTTTGCCTTTTAATTAGAGGAGTATATTGGTTTCAAGTATATTTAACATCAAAAGGCAATTACAAAGAAAATGTGTGCATCTATGTATGCATCATGAATAATATACTTCACACTGAGTCAACAACAATATGACTAACTACGAAGGATCATCAAAGTAATTTAGTTAATTGAATGGATTTTTTTTCATAAAAAAATAGAACAAAAGGTTTTTCCATGGGTATAATTGTTAATAAGGCATATTAAGAAAACATTGAAGAGTGATGCTTGTTAAAATAATAAGAATTTTGATGTTTCTCAAAATAATATTTCTTGGAACAGTGAGAAATTCATTTTCTGATGACTCTCTGCATAAAACAGATTGGAGAGACAAATAGTTAATCCTAGTCTTTTTGCTCATATGAAGTTCTGGAGATTGATTAGTATTTCATTTCAAAAGGGAATGAAGTTGTAGTAGAGATGAAATATCATCATGAGAAATTCCAGAAATTTAGATGAATTTGAGTAATTTGAACAAATTACCATGTTCTTGAGTTGAAACAAATGATTCTAATCTTCATTTCCATGATTAAAAAGTATATGCAATTATATGCAAAGTTTTGTTTCCAATATTTTCCTCTGAAGCTCTGGTGTACTATTTCCCCAGAGCTAGATAAAAAGAAAAATGCCAGAATTGGATTTAATTATCAATTCAAGATTACCCTGCCTTGATTTTTTTGAAATCAGAGATAGCAGAGGAAAATTCTATCAAGCTTGCAAGATTCTGCTATTAAACCAAAAGAGTAACAGTAAATCAAAAAGTTCAAAGTTAAAGCAAAACAACCATATAGCTTGTGAAGACGTATTGGATTTCCAATTCTATGGCTTCCTCAGTTATTAGAGCTTAAGAACCCAAATAAATAAGTGTCAAAAAGATTCACTGTGCTCAGCAGTCAAACAGAGAGGAGAACCTTTGTTATGTTTCTATTGTAGAGGTCCTAGATGTCTGGTCCAAATTTTTTCCACTTAAGTATAGAAGTGCCACACCTGTGTAACTACAGGACATGTAACTATTAAGTCTCTGAATCACTTCAGGAAACTTTGAAGTCCCCCACCCTCAATCAAGAGGGCAACAGGGAGGTCTCAGACAATTAAGATTTCAGACAACTGACAGCAGGCAAGCACATGTTATTCTCCTTCTTCCTCTCATTCAATCTCAGGTTTAAAATATTACTCTCAGCCCTTATAGATGCAGGTGCCTCGGCACATGTCAATGGTGAGTCTACAGTACAGCTGTTAATATTGTCCACAGTTATTAAATACTTGTGGAAATGATTGACAAGTTGGCATTCCAAGCTGGTCCTGTTTTGCAACATGCAACAATTGTCCAACTGACAATAAATTATGACATATAATGTTTGCTACTTTGTGTTTCTGCCCCCTTACATATTCCAATTGTGCTGGATATTGATTGACTGCAAACTCATACTCCAAAACATGGAACAATTTCTTTTCCATCTCAGTTATATCAACATCACATTCTTTCTTTCTCTTCAGTTCAGGTCTCTGAATTTCCTCTCTTGCCTGAAAAGTGTACAGTTTGGTGATATTCATGAGGAGTAAGCAATGGCAGTGCTTCTTCACTGAATGTGTGAGTATACAATCCAAATTGGAGCCCAAATTTCAGCTAAAAGATAATATCTTTCTGGTAAATAAGGGCAATTTCAACTGTTGAAAACCATATGGACAATTGATGCATAAGAGCGAGATTCCAAGTATCTTCAAGACTGCTTTCTTCAGTCTCAAATCAACCTGTCCAACTTGTATGAACCAGGAGAATTTTGGCCATTAAAAATTACCCATTACCTATTGTAAATGGGGCTGTGGGACACTTCTATTGCTTTCTAATGTTTGTTGCTGAACCATAGAACTATCTCTCAGTTAATATCAAATTGGCCCCCATATTACTTGCCTTCGAGAATTTGTTAGCAAATGAATTATTCCAGAGGGCCTATAGTAACTAACAGGACATCAGACTAGGATACATGGATAATTTATGTGTTTGGCATTTCATACCTGTAATTTGATATTGGTATTTTTAAGATATATATTTTACCCTACACATTTTATTATATTATTATATTTTGTTGTAAACCACCAAGAGTCATATTGGTTGAAGCATGAATAAATCCAATAAATAATACAGTACATAAATAAACATCATTCTATTTCTGAAGAGCACCCTTGAAGAAGTTTTGTGTTGAGAAGAACTACAATAGTATGATTCTTAAGAAAAAAAAGAATTCTGCCTACATAGTAACAGCTGCATTGTTAAATCTTTCTCAGAGGAAAAAAAGAGTATAGCATGCTTCTGACTTTTTAATGTCATAGGGATAAATCCACAATTAGAATGGAATTTGTTTTTCTATATTACTCTTCAAAGCTGAAAAAAATTGAATGACCACTGCAATAATTCAGATATATAAACTTTATTTCTTGAGACCTGGAACTGGAAGTGATTTTGGAAGTAATTTCACAGCCTGGCATCTTATTATAGGCAGTCCTCGACTTACAAAAGTTCATTTAGTGACCTTTCAAAGTTACAACGGCACTGAAAATAAGTGGCTTATTGCCATTTTTCACAATCTTTGCAGCATCCCCATGAACATGTGATTACAATTCAGATGCTTGGCAATTGGTTCATATTTAAAACCATTGCAATGTCTCACAGTCATGTAATCACTTTTTGCTACCTTCTGACAAGCAAAGTCAATGGGGAAGCCAGATTCACTTTATTAACATGTTACTATCTTAACAACTGCAGTGATTCACTTAATAACTGTGGCAAGAAAGATCATGAAATGGGACAAAACTCGCTTTACAAATGCCTTACTTAAGAACAAAAATTTCGGGTTCAACTGTGATCATAACTCAAGGACCACCTGTATTCAAGAAATCTAGGTTTTTGCAAATTACTGTACAATCAGGGGTGGGATTCTACAGGTTTGCAACTTGCTAGAACCAGTTGTTAACATTCTAAGCAGTTCGGAGAACCAGTTGTTAGAAGAAATTACTGGCCTAATCCTGTAAGGAAGGCAGGAAGGAAACATTCTGGTGTTGCTTACAGAAACTGCCTCTCCGTTAACCCTTATTACATTTTTGGCAGGACTAGATTTCCTGTCTCAGGAACTAGTTCTTTTTTTCCTCCTTTGCTAGTACTTTGCTTGTGTGGAGTAACCATTCAAAGTTACAATGGCACTGAAAAAAGTGACTTATGACAGTTTTTCACACTTTTGAACTGTTGCAGCATCCTTACAATCATGAGAGGCAAGGCGAGGAGATGCGTGCTTTGATGTGAGTGATGTTGAATTGGCCATGCCCAGCCAGTCACATGACCACCAAGCCATGCCTATCAACTAAGCTACACCCACAGAACCGGTTGTTAAAAAAATTAAATCCCACCCCTGTGTACAATCATTTGGTTCTGCAATCCAACAGGACAGACACAGACTTCAGAAGATAATTAGGACTGCAGAAAAAATGATTACTAGCTACCTGCCTTCAATTGTCAAAAAGTCAATTCAAGTCAAAAAGAGGGTTGTGAAAATATTTACAGATCCCTCACATCCTGGACATAAACTGTTTCAACTCCTTCCCTCAAAACGATGCTATAGAGCATTGCACACCAGAACAGCTAGACACAAGAACAGTTTTTTTCCCCAAAGGCCATCACTCTGCTAAACAAATAATTTCCTCAACCCTGTCCAACCATTTACAAAGTCTGCACTACTATTACTGTTAAAGGCCCTGTCACACTGGCCAATGGATGTAAAACGTTAGTTAAAAGGACACAGCGGACAAGAAAAATGTTCCATCCATTGTTATCCGCTCTCAAAAGGGGCAAAAATTTGCATAACCAGAGTGGATAACACGGAAAGGAACAGATGGGGGGAGGACGCACGGCGGATGGAAAGCGGATGCGGAACGGAAGCCTAGCAGATGGAAGTAGATGAGAGCGGATGTCACATCCGCTAGGCTTCCGGGGGGCGCAGCAAAGCGGATGCGGAACGGATACAGTGGATGCAGAACGGACGCCGAGCGGATGAAGCGGATGCACAGTGGAAGCCTAGCAGATGAAGCAGATGAAGAGTGGAAGCCTAGCGGATGCCTAGCGGAATCCTAGCGGATGCCTAGCACTCACTGCACATGCGGGGAGTATGCATTGCATCAGCCCCGCGGATATAAAGGGAGGCAGCTCCCAAGCAGGTCACCATTCAGAGGAAAGACCTGCTTCCAGACACATCAAGTGCCTTGCCAGCCTGCCCTGCATGCCTGCCTGCCAGCCTTGCTGCCAGCCATGCTGCCTGCCATCCTGCCAGCCTCCCTGCCAGTCTTCCTGCCAGCCTTGCTGTCTGCCTGCCTGCCAGCCTTGCTGCCAGCCTGCCTGCCAGCCTGCCTGCCAGCCTGCCTGCCAGCCTCCCTGCCAGCCTTGCTGCCTGCCTGCCTGCCTGCCAGTCTGCCTGCCAGCCTTGGTGCCTGCCTTCCTGCCAGCCTTCCTGCCAGCCTTCCTGCCAGCCTTGGTGCCTGTCTTCCTGCCAGCCTGCCTGCCAGCCTGCCTGCCTGCCTGCCTGCCAGCCTTGCTGCCAGCCAGCAACCCCACAACCATGGGGAAGAAGAGAAAGCCTCAGCCATCTGCTGCCAGCCCTGGCAAGAGGGACAGGGCCACCCTCCCAACCCCTGGCCCTCACTCTGCTTCTGCTGGGGCTTCTGTAGCACGCGCTCGCTCTTCTGCAGCTGGGGCTTCTGCTGCTTCTGCTTCTGGAGGAGCTGATGATGATGCTTATGGCGGTGGTGCTCCTGCTCGTGCTTACTCTGTTGATGCTGCTTCTAGCGGTGGTGCTTCTGCTGATGCTGCTTCTGGAGAAGCTGATGATGCTGCTTCTGGCAGTGGTGCTTCTGCTGATGCTGCTTCTGGAGGAGCTGATGCTGTTGCTTCTGGCGGTGGTGCTTCTGCTGGTGCTTACTCTGCTGTAGCTGCTCCTCGTACTGCTGGTCCTGCTGGTCCTGCTGGTCCTGCTCGTCCTGCTCGTGCTCCTGGTCTTGCTCATCCTG
This sequence comes from Laticauda colubrina, assembly GCA_015471245.1. Lineage (NCBI taxonomy): Eukaryota > Metazoa > Chordata > Lepidosauria > Squamata > Elapidae > Laticauda > Laticauda colubrina. The sequence goes on from BLBF01000017.1 coordinate 21,626,402, forward strand.
CTCATCCTGCTCGTGCTCCTGGTCTTGCTCGTCCTGCTCATCCTGCTGGTCCTGCTCGTGCTCCTGGTGCTTCTAGCACTGCTGGTGCTTACTCTAATGCTGCTGATCCTGGTCCTGCTGGTGCTGCTGCTGCTGCTGCTGATGATGATGATCCTGCTGGTGCTGCTGCTGATGCTGCTGGTGTGGAGGAGCAGCCCCTAAAATCTGAAAGCCCCTCTGATGAGGGCCCATCTGGTCCTGCCAAAGGGAGGAAGAGGCATATGCGAGAACGGGAGAGGAGGCAATACTATATTGAAGAGGAAAACAAGGATGAGGTGCTGGAGTGGCTGAGAGAGAATGACTATCTGTGGCGGAAGGGACACAGGCTCTACAGGGACACCAAAAGGAAGCAGGCTGCTTGGAGAGAGAAGGCGAAGAGTCTGGGCTACACATCGGAGGTGCTTCTCGGCTGGTGGAAACATATGCACACCTGGTACTGGAAGCTGCACCTCAAGAAATCTGGCCAGGCCACGGTCAAGCTGACAGACAGCGAGACGTACATGATGGCTAGGTGCAGCTTCCTGGAGGGTGAGATCCACCACCGAGGAGCAGCCCCTCTCATAACCCTCTCTCTCCGGCAGCCTGCTGATAGCCAGTCCTCTTCCGGCCAAGAGTCAGCTCCTGTCTCCAGGCAGGTTTCTGTGGAGCGTTCCACGGCGGAGAACCCGCCGACAGTTGTTTTAACCATGGCGGAGCGCGTGGAGGACTCCCTGGCACAGTGGGAGAAAGGAGACGGCTCTTCCACCACAGTCCTACCCACATCCACCCCCAGCTCCACCTCCACAGAAAGGCAGAGAGCCAGACAGGAGGGGCAAAGCCACACTGTCCTGCTGGAGATCAGGGACACCATACGCACCAGCATAGATCTCCTCTCTCAGCTGGTCCACACCGACTCCTCATCCTCCAACCGCAAGCCCTTCCTCACCTATGTCAACCAGACCTTCATGGACATGGCGGAATCCCAGTACCAGGTGGTGAAGGACCAGATCACCAAGCTGCTTCACAACCCTCCAGATTCAGAGGAACCTGCTCCCACCCAGTCCAGGTCTGCTCCTCCACCCCAGGTGATGTCCCTCCCATTCCAAGGCTTTCCACAGGCCCTCACCTACCAGGGCTATGGCTACCAGGAGGTCCAGCAGCACAGGCAGCAGCCCTTCCTAGTCCAGGCACAGTCTCATCGGACGCCACCGTTGCCACTGGTTCCTCTGATCCACCGATGCCAGCCACGCCATTGATGCCACCGACGCCACCGATGCCACCAATGCCACCAATGCCACCCCCGCCACCAATGCCACCCACGCCAGTCCTCACCCAGCTGCAGACCAGACAGCCCCACTACACTGCTCCTTCCTCCACCCCACAGCCAAGCCCGGCCTCAGTACATCTGTCATCGGTATTGGGACTGACACCTCATGGCATGGAGGAAGGAGCTCTCAACAGCATGGGGCTGAGCCAGCTGTCTGAGAGCTTCCTCAACACACCATCACCTGTTGTCCTCTCAGGGCCAGGCACCCCAGTGGGGCTTCAGACCAACACTCCAGCAGCAGCCACCTCCACAGCACCTGGACCCTTCACTCCTGAGACTGGGCACGCCTCAGAGTGACCGATAAGAGTGCCAGAGACTGGTGGCTACCTGTAGACTTTATTTGGACACTTGACTTGGGTCATTTTTCTTTTACAGCTTGTTATTAATAAAGATTATCTTTCCTTCACACACTTGCTTCATTTATTTTATTAAATAAAGTTTTGGTGGAAACTTTTAGAAATGGTTTAAGCCTTTGCATGCTTGTGGGATGGGTAAGGATAGCAGTGGGGTGGGCAAGGATACCTTTGGGATGGTTAATAGCTGTGGGATGGGCAGGGATACTTGTGGGATGGGCAGGGATACCTTTGGGATGGGTAATATCTGTGGAATGGGCAGGGATACCTGTGGGATGGGCAGGGATACTTTTGGGATGGGTAATAGCTGTGGGATAGATAAACCTCCAGTGCAAGCAGAGTGGGACTGTGTGGTCCACCCTCCCAGGTGCAACACCTATGGCCCTTTATTATCAATACTAATGTAATCATTGATCCACACATGTCAACATAAACACAACTCTTTATTAAATGCCCTGTTCATTGTAGGCCCACCCAACATACATGGTCCAATCTCATCAGTGTGATGAGACAGGCTGAAGGAAGCATCCTTTAATCATCTACCATCCTGTCTTGCCACTCCACTGCTCCAGCTGGGGAGTTGCACCAGTGTTTCAGGAGGTTGCGCTGCTTCTTCCCTTCACATGAGGCTCTGTTGGGGCCTTGCACATCCTCAGTGTCTATCAGGTTTCGCCCTTGCCTCCATTCCTCAGGCTCCATGTCCCCATTGCCTTTTTGGAGGTCCACGAGCCTGTTCTGCAACACTGGGTAGTGGGTGCGCACTCTCTTCACGGGTGAGGCGTCTTGAAGTGTAGGGCTTCATGAGGTAGGTTCTGAGGGAGAAGGCGTCATCCACCACAATGAAGTAGGGCACATCTTGTGTGTCATTGGGCAGGGGTTCTGGATCTGGGAAGCCCATGATGAGGTTGTGTTCCAGCTCCTCCATGAGATGACTGGCGTTGTATACCTGGGCATCTGAACATGAGCCGTTGCCTGAAGCATCGATGTACATGAAGTTGTAGTCAGCATTGACCATGGCGAAGAGGACGATGCTGAAGAAGCCCTTGCAGTTGAAATAAGTGGACCCCAACTTGGCTGGAGCTTTGCAGGCCACGTGCTTCCCATCTATGGCTCCAACAGTGTGTGGGAATTTACACCTCTGATACCATTGCTCTGCAACTTTCTTCCATCCTTCTTCAGTGGAGGGGAACTGGAGGAGCTCCTCCAAGTATTCTTTGATGTTGGCCTGCACCACTTCTCTGACCACAATGCTGATGGTGTTGTGTGGCACCCTCCAGCTGCACTGCATGCTCCTGTAGGTGGTCCCTGAGGCCAGGTGGCGCAGAGTCAGCGCCACCTTGAGCCCAGGGTCAAGGCTGGGCTGGAAGTTGGTGCTCTGCTTGGTCAACTGGGGTGTCAGATGCTGCACAACTTCATCTAACATGGCTGGAGGTATCCTCATGAAGTTCTGGAATGCGCGAGGGTCTTCGTTCCTGAGCTCCACCATCAGCTTGTTGTACAGTCCGTACTCTGCTCTTCTCCCAATCCATCTTTGGACCCAGATGCTTCTTGGCTGCCACCTTTTCTTCCCGTTGTAGAGTTCACAGAGCCTGTAGATGGCTTCGCACTGTTGCAGAACGATGGTGACTACCAAAAGGAGTTTGTTACGATCCAAGGTGGACATGAGTGGATGCTGTGGAAGAGCAAGAGTCAGATGAAGGCTGCAGAGGTCTGCACAGCAGGGCTGCTGGACTGAAAGTGAGATCCAGGTGAGTTGCTCCCCCTTTTTATAGGCAATATAGGTTTCCCCCTATGTGTCCTTTTGCATTCTCTAGGCATCCTCTAGACATCCTTAATATCTGAGATAGGTCCCCTCTGCAAACTTTTTTTCCGTTTTAAATGCTTTGTATGCATGCTGCATCCGCTTTCATACTTTCTCCGTCCGTGCTACTAATGCTGCACGTCCGTTCCGCGTCCGTTCAGCTTCCTCCCTGTGTCTGTTTACCCCTGGAGCGGATGCGAGTTGCGCAGATGCACAGCGGATGCCTTGCGGATGTAGCGGACATATAACGGATGCCGACGGAAGCAGAACGAATGTCCCCCGTATGCCTAGCAGATGCAGAACAGACGCGTTGGATACATTTTCCGCTCAAAAGTTTTGAGCAGCTCAAAAACTTTTGAGCAGATGAAATGTCAATAGACGGATGCTGGACAGATAGAGAGGAAGCAAAACGGAGGCAGTGAGTAAAGAACAGAAGCATCGCGTTAACCAACAGATGGCAAGTGTTTTTCTCCATTTTACATCCTCTTTCCATCCATTGGTGCAGTGTGACAGGGGCTTAATGTTCTCATCACTCCTTATCACCCATCCCCTCCCACTTGTGATTATATGACTATAACTTTGTTGCTTGTATCATTTCAATTTATATTGACTGTTTCCTATTATGATTTGATTTTTATTGTTTCCTATGATTATTGTGTTATAAGTGTTGTACCTTATGTTTCTTGATGAATGTATCTTTTCTTTTATAAACACTGAGAGCACTTGCACCAAGACAAATTCCTTGTGTACCCAACCGTACTTGGTCAATAAAGAATTCTATTTTATTCTATTCCCTGCCCTTTGTTTTTTCAACTATTTGGTTTAAATGTCTGATTTGTACAGAATAAGCTATAAACAGGGGTTTTCATGGATGGCATCAAATCATAGGCTCGACCAGCAACAAAAGCTCCAACCCTTTTTAATACACCATACACATCACACAGTGTTCCCTCCTTTCCTTCTTTTTATGTACATTAATTCTCTGCATTTTGAGATAATTAAGAAACTGAGAAACACATTGTTAAACACTTCTCCCAACAAGAAAATGATTTCCTTTAATTGTTGGATAAATGCAATCAACTTCTGTTCTCATGTTTTTTGCTCTGTTATTTTCTGCAGACAGTTTTTAAAAATGATATATACTCTAAATACCTCAGTATTTATATTTTAGTAACTTGGGCACAATTCAGAAAAAAAGAGATTAAATCTACAGTCTTATAGATTAGGAGCACCTGCTATATGAATTAAAAAGTTACTCAAATAATTATTCAATTGGATTGCAAATATAAATGTTATTCAGCTGAACATTGAAAGTCTGGACAGGCATCTTTCTTTCATTAGCTAATATGACTAACATACTGATGACACAGTATGTCTAAAGGGTCACAGTAATACTAAAGGACACAATCTAAATATTATCATATATATTTGAACAAGATTATTTCTTGCAGTGTGTTACCATTATTTGAGTGGAGTTATCCAGCTGCAACATGAATGATGATTTTAAAAATCTTCATAAAATAATTGTATGAAGAATGATGATAAGAAAAAACTATGGTATTTTAACAATGTGTGTGCATTGGGAAAAATCTCCCCAAATGGTGAAATGTATTTATTTTAGATTTAATCCAATTGACCTTTTTAATGAAGGATAATGTACAATGAAGAGTGAAAGTCAGTCTCAATTGGCAAGAGAGATATTTTTTTCCCTGTAATGTGTACACAACTGAGTAATCCATGAGGATTTTAAGAAAGCTGATCAACATGATTACAGCCTGTACCATATACCAATAGTGCTGGTCTTAAGCCCATTTCCCCAATCCAGCTTCAGCTACACAATAAACATTTGTTTTCATGCATGACTGGAACAGCATTTCTTACTCTAGGAATAGGATTGAAAAAAATCATTGAGCAAATCTTCTTTTCGTGCCATTTTGGAGTTTGAGGGGAAAAAAAACCTGTGCATATATTTGTTTAATGTAAGAGAGAAGATAGACTTGATCTAAACATTTGAAGCAACTTGAGAAATGGGTAGGAGGTCAGCAAGGAAAGAGATAGTATGAGGGATCCTTGGTGCTCTCTGAGTTTGCTTGTTTACTTGCAGATGTTTCCTTTGGATAATGAAACATCTGCAAAAAAAACCAAGCAAGCTCAGAGAGCAACAAGGATCCTTCTTGTCAACCCAAAACTACAAATATTCGCCTTTATTAGTAAACAGAGAGCACTTTTTTGCTGACCTTCTACCCTGCTCCTACCTCTGATTTGTAGGAGTAGGAGGGGAGTTACCAAAGTTCTTTAAAGTCCACCAAACTTCAGTTTCATACTTCCCAGAATGCCCTTGTTTAAAGATTATTTCAGGGGAGAACATACCAGTCGTTATACCCCCAAAATGACCCGAATGAGGAGGGTTTTTTTGTTCAGAATGCCCTTCCTAGAAAATAACTGTAAAATTTTAAAAGGCAGAAGCTAGTTTGATTGATAGATGTATTTGTTTTAGTGGCCAAAATGAACAATTTAGAAACAGTTGTGGAAAAAGTTCAGTTTAAAAGAGTTTAGCTTCTCTTGGATGGAAGAGCATTTAAATTTATGTAGAAATGTGTTCATGTGTAGTCTCTAGAATCATTTGGCTAAAAGTGTGGGGAAATGACCTTCTGAAAAAGGACATGGCCAATTCTCCCCTGTACAATCAACAATCTACAAAAGGTATAACATTTGATCCTCAATGTGTTCAAGGACAGTGGACATCATTCCCCAAAGAACTGTGCATTGGCAAACATTGAAGGCATCCTCAAGCGAATGCTCTTTTCCCTCTGCAAAAACTTTTAAAGCCATATATGTATATGTATATGCATATGTATATATATATGTATGAATGTGTATGTATGTATATGTATATGTTCATAGGTTTTTTTAAGTTTTTGCGGATACTTATATGTATGCTATTCAGCTTCCTTCAGGTATTCTCCCATGTCATTGTAGTTGTGCTTTTAAAGTTGAAGCAACGTTTTGGCAGAATCTCATTTGCCATCATCAGTCTTGTGTATTGAGTTCGTCTGTGGGTCAGGTTGTAATAGCCACCCTAGCCACTGTAGAAAACCCCAGCCACAGAATCATCAGAGAAGCCATAGAGATTGAAAAAAGACCTGAAAGCATGAATAGAAGAGAGGATTCCATCAGACTGTCAATCATTTGGAAGCCTGCACTCTCAAATAGAAAGATCTCCACACCACAAGCCAGGCAAACACCTGGGCACAAACAGACTCCCTCTGATACCTCCAGCTCAAACACACCCCAACCAGGCACCCAGATGAAACCTAGCTTCCTAATAGATAATAGCCATCCTTTCATGTGAAGCCAAGCTGCACTGAAAGGCTCTATTACAGGAACAGAGTGTTGCCAGCCAATCAAAGCCACAAAACAGACAGAAGAAACCAGAAACACCAATCAAACAAACTCCAAGAACAATAAACACAGACCAAGACTCCCAACCAATCAGGATGTAAAAAAAACCATCCTGGGACAGCAGTAGGCTAGCCTCAAATTTAAAACTAACGGCTGTGATAGCCTGACCCACATACGAACTCAATACAGAAGCCTGATGATGGCAGATGAGATTCTGCTGAAACATTGCTACAACTTTAAAAGCACTACAGTGACATGGAATAATACCCGAAGGAAGCTGAACAGCAAACACACACACACACACACACACACACACACACACACACATATATATATGTTTTCTTAGGTTTTCGAGGGTACTTACATGTGTGCTGTTTAGCTTCCTTTGGGTATTATCCCACGTCATTGTAGTTCTGTTAAAGTTGTAGCAACGTTTCAGCAGAATCTCATCTGCCATCATCAGGCTTCTGTATGGATATGGGTCTTACAGCTCCTGGTTTTAAATTTGAGGCTGGTCCATTCTGATTGGTTGTGAGCGTGGACCTGTGTTCATTGGACTTGGAGTTTGATTGATTGGTGTTTCTGGTTTCTTCTGTCTGTTTTGTGGCTTTGATTGGCTGGCAAACCTCTGTTCTTGTGTTGAGGCTTTTAGTGCAGCTTGGCTCCGTGTGAAGGGACGGCTGCTCTTCATTAGCAAGCTGCTATTCATTAGCAAGCTGGGCTTCACCTGGGTGCCTGGTGGGGGGGTTAGGTTGGAGCTATCAGAGGGAGTCTGTTTTTGCCCAGGTGTTTGCCTGGCTTGTGGCATGGAGATCTTTCTATTTGAGAGTGCAGGCTTCCAAATGATTCCAAATATATATATATGCTGTTCAGCTTCCTTCGGGTATTATCCCACATCATTGTAGTGCTTTCAAAGTTGTAGCAACATTTCAGCAGAATCTCATCTGCCATCATCAGGCTTCTGTATGGATGTGGGTCTCACAGCCTCTGGTTTCAAATTCGAGGCTGGCCTATTCTGATTGGCTGGGAGTCTTGATCTGTGTTCACTGGACTTGGAATTTGATTGATTGGTGTTTCTGGTTTCTTCTGTCTGTTTTGTGGCTTTGATTGGCTGGCAACACTCTGTTCCTGCGTTGGAGGCTTTCAGTGAAGCTTGGCTTCGTATGAAAGGACGGCTGCTAGGAAGCCAGGTTTCACCTGGGTGCCTGGTGGGGGGTGTTCGAGTTGGAGGCATCAGAGGGAGTCTGTTTGTGCTCAGGTGTTTGCCTGGTTTGTGGTGTGGAGATCTTTCTATTTGAGAGTGCAGGTTTCCAAATGATTGACAGTCTGCTGGAATCATCTCTTCTATTCATGCTTTTTCAATCTCTATGGCTTCTCTAATGAATCTGTGGCTGGAGTTTTCTATAGTGGCTAGGGTTTTAGTGCCATTGAAGTTGATGTTGTGACCTGTGGTTTTCATGTGTTGGACTAGTGAGGAGGTGTGTTCCAGCTTTTTTACTGCATTTTTGTGTTCATCTAGGCGGGTACTTATTCTTCTATTGGTCTGTCCATTGTATGTGGCCGGGCATGATGTACAGGGAATTTCGTATATGCCTTGGTTTTCCAGGTCAATTTTGTCTTTGGGGTTTCTAAGGATGGCTGCTATTTCTTTTGTCTGTTTTGAAGGCAGTCTTGATGTGATGCATGTGTAGTATCTTACTGATTTTATCTGTAGTACCTCTTATGTAGGGCAAGACAGCTGTTCCATAGGTCTGTTGATCTTCTAGGTCTCTGTTATGTCTTGGTGTGTTTTTGTGGATCAAGTTGGTGATTTTGTTTTTGTGGAAGCCATTGGCTATCAATACTTTAGTCAGGGTGCATAGTTCAGTCTTTATATGTGTCTTGTCTGCCAGGCGTTTGGTTCTGGTAATCAGTGTTTTAGCCACGGAATTTATCTGTGCTGGGTGGTGGTGGGATTGGGCATTGAGGTAGCGGTTGGTGTGTGTTTTCTTCTGGTATATGGTGTATCCCAGTGTGCCATCTGTTCTTTTGTAGATTAGTACATCTAGGAATGGTAGTTGTTTGTTTATTTCCATTTCCATGGTGAAGCAGATCTTCTTGGAGCCATGGAAAAGAAAACCTAAAAAATTTGCTAACACACCGAAACAGCACACACCCCAAAATCAAGTTCACCATGGAAACGGAAATAAATAAATGCCCCAAATTATACGGCCTCCCAAAAATACACAAAGAAGGCATACCTCTCAGACCCATAGTCAGCTCCATAGGAGCACCATTACAAAACCTAGCTAAATACTTAGCAAAACAACTACAGCACCATGCTGAAACCACAGCTTCATATGTACAAAACTCAAACTACTTCTTAGAAATGATCAAAGATCTACACGTGGAACAAGAAGATCTGCTTGTAAGTTTTGACATGGTTTCACTATTCACTCAAGTCCCGATAAAAGAAACTCTTGAAATCATCAAAAATAAATACCAACCAGCTAAAGACCTCATGGAACTAACAGAACACTGCCTAACCAACACATATTTCATGTACAAAGGACAAAGATACAAGCAAATTGAAGGAGCCCCTATGGGATCACCACTGTCACCCGTCATTGCAAACCTGTTCATGGAAGAATTCGAATCCAGAGCTCTGGCTAATGCCACCCACAAACCCAAACTATGGCTAAGATACATCGATGACACATTTGTGATTTGGAGCCATGGAAAAGAAAACCTAAACAATTTCCTAACACACCTAAACAGCACACACCCCAAAATCAAGTTCATCATGGAAACGGAAATAAACAAACAACTACCATTCCTAGATGTACTAATCTACAAAAGAACAGATGACACACTGGGGCACACCATATACCGGAAGGAAACACACACCAACCGCTACCTCAACAACCAATCCCACCACCACCCAGCACAGATAAATTCCTGGCTAAAACACTAATTACCAGAACCAAACGCCTGGCAGACAAGACACATATAAAGACTGAACTATGCACCCTGACTAAAGTATTGACAGCCAATGGCTTCCACAAAAACAAAATCACCAACTTGATCCACAAAAACACACCAAGACATAACAGAGACCTAGAAGATCAACAGACCTATGGAACAGCTGTCTTGCCCTACATAAGAGGTACTACAGACAAAATCAGTAAGATACTACACAGGCATCACATCAAGACTGACTTCAAAACAGACAAAAAAATAGCAGCCATCCTAAGAAACCCCAAAGACAAAACTGACCTGGAAAACCAAGGCATATACAAAGTTTCCTGTACATCATGCCCGGCCACATACATTGGACAGACCAATGGAAGAATAAGTACCCGCCTAGATGAACACAAAAATGCAGTAAAAAAGCTGGAACACACCTCCTCACTAGTCCAACACAT
>BLBF01000017.1:21637334-21666138 GCA_015471245.1 Laticauda colubrina
ATATATATATGGAGAGAGAGAGAGAGAGAGAGAGAGAGAGAGAGAGAGAGAGAGAGAGAGAGAGAGAGAGAGAGAGAGAGGTGAAAGACAAACTGCTTGATTTATTGATGATATTGTGAAAATAATATCACATTTAGATCAGCTAAAAACAGCTGCCTGCCCTACAAGCTGCCTTCTGTAACTGAAACCATAAATCCCTGGAACTGTGCATTAAAATAGTCAATGGAATTTTTTTTGTAATATACACTCATTTATATCCATTAAAAATTTGCTGTAAAAGCAGGACCGGCTTGTCTAGAAGGTGCCCAGGTATCCTATTTGTTCTTCAATTGCTCTGTGTCATTTAAAGGGACATCAAAAACTGTAACACAAAACATTATCACGACTGGTGTCTTTTTCAAATATCATCCTTTCACATTATATTCTGTGCATGGCAAGCAAGCATTTGAAAGTTTTCAAGGTCATCAACCAGGACCCCCTTCTGGATTGCTGGTGAGTCCTCAGCAGTTGCTTCATTGCTTAGAAAAAGCTTTTTCCCCTCCTGAAAGAAGCATAATTTTGCAAAAAAAAAAAAAAAAATGTAGACAATGCTGCTTTCTTATGATCTAAAATCGAATGGCTCCATTATCCTATCTCAGGGCTGTCAAACTCTCGGCCCATCGGCCGGATCCCCATGCCTGGTTTAGCAGAGGGGAAAATGTCTCAATATGTCATGTGATGCCACTATGAAGACATGAATTTGACACCCTTGTCCTATCTAACACAATAAAATTCAACATAGATAAAATTAAGGTTTTATATGTAGGCAAGAAAGACCAACTATATAGGTACAAAGTAGGTGAAACATCCTAGCAGACAATCACTTAAATAGGAGCCAACAGTGTGCTACAACAGCCAAAAAAGCCAATGCACTCCTAGGTTGCATTAACAGAAAGATAGAATCAAGATTACGTGAAGTTCTAGTACTGTCTTATAAAGCCTTAGTAAGATATCCTTGGAATAATGCATCCAATTTTGGTTCCCACAATATTGAAAAAAAGATGTTGAGATTCTGTAAAGATTGAAGAAAAGAGCAATAATTAGGGGGTTGGAGGCTAAAATATACCAAAAAAGGTTATAAGAATTGGGTATATCTAGTCTAATGAAAAGAAGGACATGGGGAGATAAGATAGCAATGTTCCAATATTTGAGGAGCTTCTACAAAGTGAGAGGGTCAAGCTATTTTCCAAATCACCAAAAGGTGAGACAAGAAACAATGTATGGAAAGTAACCAAGGAGAGAAGCAACCTAGAACAAAGGAGAAAAAACAGTGAGAGCAAACAAACCAATGGCTTGCCTTCAGGTGCTGTGGGTGCTCCTTCACTGGAGGTTTTCAAAAAGAGACTGAACAACCATTTGTCTGAAGTGATATAGGATCTCAGATCTCCAAGGTCTTTTCCAACTCTATTATTCTGTGTTCCCTCCTATATGTTCAAAGTAAAATTTATCATTCCCCACATGGAAAATGTCTACATACAACCCATTGTTATCAACCTAATGTATCTTTCCTCAAAAGAACAGCCTCCTTCTCCATTCTCATCATGCTATACTAGATGGAGTAATGAGACTGTACACAAGGACATCTAAAAGTGTGTTTGGGGTTTTATATATGTAAGTATTTAACCATGTATTTTGGGTATCTTCAGCCCATGTCACACTGCACCAACGGATGGAAAGAGGATGTAAAATGGAGAGAAACACTTGCCATCCATTGGTTAACGTGATTCATCCGTTCTGTACTCACTGCCTCCGTTTTTCATCCTCTCTATCTGTCCAGCATCCGTCGACTGAGGTTCCATCCGCTCAAAAAGTTTTGAGCTGCTCAAAACTTTTTGAGCGGAAAATGTATCCAACACGTCCGTTCTGCATCCGCAACACATATGGGGAACATCCATTCTACATTCGTCATCATCCGTTATGCATCCGCTATATCTGCTAGGCATCCACTGCGCATCCGTGCAACTCAAATCCACTCCAGCGGAAAACGGACACAGGGATGAAGCGAAACGGACGCGGAACGGATACGCAGCATTAGTAGCACAGATGGAGAAAGGATGAAAGTGGATGCAGCTCACAAAGAAAGCATTTAAAATGGAAAAAACGTTCGCAGAGGGGACCTATCTTGGATATTAAGGATGTCTAGAGGATGCCTAGAGGATGCAAAAGGACACACAGTCGAAAACCTATATTGCCTATAAAAAGGGGGAGGAACTCACCTGGATCTCACTTTCAGACCAGCAGCCCTGCGGTGCAGACCTCTGCAGCCTTCATCTGGCTCTTCCTCTTCCACAGCATCCATTGATGTCCACCATGGATCGTAACACAGTCCTTTTGGTAGCCACCATCGTTCTGCAACAGTGCTAAGCCATCTACAGGCTCTTTCAACTGTTCTACGGGAAGAAAAGGAGGCGGCCAAGAAGTGTCTGGGTCCGAAGATGTATCAGGAGAAGAGCAGAGTACGGACTGTACAACAAGCTGATGGTGGAGCTGAGGAACGAAGACCCTTGTGCATTCCAGAACTTCATGAGGATGCCTCCAGCCATGTTTGACAAAGTTGTGGAGCAGCTGAGACCCTGGTTGACCAAGCAGAGCACCAACTTCCGGCCCAGCCTGGACCCTGGGCTCAAGGTGGCACTGACTCTGCGCAACCTGGCCTCAGGGACCACGTATAGGAGCATGGAGGGTGCTACACAACACCATCAGCAAGATGTACCCTACTTCATCGTGGGGGATGACGCCTTCTCCCTCAGAACCTACCTCATGAAGCCCTACACTTCCAGACTCCTCACCCGTGAAGAGAGGATCTTCAACTACAGGCTGTCCAGGGCAAGGTGGAGAACACCTTTGGCATCCTAGCCAACAGGTTCCAGGTACTTCTCACCACCATGAAGCATCGCCCAGAGACTGTGAGGAGGATCGTAAAAGCTTGCTGCATCCTGCACAATCTCATGCACACCCGCTACCCAGTGTTGCAGAACAGGCTCGTGGACCTCCAACAAGGCAATGGGGGCATGGAGCCTGGGGAATGGAGGCAAGGGCAAAACCTGATAGACACTGAGGATGTGCAAGGCCCCAACAGAGCCTCATGTGAAGGGAAGAAGCAGCGCAACCTCCTGAAACACTGGTGCAACTCCCCAGCTGGAGCAGTGAGTGGCAAGACAGGATGACAGATGATTAATGGATGCTTCCTTCAGCCTGTCTCATCACACTGATGAGATTGGGCCATGTATGTTGGGTGGGCTTACAATGAACAGGGCATTTAATAAAGAGTTGTGTTTATGTTGACATGTGTGGATGATTGATTACATTATTATTGATAATAAAGGGCCATAGGTGTGGCACCTGGGAGGGTGGACCATAAGTCCTACTATGCTTGCACTGGAGGTTTATCTGTCCCACAGCTTATCTGTCCCCCATCCAAAAGGTATCCCTGCCCATCCCACAGGTATCCCTGCCCATCCCACAGCTATTACCCATCCCACAGGGTGGGATGGTATCCCTGCCATCCCACTGCTATCCTTACCCATCCCACAAGCATGCAAAGGCTTAAACCATTTCTAAAAGTTTCCAGCAAGACTTTATTGACAAAAATAAATGAAGCAAGTGTGTGAAGCAAAGATAATCTTTATTAATAACAAGCTGTAAAAGAAAAATGACCCAAGTCAAGTGTCCAAAGCAAAAATAAAGTCAACAGGTAGCCACCCAGTCTCTGGCACTCTTCTTGGTCACTCGGAGGCATGCCCAGTCTCAGGGGTGAAGGGTCCAGGTGCTGTGGAGGTGGCTGCTGCTGGAGTGCTGGTCTGAAGCCCCACTGGGGTGCCTGGCCCCAAGAGGACAACAGGGGACGGTGTGTTGAGCAAGCTCTCAGACAGCTGGCTCAGCCCCGTGATATTGAGAGCCCCTTCCTCCATGACATGGGGTGTCATCCCCAATCCCTTACTTAGGCTGGGCTTGGCTGTGGGGTGGAGGAAGGAGCAGTGTAGTGGGGCTGTCTGGTCTGCAGCTGGGTGAGGACTGGTGTCGGTGGCATCTGTTTTGCGTGGCTGGCATTGGTGACGTGGCTGTCATCACTGGCGTGGCTGTCATCGGTGACATCAGTGGCACCGGTGGCGTCTGATGTATATGTGCCTGGACTGGGAAGGGTTGCCTGTGCTGCTGGACCTCCTGGTAGCCATAGCCTTGGTAGGGGAGGGCCTGTGGAAAGCCTTGGAAGGGCAGTGACATCACCTGGGGTGGAGGAGCAGGCCTGGACTGGGTGGGATCAGGTTCATCTTGATCTGGAGGGTTGTGAAGAAGATCGGTGATCCTGTCCTTCACCACCTGGTACTGGGGTTCCAACATGTTCATGAGGGTCTGGTTGACATAGGTTGGAGGATGGGATGTCGGTGTGTACCAGCTGAGAGAGGAGATCTACGCTGCTCCTGATGGTGTCTCTTATCTCCAGCAGGACAGTGTGGCTCTGCCCCTCCGGTCTGCCTCTTTGCCTTTCTGTGGTGGAGCTGGGGGTGGATGTGGGTTGGGCTGTGGTGGAAGTGCCGTCTCCTTTCTCCCACTGCATCAGCGGGTCCTCCACACGCTCCGCCATGGGTAGTACAGCTGTCGGGGGGGTCTCCGTCATGGCACGCTCCACAGATACCTGCCTGGATACAGGAGCTGACTCTTTGCCCGAAGAAGACTGGCTCTCAGCAGGCTGCCTGAGAGAGAGGGTTGTGAGAGGGGCTGCTCCTCAGTGGCGGATCTCACCCTCCAAGAAGCTGCACTTGGCCATCACGTAGGTCTCTCTGTCCATCAGCTTGACTGCGGCGTGGCCAGATTTCTTGAGGTGCAGCTTCACGTACCAGGTGTGCATGTGCTTCCCCCAGCCGAGGAGCATCTCCGAAGTGTAGCCCAGGCTCTCCGCCTTCTCTCTTCAAGCAGCCTGCTTCCTTTTGGTGTCTCGATAGAGCCTGTGTCCCTTCCGCCATAGATACTCGTTCTCCCTCAGCCACTCCAGCACCTCCTCCTCATGTTCCTCTTCTATGGTGTATTGCCTCCTCTCGCGTTCATGCGTCTGCTTCTTCCTCCCTTTGCCAGGGCCATATGGGCCCTCATCAGAGGGGCTTCAAAGTTGTAGGGGCTGCTTCTTCACACCATCAGCAGCAGCAGCAGCAGCAACAACAGTAGCAGCAAAAGCAGGACCAGCAGGACCAGCAGCAGCAGCAGCACCAGCAGGACCAGGAGCACCAGCAGGACCAGGAGCACCAGCAGGACCAGGAGCAGCGCCAGCAGAGTAAGCCCCAGCCGAAGCCCCAGCACCAGGAGCAGTGCCAGCAGAGTAAGCACCAGCAGAAGCACCAGCACCAGGAGCAGCGCCAGCAGAGTAAGCACCAGCAGAAGCACCAGCACCAGGAGCAGTGCCAGCAGAGTAAGCCCCAGCAGAAGCCCCAGCACTAGGACCAGTGCCAGCAGAGTAAGCATCAGCAGAAGCACCACCGCCAGAAGCAGCATCAGCAGAAGCCCCAGCACCAGAAGATCGAGCCAGGGCAGCACAAGCCCCAGCAGAAGCAGAGTCAGAGCCAAGAGGTGGGAGTGTGGCCCTGTCCCTCTTGCCAGGGCTGGCAGCAGATGGCAGAGGCTTCCATTTCTTCCCCATGGTTGTTGGGTTGCTGGCTGGCTGGCTGGCTGGCTGGCAAGCTGTGTCTGGAAGCAGGTCTTTCCTCTGAATGGTGACCTTCTTGGGAGCTGCTTCCCTTTATATCCGCAGGGCTGACGCAATGCATCCTCCCCGCATGCGCAGTGAACGCTAGGCATCCGCTAGGCTTCCGCTAGGCTTCCACTCTGCATCTGCTTCATCTGCTTGGCATCCGCTGTGCATCCGCTTTATCTGCTTGGCATCCGCACTGCATCCACTCTTTCCATTCTGCGTCCACTTTGCTGTGCTCCCCCGGAAACCTTGTGGATGTGCCATCCACTCCCGTCCATTTCTATCTTCTAGGCTTCCGTGAAGCATCCGCTTTCCATCCACCCTACGTCCTCCCCCCGTCCGTTCCTTTCCGTGTTGTCCGCTCTGGTTATGCAAATTTTTGCCCCTTTTGAGAGCAGATAACAACGGATGGAACATTTTTCTCGTCCACTGTGTCCTTTTTACAAATGTTTTGCATCCGTCGGACAATGTGACAGGGCCTTGATATCTGATTTGATTTCTTTTTCTTTAAATTTTTTTGAGCAAAGTTAACTAGCAACTCTTACAAAGTAACTCTTACTAACTATAACTAAGTAACTTTTCATTAAATATGTCAACCAAACTTCTGATTAGCCATGCAGAGGCATTCCAAGATTTTTCATGACCTTTGGCTCTAGGATGCCCATTCTATACAGTGCAATCTGTTTATAATTAAAATGAAATTTAACAGAGGGAAACTGGCATTATATTTGAAAATTCTAGGGATAAACCAGTAAATTTAAGAATGACTTAAATGTGTGAGTCTCCATTGTAGTATTCAGGGAAATGTAGATTTCTGCTTTTCAGATGTCCACCATCTTATTTTGTGATTATCATCATTAAATGAATGAAGATGCTCTTATTTATTTGTTTTAGGAAAAGGGGAGGAAAAAGAGGGGGGAAAGAGGATAATTTATCTCATGATGGTTGGAAGACTTTTTTTTTTCACAGTTCGAGATACTAGAAAGAAAAACCAGCAGTTTAAAATTTTGGAAATAGTTGAACAAAGTGCACTACAGGATTTGATTATCTGGAAGAGGCATTCCTGCTTTTAGAAAATGGAAAGAGCCCTGATCAGGAGTCAGGTCTCCTGTTCTGCTTTTAGGCAGAGGGAGGGAAATCATGTTCTGTTTTTCTTTACTTGTGAAAAGGAAGAAAATATTTTGTGCACTGATTTGCTATTATCTTCCATCTTAGTGCTCACCCCTCATAATTGCTTATATATGACAGCCATTTTCCTAATAAACAGGAAATAAAATTAACTCTCCTGGAAGATCAATCACTGAACCAACCTGGAATAAATATAGCAACTTTATTTTCACTCTCTCTCTCTCTCTTTCTGGAAACCTGTCAAGCCAGCTGTTGGAATTGCTGCTTGTTTAGAACAAAACTCTTGTTTAAGCTTTTTAAAGTTAAACTGTATGCAGAATAGGAGGAGTAGTAATCACATCTCTGAAGACTTGCTAATAAGAATACAATATTACATTCAGAGTTTGGGAAGTTTGTTCTTTATTAAATTATAGGTTTTTAAAAACTCTGAGTTGTAGTCTGTTCAAAATTAAACCAAAAATGTAAATGTTAACTTCAAGAGAAATTTAAATTTCCAGGAAATTAAACACCAAGAAAACACTGGGCTGTCATTTTATCCAGAATAGTATGAAGTTTCTGCATGGGATACACTAGAAGACCTTCAATGCACCTTCCAACTTTATGATTCCATAAAATTCAGAAACATTTTGATCCTTATTTTGTCATCCTTTGACTACGTACAGTTATCTTGTCCCAGCCTGTTATCTAGACAGGAAAAAGGAATTCAAAATGGGCAATGGTGGACAGAGCATCATGCTGTACACACCTTGATTTGTTGTTGTTGCTTATGATGCATGAATGCTTTTTTTTTCTTAACATGCAAACTTTACAAAAGGTTACATACTCATAGCATCAGTTAGTGAGATTTAGTGTCAGTAAATGCACTGGGATTTAATGGCTTCTTCATTTAAACATCAATCAATTAGAATAGAGTGGAAGGGACCTTGGGGGTTTTTCTAGCCCAATCCCCCAATCAAACAGAAGATCCTACACAATTTGAGACAGGTGGCTGTCTAGTCTCTTCTAAAAAACCTCCAGTGATGAAGCACCCGCAACTTCTGAAGGAAAGTTGTTCCACTTTTTTCACTGTTTTTTCACTGTTTTCACTGTTAGGTGGTTTTTCCTTAATTCCAAATGGCTTTTTTCCTTGATTAGTTTCCATCTATAGTTTCTTGTCCTGCCCTCTGGTGCTTTGGAAAATAAGTTGATCCCTTCTCTTTGAGGCAGCTCCTCAAAGACTGGAATATTGCTATCATGTCATGCCTAGTCCTTCCTTTCTCTAGACTACCTGTACCCAAGTTCCTGAAACTGTTCTTCATATATTTTAGTCTCCAGAACTTTATTCATCCTACTTGCCCTTTTCTGAACATTTTTCAAAGACTCAACATCTTTTTTGTAATGTGGTGACCAAAACTGCAATATTCTAGCAAATTTTGCACACTGTGTATGTGGCTAGTATATGTAGTTATGTGTATTATGCAAACTTAAGGCTAGGTCCCACTGGCCGACGGAAGCAAAACGTATGCATAAAGGACACAGCAGACGAGCAAAATTTCAGGGGTGGCTCCATCCGTTGTCATCCGCTCCAAAAAGTGGTGAAAATTTGCATAAACAGAACAAAGAACGGAAAAGGATGGACGTGGGTAGTATGTAGTGGGGATGTTAAATGGATGTTTATAGGAAGCCTAGTGGATGATAGCGGATGGAAGCGGATGACACCTTCGAAGGGGTTCCAGGGAAAATTTCAAAACGGATGCATAGCGGAAGGGGCGGATGTATAGCGGATGACGCGGATGCATCACAGATGCCTATAGGAAGCAAAGGAGATGCCGCACGGATGTATATCGGATGCAAAGCGTTCACTGTGCATGTGGGGAGTATGAATTGTGTCAGCTCCACGGATATAAAAGGATGCAGCATGCATGCAGTCAGCATTCAGGGGAAAGAAGTGCTGCCACATACATCTAGGAGGAACACCATGGTTCGTCAGTCAGGGAAAAAGAGGAAGCCTGTGCCTACTCCTGCCAGCCCTGGCAAGAAGGACAGAACCAGCAACCTCCCCCCGGCACTGACTCTGAACCTGCTGCTGCTGGTGGTGCTGCTGCTGCTGTGGTGGACCAGCCCCAAGGCCCTCAAAGCCCTGCTACTGAAGGCCCTGCTACTCAACCCCCTGAAGGCCCTGCTGCTCAAGCCCCTGAAGGCCCTGCTGCTCAAGCCCCTGAAGGCCCTGCTTCTCAAGCCCCTGAAGGGCCTGCTGAAGCCCCTGCCAGAGGGAGGAAGAGGCAAGGGAAGGAGAAGGGAGAGAGGAAACAGTACACCATTTCCGAGGAGCATGAGGATGAGGTGCTGGAATGGCTGAGGGAGAACGAGTACCCTGTGGAGGAAGGGCCACAGGCTCTTCAAGAAGAAGCAGGCAGCTTGGAGAGACAAGGCAGAGAGCCTGGGGTACACTGCAGATGTACTCCTGGGATGGTGGAAGCACATGCACACCTGGTATGGCAAGCTACACCTCAAAAAATCCAGGCAGGCTGCTGTCAAGCTCACTGACCGGGAGATATATGTCATGGCCAAGTGCAGTTTCCTAGAGGGTGAGATCCGCCACCGAGGAGCAGCCCTCTGACACCCCTCTCCCTCAGACAGCCCACAGAGAGCCACTCCTCTTCCAGCCAGGAGACAGCTACCATGTCCAGGCAGGTGTCTTTGGATGGCCCCACGGCAGAGACCCCCCCCCGACAGCTGCACTCCCCATTCCGGAGGACTTGGAGGATCCCCTGTCACAAATGGAGCAAGAAGTGGCAGCCACCAGAGACCAACCCACACCCACACCCACACCCAGATCGACAGGATGCAGGCAGAGAGGTAGACTGGAGGGCCAGAACCACAGTGTGCTGTTGGAGATCAGGGACACAATGAAGACCAGCACAGAACTTCTCTCTCAGCTGGTCCACTTGGACAGAGGATCCTCGGGCTGCCACACCTTCATCATCTACGTGAGCCATACCCTCATGGACCTGCCCGAAGCCCAGTACCAGGTGATGAAGGAGAAGATAACAGCACTTCTGCACAACCCTCAAGGCCCAGTTGAAGCTCCTCCTACCCAGTCCAGGTCTGCTCCTCCACCCCAGGTGATGTCACAGCCCTTCCACAGCTTTCAACAGCCCTTCACCTACCAAGGCTATGACTACCAGGACTTCCCACAGCAAAAACAGACCTTTCCAGTCCAGGCCCAGATTCATCGCATACCACAGACTCCAGTCCTCACCCAGCTGCAGATCAGACAGCCCCACTACACTCCTCCTTCCTCCACCCCACAGCCAAGCCTGTCAATGGACAATCTGTCATTGGGCCTCACATCTCAGGTCCTTGATGAGGGGCATCTCAACCTCACGGGACTGAGTCAGCTCTCGGACAGCTTCCTGAACACACCATCCCCTGTTTTACTCTCTGTCAGCCTTCAAGATCTTCTACTATTGCTTTGCATCTTTCGGCTGTCATAAGAATTGGGGGGGGGGGGAGGGGAGGAAGGGATAGGTCTGGAAAGTGAGCTGGAGGTGTTACATTCTTCTGTTGTGTAAATAGGGGGGGGAAGCATACAATAGAGTTAGGTTTCTATTTCTCGCTTAGCTTTCTTTTCTCTGCGCAACTGCAACCCGTTATCAAAATATGCCAAGGTCAACGGACAGAGGCCTCATCATCACCTGAAGATGCCCACATGATCCTATTCACAACTTCTAATTGGAAGTGTCATCTGAACTATTGGGGGTGGGAACATTTCCATCACTTTGTATATGTGAATTGCGCACCTAATTTCTCAGATTCAGAATTCTTTGGTTGCTACCACTTCACTTTCAGTAAAAGATATCTTTTCTCTAAACTAAAGAGTCTAAGTATTTCTTTCCTGGATTTTGAATGGAGCTCCACCTGACATTATTCTGAATCACCCTACCAGCCCACCGGGAGAGAATACCCAATTTTCTTCTGAGAGGGCCTGGACATTATGTCATCTTCAAATAGTGACCAAGAGGATCCGGGAGCCATTGGAGGGTAAGATTCTGTGCTGGTGCAGGAAGCCCAATCACTAGCAGAGCTCAGTCTGGAAGACGATCCAGCTGTGAAGCCCATATGGTCGGTGGGGGTTGGTTGGAAAGATCCGGAGAAGGACCCCCCCCGGGGTCACTACCTGCTGGTGTGGAAAACAGGAGCCTTGGCAAGAGAAGGAAAAGATGGAACTCTTACTGGATCAAGCCAGGAGACTCCTGAATGAAGCCTTTGAACAACCCCAAGCTGCACAAAGGTATGAAGGGGGAGGGGAAGTAGCCCCAGCCAGAAGAAGCAGAGCAACTCTCTCTCCCATAAATCAACCCGATCCAGCAGCAGCCCTGGGGCCTTCATTCCTAGAAGGCGTAGAGCTCCTAGGCTGCCTCCGTTAGAAGTAAAATACGAGGGGGGGGGAATCCCAAAACCTTGGGATTTTTCCTAGCTCAAGTTTGGAGCCATATGGAAGAATATGGGGAGGATTTTCCCTCAGAAGCAGCCAAAGTGAGGTGTGTTACCAGGGCTCTGGAGGGAATAGCAGCAGAGTGGATGGTGACCTTGCATAATGATAATGCTCCTCAGTTGCTGAACTACAACCTGTTCATGGCTGCACTGAGGGCTAGGTTTGAGGACCCACTGGCAGAGCTCAAGGCGAATTAGGATGAAAACCATAAAACAGGGGCGGAGGTCTGTGGCTGATTACACCCAAGAATTTAGACAGTTAACTGGCCATTTCCGAGGCTGGCCCCAAGAAGCCCTGATAGAACTGTTTAAAGATGGTTTAAATGAAGATGTGTACCAGAGATGCATTGCCAGAAGAGACCCCAATGACTTGCAGAAGAAGTGGAGATTGATTTAACCCAAAGCAAATGGCGGGGAGATTATGGGTGGAGCAAGTTTTCCCCCCCACATCCTCAAGAGGCTCCTAAATCTCAGAGGGGAGGAGTGGTGGCAAGACCCAACCCCTCGGCCTGCTTTCGATGCGGGAAGGAAGGTCACCGGGCTGTGAACTGCAGAGTCAAGCTGGAGCCAAAGGGGGCACCAAAGGAAGGAAAGAAACCTGAAAAATCCCCAGCGAAGCCTCGCGAAACAGCACTAAAGTCGAAAGAGACGGCAGAGGTCGCCCCTCCTGCAGGAGAGGAATCAGAAACCCCAGTGACCCCTGAGGAGGAGGATTTCGACTCAGAAGACGACTTCCTGGTAAGTCCAAGCATGGGCCCTATGACCATTCCGGTGAAGTTGAGGGTACCCAATTCAGGGGTCGAAGGGGAAATGCTAACCCTGTTAGATTCTGGGTGCACCAGGTGTATAATCAACATGGAAGTAGTGAAAAAAATGGGCCTAAAGCTAAAACCTTTGAAGATGCCCATTTCCTTTTGCCAACTAGATGGATCAGTGGCTGGAGGTTGCCCCACCCGTTTTGTCACGGAACCTATAGAAATGGTCATGGGAGAGCATGATGAGACCCTGCATTTTATTGTGGTTCCTGGGATGGAGCAACCATTAATACTGGGACTGCCCTGGCTCCGGAAATGGAACCCCCAGGTTAACTGGAGGAAGGGGTTGTTGTGCATACGCACAAAGCAGTGACCGAGAGGAGGGGCCAGATCCCAGCCGAAGCCTGAGGACCTAATTGAAATAGCTTCCACAAGTACTGAGCCCGTGAAAGATGAGGAGAAAATTCCCAAAGAGAATTGGGATTTAAAAGAAGTGTTCAGTGAGAAGGCCTCGGATGAGCTTCTGCCTCACCAGCCAACAGACTGTGCTATTGAGATCTTGCCTGGGGTGAAGTTCCCAAACCAAAGTTGTACTCAATGACCCCACGGGAATTGGAAGAGCTAAGATTGTTTATAGATAAAAATCTGGAACGTGGTTTCATTCAAACTGCTAGACCCCGGGTAGTGGCCCCAGTGTTGTTCCGGGAAAAGAAAGATGGTTCCAAGCGCTTGGTGGTGGATTACAGAAATTTGAACGCTATTTCTGTGAAAAATGTGTACCCCCTTCCTTTGATGAAGGACATGTTGGCCCATTTAGCGAAGGGAAAGATTTTCACGAAGTTGGATTTGAGAGAAGCATACTACCAAATTCGAATTATGGAAGGGGATGAGTGGAAGACTGCTTTTAACTGCCCGATGGGTTGCTTCCAATTAAACATTCTTCCTTTTGGTTTACAAGGGGCCCCAGCTGTATTCATGCAAATGATCAATCAAGTGTTACATGAACATTTATACAGGAGGGTTCTGGTTTATCTTGATGATATCCTTATCTACATGGAAACTCTGGATGAACATGTGAAACTAGTGCAGTCGGTTCTACAGAAACTGTGTGCTGCTAAGTTGTATGTTAAATTGTCAAAGTGTGAATTCCACCAAGACAAAACTGACTATTTGGGATATCACATTTCATCTGAAGGCATAGAGATGGATCCAGAGAAGGTGTGTGCTGTTCTGGAATGGGCTCCACCATGCACCAGAAAACAACTTCAAAGCTTTTTAGGATTTGCAAATTTTTACCGGCAATTCATGACATTTGCTAAGATACCAATCTCTTAAAAACAAAAGGGGAGGTGAAGCCAAGGCCAGGAAAGCCGCTGGAGTGGTCCATGGAGTGCCAAGCAGCTTTTGAAAAGCTAAAACGACTGTTTGCTGCAGAACCAGTGCTGAAGCACCCGGATATGGACACTCCTTTCGTGATTCAAGTCGATGCAAGTGATGTTGCTATTGGAGCAGTGTTACTTCAAATCAACGAGAAAGGGACCTTACAGCCTTGTGCGTATACCTCCCGTAAGCTGTCTGAAACAGAGAGAAGATGGGTTGTCTGGGAAAAAGAAGCTTTTGCAGTTCGTTGGGCCTTACTGACCTGGAGACATTTCCTGGAAGGAGCAAAACACCCATTTGAGGTATGGACTGATCATAAGAATTTGGAAGCCTTAAAAATGCCCTGGAAATTGTCCTCTAAACAAGTTTGCTGGGCCCAGTACTTCAAGCGATTCAATTTCTCATTGAAGTACATTCCAGGAGGGAAGAACTTCATGGCGGATGCTCTCTCTAGACTACCCCAATATAATAGTATGCGCCAGGAGGTGATAAGCCCAATTGTCTCAGCCAAACATCTAGCCGCCCCAGTGATCACCAGAGCCCAAAAGAAGAACCAAGAAGTGGTTTTATCGAATGACCTAACCAAACAATTAAAAGAAGCTTTAAAACTGGACGAATGGTTCCTGGCTCATTCAAGTGACTATACAGTTAGAGATGGTTTGGCTTGGGTGGGGGCCAAGTTGTATGTGCCACAGGTGCTGAGGGGCCAAATACTACAACAGGCTCATGATTCTAAAGCAGCTGGCCACTTCGGATTTGTGAAGACCTTACATCTGGTTAAGCGGCAATTCTGGTGGCCTACTTTAAAGAAGGACATTGAAGCTTATGTAGCTAGCTGTCCAATTTGTGCTTTGGCAAAGAGACCTCCTGGTAAGCCAGTAGGATTGTTACAAAATGTAGCTAGACCAATGGCTCCCTGGAAGGAAATCTCTATGGACTTTATAGTAGAATTACCCGAAAGTGGTGGGAACATGGTCATCTGGGTAGTTACTGATTTGTTTTCCAAACAAATAAATCTCCAGTGCAAGCATAGTGGGACTGTATGGTCCCCATCCCAGCTGCCACACATATGGACCTTTGTTATCAGTAACAATTTATTCACTGATCAACACATTTTAAAATAAACAAAGCTCTTTATTAATGCCCTATTCATTGTAGGGCCACTCAACATACATGGCACAATCTCATCAATGTTATGCGACAGGCTCAAGAAAGCATCCATTAATCATCTATCATCCTGTCTTGCCACTCCACTTCTCCAGCTGGGGAGTTGCACCAGTGTCTCAGTAGGTTGCACTACTTCTTCCCTTCACATGAAGCTCTGTTGGGGCCTTGTACATCCACAGTGTCTATCAGGTTACGTCCTTGCCTCCATTCACCAGGCTCCATGTCCACATTCCCTAGTTGACGGGCCACAAGTCTGTTCTGCAACACTGGATAGCAGGTGCACATGAGATTGTGCAGGATGCAGCAAGCTTCCACGATGCTCCTCACAGTCTGTGGCTCATGTTGCATGGTGGTGAGAAGTACCTGGAACCTGTTGGCCAGGATGCCAAAGGCGTTCTCCACCTTGCCCTGGACAGCCTGTAGTTGAAGATCCTCTCTTCACGGGTGAGGAGTCTGGAAGTGTAGGGCTTCATGAGGTAGGTTCTGAGGGAGAAGGCATCATCCCCCACGATGAAGTAGGGTACATCTTGCATGTCGTTGGGCAGGGGGTCTGGATCTGGGAATCCCATGATGAGGTTGCGTTCCAGCCCACCCTTGAGGTCACTGGCGTTGTATACCTGGGCATCTGAAGCTGACCCGTTGCCTGAAGCATCGATGTACATGAACTTGTAGTCAGCATCAACCATGGCAAAGAGGATGATGCTGAAGAAGCCCTTGTAGGTGAAATAAGTGGACCCTGAGTTGGCTAGAGCTTTGCAGGCCACGTGCTTCCTATCTATGGCTCCAACGTTGTGGGGAAAGTTCCACCTCTGATACCAGTCTTCTGCAAGTTTCGTCCAGCCTTGTTCAGTGGTGGGGCACTTGAGGAGCTCCTCCACATATTCTTCGATGATGGCCTGCACCACTTCTCTGACCACTTTGCTGATGCTGTTGTGTGGCACCCTCCACGGATACTGCATGTTTCTGTATGTGGTTCCAGAGGCCAGGTGGCGCAGAGTCAGTGCCACCTTCAGTCCAGGGTCCAGGCTGGGATGGAAGTTGGTGCTAGGCTTGGTCAACCTGGGTCTCAGATGCTCTACAACTTCATCAAACATGGCTGGTGGCATCCTCATGAAATAATGGAATGCACGAGGGTCTTCATTCCTCAGCTCTACCATCAATTGGTCATACAGTCCAAACTCCATTCTTCTCACGATCCATCCTCGGACCCACACAGCTCTTGGATGTCTCCTTCTTCTCCTTCTGTATAAAAGGTGAAACAGTCTGAAGAGGTTTTGGTTCTGGTGATGAATGATCGCAGTTACCATACGGACTGTGTCATGATCCATGGTGGAGAACAATTGATGATGTGGAAGAGCAAGACCAAGGGTGAAGAGATCTGTACACCATGGCTGCTGGACTCATACTGAGATCCAGATGATTTTCTCCCCCTTTTTATAGGAAATATCAGTAGTCCGCTAGGTGTCCTTCTACATACTCTAGACATACTGCAGACGTCCTAAATATCTGAGATACATCCCAAATACAAACGTTTTGTCCGTTTTAATCCTTTATATACGAGATGCATATGCTTACATCCTTTCTATTTCCGTGCTACTAATGCTGTGTAGACGTTCCGTGCACTTTTCGTTTCCTCCCTCTTTCCGCTTTCAGCTGCGGATGTGAGTTGAGGGGATGGCCAGAGGATGCAGAGAGGATACAGTGGACGTTTAACGGATGATAACAGACTAGAACGTTTGTTGCCCGTATATGTCGCGGATGTACATCGTACGCGGCGGAAAATTCATCTGCTCACAAAGATTTGTGCAGCTCAAAACTTCTTGAGTGGATGAAATCTCAGTGGATGGATGCTTGAGGGATAGAGCGTATGAAACACGTATGCAGTGAGTACACAATGGATGCATATCGTCTTCCAATGGATGGCAAGCTGTTTTTTAATGTTTTACATCCTCTTTGCATTCGTAAGTGCAGTGAGACAGGGGCTTTAGCTGAGATTGGTTACTTAAGAATACAATATATTTTGTAACTCCAAACACTGGTTAATTCAGTAACTAAATTATGTTTTTGAACATAATCATACAATATGATTTTTCTATGCACACTTACAAGTTTACAATTCTCTTCCTCTTGAAACAAGAGAGAGAGAGAGACAGACAGAGACAGAGAGAAAGAAAGAAAGAAAGAAAGAGAAAGAGAAAGAAAAAAAAGAGAGAAAGAGAAAGAATCATATAAGAGTCACAACTACACCTTTTGCCTCCTCATTAAAATGACCTGTAAAGTTTGCTAAAATAAAAAAACAATTTCCTCTCCTTTCCGCTCCATTTCAGATAGATGTGATCTCTCCATATCAGATGACCTCAAAAAAGATTAAGAAAAGCCTATCATTATTGCAGATTGATCTTCATCATCTCCACACACCCACTACCAACTCGCTATGTCTTTGCCTTAATCTTGCCCTAAAGGACCAATTTGGTGTGTCATGAAAGGTAATTGAAGCCTGCTCCCCTCTGGAGAGGAATTACTTAGTTGCCATCAGGACACACTTTGAATGCCATACTTCCAGAGAAAGGAAGTGCTCCTTTAAATGCTTTGACCAACCCAGACCTGACCCAGACTACTTCAGGGACTCTCTCAAAATATGGCTTTTCAGAACTCCACAAAAGGGCAAAGTTCAACACCATCAACATAACCTTTCCCCTTTCCTTTTTTGAACAAACTCCAGGTCTAGTTTGCCTTCTGATCCTCTTTTGAAATCTCTTGTGGGTCTCATATAAGTCTGAAATATTTCTCTTCTGTTTGTTCCCAATTTGCCTAATCTAAGAATCTAAAGAGACTTTTATTGCTGAGTCCCATTTGTGTAATAAAGGCTTTACGTTTGTGCATACATCATTTGATTTCATTATAAGAAATGAGCTACTCACACTGAGAAACATATGGAAGACAGTATGGAAAGTATATCTCTGTGACTTGATCTCGTTCATGCATCCAAGGTCTTAATTTCACATTGAAGTCCTCAAATGAAGGGCACATGTGCGCCCCTAATAGAAAATAAAAGTGGGAGGTTCAATCAAATTAGATGCATTATTGCTCAAATTTAATTGATTTAAATTCTGATTAATATTTCTCATTCATCTCCATGTGTTTTGAGAGTGCTACTAAGATTTAATCTTATATACAGCCAAAATAGAGCTCAATAAACTTGGATGGCACCATTATAGAAAGAGCTGAAAAACAAAATTAAAGTCTGAGATGTGTGTTTGTGTGTGTGTGTATGTGTGTTTGAGATGTGTGTTTGTGAGATGTGTGTAAAAAACAATAAAATAAAATAAAATAAAATGAACTTTGTTTTCTGAAAGACTCTGGTATTAAAAGATGATGATTTGATCTGAGGAGTCCTATAAAGAAAATTGCATGGAGGAATAACCAGTGTTGGGATGTGGATGGGCCTGTTGACCCCTAGGGCAAATAATAAATGCTATCCAGAAAGTTGACAATAGGTCTGCTCACAGCTGATGGTAGATGATCACCTGTTTGGCAGTTGTAGCTCAGTACAGAGGTGGAAATGAGAAGGGCAAACTGGTGATTGTGTGTTCAGGCCACCCTGGATACTCCACATGTTAATCAGCCCCTGATTTGTCAAATGCATTAGGTATGCCATGAGTAATATTCTGCAATAAGAAAGAGTTTCACTTGGAAGAAAATTTCCTAAAATAGTTGGAAATATCTTAGACATTCTGATGAAACTTAATTCCACCTGCTAAATCCAACTACCCTCTAAAAAGGAAGAATTGTTGTGCTTTTGATGTCTTCTACTGCTTCTTCCTAAATCTGTAATAGACAAGCAGGATCACAATCTGCTTGTCCCAATTTTAATGCCAACATCTTTGCTCTGGGGTGTGATTTTAAAGGTAGAAAACATTAACATGTACAATTTATATTAGTTTCTAGCAGTTCTATAAATGAATACCGGTAGTTTGAACTGCATCATCTTGATATCTTAATAGCTGCAGTTTCACTATATTATGGTTGGTCAGTCAGTCAGATGCTTACATGAGATTTGGTATTTTTTATCCAAGCAGAACTTTTTTAATAGATTTTTTATTTTTTTAATATAATTGAACTTGAGACAGACATATGTTGGTTATTTGATGGTGTTAAAGGTATCTATCATTGCAGGATATAAGTAGTTCCAACAAAAGCTCCCTTTTCCCATTGAATGATGGTGATTTTGTCAGTGCCGATGGTGTCAATGCTACAAATATTTTGGAATTGCACTAAAGATGCCAATTATTTTTAATATTATTTTGCTTCTTTTGCCACAGTCATTCTACTTCTATTTGCAGGTCTTGGTACTTTGTAATTTTCTCCACTTCTTTCTGTTCTATTCTTCTGTCTTCAGGCACTGCCACATCCAATATCCAGACTTCTTTGTCTTTCTTATCAACCTTTGGAAAGTTATTTGGCAGGTGCTTGTTTGTTTGAATTCTAAAGTCACAGAGCACTTTAGTTTCTTTATTTTCTATTACTTTCTCTATGTTGTGGTCCCACCCATTCTTGTTTGCAGCAAATGGAATTTCTTGTAGATATTCCAATGCACGTGGTTGCTTCTTTGTTATGTCATGGTTTCTATTCAGTCTGTGCAATCTTCTTGCAGCAGCTAATTAAATGGTCCGTTGTTTCTTCAGCTTCTTTGCAGAGGTGGCATTTGCTGTTTGCTGTTGTCCTCTGAATTCTGGCTCTGTATGCATTTGTTCTTAAGGTTTGATCTTGTGCAGCCAGAATTAACCCCTCTTTCTTCAGCTTTCCTATTCTTAGTCATTGTCAGGTCTTGTTATCTGATTCGCCTACTAGTTCTTTCGTGTATTGCCTATGCAATACTTTCCTTTTCTTCATTTGGTCTTTCTTGTTGGCAAGTTTGTTCTCTTCAGTATACAGTAAGCCTTTGTGGTGTATTAGCTTCAGTCCATCTTTTTCACTGTCCTTCAGATATTCTCTCAATGCTCTGTTTTCTTCTTCAGCTATCTGGTGTACTTGCAACATTCATCCCCTCCTATTTTCCTTGGTAAGCAGAGTCTGTCAATACTGCTGTGTGGATGAAGGATGTAATTCACTGTCATGGTCATTGCCCAGTGTTAATTGCCTTGATGCAGTAGTGGTATTCTACCAGTTTGGCCCAGTTTTGGCATACCGGTAGTGCCAAAGATCAGCTGGCAGAGAACCAGTTCACTCTGAGTCTCTCTGACTCTCTGAAGTTGGGCCCACCCACCTGTCCCTGCTCCTAGGTCCTTTTTAACCTCTCAGCTGTTTGGCGTGATAGAGCGAATTGCTGTGCTAAACAGCTGAGAGGTGAGGTAGCAATTTGTGTGAGTCACACAATCCTACCCCTGGAACCACATCCCATCAAGCCATGTCCACAGAACCAGTGGTGGGAACTTTTGAATCCCACCACTGCCTTGATGATATTTCCACCACTGAATTTAGACTTTCAGCTCTTTCTCATTCTTATGATGTATTCACTTCTAATCTTCTTCTTGACTTCAGAGGCTTGATGTTCTCGGATTGAAGGGTGATAGTAAGGGCCATCTTAATCCACACTCAATGTAATTTCCATAGGACATCTTGATTGTTTCAATTTGCATTATTTTTTGTCTGTTAATTGGGAGGGTGGCACACAAAGTTTGGGAAGTATAAATTATTATTATTTAAATACATATCCATAGACAATGTACAGTATCCTCAGACAATCACCACATTTGGGCCAGGCTTGATAATGAACTCCTTTCCCATCTTTGTCCTTTTTTGCTATTTCTACAAATCTCTGTACTAAATATAATGCTATGTTTCTTTGCCAATAAGTAACAGTTTTAACTTACTGCCCCTTCATCTTTTGAACACAACAGAAAACAAAAAGAAGCCATATTGCTTCTGTAAATAAACAATAGAATGATAAAGTAATATATTTCCATTTGTAACAACTAATATGGATTAATGTGTTTGTCATGTGGAATACCTGACTGGATGCATAGGGGTATCAGTCTTAAAAAAACAAAAGAAGAAGTAAAAAAAAACACCATGGACCAAATGACTTTTGGTAATTTTGCACAGGCATAAAGATGCTGCTTCTTTAAGGAATCTATTATATCAGGTTCAGGTAGAAGTCAGTCTTAATGAAGGATAATCGGAAAACTGTGCTTCCAGAAATCCTAATGCACTTTGGAATTATGCATAGCCCAAGACTGGATTAAGCCAACTGATGTTCTAAGCACAGCAAATAATGGTGCTCCTTGATATTTATTTATTTGTTTGTTTGTTTGTTTGTTTGCCACCCATCTCCCTAATTGGCCTCCACTGCTTAATAGACAAGACTTTAAAGCAAAGATAGTGACCATACTAATAGACTTTTGGGTGCAATTCCAAATTATCTGACACACCACCTGAACACCATTGGCATTGACAAAATCAGTATCAGTCGATTGCACAAGGCAAATTTACTTTCTATGGTTTAAATTCTATACTTTACATTTTATGGAGATACCTTTAAAAACCACACAACAACATTTGCATACCCTAATTCCTTGGAAAGGACTCAATTGGTGGATAATTTAATGCCTACCCATTTAACTGGGTAGGCATGGCTTTTTTGGCAGCACCCCCAGCAAAAAAACAGAATTGGGGAGGTGCACAACATCCCCTACTCCATTATAGGTCCCCTGGGCCTCAGGGAAGCTTCCTTTTTGCTCCCAAGAAGCTTCCCTGGGGCCCAGGAAGGAAAAAATGGAGGGGGGCAGGGGAGCTGTGGGCTGCCCTCCATTTTTTTGCCTTCCTGGGCCTCAGGGAAGCCTCCTTGGCAAAGCAGTTAGACAGTGAGAAGAATCCTGGCACAGCTGATCACAGGAACAGCTGATCATTGGGGGAAACTTAAAGAGTGACTGGGTGAGGAAGAACGTAGTCAGTGATGTCGGGCATGTATGCAGTGTTGTGCATGATAAGGACTCACTGGGCAGGAGGGGAGGGGTGGGTGGAGAGCGGCGGGGCCAGCCAGGGGTATGATTTGCCAGTTCTCCAAACTGCACAGAATCATAACAACTGGTTCTATAGAACCGGTCTGAACCGGTAGAATCCCACCCCTGGAGCCAGACCAAAAAAGTACTTGCTGGAGCCAGCTGGGAGTAACCAGGAACAGGAGGGCAGAGTGTGCTGAGTCTGTATAGCCAGCTGGCTAGCAGAATCCTGTAATGCTAACTAGAAACCCTTTTACTTGTATTGTTCACCATGTGACAAGCTGAGACTCCAGTAAAGAAATCCATTTGTGTTAACCCCAACTCACAGTGTGGCCTCTTCTTTTGCTGGCTTGGTTTGGAACCATGACTTCCACATGACCAAACTTCCTTCATCTTTGGAATAGAGGTCTTAGTGATGATATGGTGATGCTTTTTATCTTTACAATCATTTAGCATATTTATATAGCCTTTTATTTCACAAATATGTAATTCTAGGTGGCCTATAGTCCAACAACAGTTGAAAACTCCCAAATGATCTAAAGAACATCTAAAATAAATTTAAAAAATTAGATAAACAGATACAAAGTACAAAATTCAAGAAAGTGGGAGAACAGACACTACTTAATCCCAGAAAATCACTTTGCAGTTTCTCCCTGGACACCCCAAGGTTTCAAGGGCCTCCTAGAAGGCTAACAGAGGTGGGCTAACTTCACCTCAGGAGGAATGATGTTCAAGAGGGCTGGAGCTACAACAGAAGAGGATGCCATCTAGGTCCCACCAGATGGAGCTCCTATGGAAATGAGACTTGGAGCATAACCTGCCTGGTATGGTGAGGCAGGCAAATGTCATTGGAAATAGGAAAAACCTAGTCCCTTGCTATGTAGTCAAAAACAGCATATGTAATAAAAAAAAAAAAGGCATAGCCAATGCAGCTCCTGTAATGTAAATATGCATTGTTTGAGATTCAAAATAAAAAATGCATCAGAATATGAAGGGTGTTCAATGTCCCTTGCTTGTAGCTTTCTTAAAAGAATTGCATCTTTTTCTGGGGTAACACAACTACTAGAGGACAACAAAGAGTAAGAGAGTTTACTGCATTCCTTTGTTCCCATCTAGTCTTCACCCAAACCCTTGTAATGTAAGCTTAATTTAGTAATTGAGAAGGTATCTATCAAGCTGAAAAACCCTGAGACCTCATAGTTTTCTAGAATAAGGATTATGCTCTAGAAATCAATGACATTTTCTGCTATTCAGTTCCAGAAGTTAATAATGGAGGAATCTTTCAAATGTACTTTGTACATTTTTCAAACAGGCTTATCTATTACTAGAAATCTTACCCTTACTGAATATTATGCCATGCCATGGAAATGTATGGAAAATAATAGGCTTGATTAATGAATATAGGAGTAAACAAATTTGTTAGGGTTTTTTTTTCTTTAAAAAAATCATCTAACCATGAGGTCTTGAGTGCTTAGCTTTTAAAAGATTTTGGGTATATGTAGTCAGACTGATTCTATGGAAAGAATCTTTTTGCCTAATGGTTCTTTATCCTTATCAGCTATGGGCAGTTTGGTCCTTCACAATGATTCAACTCAAAGTTATTCTATTCGATGAATCAAGCTGATTTCCATAGTTAGAATCTGATGTAAAATAGAAGGATAAAAAGAAAAAAAGATCATAAGCCTGACAGATTTGATCACCCATTAAGGCTTCACTTGAAATGCAATTAGGAATAATGTACAACATATACTTAACAGAATAGCCGTTCCTATTTCAAATAATTAGTCATATGAGAAAAGTGACAATTAGATTACATATGTTGCGGTAGCTAATTAGAATTTCTAAGAAAGAGCCAATAAAAGTTATACATTTAATATTTCATAGACTGTAAAAGAGGGAAATGCTTTAGTAGATCAGAATATATTTGCACAGACTCAGTAACACATCTTTTTGTAATCTATTTTCTTAAGTATTTTTGTTTGTTTAAAGAGCATTCTTTTGTTAAGTCTAATCAAAATAGAGAGGTTCTGATTAGTGCAAATTGAAATTGATTATTCATGAACTGCAAAAATTGGAGTGGATTAAAATGGGAGGTTTCAAATAAAATAGGAAAAGGAAATGCATATAACAAGGGAAAGGATTTACAGCTAACCAAGAACATGCTCCAACTACATTTTGTGCACTTATTCTGGAAGACGGTGATCCAATCATATATTTTTAAGAAAAAATAATTTGAGATCCAAAGAATCTCCTTTAAAGATACAAATAAACAAACAAAAAAGGATCCAGTCTTTTATTCCAGACCATATTACTGTTCTTTTCTTAGCATCATTCATAGGTAAATTAAAAATGAATTGTCTCTAGATAAGGTACCCAGAGTATATAGAACAAATTGCTTTTGTAATGTTTCTCCTTTTCATTCATTGATCTCATACTGCCATTAAACTTTTATATACTTGAATATTATTGAAATTTGTTTTATAATCACCAGCTTATATGTGTTCTCTCAATATATGCTTGTTTGAATTGTAAGCAGAGATTTATATTGTTGGGCATTTAGAGCTTCATATTGGGAGCAATTTCTAATTATTTGTTTGTAACCATGGTAATAGCTTAGCATCCTTTCAGATATTCTAAATTTACTATGCTTTGCACAAATTGAGGACTTTTGTTTTTTTCATCTCCCAAAATGTTAAAGGAGAAAATGACACAGTGAAATAAGATGGATAGCACAAAGAAACAAGCAACAGTTATTTTGTGGAGTCACCAATGGATTTATACAGGTCTTCTCTTCTGATGAGATATGGATCATCTTAAAATAATTAGGTCTTGCCTGATTGTTAGAATGCATGAACCCAGTCCACTCCAATGTTTTATACCAGTTAAGGATAAATTCCAGTTCTCAAGAAAGGTATCTGTTTTGGGAGGTTGAATTTGATTTATTTCTCACTCTTTCCCAGTTTATTGAAAACCACAGCATGGCTGGTGTGTTCTTTTTAATTGCTATAGTTCTGCAGAACTCCTGGGCAGGTTGTTTTTCTACTGGCAGAAATTGTTGCCTTCTGGCTTTGGGCTCATATCAGCTATTACTTTCCAACCCAGAGAGATGTAATGTTTGGTTTTTTTTCATTGCTCAGAAATTATTTTTCCCTTCCCTCTCTCCAGGTAGTGTAGTAACATACATTCATAATCATAGCTATTGGGGAAAATGTCCAGTTGCAAATCTGCCCAAATGCAATCAATTGATCTTCACAAATTATCAGTCTTCCTTTTTATTAATGCAACAGAAAAAGGAGCACAAGGCAGCTGAGAGCTTTTGGAGAACTTGGAGGGATGTGTGTTGATCATTTACATTTTTCAACCCTTACTTTTCCCTAATGTAGATCCTTTTTACAGTTGTCTTTCAATTTTTTTGCAAGTCAACAGATTCCCTCAAATGCAAGAGATGATAAGATAGTGTTTTCTCATCATCAACTAGTTGAGGTGGAACTTCTATTGATTCTCAGCATCTAGAGATGGTCACATGTCCTGGTTATAAGCTGCTTTGGAAGGAGAAGAATAATTGCTTGGGTGGAGTTATTCTCAAAGTAAATAAATCAAATAAACATAGTTTTGGCTTTTTCTTGAATAGAAGATCATAATTTTATGATAATTTCTGATATTTTCCAGTTTTCTTAAATTAAGTGAAATATTGCAGTCCTTTATAATTTATAATCTGAGCTATAACAATTACAGTTGTTAATGACTGCCTAATGACCAGTTAAATTTTTTGCTTCTTTTACTATGAATATGAAATTTCAGATTAATATTAGCCCGCAAGCTTATACTTTCATGGATGTGGCTTCATTTTCTTCTTTTTTAAAGTTAGTTTACCATATTTATACATCTCTTTTGATCTATTTCCTTGTTTTATATTATTATTTTCTCCATTATTTTTATCTTTGATTATGTAATTTTTGTAGGCCAAAGTAATGTTTAAAACATGCTTCTGTTTTGAGAAATGTGCAGAAAAATCAATAGAAATTAAAATAGTTGATATAAATAGTTGACCAAATCCAATTTAATATTGCTTGTGTTTGGTTTATGGGTAATAAAGAGAGAGAAACCATCAAAGGGTCACTTAAATTTTAAGAAATTTTAAGAAAAGTGGGGGGAAAGTATTTTATTAACATATTTGTTTGTATCTTTATTTATGTAATTTGTCTACCCCCTCAGGGCACCAAAGCACAAAATAGAAAATGCATGCCTTGTCATAAGTAGGAATATCCATCACTTTCTTCTATGCAAAGGATGTTAGCATTAGAAATGTCTGTTGCTTATGTAATTGCTCTAATTGCAGATACTTTCTTGACACAAAGAGTAGATGAAGTTCAAAAAGCCATATTTCCCTTGAGATACTAATGGTATAACCTCCATACTCTGCAGGAGAACTAAAAAGGTTAACACTTGCCCTTCATTATTTGACCCAATTTAGTTTTGAGGAAACTTTGCAAAAAGTTCTATGAAATAAAGTGACTTTTGTCTGGGAGGGCTTCTTATTGCTTAAACGCTTTAATATAATTCCAATACAGCTAATTTAAAAAAAAACATGCTGACTTTTTGTTGTAAAATCTTCATTTCCACACATATATATTGAGCAAATTACAGAGCATGTTGCCTCATCTTCCCCTCCTTCCTAAAACAGGCTCTATTTGCAATGAATTAAAGTAAATTTTTCCCATCTTTATTTTAAACACCAATTTAAAGAATCAGACTTCCTTTTGTTCCATGTCATTTTGACACATCCACACCAATTATTAAATGTGCCCAGATGACACTAGGAATGCTTCCATGGCCACAATGGAACTATACAACTGCATTTTATTTATTTATTCAATTTCAACAGCCAATCTCAAGCCAGTGACTCTGGCCACCTATAAAATATTCACACTGGTTAAAAAAATGGCATGTTTAAAACTAAAGCATCACTTTTACCAGCAAAAATATGTTTACATCTGACTTGTGGTGAAGGATATGGAAGTTTGTGGCGTATGGCAAAATATAAAGGAAGAAGATTGATGTTTAGGAAAACAGGAAGGACACCATCCCTCTTCTTTGGAGCTGTGCTCCATGTAATAATAGATAGGTCAGAGGGAGAAAAGAGATAATGACATGGAAACCATATCATACAGTAATTTTATGGACATCCTCATTCTGACATGATTTTTTTCCAGGGGGTACTGTTCCCATATTATTCCCTTACTACCTTCATTCTTAGATAGTAAGGTAAAACAATTAGATATTTGTCTACATCAGTGTTCCCCAATCTTTCCATTTTTTGTGGAACAGTGCAGGGATGGGGAAGAGGGGATGGTTCCGCATGAGCAGTGGGCAAGCACGCATGAGTGCATGAGTAGATCCATTTGTGCAAATGGTGAGCATGCCTGCTACTCACACAAATGGAGCTATATGCAAACTCACTCCCCATGTCTGTGTTCCAGTTCCAAATGGGCAGCAGCCCGGTACTGGGCCATGGCATGGGAGTTGGAAACCTCTGATCTACATGCCATCTTAGAATCCTACCAAAGTGATAACCAAAGCAGAATGCTGAATCAAACAGGCAAATTCAAATTAAAATGTACTATATTGTTCTCTGAGGCCTAGATTGGAAATTACTAATGTTTGTGATAAGTGCTTTTTCCTGCACACAGTGTTTAAACTGATTCCCTGGAATGGTTGAATCCAATACAGAAACTCTCTATATAGTGCTACAAGTTTGTAAAAAATAAGGCCAACAAATTAGATTGTTTAAATTATAGTGCTCTGCTTTGCTTATTTCCAGCTATCTTCTTTTCATATAAAAGTATTGTTTTAGAAGAATTGTTTTGAATAAGCAGACAAGCTTCAACCAGTGATGGAAATTCAAGCTTATTTCTCCTTACTAAAAGGAAATTAACTATTATTAGACTACCCATGACCCATTTGAACATCTTTTCATATATATTGTCTTACCTAAGCAGAGGATGAAAGTCAAAAGTCTCCATTGCTCCTTACCTTATTCCTTACTGCCTTCAACAATGGTGGAACTTCTCAAAGTACTTGAACAATTCTTAAAACTTCAAGATTTCAGAGATGAATTTGCCATGAAAGAAGCTCATGTTGAGCTATAAAGCACAGTCAAACATTGGGAGTTGGCCACAGGAAATGTTTTATGACATTTTGTATTATGTCATTTTATGATAATTTTATATCCTAAAATGTTTTATAAAATCTGCAGTTTCAATTCCAATAAGTCCTGGATTTTGGACCCATTCTGTACATTTGTTCATTTGAGGTAACCTCAGATGAAACACCTTTTGCCTTATGATGCATCATTTTGTCTTGTTAAAGGTTAACAGAAGAAAATTTTAATAGCATATAAATTTAATATCTCTTTTTTGAATAAGGTTCTGCATCTCTTTCTCATGCGTTGTTGATCAGTTCTTTGAATTGTGCCTCCTGACCTCAGCCAGACATTACTACATTTCATCTGCATACAATCCTTCTCCATTTTCCTCTCTCTCTCTCTCTCTCTCTCTCTCTCTCTCTCTCTCTCTCTCTCTCTCTCTCTCTATATATATATATATATATATATATATATATATATATATATATGTGTGTGTGTGTGTGTGTGTGTGTGTGTGTGTGTGTGTGTGTGTGCTGTTTAGCTTCCTTCGGGTATTATCCCACGTCATTGTAGTTCTGTTAAAGTTGTAGCAACGTTTCAGCAGAGTCTCATCTGCCATCATCAGGCTTCTGTATGGATATGGGTCTTACAGCTCCTGGATTCAAATTTGAGGCTGGTCCACTCTGATTGGTTGGGAGCCTGGACCTGTGTTCATTGGACTTGGAGTTTGATTGATTGGTGTTCCTGGTTTCTTCTGTCTGTTTTGTGGCTTTGATTGGCTGGCAACAGTCTATTCTTGTGTTGGAGGCTTTTAGTGCAGCTTGGCTCCGTTTGAAGGGACGGCTGCTCTTCATTAGCAAGCTGCTATTCATTAGCAAGCTGGGTTTCACCTGGGTGCCTGGTGGGGGGGTGAGGTTGGAGCTATCAGAGGGAGTCTGTTTTTGCCCAGGTGTTTGCCTGGCTTGTGGCATGGAGATCTTTCTATTTGAGAGTGCAGGCTTCCAAATGATTGGCAGTCTGGTGGAATCAT
>BLBF01000017.1:21671138-21721204 GCA_015471245.1 Laticauda colubrina
TACCTCAATGCCCAATCCCACCACCACCCAGCACAGATAAATTCCGTAGCGAAAACACTAATTACCAGAACCAAACGCCTGGCAGATAAGACACATATAAAGACTGAACTATGCACCCTGACTGAAGTATTGACAGCCAACGGCTTCCACAAAAAAAAATCACCAGCTTGATCCACAAAAACACACAAGACATAACAGAGACCTAGAAGATCAACAGACCTATGGAACAGCTGTCCTGCCCTACATAAGAGGTACCACAGATAAAATCAGTAAGATACTACACAGGCATCACATCAAGACTGCCTTCAAAACAGACAAAAAAGTAGCAGCCATCCTTAAAAATCCCAAAGACAAAATTGACCTGGAAAACCAAGGCATATACGAAGTTCCCTGTGCATCAAGCCCGGCCACATACATTGGACAGACCAATAGAAAAATAAGTACCCACCTGGATGAACACAAAAATGCAGTAAAAAAGCTGGAACACACCTCCTCACTAGTCCAACACATGAAATCCACAGGTCACAGCATCAACTTCAATGGCACCAAAACCCTAGCCACTATAGAAAACCCCAGCCACAGAATCATCAGAGAAGCCATAGAGATTGAAAAAAGACCTGAAAGCATGAATAGAAGAGATGATTCCAGCAGACTGTCAATCATTTGGAAGCCTGCACTCTCAAATAGAAAGATCTCCACACCACAAGCCAGGCAAACACCTGGGCACAAACAGACTCCCTCTGATACCTCCAGCTCAAACACACCCCAACCAGGCACCCAGATGAAACCTAGCTTCCTAATAGATAACGCCGTCCTTTCACACGAAGCCAAGCTGCACTGAAAGCCTCCAACACAGGAACAGAGTGTTGCCAGCCAATCAAAGCCACAAAACAGATAGAAGAAACCAGAAACACCAATCAAACAAGCTCCAAGTCCAATAAACACAGACCAAGACTCCCAACCAATCAGAATGTAGAAAGAAACATCCTGGCACAACAATAGGCTCACCTAAAATTTAAAACCGAGGGCTGTGAGACCCTGACCCACATACAAACTCAATACAGAAGCCTGATGATGGCAGATCAGATTCTGCTGAAATGCTGCTACAACTTTAAAAGCACTACAATGACGTAGAATAATACCCGAAGGAAGCTGAACAGCACACATGTAAGTACCTGCAAAAACTTAAAAAAACTTATATATACTTATATATACTTATATATACTTATTATATATATATTTCGAGAGTTTCTTTTATCGGGAAGTGGTTTCACTATTCACTCAAGTCCCGATAAAAGAAACTCTCGAAATCATCAAAAATAAATACCAACCAGCTGAACACCTCATGGAACTAACAGAACACTGCTTATACACTGCCTCCAATACAGGAGGCAGTGTATATACAGGAGGCACTGCCTCCAATACACTGCCTCCAATACTGGAGCAGAGTGTTGCCAGCCAATCAAAGACACAAAACAGACAGAAGAAACCAGAAACACCAATCAAACAAACTCCAAGAACAATAAACACAGACCAAGACTCCCAACCAATCAGGATGTAGAAAAAAAACATCCTGCCACAATAATAGGCTAGCCTCAAGTTTAAAACCAACGGCTGTGATAGCCAGACCCACATACAAACTCAATACAGAAGCCTGATGATGGCAGATGAGATTCTGCTGAAATGTTGCTACAACTTTAAAAGCACTACAATATATATATACATGGATCTTTGGTTGTTCGGGTTTTCTCCCATGTAAAATTGGAAGTATGTAGGCGACATTTTGATGAAGTCTCATTCATCATCTTCAGGCTTGTTTCTTCGGCTCTGTGCTTCTCAGAGTAATGTGAGCTTGCAGCTGCTTCTTCCTTTTAACTGCTAGTGGGGGTGTGACTTGATTGGGTGGGGGCTTGGCTGGGTTTTCTGATTGGCTGGGTGTTTGTTCTCATTGATTGGGGGTTTGGTTGTGTTCTGATTGGCTGGGGGTGTGTTCTGTTCAGGTGGGGACTTGGTTGTGCTCAGGTTAGTCTTAGTTGCTGGGGGATTTGAGCTGGTGAGCTATGATCCTGTTGTTTGGCTTCGCGTTCGCGGTCGTGCCACATCTTCATGGTGGTTGTCAGTTCGCTTCTTGTATGGGTTAGAGGGGTTTGAAGCGGGTAGTGGTGCAGCTGCGGTAGGGCTTCTGGTCCGTGGTCATGTCTCATCTTCTGTGTGGGTGTGAGTCTTTTTTCTACGTGGAAGTGTGGTGGTAGCATCTTGTGTGTTATCCATTCAACTCTTATTTAAACTTCAGTTTATGCCTTTACAATTATAACATTCAATATAACACATAACTTCCAGTCGAATTCTGCTTGGTACATTCTTAAAATATGCACTAAGTTCTTAAAGAGAAAATATATATATAACAATAATAAATAAAATACTTATTCTATTCCAATTCAGCTCGATCTAATGTTAGTTATAATCTTTGACATCTTTAACATTCCTTTTCAATAGGATATCATACTTATAGGAACACTTATAATATTTCCAGATTTTTTTCATGTTTCTTTCATATTCCTCTTCATTTAAATTTTTATAACACATTTATAATGATTAAAATGTTCCCCTCCTTTCCTAATTTCATTCTCTAATTCTCTTTATTTCATTTATTTATTAAACATTCTATTACATGACAATAAGTATTTTATCTATCATTTTAATCACACTTGTTTCATATTTTCAAAGTTCATTTCAATTTCTAATATAACAATACTATGTTATGTACCCTTGCAGAATCCCCCTTTCAATTAAGTTTTCACCCATTATCTCTTTGTCTTGTATGTTTTCCCTCTTTCTCTATGTCCTGTTTCTGTCCTTTATAATTTCTTTACCTTTCTCTCTTCTCCCTCTTCTCCCTTTCCTTTTTGACCCTTTCTCTCTCTAATTCTGATTCTCTCTTCTGTAATCCTCTCTTACTTTTCAAACTATTCTTTTTTGGGTTGTTTTTTTGGTTCTTAAATTTTTCACTCTCTTTTCCCCCTTTCCTTTCTTCCCCCCCCCCCCCCCCGCATAAAAATACTTGGTCATTGAAGATGGCTTCTTCTTTGCTCCACCCTTCTTGTTCTACAGGCATTTTCTGTTGTTTTTCATAGTTCAGGATCTCCATTTCTAAAAATTGAAATATGAAGCCAAAAGAACCTTTTCCTTCTTGTGCATCTTCTTTCTGTTTTTTAAGTTCCATTCTCAATTCTTCCATGAGTGATACCATTTTAAAAACTTTTAAACAACCACCCGATTAATTTTAGTCCTTTAGATCCAAAAGCCAAAAATCCAAAAATCACCAAGTAATCCAAATAATCCAAGGCTGTTTCTTCTTGCTTCTCTTTTCCACTTTCTCTTTCTGGGGTTCTCTTATCTTGTTACAAAATTTCAGTTAAAATATATCTTTTAGGAATCTTATTAAAGTTTCACTGTTAATTCCTTTCATTTCTAGGTGGTCTCCTCCCTTTTTCCAGATCCCACTCTTTTGTTTTTTTTCCTTCTTTTAAAAGTTTTTGAGAATCCAGAAATCTTTATTATCCCTTTGACATTTTATTTTCAGCTTAAATACCTGTTAATGTCAAAGTGGATTTTTGCCGATTTCTTGCTTAAATCTCCTAGTTGTCAATATAGGGAAGAAAAGAGAAGAAAAACAAATCCTTTCCCTTCCCTCTCTCATTTGCAGCTTCAAAGTCTTCTTTAGGAACAATGTTGTTTTTTATAATTCAAATTCCAGGGTACCTTGTATTGTTGTTTTTCCAATTCAACCCGGTCAGACAAAAACTTTCTCTTCTTATCTTCCTCCTGCACATTCTTTTCCAGTCAAGTTCTTCTTTGTGGTGACCATTTCTGACCACCACTGCAACCGCCTTTGGGAAAGGGAATAATGGCCAGCTGGGGAGGAGAGATGCAGCTTTCCTCGACCCTGCTGGCAGTCTCCCCCCTCTTCACCACCTCTATGGGGTGGCTTAGCCCCAAAACCAGCTGGCTCGGGGTGC
This sequence comes from Laticauda colubrina, assembly GCA_015471245.1. NCBI lineage: Eukaryota > Metazoa > Chordata > Lepidosauria > Squamata > Elapidae > Laticauda > Laticauda colubrina. The sequence goes on from BLBF01000017.1 coordinate 21,675,158, forward strand.
TCCAGCAATGAGCACAGATCAAAATTGCTCACAGTCGCAGATTTCGATCTGTCACTGAAGAAGCTCAAACCAGATCCCTCCATTTTCTTATCTTCCAAGCTTTGCTTCTTTATGAATTCAAGACTGACTGATTGATACAATTATAGCCATTTAAAATGAATGCATAATGAAATTTCAGAACATCAAGATTCTATTAGAAAACAGGGGGAGAGGGAGGGGGAGGAGGAGGAAGAGGAGGAGATTAAGATCTAATTGGTAACCTTTATTTTATGATATTTTTTCAGACAGTAATTTCAGTTCACAGCTCCTTTATTCTACAGCACCAAGTCTATTCACATTAGTGAGAGAAGAGTAAATTGGTTATATAGCCTAAGGCCCTGAGCGTTCCTCTAAATGGTTTCTTTCTTTTTAAAAACTTCCCTAAGTTTTAAAAATAAACCACTTGTGGCCTTGTATAGAATCTGTAGTGTTGAAAGTAACAGGAATTATATTGAAAAATGGATTGTTTCCCTTGGACATCCCTGGATCAGAAATAGCTTTCCCCCTCCCATCCAAATTCTAAGCATAGTTGGGGCTTTGCCTCTTTTTGAAAACTACTTGAAAATAATTTTTGAAGTGCTGTCTCTCTGTGACTGGGGGGGAAGATTGCTAAGTATCTGAGAAAGAAATCTGCACTGTAATATTGTTGCAAAATTTAAATTTGCTGTTAGCTGTTTTGTGTTGTTGAGGCTTGGGAGTTTCTGGAACATCTGGTGATGCTGAAATAACTTGCATTCATTTATGTTTTTAAGTTGTAAAATCATATTCAATCTTGACCTACTCAGGAAATCTATCATAAATGTCCTGCTGATTCTGACAGTCATACAGCAAAAACACCCTTTAATGAGCATTTAATAGTCACCAAAAGTTCTGCATTAAGTACAAAGCCCTTTTGATTACTTATTCCACTAATTTAAAGTAAATGCTTTTACAGATGGCATCTGTTAGGCCGTTGAGCGTGTGCTGCATTTATATGTAGTCATAGAAAATAGATTCCAGCTTTGGTATAAAGATTGTATTTGGGGAGGGAGTAGGAGGAGAGATCAAACATGAAATGCTAAATAAATATTTATCAGTGGTGCCTTTTTAAAAGGAGAGAAAAAATAACCTGTTCTTGGTTTGTTTGTTTTTATAAAATAGTTTAGCAACTTAACAAAAGGTAAGACACTGGAAGGGAGGCAATAGTCTCAACTTTTGTATCCAAATATCTCTGTTTATGGGTCACAAATACTCTTGAAAGGAAATAAGGACAATATTGTGGTATAAACTGTAGGGAAAAAAAAAAGAAGCCATTTCCCCACAGAAAGAGATGTATAGCATCTGTATTACGTTTTGTAACATCCAAAGAACTTGCATGTGATATTCCTGTTTATGCACATTGTCAATTTGAATGAGGATGAAAGAAAGCAAATTGCCAAAAAATCTGGACTACACCATATTGTAAAGGGTTGCTTTTAGATGCCTCACATCAACTAGATGGGAAACCAGCAGAAAATGTATGTATGTATTTATTTTATTTATCCAATTTATTTCCTGCAGGTCAGGCAACTCTGAGCAATTCGCATGAGGATAAACGACATATCACAATGTTTATAAATATAAAAGTGAATTAAAATGACAAAAACTAAAACCACCTCCAGTCAGCAGCTTCTCCTTCAGGACCCCATACCAGCCCGCATAAGAACTTTCCCAAACAACATCTTACCTCTTGTGGAAACAATGTTCTAGACTCAAGGGCAGGAAAAGACTTTTCTCCACCAGCTGATTCCAGGGTTGATGGGATCTGCACTAGGCCCCCTTCTGCTAGCATTCGCAGGATGGGCTATTTGGGAAAAATGATTTCACAGATATCCTGGACCTATGACATAAAGTGCTTTAAAGGTAATTATCAATACCTTGGATTGCACCTGGAAGCACCTGTCACTTGCATAATAATAGTGTTACATCTACCACCCTAAGGCTCTGTGTTCAGGATCAATTGTAGCTTTTGAATGCTCTTCAAGGGTAGCCCCCATTTAGAACAATAATTCAATAATCCGAGTGACCAGGTTATGGGTGACTGAGCTCAGGGTTTCACAATCCAGAAAAGAGAGCAATTGGCATATCACACAAAGTTGTGTGAAGGTTCTCCTAGCCACTATTGCCACCTGCTCTTGGAACAGGAGTCATGAGTTTAGAAGACTCCCTGAGTTGCACACTGGGTTGATCTGGGGTAGTACTACCTACGCAATACTAAAGATAAGCCTCCAGATCCTGAGACTCCATATCCACAGGAAATCTTAATGTTTGGACTGAGAACTGTCTGTGATGATGGCCAATAAAGAACCATGAACTCATCAAAAGCTGAGTTCAGATCAAAGACTTTACTTAGACTTCACTTTCATGCTCATTGTAGTAGGAGCTCAAAATGCTCCTGTCAGAAATAAGTGAGGTTGAATGACATAACCAGGTTACTGAGCTGGAATTCTGTCCAGATTCCCAGGAGAGAGGGATTCATTCCAGAGAAGCAAGAGACATCATAGTTTAGAATTTATGTGGGAGAAAGAGGGTGAAGATGATTACGTTCAAAATATTCTCAAAGATCCATCTCATTCTGTAAACCTTTTTTAAAAAACTATTACCATCTGGCAGATGGTACAAAATAATAAAAACAAGGACAAATAGGCTGAAAAACAGCTTCTATCCCAGGGCAGTAGCTCTTTTGAATTCTTCTGCATAGTGCAGTGTTGGTGCAGTGTCAGGGGTTTCCAGTTCTATGTGCTGAGTGTGAAGGATGTGTGTTTGTTTATTTTCATGGTCATGATATGCACTGAAGATGGTGTTTGATTTCATTGTATGAGGTGCAATGACAATAAACTAAACTAAACTAAACTATCTAAATAGTTCCCAAAGTATATATTGAATGATAAAGATAGTTTGCTTTTGTTTGGAAATATTTCTTTCTACAGGTGAGGAATAATAAAGAAATCTGTTCAGAAGAATCTCAACATGTCTTTCTTAATTTTGGGAGCCTGACAGTTATACTCTGAAGGAATTATGTGTTTGTGTGAATTGCAATTCATTTGTCTTTTGAATATCTAAGGCCAATCAAACTGTGAGGCAGACTGGGGTGCTTAAAGCTGGGAAGTAATTGGTGGATAGTTGGAAAAAGTTGGAGATCTTAACCTACCCTACAAGGTAATCAACCTACTCTTCTCTTCTTGCCAGATTTGGGAGAAAAAAAATCTAACAAGACTTCACTTGTAAATTGAATGGAGGAAAGCTTTTTAACCCTTTGCCTTGGGCAGCTAAAAGCTTGGACTATGCTAAACCTAAGTTACTTTATCCCATGCAATAACAAATCCTATAGTTGTTCATAAATTAAGAATGCCTAAAGTGCAACTCAGATTAAGATCACACCCATCTTTTCTGTAATTCCAGAAATACCTCATCCAGAATAGATGCCCTTTTATGTCATTGGGGGCAGTTGAGAGAAAAAATAGGTGCCTTAAGCATAGCAAATGCTTCATCTATTCATTTCATCCTTTAACTTTATGAAATGTTTCCCACAAGATGGCTTCTGTCTCCACTCATTTCTGGAGTGTGGCCTTGAAGTTTCATGTAATACTTGATGTGGCCTCCAAGCCAAGTGAACGTTCAGAAACACTCATCCAAGCAAGAAATATATTCCTGGTAGCCTGAGATATAATCAAACACACCTTTCCATCTGTTTTCCTTAAATAATCTGTTATTGTATGCTCGAGTTCTGCAAAATCAAAATGCTAATATTTAGCAAAGGATAGGAAACCAGATATTTTCCCCCAAAATGCCATTATTTCAGTATTATGTTCTGATTTGGAAACGAGCTAAATTATTGCTTTTTGAATGCTTGATTTGCCAACAAAGAGTTGTTTAACAAGGATGGTAAGGAAATTTATTGGATTTAGAATTTTACTTTATTTATTATTTCATTATTATTATTTAGAAATTTCTAGATTCCACAAGACTCTAGGAGCATTACCATTTTAAAATAAGAAGTAATAATAAAAGAGGATAATGCAAACATATCAAGTTAAGTCAAAGCAATATACAAATCAAAATGCAAGTTTCATTTAATCTTTGGACATTTCAAAATGCAGGTATAGAATACTCAGAACAAAAAATATATACAGTAAATATCTTTATTAAGAAAGGATAAATCTCTCTGTGTGTGTGTGTGTGTGTGTGTGTGTGTGTGTGTGTATGTCTGTCTGTCTGTCTGTGTTGATTCCTGATAGCTGCTTATTTCCTGCAGCTTTCTTGGCAAGTTTTTTGGGGAGTAGTTTGCCCTTGGCTCTTTCCCAGGGCTGAGAGTGATGCCCAAGGTGACCCAACTATTTTAAGGTGGGACTAGAACTCATGGTCTCACAGCTTCTTCACTGTTACATATGCAAGTGTTTTAATGAAAATTATATAAGCATATTGCAAAAATAGAATAAATGGATTTTGCATACAATATAAAAGGAAACTAAACCAGTTCAATTTTGTGTTGAGTTTATGTTTGCTAACAAAGAAATAAAGGCAGACTAGTATAGATCTATTTCAAGCTATTTAGCTTTCATCAGCTAGCCATACTTTTCTGATATTTGAGCGAGAACTACTTGCATATTAGGTAGATATATTAACCTCTAAGCCACAGGTTCTGCTCACTTTGTTGGCTATACCAGGGGAGAGATTAATCTGATCTACCAATTATGGGATGGACCATACTGCTTCAGCTTTTGCCTTTCAGCCCCATTCCTGTGAAGATTCCTGGATTGGGGCTGAAAGGCAAAAGCAAAAGCAGTATGCTCTGTCCCAAGATTGGGTAGACCAGGTTGCCCTGATAGACCAATCTAACTGAAAAAACACTTTAGTTTCAACTTTGTGAAATGTGCCCTAGTAGGTAACATAATTTATTAGCACATTTGTAAAACATTGACCTGATTTCTGGGTATAAAAATTCAGGCAATTTCAATGACAAACATGTATGACTTTTTTAACAACAGTATGATAAGGGTCTCATCCATATGTTAACCACTGCTTAGGTTTTTAAGACCCGCCAATCTGCGGCAATCTAGCTAGACACTTGTAATTAAAATTTCAAATAATTTTTGCCCATGTGGGAGAGTTTCTGTACAAGATTGCTTATCAAACCCTGTGTGATTACTAGGGAATCTTTACTTTGTAAAATAAAAAGACCCGTTTTGAGTAAATAAGCATCCTGAGATGTTTATTCTGCAAAATTAGTTGGCTGTGAATTATTGAACAGCCTGCCCAAGGTCTGGATTTCCATTTTTTTAGAATCTCTTCATCTACAGCAGAATCTGGCAGTTTTTAATAATCTGTGCTATCAGGGCAAAGGCTTTATGAAGAGATAAAGTGTGGAAAATTTTGAGATGTGTCATTTTTTGTTTAACTTTGTTAAATGAGTCCATTCTACAATATTTTGTAGGATTCTTGTCTCAAACAAAGAACATCAATTGATGGTATCTGACCTGGAGGGAGTTCGGAGCCAGGAACTGAAACAAAAAAAAGATGCCTGAAGTAACTCTCAGTAACTATGGCAGTTGGAGTAACTATGGCAGTTGATGGAAACTGTAGCTCAGCCTTTGGTCTTAAAGGTGGGAAAACAGAATTAGGAACATATGTTGAAAAAAATCAAACTCACCCATATTTTGTTCCTTTCCAGTCACAGAAAACATAATATAACAAAATACTGACACTTCCCACACTGCTATCATCACTAACGATAAACAAGGCTATAGTTTTAAAATAAACAAGTTGAGAAAGAGCTGGTTGAGAAAGAGCAAACAAAAATTAATATGAACATAGCCTCTTGCATTGTTTTATATTTTTTTCCATGGTGAAATACATATTAAGGAAAATAATATACAGTACCGTCTATAATGAAATTAGAGCTTAATGGAAATTTACCAAAATACTAGCATAGAAGGAAAACAATATATGTACTTTGGTGAGCATTTTTTGCATATTTCATTGAAGATACCTGACATCCACCAGTAGCCTTTCAATGTTCCATACTAGGGCTCCCTTTCATATTGTGAAAGGATCAATGTTTGTTTCCCCTGTGAGTGGGAAATTTTTCTTTCACAATATGGGAGGGAACCCTGGCATGGAATATTAAAGGGTTGTGTCATGCGGCTGGTGGAGACTGATTTTGAGGGAGAGGAGGAACAGCTGACAGGGAGTGGAAGTATGGCTCTGGAGGTTGTGGAGGAGACTGGGGAAGGGCAGAGGCTGGCTGGGCAGTCAGAGAAGGACCCAGGACCATCCCCTCTCCATTCTAGGGCATGTAGGGAGGAGAGGATAAGGGAGAGATGTGGTCTACTGGGGAGGAGAGGGTCTTGATCCTCTTCATGGGCTGCACTGTGACATCTGGATAAGAGGACAGACATGCATACAGGGTGAGTGCTGGAAACAAAGCATGGAAATATCTCTAGTTTATTGTTTATCTCTGAGTTTGGAGTCCTTCCCATGTGTGTTCTGATATCTGTGGATGTCCTCAAGCTCTTAGCTTGCCTGGTTTGTGTTGTTTTTTACTCTTTATAATTTATAGGCCTTTTTAGTTTAAACGGCATTAACTCCTTCTTGTAACTGCTTGTGTGAGAGTTTTTTGTCTCCAGTCAAGGATATTTGGAGCTTGGAAGCAAAGCAAAGGAATAAAAGGGGCTTTACCTGTTTTTTTGTGACTGTTTATTTTGTATCTCACCCTGGGTCATCACAGGCTGGTAGATGGTGAAGCTTATGCATCAACATAAAATTCAAGCACAGTTTAGATCATGAATGTCAAACTCAAACTTCAGCCCAAAGACTGAATCCAACCGATAGGGTGCTGAGGTCTGGCCCGCAGCGCCTTCCTGGAAACAGTGAAGGACTGGTCCTCAATGCTTCTGCCAAGAAAGATGGAGCTCTGTTTTCACTGGCAGAGGGTTGCAGGAGGTCGTCCTGGCCAAAAATGGAGTTTGGGAACCATTTTTGCTGGCAGAGCATTCAGGCCACCATAGGTGTGCCCCAACATGAGTGATGTCAAGCTGGTCATGTCCATTTTGGCCATGCCCCCCAACCCCTGTGAGCTCAGACACTACCCTGATGTGGCCCTCAATGAAATCAAGTTTGACAACCATGGTTTAGATCATTCCTTTGCATCCACCAACTTGACTTGACTTGATAGCTCCCCATTTGGTGGACTTATACAGGACATCTAGTACTTCTAGATGCTCCCATTCACCCTATTTGGAAGAGAGTCAGGAGTAACATAGAAAGCCCCTTTCAAAACTGAAATTGGAAGAAATAAAAAGATGATGTGGCTAGAATATGCTAGAATACAGAATATAGAATATGCAGCAACTTCCTTTCCCAATTCTGAGACAGAATCACCTGTGGTTTTCTTTAGTCTACTGCTACTGCATTTACAAGGGCTAGTTGAGTTTAGTGATATCATGCAAAACCTGCAGGAAGAAAATGTTGTGATTACTATGGAAAAAAAACCAGCAGTTTCAGGTCTGCCTTCTCCATTAAGTCATCCATGTACTTCTTCAACAACTTGAAAGAGGACTTGAGAACAATGGCAGAACAATGGGTTTGAAATAAAGAATGTCCAAAAAATAATCCGTGGTGTCTTCAAGTTGAAGGGGCCTGCAGTAGTGAATGGAATGGAAAATAACAGAAAATTATTTTTTAAAAAACATTTCAGTTTGATGAAAAAGTAAACATTTTAGGGAGTTATTTCCAAGAAGAAAAATGTTTTGATGAAATGTTCTTAGTTGGATAAAATTTCCCATCTTTCAAGTTATCTGTTTTCTTCCTGGCTTTGTGTTGATTCCAAGGCTAAAGCATCACAAGACAATGCTTCCTATTGGCCTCTATCAGAAAAGGCACTCAGATGATTACATGCAAAATACAACCACCATCTAACTTTGTGGTTGAAATATATCATAGAAAACTTCTTGTTGAAGAAATGTAGTTGTGTGATATCAAGGTGATATCATTCGATAATATTCTGCATCAGAGATAACCAAAACAAAGATCATTCTTTGAAGTACCTTTCAGGCATGGTGGATTCTGCATTTGGGCCTTAATGGTGACAAGCTATGCAGCCTGGGGTTCTGCTAAAGCAGGAGTCTCCAAACTTGGCAACTTTAAGACCTGTGGATTTCCAGAATTCCTCAGCCAGCATAGCTGGCTGAGAAATTCTGGGAATTGAAGTCCACAAGTCTTAAATTTGCAAAGTTTGAAGACCTCTGTGCTAAAGTATGGTAGGTTTTTTTTTTTTTTGTCTCTCCTTAAAAGGAAAAATTGATGACATTTCATTTGGTTGTCTAGGCATTTCAACCAAAGTTTCAGTTTCCTCAAGTGCCATAATTTAACTTGAAATCCAAGCCTCTCAAAATTGATTGGCTGTCACCTCTAGATAGAATTTGATTTGATTTTGCGTATGAAAAAGTGGGTCCAAATCAGCATATAATTGATAGGGAAAAAAGTTTACCAACGCATGACGTCTATTTCATTTTCTGCCTCTGTTTCTGCTCTCTGCAATGAATAAAAAGGCTGGTATGAGTTCACATTCCTCAGTGAATTAGGTCACAGACTATTCTGAAATGTCGACTGGGTAAAACTAAGGAAAAGCTTACCTGTGATGACAAATAGGATTGGAAAGACTTGTACAATTTATTTTTCTGTCTGTTCTTCCAAACTTTAGCACAAGAGTACAATGGCAACTCCAGCTGGATCACGTGAATTGAGTGTTTATTGTGGAGGCATTCATTACTCAACCGGGGTCTTAACCTTTCTTCTGGAATGTATTTTACCCACCCTTAAATCTGTCTGAATGATTTCTTTGTTTCCAATTATACTATGCAAAATTTCTCTGTTTTTTTCTTCCTCCTACCCTGCCTTTTGGAATGCATGGGACACCACCAATGTAGACACTAGAGAGAACTATACTTGATTTATTCATTAATACTTTTTATTTGAATTTCTTTGATCATAGGTTGTTTTTGTTTTTTAAAAAGAGCACATCATGGTTTAGCTTGTCAAAAAAAGGATCATTTTTTGTAAGCAAAGAAATATATTGTTGACTTAAAGGTCTCATGTGAAGTTCTATTCACCTATATACGGATGAAATAAATTCCCTTTATATAAAAATCAATTGCAGTACAACTCTAACAGTTCTTAAAAGTAGAAGAAAAGTGTCTCTTTCTCCTCCAACCCAACATACATAAATGCAGTATTTTGTAGAATTCTAAAAGAAATTACCAGATATGCTTATGCATAGTTTTTAAGAGTAACTATTGTTTACTTGTGCTAATGCTGATCATTTCAAATCATAAAATATTTGCAGAAGAATGCTTATAACTTTCAGAATATGCTCCAACTCTAAACTGCACCACTACACAGGCAGAGTATTTGATTTTCTCTGCAGCATTTATATTCATTTATAAACCCCCCCCCCCCAATTCATAATACCTCTGGGAGATATACAACTTAAAACCACATCTCATATAATAAAAACAAAATAGATGATATAATCTAGGTTCTAATACAGATTGTCTGAACCTTGGTGATTTGAAGATGTCTAGACTAAGTCTATTAGACTTCAAGTCCCATAATTTCTTGCCAGCATGTTGGTTGGGGAATTTAGGAGTTGAAGTCCATACATCTACAAGCCATCAAGGTTGAGAAAACAGCACCAACATATCAATAAAATCTCAGAACCACATAATGTAGCACTGAGAAAAGAATGAGGTCTTTAAGGTGTATTTAAAAGATAGGCCTCTCAAGCCATCCTTTGGCTCTGCAGTTCATTGCACCTTCCATGAAAGCCACAAAGGGAATTCTCAGAGATTGTGCCTGGGGCTGAGAAGAATCCTGTGCATAGGCTTGAGCAATAAATCAGTAATTTTGAACTGTTACATGCAGAGGTGGTATTCAGCAGGTTCTGAACAGTTCTGGAGAACCAGTAGCAGAAATTTTGAGTAGCTTGGAGAACCGGCAAATACCACCTCTGACTGGAGATTTTACAGTATTCTTCCCCTATCATACCCACCAAGCCATTACCACAGATCCGGCAGTAAAAATATTTGAATCCCACCACTGGTTACATGTGTATCTAGTTGTTTGCACCTGACAGGGGCCTTTGCACACTGATGTGCAACAACGACCAGGGATCACAAATAACCAGCTTAAATGGTGCAAGGAGTTAGTTTTAGCATCCATAATAAATTTGTCTGATCAAGTGTTTTTAATTGTTAATGTTTATCTTTGTCCATACAGACCAATATACTCAATTTGAGTTGATACTCAGAAATACTTGTATAAACTGGAAGAATATCCATCTAGGAACATCCAAACAGAACAATTAGGGCTGGTGATTTTAATGCCAGGATTGGTCCACAGATGGAGTTCTTTTTCCCACTTTAAATTATTTCCTACTATAGAATATTCTACTATGGCATTCCAAGGAAGCAGACAGCAATATGATTGCACAGCAGTTTCCATCTTTGCTATTAATGTCCCAATCAAAGGTGAATCCAATGATGACCTCACATGCTGGAGTGGGGTGTGGCTAACCATCAAATAATATTTCTTTTGGGTTGACATGTTTAATATGACAGTGGCATTTAAAGTTGGGCTTTGACTAGACAGGGACCATTTGATTACTTTTTCTGGCCTCTAGCTTCTGCCCACTCAGTCAAGTCCATGTTAGGAGCAATGAGGATAAGTATAGAATAGCATCAGCCTCAGAGGTCAGTGAAGGGCAAAGTGTGCATAGTCAATGCCACTTTCATTATCCTCAGATGAGCTCTGCTGGCCTTGGGAATACTTGCTAGCAACTTTAAACCCCACAAAAGCCCTAACTGCATGTCAGAGCCATCTAATCACTACTAACACCTTTTCAATAGGCTGAAAAAAGCTTCACAGTCTTTGGCATTCTGATTTGACCAGGACTGTGTGCCTGTTAAGGCAAAATAATTGACAGGCTTTAAAATGTACACATGGAACAATTGACTGGCTGTTGGAAATCGGTGACTTGCTTTATCAGAGAAAATGCTTCATAAAAACAAGCCATTTTCCAAGCAAATTGGTTGCCTTTTTCAGACTGCAAAAACAAAAAACAAAAAAAACCTCCCTATCTGGGAAGCTAATTTGTCTGCTCATTGTACAAGGAGAAACAATATTTGAAGGCTGGGATGCCAGCTGCTAGATGGAAAGAGTTTTATCATACATTATAGGACTCCTCCTCATTTATCCACCAGTCATTATATGAGATGTCACATTAGATCAGCTTCTCCACTTCTGGTTCTCCATTCAGAGATTCTCAAATGAATTAACCAACTGAAAAGGAGAAAAATCTAAAGTAGGTCTTATGTGAAGTCTGCAGGCTGTAGTACAGCAGAAGGACTTGCAGTCAATGAGTTCAAATACCAAAATATATATCTTCTTTGGAAGATCAAGTCACTGGAAATATCTCTGGATGATATTTGGAATAATTGATAATTGAGAGTAATAAAACTGAAAGAATCTGAGCTTTTAGATTCCTGGATGTAATTTTTGAAATTAGATTCATCCCTGCCAAATGTTTCCCTATTGCTGCAGCAATGCTGGGCTTTTCCCCCATTCTAAGAAGAATAAAGATATCACTGCCAGTTGTATGATACTCAGGCATAGCCTACAGTGAAGTAGGCTAAAGTAGGCTAAAGCCTGTAGACACTATTCAGTACAAGTTTCTATGCACACTCCTTAAAGTTCCCATGCTTTTATTTGTATGAAAACTGAATGATCCCTTTAGACTTGAGAACCTGTGTTTGTTGATTCTCTTACTGGTTTAAACTTTAGTTCCCTAATAGTTCATTTCTCTCTCATGCTTTTTCACTGAGATGGAAAGTTAAACGTTTAAGCCCAGAGTCCCTTTTAGTAAGGTCATATTCTGTAAATATCATTGAATGGTGCTTATTAAATGAATAAATAAATAAATAAACATTTAACTGACTTATGCCATTGGAGCTCTCTTTCTTTTTCTCCACCACCCCCACGTTAACAGATAGTTACAGCTAAATGAATGAGTTTTCAAAATAACACAGCAAACAGATATATGATCTCTAGCCAATTACTAGCGGTAGTTTCCAACTTTAGCAATAGCAATAGCACTTAGACTTATATACCGTTTCACAGTGCTTTACAGCTCTCTCTAAGTGGTTTACACAGTCAGCATACTGCTCTCAACTATCTGGGTCCTCATTTTACTGATCTCAGAAGGTTGGAAGGCTGAGTCAACCTTGAGCCTGATGAGACTTGAACTGCCAAATTTCAGGCAGCCTGTAGGCAGCAGAAAAAGCCTGCAGTACTGCATTCTAACCACTACGCCAATGGCATATAACTGCAAATGATTTATTCAGTCTTGTTTACTAAGCAAATTGAACGTCTCTTGTTTTCAGTGCTTTATCTTCTGCAATATTAGATGGGATTCCATTAACTAAGACCTGGTGCCTTTGTGCTCTGAATAGATTAAAAAGTAGCTTAATAGTGCTGTTTTTCCTCTGACTCTGGTCAGAATAAGACTTCTGCCATAATACGGGTGTGTGTTTACTTTCTTCTAACAAAAATCATGCTTGTTTGGGACAGGTGATTCCTTTCCTATCATCAGATTGGTGTCTACTAAGCCTACTAATAGAGTTGCTAAGATTTCATTAAAAAAACTTGTGCTGTGCCATTACAACTGGCTTCAATAGTTTTTCTAGCCACATTATCTTTTTATTTCTTCTAGTTTCATTAGCAGCTCTTCTTAGATCTTAGAAATCCCAATAATCATGTTTTTTTTTAGTACAGCCCATTCAATTTAAACAATTTAATAACTGATTTAAGGCACTTGACAGATTCTAGGCCCCTTCATTGCCACTATGCAAATCATCCACCCCTTACCTTATCAGAATAACTAACTTGGCAGCAACTGAGAACAGACTAACTTTCAAAGATTGGAGCTCCAATCTTTCTCATAGCCCCATGAGATGTTACAACACTGTGCACAAGTTTACAATATTTATAATTTATCCTTTGCTATTTTCCTAAAGTACAAGGAAACAAAAAACTTTATGCTGATAAATGTAGTCCCAAACCTACAATTCCTTTTTTTATTATATTTTTATGTATTTTCAAATGGAATAATAATTAATCTTAAGGATAAAAAGAAAAAAACTAAAAGTACGAATTAAATATATAAACAAAGAAGGGAGAAAAATGAAAAATATATCATATATTTTATGCTTATCAATAGTCACTAGTCTACCAAGATTATTATAATATGAAAAATGCAAGATATTACTGCAAAATAACACAGAATCTCTGCTACAGTAACAAATATTGCTGCATCTTTTGATTAGTAGAGAATATTGCTTTTCCTAAAACATATAAATCACAATTTTTATGACAGCCATTTCTTTGACAAGCCCACCATTCCTGATCTACTCTGAAGCTCACTGCATGGCTTTTGTCGGTAACTTTTTAATAGCTCAGCCTAATGTAAAAAGGATCAGTGGGCAGTTTCAGCTGTCTGAAAAAAATGATGGGATATAAATGGACAACAATAATGATCTGATATGTCAGATCTCAATAATAATCTCTGAAATAAAATAATTTTGCATAGAACATTGAAAGTTTAGGATGTTCAGTGATTCATATCAATGCATAAGCAGCCAGCCCTGATCCCAGATTGTTGACTGCCAGCATTTTAGATTATGAATTTGCATATGCACTTCAAGAAATCATGTAACAGGATACACAAATTCATAGCTACATGACATATAATATAGAGTTGCATAAAACAGCAATCTCTGTTCTCTTGCTGGCATGTTTGGCAAGGCATGTAAATATGTATGTATTGTAAATAACCAACACATTGTGAGTGTTCACAATTTTACATAACCTTTTAAATAGCTTCAAAGTCTGCTTTGTTTCTACTTTTAACTTTTCCAACATCTTTCTGTAAGCAGTGTAGAACTCAGTAGAAAGGAATCCCTTTCTGAAATAAAATCCTGCTTCCAGAGACAATGACAGTATTACACCAATACTATGGGCATCAAAATAGTACTGTTAATGATATTCACATTCTCATCTCTGAATAGGAATTGAGAACAAATTTCTTAAGAAAGATAGCAATTAGATACCTGTCTCACAGAATTATCAAGCAGATGATTAATTATGACTGCTGGAGATGCCAAAGTCAACTCTGAATTTCTATTTCTCCATTATGTTTCAGTTATCTAAGGGTGGAGTCTATACAGATGTAAATTGTCACAATTCAACAGCCACCATTAAGTCAGATGTTTGGCACCAGGAGATAAACTTGATAATTAGTTTGTGGGTGTTTTTGTGGGCAAGGGTCAAATTGAGCTGACAGTAAAATTGTGTTGTGCCCCGCTGGAGCTGGCAGCAGATTCGGACAGTGAAGAGATTGGGGAGGAACATGACCACTCCTGGAGTCTGGGGAAGGCTTTGATGAGTGTTCTGCATTGGAGGAAGAGATGGGGCCAGGCTGTCCGACAGTTATCAGCTGCCTTCGGAGTCAGACATCAGTGAGGCAGAAGAACAGCTGGAGCCTGTTCCCAGTTTGCACATGCTCAGAGCTGTCAGAAGACAGCTCCCAAAGGGAATAAAAGAGGAGTGAAAGGGGTTTATTGGGACAAGAAGTTGGCTTTGTGCTGTTGGGGAAGCATAGGTCAGAACACATTGCTGAAAAAAGGGAAGGAGGACTTTCTCAGTGTTGTTTTGATTTGCTTTTAATGGTATATGTGCTTATTCTCATACTCAGACAATCTTTATAGTGTTTTATGTGTATATGAGTCTTCTCTTAATAAAATATAGCAGACATTCACTCCCCCATCATTTGGCCAGTGATCACTACTCACTGAAGTTAAGATTAGCAAGAGGCAGAAGTGCTGCAGAAATGGGAAAGGTGTTGCACGCAATTTACAGTTTCCTCAATCTTGAATGCAGAATGCTCAGGGACGAAGAAAATAAACTTGCTAATTGTATAACATCTAATCAATTATAAACAAAATAAAAATGTCCTGACATGGAGCTCAGTTTCCTGCTTTCATATTGGAATGCAGGTTTTTTTTTACAGCATTAGAAAGTGATTTGTCACTTTTAATGGACAACTTATTTAATTTCCCAAATGAATGAGACAAAGCTATCTTCATCCAAGTGTAGGAAAAACTAGGCAAAGATTTGATTAGTAGAGTATGTGCCATCAAGTTGGTGCTGACCCTTGGGGAATCATGTAGAGAGACTTTCTCCCAGATGATCTGTCCTTAATCTGGTCTTTCAGGTCTCCCAGGGGTGCAGCCATCACTATTATTATTGAGTCCATTCACCTTACTGCTGGCTGTTGTCTTCTCTTTGTAGTCTACCTTGAAGGGCTGTCACTTTCCCAGCATTGGAGCTTATCTAGAGAGCTAGGTCTTTGCATAATGTGTCTGAAGTAGGATCTTTTGAGCTTGGCCCTAAGATGAGAACTCTGGGAATTTTTGATGATCTGTTGGTTTTAGTTTCTTGGCTGTCCAAGGCAAAGCTTTAATTCATTCCAAAATTCACTTAGTTTTCCCTTTTTTCCCTATAGAAAAGTAAAATATTAATGAAACAAAGTTTAAAAAGTAAAATGAAAATCAGTGAGATAGCCCCAATCTCCCTCGTGTCTTTTTTACTATAAATATGTGGAATTTAATTTAGGAGTTGGAACTGCTATATGGAAAACATACAGTATATTGTAACATTGAGTTACAGCTGCAGTCTGAATATAGTTCTTAGTTCTTTTCTCTCACTTTCTCCTGCCTGACATTGACATAGTTAGAGGCAATTGGTTAGTTAAAAGCATCACATATGAAATCAGTGTTGGAAAGCATGTGAAATCATACATTTATGTCAAAAATTGGCATAGAGAAATGAATGTCACCATTTGTACATTGTTTAAAAGTTAAGCAATCTCATCAAAAATATCACCTTTTTTAAACAACCTGAATTGGTCAATAAAGTTCCCATGAAAGTTTAAACTGATGGCCAATTACCTTTGAATGATCAGAAAATAACTCTCAGTCTTCAATGACTAAAGAAAATCCACTCATTCAGACAGGTACTTATATTTTCATTCAAACGATTAAAGTGCAGTAAAATTGGAAGCGATCCCATTTTTGACAGCTCTCCGTACTTGTTTGAGAATTCCTCATAGTTGTTAGAAGAATTAAAGACACTTTGGCTGTAACCCTCAAACAATTAGTTTTTTAAATAAATTTTTAGATAAAAGTAACACAGAATTTTTTTTTATGCCAGAGCAAGGTTTCATTCCCTATGAAACTCATAAAATAAATAATCCTTCAACACTTTTGGTGTATTCTTTAATATGTTGCAGGAAGAAGAAATGAAAAGTAAGACTGCTTCTCAATTGATTTATTCAGAAAGCAAACTATGGCCCTTAAGCTCCTTTTGTCTTATTTTCGATGATATCTATGAGTTTTGATTCAGTTCTTCCTAAATGGAAATTCAATAAAATCTCCACCTTTTCCTATTAACTTTTGTTTGCATTCCCTTGACTGTTTTATTTTCTCATGTACCAATCCCAGCCTCGAGGCAGCTCACAACAATTATTAAATCCACAAAGTGCAATTCACCCAAAGCAATTTTAAGCCCCATTAATTTCATCGAGAGAGTTGCACACATCTTTAATAAATCGAGTCTCTTTGATAGAAAAGCATATTGAATTTCAGCTGAATCATGCCTTCCAGAGATATTTTTCAAACCTTTAGAAATGATAAACTAAGAAATCAGCAGTAGTGGTAGAGATTCTAAATTTTAGAGTAGATAACCTGAAGCCTCAGCGCTCAATTTTTTGACTAGAAATACTGAAAGGTGGCACACAATTTCCTCCCACTTTGCATGAAAAACATAGTATATTACTAAAATAGGCTTAAAATTATTTAGCTTTCTCATGGCAGACTGCCTTTGGTGCCCATAGAATGTTACCTATCCATTTCAAAAGTTAATGTCTAGAAATCTGTTCTGAGAAAGTTCATATGCAGGTTCTTCTATTGCTAAGATTTTGCATAACTTTTTAAAAGAGTCTTCTATGTATTAATGTTCTTGAATATTTGGCAATAGGTTTCAGTAATTTTGGACAGAGAAATATGTTTAATTCTGATTGATCATAGCTGGACTTAAATTCTACAGAATCGAAAGAAATATTATAAACAAAATATTATGGACAGAGTATCAGGAATAGCTGACTGATCCAGAGGGTGCAGTACCTTATGATTATGAGCAGGATTTAGTAGACCCATTTGTGATATTATGGTGCTCATGAAGAAAGATACCAGTTATAAGTTGGCTATATATACTTATTACCAATACTTAACTAGAAACTGCACTTAAAGCCCATGTCACACTGCACCAACAGATGCAAAGAGGATGTAAAACGGACAAAAAAGCTTGCCATCCGTTGGTTAACGTGATGTACTCACTGCCTCCGTTTGGCTTCATCTCTATCCGTCCAGCATCTGTTTATTGACGTTTCATCTGCTCAGAAAGTTTTGAGCTGCACAAAACTTTTGCACGGAAAATGTATCCAATTCGTCCGTTATGTATTCGCTACGCATCCGCTAGGCATCCGTTCTGCATCCGTTACGCATCCGCTATATCCGCTAGGCATCCATTGCGCATCTGCGCAATTCGCATCTGCTCGGACGCAGGGAGGAAGTGGAATGGATGCAGAACGGATGCAGAACGGATGCAGAATGGATGCCAAGTGGAAACAAAGTGTGTAAAATGGAAAAAACGTCCGCAGAGGGGACCTATCTCGGATATTAAGGATGTCTACAGGATGCCTAGAGGATGCCTAGAGGATGCAAAGGGACACCTATACTGCCTATAAAAAGGGGGAGCAACTCCTCTGCATCTCACTTTCAGACCAGCAGCCCACCTGTGCAGACCTCTGCAGCCTTCATCTGACTCTTCCTCTTCCACAGCATCCAGTCACGTCCACCGTGGATCGTAACACAGTCCTTTTGGCAGCCACCATCCTTCTGCAACAGTGTGAAGCCATCTACAGGCTCTGTGAACTCTACTACGGGAACAAAAAGAGGCGGCCAAGAAGCCTCTGGGTATGAAGATGGTTCACCAGAAGAGCAGAGGATGGACTGTACAACAAGCTGATGGTGGAGCTCAGGAACAAAGACACTCGGGCATTCCAGAACTTCATGAGGATGCCTCCAGCCATGTTTGACGAAGTTGTGCAGTGGTTGACACCCAGGTTGACCAAGCAGTGCACCAGCTTCCATCCCAGCCTGGAACCTGGGCTCAAGGTGGCACTCACTCTGCGCCACCTGGCCTCAGGGACCTCCTACAGGAGCATGCAGTACGGCTGGAGGGTGCCATCCAACACCATCAGCATTGTGGTCAGAGAAGTGGTGGAGGCCATCATCGAAGAATACAAGGAGGAGCTCCTCCAGTACCCCTCCACTGAAGAAGGATGGAAGAAAGTTGCAGAGCAGTGGTATCAGAAGTGGAACTTCCCCCACACCGTTGGAGCCATAGTTGGCAAGCACGTGGCCTGCAAAGCTCCAGCCAAGTCGGGGTCCACTTATGTCAACTACAAGGGCTTCTTCAGCATCATCCTCTTCGCCATGGTCGATGCTGACTACAAGTTCATGTACATTGATGCTTCAGGCAACGGCTCATCTTCAGATGCCCAGGTATACAATGCCAGTCACCTCAAGGAGGGGCTGGAACGCAACCTCATGGTGGGCTCCCCAGATCCAGAACCCCTGCCCAACGACACACAAGATGTGCCCTACTTCATCGTGGGGTATGACACCTTCTCCCTCACAACCTACCTCATGAAGCCCTACACTTCCAGACTCCTCACCCGTGAAGAGAGGATCTTCAACTACAGGCTGTCCAGGGCAAGGCGGGTAGTGGAGAACGCCTTTGGCATCCTGGCCAACAGGTTCCAGGTACTTCTCACCACCATGCAGCATCGCCCAGAGACCGTGGGGAGGATCATGGAAGCTTTCTGCATCCTGCACAATCTCATGCGCACCCACTACCCAGTGTTGCAGAACAGGCTCATGGACCTCCAACAAGGCAATGGGGACATGGAGCCTGGGGAATGGAGGCAAGGGTGAAACCTGATAGACACTGAGGATGTGCAAGGCCCCAACTGAGCCTCACATGAAGGGAAGAAGCAGCGCAACCTCCTGAAACACTGGTGCAACTCCCCAGCTGGAGCAGTGAGTAGCAAGACAGGATGATAGATGATTAATGGATGCTTCCTTCAGCCTGTCTCATCACAATGATGAGATTGGGTCATGTATGTTGAGTGGCCCTACAATGATCAGGGCATTTAATAAAGAGTTGTGTTTGTGTTGACATGTGTGGATGATTATTACATTATTATTGATAATAAAGGGCCATAGGTGTGGAACCTGGGAGGGTGGACCATACAGTCCCACCATGCTTGCACTGGAGGTTTATCTATCCCACAGTTATTACCCATCCCAAAGGTATCCCTGCCCATCCCACAGGTATCCCTGCCCAACTCACTGCTATCTTAACCCATCCCACAAGCATGCAAAGGCTTAAACCATTTCTAAAAGTTTCCACCAAGACTTTATTAAAAAAAAAAGAAACGAAGCAAGTGTATGAATCAAAAATCGACTTTATTAACAAGAAGCTATAAAACAAAAATGAGTCTCTGCCACTCCTCTTGGTCGCTCAGTCTCAGGGGTGAAGGGTCCAGGTGCTGTGGAGGTGGCTGGTGCTGGAGTGCTCCTCCAAAAGTAGAAGCAGCAGAAGCGCCAGCACCAGAAGAGTGAGCCCGTGCTGCAGAAGCCCCAGCAGAACCAGAGTGAGGGCCAGGGGGCGGGATGGTAGCCCTTTCCCTCTTGCAAGGGCTGGCAGCAGATGTCTGAGGCTTGCTGTGCTTCCGCATGGTTGTGCGGTTGCTGGCTGGCAGGGAGGCTGGCAGGAACCAAGGCTGGCAGGAAGGCTGGCAGGGAGGCATGCACCAAGGCTGGCAGGAAGGCTGGCGGGGAGGCAGGCACCAAGGCTGGCAGGAAGGCTGGCAGGCAGGCAGGCACCAAGGCTGGCAGGCAGGCAGGCACCAAAGCTAGCAGGAAGGCTGGCATGCAGGCAGGCAGGCACCAAGGCTGGCAGGAAGGCTGGTACCAAGGCTGGCAGGAAGGCTTGCAGGGAGGCAGGCACCAAGGCTGGAAGGAAGGCTGGCAGGCATGCAGGCACCAAGGTTGGCAGGCAGGCATGAACCAAGGCTGGCAGGCAGGCAGGCACCAAGTCTTGCAGGCAGACTGGCTGGCAGCAAGGCTGGCAGGCAGGCAGACAGCAAGGCTGGCAGGCAGGCAGACAGCAAGGCTGGCAGCAAGGCTGGCAGGGAGGCTGGCAGCAAGGCTGGCAGTAAGGCTTGCAGGCAGACATGCAGGCAGACATGCAGGCAGGACAGGCAAGGCAGTCGATGTGTCTGGAAGCAGGTCTTTCCTCTGAATGGTGACCTGCTTCCGAGCTGCTTCCCGTATATCTGCGGAGCTGACGCAATGCATCCTCCCCGCATATGCAATTAACACTCGGTATCCGCGAGGCTTCCGCTGTGCATCTGCTGTGCATCCGTTGTGCATCCGCTGTGCATCCACTTCATCCGCTGTGCATCCGTTCTGCATCCGCTGTATCCATTCCGCATCCGCTTTGCTGCGCCCCCCTGGAAGCCTAGCGGATGTGCCATCCACTCCCATCCGCTTCCATCCGCTGGGCTTCCATTATGCATCCACTTTCCATCCACCCTGCATCCTCCCTGCGTCTGTGTTATCCGCTCCGGTCATGCAAATTTTTGCCCCTTCTGAGAGCGGATAACAACGGATGAAACATTTTTCTCGTCCGTTGTGTCCATTTTGCATCCATTGGGCAGTGTGACAGGGCCTTAAACAATGGCAAATGGATATATTTCTAAGTTCCTATGGCAAGGGGAACTCTCACACACACAAATATAAATTATTGCAAGGGAAACTTTCACACACACAAATATAAATTATTGCAAGATGCTAAAAAATAAGAGGTTTGGGCTTCCTAGATTTGAAATTGTACTTTTGATGCTTGTTGTTGGTCTGTCTTAAAAAGTGGATGATTGTCCAAAAATAATGAGGGTATCTGATTTACAGGGCCATGAATTAAGATTTTGTAGGGCTGAAATTTTAATTCAATTCTTCCATGTAGATTTATATTCACTTTCTCAAGTGGCTTTAAAAAGGTTTAAACAAGCATTCAAGATAACTCTAGTCTGGAGAAGGAAAAAACTGTTAGAGGATTTTTTTAAAAAAAAAAAAAAGAACAGGGATAAATTCAGACATCCAAATAATATTATTCAAATTTAGAAACATCCTGGTGTTTGCTGACACAGTTTAGAAGTCATTCTCCAAGTTCATCACTGTGTAATCTCATACTACCTGCAGCTGCCCAAGTTGTTGCCATCTCAGTTAGACAGCAATATGATCTCAAGAACATCACATTCCAGATCAACACCTGCCAGTGGGGATCAGTGGGGAAAACATCTGGACTGGGAAACCTTCACACTAGACTTACAACTTGCCCAGGCTTGGCTGACACATATGCTGGTGTGCTACAAGATTGCTATTTTATTTAATTGTTCAGTAGAAAATGAAATGTAAATAAATACCATCAGGAAATATGAAATGTAATTTTGCTATGTCCATGTCTATATGAAAGAACAGAATGTTGTGAAAGTTTTGTTTCTTACTAAAAACATTTGTTTGCTCTTTGCTTCCTTTCTATTTGACTGAATTATGGTCTTGACCTGAATGTTAAAATGTCACCCAGAATTCACTCTGAAAATGTTGAAATTGAATAAATCAATTAGGCAGTGTCAAGTTGCCACTGAGGAAAAAGGCATGTTGAAATGTATCTGGCCACAATTTACTAATTCTGTGAACTGTTCAGGTTTGTAGCAGTTGCCTTCACAATGTATATCTGTGGGTGTGTGCCTGCTAAAAATATTAAGATGGAAGTTCCATCTATCTGATCAAAGTCCTGAACATTTTTTTTCATTGTGTTGCTCAGCTATCTGCAGATGTTCTTATTTTTAACATACCTTTTGTAATAAAACTTTTATAACATTGTCTTTTTTCAGATTATCTATTTTTACAATCTGTAAATTTGATAGCAATAGCACTTAGACTTATATAGTGCTTCACAGTGTTTTTACATCCATCTCTAAGCATATTGCCCCCAACAATCTGGGCCTTCATTTTACCAACCTCAGGAGGATAGAAGGCTGAGTTAACCTTGACTTGGTGATATTTGAATTGCCCAAATGCAGGCAGCCAGCAGTCAGCAGAAATAGACTGCGGTACTACATTCTAACCACTGCACCACCCCAGCTCTTAATGTTCTCTCTTTACTTATATTGTGAAGTTTGTCTGATAACTGGTTTTTGGGGTTTTTTGTTTTATTAAGATATTGACCATTACAATTGCCTATTTTGGAGCATATATTAAATTGAATTAAATTAAATTAAATTAAATCTAGTTATTTTATAAAAATAGATTTAAATCAAGCTACTCAACTGTCTTAATAATAAAAAATATATAATGTACATCTTATAAGAGCAAGTATTTTCTATATCTTCATTCTTCAATCTATTCACCATTTATTGTGATTCAGTATTTTGATGCCTTAACAAAATTATTATCTCTAGAATTTTGCTTAAATGGGTTTTATCTCCATTCAGGTTACTTCTTCTTCTCTCTTCTTCTCTCGTGTCGCTACACTTTTCCCAGCCACTGTAGAACACTGTTGGTGTAGGTTGGTGTAGCGTGGTAGAAGGATTTGCAGGTAAACAGATACCTGACAGGGGCCGCGACGTGAACGCTCCTTCTATGGCCCCCATTCAGGTTACTAAATTTGTGAAATGACTTTTGGCAATTCATTGAATCTCTTAACTAGTGGCATTCTTGAACCACTCAAAAGATTTGTGGCTGGAACGGACAAACCAAATGTTGCAAATCACTATGATATGAAAAAGATCTATAATAAGAAATGCAACAAATCATATCAAATCAAATGATCCATCTGTGACCAGGATTTTTATTTAAAATGGGTTGTTTGGCAAGGCGCATGGCAGGAGTGCATAGCATGGCTGATTTTTTAGTTGCCAGCCATTATTCAAATTGACATAGGGAACTTAAATATGTTTGACTTGGTTCCATCTGTTTTATGTCCGTCAAGTGATGCAAACAACAGTGTCTCTCTCTTAATTGCACAATTTGCTAAGCATGGAATGGAGGCTATTATCCACTATTAATTCAGCTCAACATGCTTAACTAGATCTGTTCTGAATGAATTTATCTCTGATCTAAATTCAGGTTCTCTCAGTACAAGGGCAGTAAAATCCATCTTTGTTGATGGATTGGATAAGGGACAAGGATTGGACTAATCTCTCAGGATTGGACTAAGGGACAAGACTGGGAACACCTATGGATTAAATGGCAGCCCAATAAAATTGAACCTTTAGAGTTATCTCCATTTTATTGTCCTACTACATTTATGTAAACTTCCATACAGCATTAAATTGACATTGGGGAAATTAGGAGTATGAAGAATTTAATTGATACATCAAATCCATGCTTTGTCTTGTAAAGAACTCAAAACTCCTCAAATGCTTTATGCAGCCCCACTAACTCAAGTGTAGACTACATCAAAATTGTGGTCCATGATATGCAAGTAATTTTTTTCCCCTTCCCGATTTAATAAGGTCTAGTGCAGTGATGGGATTCAAATTTTTTTACAAACAGTTCTGTGGCATGGCTTGGTGGGCATGGCAGGGGAAGGATACTGTAAAATCTCCAGTCAGAGATGGTATTTGCTGGTTCTCAGAACTGCTCAAAATTTCCACTACCAGTTCTCCAGAACTGGTCAGAACCTGCTGAATACCACCTCTGGTCTAGTGTTACAGTCATTAGTATAGTGATTATTTATTAGGACATGATGTTACTTCCCCATTTTCCTCTAGCCAAAAAGTCATTATTGATAGCTTTCAAAATAAAAATTTGTTTGTTCCATTCTTTTTTAGTAAAGCTTTATTAATTTTTTTTATAAAACATAAAAACCAACAAAAACAAATGATCAAAAACAGAAATAGATAGGAAAAAAAGAGGTAAAGAAAGTGATGGGTGATAGAAATATAAACAGGTAAAATTCTAAAAAGAAACAAAAAGGTAAAAGAAATAGCTAATTTCTGACTTCTTTTACAGAAGATATAGTTTAAAAGTTAAACTGTGTGAGATGCCCAGCGAGGGCTTTTTTTTTTTTTTTCCCAAATTTGTATTGGTTTTAAAACAAACATAAACAAACAAAACATAAAAACATTAAGCTATCTTACATATATATATATACATACAATGTGCCAGTTGGTTTACAAATTGTTTTGTGCTACCATTTTGTAGTCTTCCATTACATTTGCATTATATATCCTCTCATACTTTCCATCAAATATCAAGTACATTAATATCTTATTAATCAATCATTGACTTTACTTTTATACATTCATGTTTTACAAAATAATCATATTCTACTTAGTTTATTTTATAACAATTCATATTATCCTTCCAGATCTATTCTGGAATCATTTTGTAGATATAATTAAAAAAAAGAAAAAAAGAAAGAAAATACATCTTTATATATTTATTATTTTCTAAAAATCTACATATTTCATGACTATGTTTTATTATCTAACCATTGATAGAATAGATCCCAAATTTTATAAAATAGTTTATCTTCTTGCTCTCTAATTTTAAATGTCAATCTACTCATTTCAGCGCATTCCAATATTTTCTTAATAATTTCCTCCTGTGATGGTATTTTCTTAGCAAATACAATCCTAGCCACTGTTAATACATTTACAATCAGGTATTTCTCTTTACTATATATTTCAGGTAAAATTCCCAATAAGAATATCTCTGGTTTCAAATCTATATGCTTTTTTATCATTTTTTTCCAATCACGTGTGGATTTTAGTCCAGTATTTTCAGCATCCGCACAAGTCCACCACATATGGTAATATGAGCCAGGTGTTTTCCAACACTTTTCCGATTTATTCTTGAACATTCTTGCTATTCTTGTCAGAGGAAGGTGCCACATCTTTCATAAAACATCTCATACACATTTTCTTTATATGCTGTTGACATTGTCATCTTATAACTTTGAGACCACAATTTTTGCCATTTCTCTAAATCAATCCCATATCCAAAATTCTTCCCCCAAGCAGCATATAAAGAAAATGTGTATGAGATGTTTTCTTTGACTTGTTATTCTTCTAATTTAATTTCTAATAAATATCCATACAATTTTTTAATCACCTTTTCATCAGTACCTGTCAAAATCTTATCTAAATCAGTCAATTTCTCATAAAAACCTTCTGTTTTAAAATCTTTACCTTGATTATATTTGCTCATATGAAAACCAATTCATCTTTATACCTTGTTCCTCTAATTCTTGCATAGATTTAAGTTCACCCTTTTCATTCAATATTTCACCATATCTAACTATTTGTTCCTTTTTGTATATTATAGGATAAGAAAATGCTTCAATAGTCGATAACCAGACTGGAATTTTCAAATAACATTGTCTTTTAGTCTTCTCCCAATTTAACCACAGAGACTCCCGTATATAATGTCTTCTAAAGTACCCCTGTGTTTTTGTTCCTTTTACCATAAAAAAGCATGCCACCCCAACAACAGATCATGTCCTTTTAATGTAACAATCTAGTATTTCTTAATGTTATCCATTCCTTTACCCACATCAATTTCGTAGCTTGGTAATACAACTCCCAATTAGGCAAATCAAATCCTCCTCTTATTCTAGCATCTTGCAAAAGTTTTAACTTTATTCTCGCTTTCTTACCTTGCCATATTTATTTCAACACAATTTTATTTAAATCTTCAAAATAATCTTTTCCAAGCCTGATTAGAATTGTTTGAAACAAATATAAAATTCTGGATAATATATTCATCTTGATTGTTGATATTCTCCCTATTAATGACAGTTGTAAATTTTCCCCTTTCGCCAAATCTAGCGCTATCTGCTGCTTAAGTTTGATATAATTATTCTCTTTTAGTGTTCTGCATCTTGCTGTCAAATGTATCCCCAAGTACTTGATCTTATTCGTGACCTGAATTTTCAATAAGTCTGCCAGTTCTTCCTTTTGTCTTGATAGCATATTTTTTGTCAAGATCTTTGTCTTATCTTTATTTATTTTCAAACCAGCCACCTTTCCATATCTTTTCTATCAATTTTGGTGCTGTTTCTAGTGAGTCTTCTAAGATAAAAACCAGATCATCTGCAAATGCATGCAACTTAAATTCTTCCTTTTTAATTTTCATCCCTTTTATATTCTTTTCATCTCTAATATTTCTATTTTGCACTTCCAAAGTTAACACAAACAACAGAGGTGGTACTGGGCACCCTTGTCTTGTTCCTTTTCTTATATCAACAGAGTCTGTCAGTTCTCCCTCTATCATTACCTTTGCCGTTTGGTTATGATGTATAGTTTCTATTGCTTGAATAAATTTTCTAGCAAAGCCCATCTGTTCCAGCAGTAACAACATGAATCGCCAATTCACATTATCAAATGCCTTCGAGATGCCCAGCGAGGGCTTTTGACCATTCTTAACAGACATACAGTGACAATCAGCAGAACAGAATAACAGAGTTAGAAGGAACTTGAAGGTCCTCTAGTCCAGGGGTCGCCAACCTTTTGGACCTCAGAGACTACCAAATTTATAATTTTAAATCCCACAGACCACTAATATGAATTTTGACTGATGGTGGCTTGCTGACATTGGTGGGAAAGTCAGTCCCATATTCCAGAGCTGCAGTAGTCACAGGACTGGTCCTTTGGTCATCCTGGAGCAGCTGCTCCTCCATGCAGGTGCACCGGCCTGTCATGAACTGGAGGAGTAGCTGCTCCGGGATGGCCATAGGGCCAGTTTTGTGACTACTGCAGTTCTGGAATATGGGACCAACTTTCCCACCACCAGCAAGCCACTCTGGGGTCGATTTCCCTCCCCCGCTATTGGTTTTACCTTCCAGTTCCAGCTCACGTAGCTTTATTCAAAGTAAGGTTTGTGCTCGGCTGAAGGGTGGGGGGGCAGCAGGTGGACAGGCCATGTGGGTGGCACAGCCTTGTGTTCTCATGCAGCCTGGATTAATTGCTTTGCAGGGAGTGCTTTGGGGGGGACATTTTTCTGCGGACCACCAAAATTTTCTTGCAGACCACCAGTGGTCCGCAGTCTACCAGTTGGTGACCACTGCTCTAATCCAACCTCCTGCTCAAGCAGAAGTCCCTATATCATTTCAAACAAGTGGCTGTCCAGTCTCTTCTTAAAAGCCTTCAGGACAAAGCACCCACAACTTCTGAAGGCAAGCCCTTTGACTGATTAATTGTTCTTAATGTCAGGAAATTTGTCCTTAGTTCTAGGTTGCTTCTCTCCTTGATTCGTATCTATCTATTGTTTTCTTGTCTTGCCTTTTGGTGTTTTGGTGAATAGGTTGACTCTTTCTTCTTTGTGACAAGCCCCTAAAATATTGGAACATTGCTATCATGTTGCCCCTAGTCCTTCTTTTCACTAGACTAGACATACCCAATTCCTGAAACCATTCTTCATATGTTTCAGACTCCAGGCCCCTAATCATCTTTGTTGCTGTTCTCTGCATTCTTTCCAGAGTCTCAACATCTTTTTTATATTGTGGTGACCAAAGCTGGATGCAGTATTCCAAGTGTGGTCTTACCAAGGCCTTATAAAACAGTAGTAACACTTCACATGATCTTGATTCTATCTGTTAATGCAGCTTTAGGATTGCTTTAGGGTTTTTTGGCAGCACATTGTTGGCTAATATTTAACATATGAGGAAAGGCAAGGACATGACAAATTCAAAAACAACAATGGGGTTTATATGAAGAAAATACAAGTATAGGCAAGTATTTAGGTTATGATGCTCATGAGTTTTCAAACTGATCAAAACTAGGACACTTTCAAGCCCTATTCTAAGTGCTACAGAAATCTTAACTATTAAGTATAAGCCTTTAAATGTCCGAAGAACACACACTCTCTCCTCCCCCCTCATAAATATATTACATTGAAAATTTTGTATATGAAGAAAAATACATATTTGGAAACAAAGGGCAAAAAGGTGTGGATTTTTTAAAAATGTGGAATGGCTTTTTAAAATCTTATAAATGGTTGTGTCAATGGAACGAAAGAGATTTAATATTGGGAAACAAGAAACTAAAAGAAAATGAAACTGATTTATTTCTTCTGATTATAAAAGACACATATCTACTTCATCAGATCTTTTTCTTCCAGAAAAAAACTCAGCTTCTTGTTGTAAATATGACTTTCTGTCATCAAAGTGATGGATGATGCTTTTCAAACTCTGTTGTTGTTTTTTTGTTCAGTTTTCACCTTGGATCAACTGGGATTGAAATTCTGTATGTTGAACAGGTCAGTCAAAGTGGTTTAAGGTGCACGTGGATTCTACTTAGGTCCACTAAGATGAAGAGCTTCTGCAGTTGCCAATTTTTTGGGGGAGCTTTGCCAGAATAAAAAATAAAAATCATTTCCAGCCAATATCCCTCTATAGCATTCTTCAGCTATATTACATTATTTTGAGTAGAACTTTCTTGCATTGCAAGATAAGTGGCATATAAATTTGATAAATAAATAAATAAATAAATAAATAATCTAGGGGTGATGGAGACCTGGTGAACTTACCTGCCACAAAATGAAGATTCCTTCTCTTTTTTCATAGAAACAAAATATTTATATAGATTGTTTGAACCAAAGGTAATGAAGAAGAAGCAACTGTACTTTCTAATATAATATTATATTATCTTCAATTTATAAAATGGTATTTTTCTTTTTACGTAAATGCAGAAGTTGCAAAACATTATTGGGTAAGTAAAATAACACCTACTTATAATTGTCATGTCAAGAGCAAGTATTTTAAAGAACCTATACCTCTAAACAGACAAACTTCAACATCCCAAAAGTCAAAATTAGTATTAGAGTTTTCATATGACTGACTTTTTACAGTTTATGCACAAATGGGGAAAAGGATGTAAATGTTAGCATTAAGTTTCCTAACCACTGATGTCCAAATCCTAATGCCATTGCAGAATTAAAAAATTATGGCACTAATAATTTTTTAGTTGATCAAGCAATGATAAATATTGTGCAACATCCATTGAGTTCTCTTTAGAACCCAATTTTATCAAATGTCATGTGGAAAATGTTAAATCAGATGTCAGCCAATCAGTTTAGAGCTGATATTATTTTAAGATAATTATATATTGTGGCATTTGTAGTCAAAAGAGAGTACACATTAAAGGTCTTTGAATCTTGGTTATGCATATATTGGTTGTTAGGGTTTTTTTAAAAGAGAATCATAACTGATGAAAAAAAGTAATCTATATTTGTTTAAGATTCATGTTAATTTAAGATTAAGAAGTAGAAGAAATTTCCAGTTGCATTCTGTAGCTTTTTTTAAAATGTAGACATAATTGAATAGGCATATGCCTTCATATAAATGATGCCTGGATATAATGGATACCCATAATTACCAGGACAGATGATCAGAATGCTTTATGTTGGCTGAGATGTACTGATGGTGAGGGAGAAAAGATGATTAAATAATATTAAAGATAGTCTCTCAAGTTTTCTCATATCTACAAAAGTCTTCATTACACCCTCTCAGCTTTTAATTGAACACACTGAAGTATGATGTTTTGGCTGGTTTCAAAGGGTTACTCTTGGGTTCCAAAACTGAATCCCATTTTCAGTCTAATTATTTTCTAATTATTAACTAAACAATAGTTGAATCAGCAGCAGCTACAAGAGGTTTTTAAAAATGAAAGCCATGGTTAAAGCATATAAACAATGAAGAGGGAAGGTTTTAATAATGAGAGATTAATTCACGTGCAGAAAAGCTAGATCATGTTACTATGAACAGAGGCATGTCTTTAATACTTCTTCAATAATTAAAATATTCTTTAAATTGGTATTAAAGCTCGTAAAATGTAGGTTTTAAAAGATTTATCAGTTCATTTCACCAGATCATATGGGGACAACTCCACACAGATCAAATCCTGAGTATTATCACTATAAATGGGGTTCTTTTGCTTCCAATAACTCTGAGTAATTAACAAAGTGGCAAATATTAAGGCTGCACTTTTTTCTCCCAATAATCATTTCAAACTTAATCTCAGATAGTGGAGTCAAGTGATAATTCTGAAACAGAGATGATAATTATTTTGGGAATGAGCAAATAACTGGATGAAGCAAATCAAT
The DNA here is from genome assembly GCA_015471245.1 of Laticauda colubrina. NCBI lineage: Eukaryota > Metazoa > Chordata > Lepidosauria > Squamata > Elapidae > Laticauda > Laticauda colubrina. The sequence continues at coordinate 21,705,625 of BLBF01000017.1, forward strand.
TTTCATGAAGTATTTTATCTGCAGCTGCAGAGAAAAAAATGCAGAGATAGGATAAGGATGAAACAACATTTAAAAAGTCTTAGCAATTATCTTAAAAAGTAGGTTGACCTATTCTTGCACCAGGCTACTGTTCAGTCTCCAATATACTTTATGTGAATAATGCTCTTTCTCTTCCTAGCTGCTTAAATAAATAACATATTAGGGTAGTGAACCTTCAAAGGTTGGATTTCCATACTAGAAAACCAGAAATAGCAATAACAGACTTATATAGTGCTTCACACTTTACAGCCCTCTCTAAGCAGTTTAGAGTCAGCATATTGCCCCCAACAATCTGGGTCCTGTTCTAACCTAGGCTTCACAAAATCACAAAACAGACTCCTTGTCCTGACAAAACCCCTTTTTATTCGGCTAAGTCCCAGAAAACAGTTTTTCAAGGGTGAATTACAACCACAGACCTTATCAGGCTTGGAGAGTTGCCAATCGCTTCCAAGTGCAATGTTATACAAGGAAATACTTGGCCACAATACTGAGGAAATACTGAGAGTCACAAACAAATCTTCACCCCAATTAAATGAACTAATTTTCTCCTGAAAATCCAATCCTCTTTCATTCCTTTTTATTCCCTATGGAAGGGGCCGTTCACATCCACCTGTGCCTTTACTCCTGAGTTGACCCTTGCTCCTTAACTGTTCCCTTCTTCTGGCAGCTCTGTCCATGCACACACGGAGAACAGGCTCCAGCTGTTCTTCTGCCCCACTGATCTCTGACTCAGAAGGCAGTTGATAACTGTTGGATGGCTCTGGCTCCATCTCTGCCTGCAATGCAGAACACTCATCAGAGCCTTCCCCAGACTCCAGGACTGGTTCATGTTCCTCCCCAACCTCCTCAGACTCCTCCTGAGTCTGCTGCCAGCTCTGCTGGCTGCTGGTGGCCCACAACAGGTCCTCATTTTACCCACCTCAAAAGGATGGAAGGCTGAGTCAGGCTTGAGCCTGGTGAGATTTGAACTGCCAAACTGCAGTCAGCCAGCAGAAATAGCCTGCAATCTAACCACTGCGCCACCATGGCTCATTCCGATAATGATGATAAATTTACGGTTAATCAAGTATACCTGCTATTTTCCGTCTTTAATTTTAAATACACATCTGCTTTATTTAGTCACTATGCAAATGTATTGTTCCAGAAACTTTGGGAAGCGCAGATTCCAGGCATCCAAATCTGCCCACTCCAGTAGTTACTGCTTGGGCTTGCATGCACCCTGCCTTTAAGCAAGACGATTTGCACATCATATCTGGCTATCCCAGGCCAACAAAGTACAACACAGACTGCTTTCCCAGAATCATAAAAAGAATGCATGCAGTGTAGAAAACAAATGAGCCCATTCAATCTTCATGCTGACTTGCGTGTAGCCTACAGACTTCATATTGTCATATTGTAGCACATATGTTCAGATAGAGATAATGCAGCAGTATTGAATGCTAGCCAGCAAATTAATCTATGGCAAAGAAACATGAAACAGATACAGACCTGAGCAGCAGCATTAAACAGACATGAGTCAGAAATATACAGTTGCTTGCATGGGAACTAGATTAGTGGTGTCATCTAACTGTATATTCCTCCCCAAGTTGAGCATCTTAGTTTCACACTATGGAAAAGCAGTGACATGAGAACAGGACCACTGCTTTGAGTGAAAAGTTATTTAATAATTGGCATGGAGGGGTGAAGCTATCTCTTGACAAAGTAATACAATAGGAGGAGAAAGGGCCATGACATAATTGGTCCTTCAGGATAACATGGAATGAGACAGGGCCAACTCAAAAAGCTAAAAGGATAAAACATCATCCATGTGTTGAAGAGTCAGTATATTTCTGTGTTGGAAACTGTATTTTTCCCTGAATGAATGAATGTGTATTTGTAACACAACTGGACACAAGAACAGTTTTTCCCCGAAAGCCATCACTCTGCTAAACAAATAATTCCCTCAGCCCTGTTCAATTATTATAAAGTCTGCACTATTATTACTGTTCAATCTTGTCATCACTCCTTATCATCCATCCCCTCCCACTTATGACTGTATGAATGAAACTTTGTCGTTTGTATACTTGCAATTTATATTGACTGTTTCCTAGTATGATTTGATTGCTTATTGTATCCGATGACTATAATTAAGTGTCATATCTTATGATTCTTGAATCCTGACAAATTTATCTTTTCTTTTATGTATACTGAAAGTATTTATATCAAGACAAATTCTTTGTCCAGTCACACTTGGCCAATAAAGTATTCTATTCTATGCAAAATATATCTTATGCTGACTTTTATTCAATAATCAAAAGGTACTGTTCATTTTATATGTGTTTTGCTTCCCTTCTCATTCTCATTAAGTCTCTTCCAAAATAGGAGATTCTAATTGTCAAGATTACTGAGAAGAATCTTCTCTTGCGTATAGGCTGGATAAATACATGAGGCTGTTAAAACCAACCAAATAGAAGATAAAATCAATTTTTCAAGAAATTCTATTTTCTAGACTCTAAATAAAGGATCCCCTTTAAAAGGTCTAGAAGTGATGTGACTTTTTTAGAAATGGCAACACTTTTCAAATAATTACTGAAATTTGGGAGGAGATGGAGAAAACCAATATTTATTCAAGCCCATTCTCTTATTCTTTCTCTCTCTCTTGCATACAATTATATTGATTTCAGCAAATAGAAATGGTCTCTGGTTAGATGATTTTTAAATTCCTAGGACACAAATGACATGAAAGAATCAGCTTCTCTTACTAAGTACCCAGTGCATATAATATAATTGATTTTCCAAAAAGTTAGTGAGCATAAATACATCCAAGCTACATTTGTCTGATATAACAATTAAAAAGATAAGCAAATTTTAAAGTAATAGCATGCATACAACGATACCACATTTTTGTTCTGCAGTTATTGAAGTAAAAAAAATGGGAAAAAAATCTGTATAGATGGCAAATAATGCCAAAACAATGACTATTTTTCATTTTTAGACATCCAAGAATACTTGAGCAATATTGTTAAATATTGGAATATTTGGAGAGAAAAAGAGGGAGAGGGAGAGAATGTAGCAGAGTGAAAAATGATTATTTTTTTAGCTCTGTAATTTTCTTTTAGAAAGGAACCTTGCTTGACTGTGAGAAAGCTACTGACAGATGTGTTATATTTGAAGATTTCGGAGAGGCCATCAGTGTCTCATAAAAGATTTTCCTCAGACAATCCAGTCATTTATTTGTTCAGAAACCTCATAAAGGCCTCATAGGGTCAGGAGCCATAAAGATATTCCATTGTTTCCTATCAAGGAGGTCTCAATTTTATACAGAGATGCAATATTTATTGGAGGCAAGATAGTAATTGTTACATAAAATATCAGTCTTGTCACAGAAACAGGACTGTGGGTGTTTTAATGAGCTGAAACCTCAAAGAGAAACATCTAATTCTCCTGTACGGGTTTTGCTAAGTGCCCATTGGTATTTGCTTTTGCTCCAAGACAGTGATCTTTTACAAGAGGCTGAAGTACAAGGCTACCCTAGCAGTCCTTCACTTGTGTTCATTATAAACATTTCCTTTCAATTCACACACTTATGTGAACTTTGGCACATTTTAATGTCCGAATGTGTTGACAGAAAGCTATTTAATTATGCAAATCAAAGAAAATGGGCAGGGACAATTCTAAAAAAGTGTGATACTATTTGTGGTCTCAGGAAAGTGTTCGATTGATCTGACAATTTTGAGTTAATCTTCTCATTAACTCAATCTTCTCATTGAGTTAAACAACATTAAGGATGAGATAATCCCTTAACTGATACTTGAATTATTTTTTATAACATTTGTGTCATTTTAATAATTCCAGAGATGTTTATAACAATTACAAATACAATTGAAAAGAATGTGCAAACACATACATGCATACACACAAGTACCCCAAATTTACAGCCAGTTAAGTACCCCAAATTTACAGCCAGTTCATGATTTGCAGGAAGCCTCCAGATCTGTCTGAAATCAAACCAATGACATTGATGTCAAATCATTAACAGCAGAGATGTGATTTCTTGAGTTTTGTATGCAACAAGATGGAATACAGATAGTCCTCAACTTACGAGCACAATTGAGCCCAAAATTTATGTTAAGTGAAACATTTGTTAAGTAAGTTAATAAACCAGTTGTTAAGTGTCTCTGGCTTCCCTACTGACTTTGCTTGTCAGAAGTTGCAAAATATAATCACATGAACTTGGGAACGTAAATATGAACCAGTTGCCAAGCATCTGAATTTTGATCACAGGATCATGGGATGCTGGAAATATCATAACTGTGAAAAATTGTCATCAGGCACTTTTTTCAGTGCTGTGGTAGCTTTGAACGGTCACTAAACTATTCTAAGTCAAGGACTACCTGTACTTATTTACTACAATGAAAATACCAGATTGGCCCTTCTGCTAAATAGAACATCCCACATCTGTCTGTTAAATGTCGTCAGTTTTCCCATCTATGGTGGCCACACACACCCCAACAGAAAGTGAAAATTGCACACCAAAAGTTTCCTTCCCTGTTTTTAAACAATTCAAAACTAATTACCACAGACCAAGAATTTTAAAAGTTTTACTTTATAAAGTAAAGGATCCTAACCAAAACAGTGCTGATCATGGTAATCATTTACTTTATTGTCTCCTATATAGGAGCAACTTCAGATCTGTGAAAGCAAGATCATTCCTTTGTTGTCTTATTTTTTTTAAAAAAATGAGCTATTGAATCTCTTTGGGAGAAAATTTATAAGTGGGCTCAGGTATTGTTAGAAATATCAGTCTTCTGTTCATGCTTGCAAGCTTCCCAGATACACTTAGTTGGTTTGTATCAGATAAAGTGATAGATTAGAGAAGCCCTCGGCCTGATCCAAAGAAAATCACCTTGTATTTTCTTTTAATCATATAAAACAAAGTTTGGGAGATGAACTAGTAGATCTGAATGTTTATAGGGAATAATTACTTGAAAAGAATATATATTTATTCTTTTCAAGTAATTATCTCTAACTCTGCCTCACACCAGAAAGGGAACCTATAATTGGTCATGCTGACTGGCATTTCTTCTGTCATTTTCCAGTTAAGATTTTTGAGGCAGAATCTTGAACTGAACCTTGGCCCAAATTTACTTTATAATCCCAAACACATTTACTTTGAATTAAGACTAAATTCTGTAGTCTTATCATCTGCATCAGATTACAGTATTATCAGGAACTCACATTATCTTCCAACAGGATGGACCATATTTGTTGAGACTTTGCCAGTTTGTGGTTTCATGCTGATATATCTGTTCTTTCGAGAACACATGAATTTTGCTCTTTTGCTTATGTAAACATTTTAGAACAATCCACAGCCTTGATTTATACTTGTCAAATATGCACATTCATACCTCAGCATTCTTGAGGAACATTTTAATTTCCAAATCAGTATTTTACCAAATACTTGAATCTTTTGAAAACAATCAAGCAATTCATTTTAATGATGCCCATGCAGAAGTAAGAATGAAGAACTGTGAGGCACAACAAGTATATTTGTATATAATAAAATATACAAAATAATTGTATATTATATATGCAAAGCACAAGAATATATGCAAAGCACAAGCACATTGAAGAAGTATGGAAGAGTTTTCTCTCCACTTTTAAAAAGTCTTTTGAGCAAACATGTAAAGCACTGTGATTACAGAGTAATTAATTATACAAATAAGGTGTTTCTAAGAGTTTCTTATGTAATTCTGTTGTATAAAAAAAAAACTTAATAAAACTGCTTGATAAAAGCGAACTTGATAAAGTTGGACCATTACTTATTTAGCCTGAACCTGGATAAACCCTCTTAATTTTTTTTAAATTTCAGGTTTGAACAATGATATTGTTGGTATTATTATTAATTCCTTGTTTGCCTGCCCTACAGGAATGACAACTTCTAACAATGGTAACCTGTTTCAGAAAGGACTGCATTTCCTCACAAGTAATCTCTTTAGTGGTTTGATGGCCAATTCAAAAACACAGAGAGAGACAAGCCAGATCTGAAAGTGAGTGAGAATATCCATTTTCTATCTGACACTCTCTTTCAAGCAGCAATCTACAGGGAAGATGAGAGATACTTTACCAGGTCTCAACCCCTGTCCGATTAAAAGCTTTTGAATGAGACTGAAATTCTACAACTTGTCATTGTGGTTTGTAGGATCTCTGGATTATGAAGATAGAGGGGATATGATACTTTCTATCCATGTGGATGTCCCCAAAGAAAAGGATAACTTAATATGCCAGGTGTACTTGACATCTGGAAAGGAGTCTAACTTCTATCACCTTTAAAGATTGCAGAAGAAACTTCATGATTCTGAAGAAATTATTCTTGCTTTCCACATTAAACAATCAACTACAAATTAATGTTCTCATTTTAAGCGTATACCATGGAAAATAACTTAGCTGTTATATAACTTACTTCAAAGTTATGTTAAAAAATTAAATATAGTGTACATTATATTGGCAACTTAAAGATGCAAGCAATTCAGTGGTGGTATTATACCGGCTGTTGGGGCCCCCCACTTCCCAGACTCCCATATTCACCTTTATGTCCTGCTTCTGAAGCGCAGTTGTTTTGTGCGGCATAGCAGAATGCTGCTATATGCATATATAGCATATGCATATGCATAAGCATATGCATATATATATGCATATATATATGCCACCGTAGTTGCTGAAGTGACTAGGAGAGTGCAGGCTTGCAGGTGGTGAGTTGGAATGCCTCTGCACCCAAGCAAAGTGTGTGTTTGGCATGCACACACAAGCAAAGTGTGTGCACACGTGCAAATTGTGCCCACCAAGCCATGCCCATCGAACTGGTGGTACTTTTTTTTGAATCTCACCATTGAAGTTATTTTGTAAGGTCAAAATTGAACTACATATAATGGCAATATTATTTGTTTCTTCCTCCCTGAGCATTTTATGTTAATGTGGGGAAAAGTTGTGGTTGGTTGAAATCAAGAGCAAGAATGGCATGTTTTGATTCCTTTATCCTCCTGAGAAATTACTACAAGACACACAAGTGTAAAAGAAAAGACAATCGAAAAGACACTATGTAATTTCTTTTTAAATACAATGCTGCACTTTCTAATATTTAGAACCTCAAGGAATATTTTAGAGAAAATTATTGGGGTTATTCTTAACCCCCATTTTATTCAATGTGAAGTCAGTTAAAAATAACTTAAGTAGATGAGGGAAAACATTCCCAATTTGAGTATTCCAATGTTGAAGCCCCATCTTCTCAAAGTCTTGATGGAACTGGTCCCAAACATGCAAAGAAGAAGAAAGTAATATGTATTTTATTAATCCAAACAGTTGTTTTCTGAGCTTTTTTTTTTTTTTTACATCTTTCCTATTATTACAAATATATTACCTTTAAAGGTTTGTATTTAGTGTAGCTTTAGACCATTTTGGGCACAGACTTGTGGGAGACAGGTAGCTTTCAATCTGTGGTTTCTTCTCTAGTATGATCCCTTTAATCAACATTTCTGTTATGCTGGCTGGGAAATTTTGGGAGTTGTACTCCACACATCTTCAAACTGCCAAGATTGAAGAACGTTGCCTTTAATATTTCTTGATTTTGGACAAAGCTTGCTTCAGAATGATAGGATACTAGAATATAGTTTTTGATGCTTAATTTCTGTATCTCACTGAAACTTTTGTCTTTAATTCAGAAGAAAAAATTAATTGCATCCTGTGGTTCTTGAAAAAAATTCTGGGATTACGTTGGAATAGAACAGAAGGTTTTTAAGATAGAAGTCCTGCCTAACTTACTGCTGAGTAAACAGATGTAATACTGCATCATACTTGCAAGAATTGTTTGATAGATCTTACATATTTGATTGTTGAAGATGTTTTTTCTCCCTCAGGATATATCATAACATCTCTCAAAAGAAAACAACAACAACAGCAGTCACTGGACACATTTTCTAAGAAAATACATGTGTAAACTGAATACATAATACAAATGGTTTATAATACCTATCTATTGTGAAAAGTTTATGTTCAGAAAACAAGATATACCAAAGAAATGATGTGCTATGGTGCAACAATGCTGTTTTGAAGTGCAGTTATCCATTCTGAAGGATCATATATAGGAAATTCCTTCAACAAAGGCAAGCAATGTTCTATCTGCCTGCAGATGTGTGAGACCATCGATCCTCTTCTTCTCAGTGACACGATGAGTGTTGCAGTTGACTAGATTGGGAGGGAACTTGGGGGCAGAAGTATATTTCAAGCTTTCTTAGAATTCAATGCAAATTACAAGATGTATGAAGCCACTTATTGAGAACTACTGTGTCTGAGCCTTCTCTCTCTCTCTCTCTGTGTATATAAATATATATTTCCAACAAACAAAAGCTGAGTCTCCGGTACAATACCCATCCAGACATCCATTCCATGGGAGTTTTTAATTCTGTTTTACAGTCCCTCCCTGCAGTGACAACCACATAGCTTGTGATTGATCTGCAAGCCTACACATTTTGATTGTTTGCCACTTTTGTCTCCCCTTTTCCACTGGCAACTATTTTATATGCAAGGCCTCTATCTGTGACTTCATCATATCCATGTCCTGCCACCAGATACAGAAGCCCTTTGTTCTGCCTCTTTTCATGCTGGAAGAGTCCTCCCCCCACCTTTCCATGGGGTCGCTTCTTGTTCTGAAACATGAAAATGTGTGAAGCATAAAACTCCAGCTGTGAATACTTACCTCCCTGCCGTGTTAAAAAGTTCAATATACAAAACACCTGGTTTCAAGTAAAATGTACATCAAGATATATGGCAATGAGACAGATTTAATATACCCCATAGGGCCTTCAGGCAGTTTCTAAATGAAAGACACAACACATTTTTCCCCAAATGAGCCATTACCTTTTTATAAACAACAAACCTGAACCTTGTACAGTTGAAACAGAAGTCAGAAGTAAAAGAGACAGTGTAAAGATGGTCATTGTCATGCAAATGAGTGTCACAGCACAAAGGCTGAATATGGCCTGCACAGGCCAGCTTAACAGAATCCTTTTACATGCCATCATTGATTTATAGAAATGTGAGAAACAGGAGGTAACTGAAGCTGAACATTATGGGGGTTGATGCAACCATTAAAAAAAAAAATCAGCATCAGCTTTCAACTTCACACTTGATTTTGGAGGGGAAAAAAACACCATAAAAATAAGAAAGGACCTTTTCTTTCTCCTGTGGATTTGATTCATTCTCAGTGTCATAGCAAAAATTCTGCTAATTCCTTTGCACCATAATACCTACTCTGTGTATATTTATATTGATTGTTCTTGAATAACAGAAATACATCTGATTCAGATCTACCAGCAGGAGTGTGGGAACAATGTCCTACAGGCTCCTTCTTAAGTTCTTGTTTATGCAAGAATGGATAAACTCACCACATGCAAGAGACTGTAGGCAAAATCTAATGGAGATAAATGAACATTCCTCAACAAAGCCCCCCTTCCCCCAATTAACCTGGAGATTATCTAGGTTCATTCCCTCCAAATTTAGATGATAATAGGCCATTTTCTTGATTGGCTTGGTTGAAGACTCCTGCCTCTTCATTTGCTCATTCTATTCAAGGGCTAGGACAAGGCTGTTACATTCAGGTGAGGGAAATTTATGAAAGTATGGAAGAGGCTGAAAATTAAATTATGCTAAGAAGTCTGTGTTCTAAGCAATTTCCATACCTATCACATATTGCACAGTTGGTGTGAGAATAAATAAATAAGTTAATAAATGATCACATATGTTTTTCCCATCTTCATGTACTTCGTAGTTTTCTTTCTATTGTTCCCCAAACAGCAGTAGTTTCTGCTCTCTAGTCTAGGTCATTATAGCAGCATTTTGAAACACCAAAAGTTTGTGGTTAGGACAACCTTTCTCTTAACTCTCCCAACTGCTGTGCTATTGGAAAGGTAATATTTATAATATAGAATTACATTACTTTAATGTATGGGACATATAATTGTCTCCTGCTTTCTGTTGTTCTCTAGAAATCATAATACAGTATATTTCTCATGATTAAGTATTACTACAATCAAAGAACTAACTGTGAGCAGGAAATAACAAACACTGAAAATCTAGTTCATTTTAGTAGCATGTATATTTAGTAGCATATATATAGAGAGATTATTTGTCTTTTCTATAATTTAAGGATTTAATTTAAGGATATAAGGATCTTGTCTATAATTTCTCAGAAAATCATTTTAATGCACACTTGCTCTCTTAAGGATTTTGGATTAATCAAAAAGGTATGGACCCTTATATTTATTTCTTGACCTAATCCAGCAATGTTTGGGCTTTTACCAGGACTTGCTATAATGTTCTTCCTTCAGCACTGTTACAGGGTAGCTATTGCAAACTCTGTATGGCTCCATATCTCAGTACTGCGATACACAAGAGGTAGAATCAATAACACGTTTTTTACATTGCTGGTTTTATATGACATTGCATCAAAGCCTTATTTCTCTCTTCTAGCAACAATCCCGAGATAATCAGACAATTTATGCTGGTTGATAAAGGTTTTTTATACAATCTGCAATGTTGCATTTTTTTTTAGTTAGCATTAGTGTTCAGCATTGTAGTAAGATTTAAAATGGATTACCCTATGTACTAATTTTAGTTTCTTTTGACTCTTTTCTTTTCACTTGTTTCATTGTACTAGCTGACTAATGGCCATAATAAGCAAATTAAAACTGAAATAATGGATTTTGGATATATAACCTCCCCCCCCCCCACACCTATATGTTATATATTACAGTAACAATATTTACTTTATATGGTTATACATTTTACACATTTGCCTGGATCCCTCCCTCCCTTCCTTTGTCTCTCCCCTCTTTCTCCTTTTCTTGCCTATGTCATTTTCTCATACATCTGCTGCATTAAAACACCACTTAACCCTTACTTGTTTTTTTTTACTGAGAACATTGTTTAAAATTTCATAGAGAAAATAACAGAATATTTTTTTCTTGTTATACCAAAGTAGAACTAGCTCAAAAGGATCTTGTCATTTAAATTCTTAAGATTCAAATTTAGATATCCATTTAAGATAATTAATACCCAAATGTATTTCCCCCCACATACAGATAGACAAGACAGACCTGTTTCTGGCATATACTTTTCTGAATTCAAAGATCTGACTAAAGATAAAGGATAGCTATTTTCTATCCCTTGAAAATAACAAATATTGAAGCAAGGTGCTCAATCTATTTCAAAATGTGGAGACTCTTTTGCTAAATATGATCGCCAGCTTTTAATCAAACTCTCATTTCGATGTAGATATGAGTTTATACTACTGGCCTTTTTCAGACTGTCCTTTTTATTTGTTGTTTACATATATATGAAATCCTAGTTAATTACCATCTACTTGTGGCAGATAGCTATATTTGCCAGTTTCCCATGACAATGCATGTGCAAGCATACAATTTAAATAGAAGGGTGATCTATTGCAAATAAATTTGCTCGATACAGCCACCCAGTGTGTGCCCTCTACAAAGGCAGGTTTAAATAACCCCTTCACATATTCACAACTTCCTGAGGAAGTCAAATGATGCTTACACATGTGTTGGCCTTACCCCCCGCTAAATTCAATTCTCTGTCTTGGCCATATGTTCAAATTATTTTTGAAGATGTCATACAGACAAAGGTATGTACATTCAGTTCCTCCTTGTAAACCTGATCCCTGCTAGTCTCAGCAGTGCTGCTTCTGTTGTGAGTCCTTTTCACACAAACTGAGATATATGGGTCATGAGATCACACAATTGAAACTCAGCCCTGCAGACTTCACATTTCCTGCACTCATATCTAATGTTTTAGGACTTTTTTGTTCGTATGTTTGAAATAGACCTGAAATGCTGAATTTTTTTCTCAAATATTATGATGTAATTAACATCCTGCACTTTTACAAACATCTTGCACTTTTACATGGCACCAAGAATTATGCTGTTTATGTCTCCAGCTGCCTTATGGTTGTTGTTAGAACTTTGTTTATTCCTATTTTATCTCAGCTTCTAGTTACAAAAATAAGTCAGAACTAAGACATGCCAAGTCTGCGTTGCCCAAGCAGTTGTTATCAGCTTGGGAAAACCATCCAAATTCTATAGAGACAAAACACCATGCTGTAGTTTTGCTTTTGGGTTAAATGACACAAACCAGCCATCAGTGGGGTCTATGGGAAATTATTAAGGGAAAGGAGAAAGAGAAAGAAGGCTTAACATATTGAGTTGTATACTGGTTTAGGAAGCAGACTAATTGAAACAGACCTGCTGATAAGACTCTCCTATCTCAGGAATCCTGACTCTGATGCAGGAGAAATGCTGCCTTTCTGTCATCAATGTGTGATACACTAACTCCTTTCTATTAAACCTGCTGACACAACTTACTGATCAGAACCTGTTCTTTGGAAAATGGCTTATTGACAGGAAAAGGGGATGAGGGGAGAAAATAAAAGCATTTAAGGCCTTTCCCTCCCTTTTAATCTAAAAGGATATCAGTCTCTCTGAGTGTGTGGGTTTGGCGTCGTCTGGGCAGAAAAACACACAATACACTCAATGTGAAAGATGCAAGATGATCTTGGGACAGACAAATCTCTTCCCACCTACTATGATGGGTGGTAGCAGGTAACAGCATTTTTCAATTTCCCCCATTGAGATACAGGCTGCCACTAATAGTGGGCCCTCAGCTTAAGTAACCTGAACTTTAACTTTCCTCTTATCTACCAGTTAAAAATTGAAGAGTGATGAATATAGACCTATGTATGTTGGTATGCAAGTGAATGCATATTTATATCCCTATTTATTTATTTATTTATTTGTTTGTTTGTTTGTTTGTTTGTTTGTTTGTTTTATTTATATTGCCACCTATTCACCCATGGCGACTCAAGGCGGCTTACAAAATATAAAATCACATCTAAAACAATAAAAACTAAGAGAATCTAATAAATTAATATAGTACTATAAATACTATACTGTGTACAGGGATATGAATATGCATTCACTCACATATGCATGCACACACATACACATACACACACACACCAGCTTTTACATCAAAAAATAAATCTAGCTCAACAAATGATATATTATTTGTGGAAATATAATCTCTTTGCCAAAGTAGAAAGCTGCCAAACTTGCTGATCCAGAAAGATGGGTGTGTGCCATTGTAATTTGTTGTCCAATAACTTAATAACAAAGAGAAATAGAAGAGGTTGTGTGAAAGTGAGACTGGTCAGCCTCAACATTATGCTTTACACCCAAGTCGTAATATACAAATCTTTGTAGTCCACAGAGATGGTGCACACCACAAGGAAATGTCATTTTAAACTTCAGATGGAGCCAGTCTACTAGCTTGATTGACTGCTTTGTTTCTGGCTGCATCTGTCCTGCTCTTCAAAGGAGGAAGTACTTTGAAGCTTCACTGAAGCAAAGCACAGCTTTGAGCTGATGAACTGCCCTGGCAACTTTCAGTGAATTTGTGTGTAACTTTGAGTCAATGTTGACTCCTGGCAACTGTCTGGACAAGTCATGGTAGTTTATTCAGCAAAATTATGGCATTGCCTTCTTGTTAAGGCTGAGAGAGAATGACTGGCCCAAGGTCACCCAGCTGACTTTGTGCCTTAGGCAAAACTAGAACTCATGGGTTTCCTGATTTCTGGGCTGATACCATAACCAACTGGGAATAAAGTTTTAAATATTCTAAAGTCAGCTCAGCTCTGCTCCTGGTCACTATATGGACACATACAGATAGTTATCTTGGCAGGCAAATAAAAATGATTTTGTTCTTGCTTTTTTCAAGGAGGCATTTTGATTTTCCAGTTTAACTGACAGTCTTCGAACTTCATGAAGTTTCTCATATCAACTCCATCTTCTTAGTCCTGGGTTTAAAAAACCAAAGATACATGTCAAATACATTGACATAAACATATGTGAATTGGGTGGGCAAAATCAGATCTGCACTGTGTCACATTTTTAAGTAAATGGTAGAATTTATATTTATTTAAAAATTCTTTGGCTTATAGTTTTATTCATTGATTTCATAGTTAATATTATATGACTTATTTCCTTGATTGTAACAGTTTTATTGTTGTGATTTTTGTGATTAGAAATGGAAGGATTTATTATCAGATTTTTTCTCTATATGTCAACCATCTTGAACACCTTCTCAAGGTAAGCACATATTTATGTATGTGTGTTTAATAAACCAGGGGTTATTTGATAAAATGTATCAAAAGTGTTATTTGAAAAGATGTAATTTACTTGCAATCTTCCTTTGGATTCCAAACTCGACTCTTTTTTCAAATTTCCTGAAATGTAATTCATTGTCTTAGTGTGTCTTAAGAGCTGCAATTCCACCCTTCAGTTCTCCTTGTATGATTCATCCTATCGTTATTGATATTCTTTGATAATAAAAGGCAGCTGTAATGTGATTCTCAACAGACTTTATTTTCTCACCTTGTTGCAGAGATATTGTTGCAGAGCAATATATGGTGGTGCATCTTGATGTTCATTATTTTACTTATAATTACCTGGCATCCTTTGAGGTCAACAAAATAGAAGGTAAGAAATGATTTTGAAGCAGGGTGGAGTTAAGTTCACAATACAGGTAATCCTTGACTTATGATTACAATTGGGACCAGAATTTATGTTGCTAAGCAATGTTAAGTGGGTTGCTCCTGATTTTATGACCTTGTTTGCCATAGTTATTAAGTGAAACATTGCAGTTGTTAAATGAATCATGCGGCCATTAAGCAAATATGGCTTTCCCAACTGACTTTGCTGGTTGGAAACTGGCTGGGAAGTTCATAAATTCCAGGAAACTGTGGTCCCCTTGTAAATTCATGCCTGTTGCCAAATGCCTGAATTTTTATTTTGTTTCATACTTATGACCATTAAAGGATGCTGCAATGGTCACAAGTATGAGGATCAATCCTAAGTAATTTTCTTCAATGCCATTGTAACTTTGAGCTGTTGCTAAAGAAATGGCTGTAAGTTCAGGATTATTTATAACATATATACTCTTTTTCAGTATTTCTGAGAAAAAAAGAATTAAAAAGAACAGTATAAGACTTATCAAAACCCTGTTCCCCCTACAAACTGGAAATTTTTGCTTGTATGCAGCAAATCATTCTTATTCATCATCTCAATCTATTTTTCAGAATTATAAGGATTATAAAACTAACTGGATACTTGTGCTTTGCGGCGAAACTATATGATCGGACTATGCAGGAGAAATTCGGTTCACAATCCATTGGCTCAGTGATAGTCAGTGATTGAAACCCATAAGGGAATATCTCTCCTGCCACCATGAGTCCGGAAGCAGTTCCATAGATGAAAGGCATAGACATTTTGTTGAGGTACCAACATTTAGTAGTGTAAGGAGCCCAGGCCACTCCTGAGTGAAAGAGTGGAACGTCTGTCAGTTTGAACTGAAGTAATGGAATGTGAGGCAACCGGCAGATGGAACAGAGTTCTTTTCAGGTGGGAAGTGGGAGTAGAATATCTAATGCCTTAGCATC
>BLBF01000017.1:21746792-21838368 GCA_015471245.1 Laticauda colubrina
TGTATGGATATGGGTCTTACAGCTCCTGGTTTTAAATTTGAGGCTCGTCCATTCTGATTGGTTGGGAGCCTGGACCTGTGTTTATTGGACTTGGAGTTTGATTGATTGATGTTCATGGTTTCTTCTGTCTGTTTTGTGGCTTTGATTGGCTGGCAACACTCTGTTCTTGTGTTGGAGGCTTTTAGTGCAGCTTGGCTCCGTGTGAAGGGACGGCTGCTCTTCATTAGCAAGCTGCTATTCATTAGCAAGCTAGGTTTCATCTGGGTGCCTGGTTGGGGTGTGTTTGAGTTGGAGGTATCAGAGGGAGTCTGTTTGTGCCCAGGTGTTTGCCTGGCTTGTGGTGTGGAGATATTTCTATTTGAGAGTGTAGGCTTCCAATTGATTGACAGTCTGCTGGAATCATCTGTTCTACTCATGCTTTCAGGTCTTTTTTCAATCTCTATGGCTTCTCTGATGATTCTGTGGCTGGGGTTTTCTATAGTGGCCAGGGTTTTAGTGCCATTGAAGTTGATGTTGTGACCTGTGGTTTTCATGTGTTGGACTAGTGAGGAGGT
The DNA here is from genome assembly GCA_015471245.1 of Laticauda colubrina. Taxonomy (NCBI): domain Eukaryota; kingdom Metazoa; phylum Chordata; class Lepidosauria; order Squamata; family Elapidae; genus Laticauda; species Laticauda colubrina. The sequence continues at coordinate 21,747,347 of BLBF01000017.1, forward strand.
GTGTTTCAGCTTTTTTACTGCATATTTGTGTTCCTCCAGGCGGGTACTTATTCTTCTATTGGTCTGTCCAATGTATGTGGCCGGGCATGATTCACAGGGAACTTCGTATATGCCTTGGTTTTCCAGGTCAATTGTATCTTTGGGGTTCCTCAGGATGGCTGCTATTTTTTTGTCTGTTTTGAAGGCAGTCTTGATGTGATGCCTGTGTAGTATCTTATTGATTTTGTCTGTGGTACCTCTTATGTAGGGCAGGACAACTGTTCCATAGGTCTGTTGATCTTCTAGGTCTCCATTATGTCTTGGTGTGTTTTTGTGGATCAAGCTGGTGATTTTGTTTTTGTGGAAGCCGTTGGCTGTCAGTACTTTAGTCAGGGTGCATAGTTCAGTCTTTCTATATGTCTTGTCTGCCAGGCATTTGGTTCTGGTGATTAGTGTTTTGGCCACGGAATGTATCTGTGCTGGGTGCTGGTGCGATTGGGCGTTGAGGTAGCGGTTGATGTGTGTTTTCTTCTGGTATACGGTGTGTCCTAGTGTGCCATCTGTTCTTTTGTAGATTAGTGCATCTAGGAATGGTAGTTGTTTGTTTATTTCCATTTGCATAGTGAACTTGATTTTGGGGTGTGTGCTGTTTAGGTGTGTTAGGAAATTGTTTCGGTTTTCTTTTCCATGGGGCCAAATCACAAATGTGTCATCGATGTATCTTAGGCACAGTTTGGGTTTGTGGGTGGCATTAGCCAGGGCTCTGGATTTGAATTCTTCCATGAACTGGTTTGCAATGACAGGTGACAGTGGTGATCCCACAGAGGGTCCTTCAATTTGCTTGTATCTTTGTCCTTTGTATGTGAAATATGTGTTGGTTAATCAGTGTTCTGTTAGTTCCATGAGGTGTTTAGCTGGTTGGTATTTATTTTTGATGATTTGAAGAGTTTCTTTTATCGAGACTTGAGTGAATAGTGAAACCACGTCAAAACTTACAAGCAGATCTTCTTGTTCCACGTGTAGATCTTTGATCATTTCTAAGAAGTGGTATGAGTTTTGCACATATGAAGCTGCGGTTTCAGCATGGGGCTGTAGTTGTTTTGCTAAGTGTTTAGCTAGGTTTTGTAATGGTGCTCCTAGGGAGCTGACTATGGGTCTGAGAGTTATGCCTTCTTTGTGTATTTTTGGGAGGCCGTATAATTTGGGGCATCTAGAAGATTTTTCTCTTGGGATGGTCGTCTGTTGGATTTCTTTGCTTATGTGGCTGGTTATAATTTTCTTCTTGGTTAATTTTTCCAGATATTTGGTTGGTTCTGTGTTTATCGGTTTGTATGTGGAGTCTTGGAGTAGGTCTGTCAATTTTGTTTTGTAGTCTTTTCTGTCCATTACAGAAATGTATCTATATATTTATAAAGATATATTTCTGAGGTTTTCGTGGGTATTTATATGTGGATCTTTGGTTGTTCGGGTTTTCTCCCACATAAAATTGGAAGTATCTAGGCAATGTTTCGATGAAGTCTCATTCATCATCTTCAGGCTTGTTTCTTAGGCTCTGTGCTTCTCAGAGTAATGTGAGCTTGCAGCTGCTTCTTCCTTTTAACTGCTAGTGGGGTGTGACTTGATTGGGTGGGGGCTTGGCTGTGTTTTGATTGGGTGGGGGTGTGTTCTCATTGGTTGGGGGTCTGGCTGTGTTCTGATTGGTAGGGGGTTTGGCTGTGTTCTGATTGGCTGGGGGTCTCTTCTGTTCAGGTGGGGGCTTGGTTGTGCTCAGGTTAGTCTTAGTTTTTTTCAGTTTTATGTTTTTTAAGTTTTTACGGGTACTTACTTGTGTTCTGTTCAGCTTCCTTCGGGTATTATACCACGTCATTGTAGTTGTGCTTTTAAAGATGTAGCAACATTTCAGCAGAATCTCATCTGCCATCATCATGCTTCTGTATTGAGTTGGTATGTGAGTCAGGCTATCACAGCTGTTTCAGTTTTAAATTTGAGGCTCGCCTACGCTGTGCCAGACTGGTTTTTTTTCTTCATCCTGATTGGTTGGGAGTTTTCCTCTGTGTTTATTGGTCTTTGAGTTTGCTGTGTTCTGCTTGATTGGTGTCAAAACGTTGCCAAGATATTCTCAATCTTACACGGGAAAAGACCCGAACACGCTATGATCTATAAACTTGAAATTTGGCACGTATGTTCCTCTTGGCTTCTCACCTCTAAAAAAGGAACTTTCTATAATAATATAGGGAATTAATTATAATTCCCACTGTCCAAAAGACAGACCATTTAACTTTTTGGCAGCAGATAATCTGCAGCACACACAAATACACAGACAAAAGATAGCAAGCTTGTTTTCATCTATGGATTATATACTTATTCTTTTCAAATACGGACTTTTTAGACCAAAATAAGTAGCCCTCTTAACTATTACTGTAAAGGTAGAAACAACTATTAGTTATAAGGTGTTCATGTGAGATTAGACCTATTTCTTTGAACCAAAATCCAGTTTCACATGCTGAATTGCAAAGGACTCCCTCCCTATTCCCCCTGGAATAATAATGAACCAAGTGAGTGTTATTTTTGTTCACAGAACAGCTGTGAGCTTTGGCAAGAATATTCTCACTCAAATCCCAGTGGGGGAAAAATGTAAGGTGTTAATAAGATCACAAGTTTAATTGATAAAACCAGCCTGGAGGGAAAACTCTAAAAAAGAGCAGCTCCAGCAGTAGTGCACATACCCTGTTCATGTTAATGTTAGAAACAAGAGTCAAAATTCATTATTTAGCTATATAATGACAGGCTTGGCAAATGTAGAATGGATGCCTATTCTGAATGCATAAAAATGTGCACTGTGATAATGGTTCTGCTGTCATTTAACGATTGCTTGAATAGGATAGAAAGCCACATGGTGCCTTCTGTTTGGGACATCACATATAAGACTAGTTAAAGGGACATTAGCAACACTTTCACAATATTTTGTATGGATGAAAGAAAGAATTCAAAACCAAAGGAGCTACTTTGTACTAATCACTTTTGTTTTTTTTCAGGAGGCTTCTCACAAATGGTGCTATTCTTCAAATTTCCTTTCATCTATTACTCCCCACAATTCATTTAAGCTAATCTTTTTCATGCAACCATTTTGCAAAACCACCAATCTAAGAAGATTCTGGGGAAGGACTATTCTCTATACAGAAATCCATCCATACATCCATAAAACAAAATCTGAACATATTATTATTTCTATCTGTTGTATACCACAGTTGCACATCTCTTGGACATAGAAGAGCTACTTACTTCTGTAATATGTCACCAAATTATTCTGACTACATGTGACTCTAAGGATAAATGACGAATTTCATCTTACTGTTGGAATAAACATCCTTCTGAGTTCAGTTCCAAGTGGAGAAAAAGACACTGGAAACATGGAGGCTGTTTAGAAAGATGGTTTAATGATGGACAGGACACATGGCTTGAAGCTCCAAAGTGAAAAGGAAGGATGATCATGTGCTTCAAGGTGAAAGAAGAGATCAAGAAGTGCTGATATGCTGAGACTGCCTTAAGCCCATGTCACACTGCACCAACGGATGGAAAGAGGATGTAAAACAGAGAGAAACACTTGCCATCCGTTGGTTAATGCGATGCTTCCATTCTGTACTCACTGCCTCCGTTTTTCATCCTCTCTATCCGTCCAGCATCCATCAACTGAGATTCCATCCACTCAAAAGGTTTTGAGCTGCTCAAAACTTTTTGAGCGGAAAATGTATCCAACGCCTCCATTCTGCATCCGCAATGCATATGTGGAACATCCGTTCTACATCCGTCGTCATCCGTTACGCATCTGCTATACCTGCTAGGCATCTGCTGCGCATCCGCACAACCCAAATATGCTCCAGCGGAAAATGGACACAGGGAGGAAATGAAACGGACACGGAACGGACACAAAGCGTTAGTAGCACGGACGGAGAAAAGATGAAAGCGGATGCAGCTCGTATATAAAGCATTAAAATGGAAAAAACGTTCACAGAGGGGATGTATCTCGGATATTTTGGATGTCTGCAGGATGCCTAGAGGATGCAAAGGGACACCGAGCGGAAAACCTATATTTCCTCTAAAAAGGGAGAGGAATTCACCTGGATCTCACTTTCAGTCCAGTAGCCCTGCTGTGCAGACCTTTTCAGTCTTCATCTGGCTCTTGCTCTTCCACAGCATCCAGTCATCTCCACCATGGATCGTAACACAGTTCTTTTGGTAGCCACCATCGTTCTGCAACAGTGCAAAGCCATCTACAGGCTTTTTCACCTGTTCTACGGGAAGAAAAGGAGGCGGCCAAGAAGTGTCTGGGTCCGAAGATGTATCAGGAGAAGAGCAGAGTACGTACTGTACAACAAGCTGATGGTGGAGCTGAGGAACGAAGACACTCATGCATTCCAGAACTTCATGAGGATGCCGCCAGCCATGTTTGACAAAGTTGTGGAGTGGCTGAGACCCAGGTTGACCAAGCAGAGCACCAACTTCTGGCCCAGCCTAGACCCTGGGCTCAAGGTGGCACTGACTCTGGGCCACCTGGCCTCAGGGACCACGTACAGGAGCATGCAGTACAGCTGGAGGGTGCCACACAACACCATCAGCATTGTGGTCAGAGAAGTGGTGCAGGCCATCATCGAAGAATACCTGGAGAAGCTCCTCCAGTGCCCCTCCACTGAAGAAGGTGGAAGAAAGTTGCAGAGCAGTGGTATCAGAAGTGGAACTTCCCCCACACTGTTGGAGCCATAGATGGGAAGCACGTGGCCTGCAAAGCTCCAGCCAAGTCAGGGTCCACTTATTTCAACTACAAGGGCTTCTTCAGCATCATCCTCTTCGCCATGGTCAATGTTGACTACAAGTTCATGTACATCGATGCTTCAGGCAACGGCTCATCTTCAGATGCCCAGGTATACAACGCCAGTCACCTCAAGGAGGGGCTGGACCACAACCTCATCATGGGCTTCCCAGATCCAGAACCCCTGCCCAACCACACACAAGATGTGCCCTACTTCATCATGGGAGATGACACCTTCTCCCTCAGAACCTACCTCATGAAGCCCTACACTTCCAGATGCCTCACCCGTGAAGAGAGGATCTTCAACTACAGGCTGTCCAGGGCAAGACGGGTGGTGGAGAACGCCTTTGGCATCCTGGCCAACAGGTTCCAGGTACTTCTCACCACCATGCAGCATTGCCCACAGACCGTGAGGAACATCATGGAAGCTTGCTGCATCCTGCACAATCTCATGCGCACCTCCTACCCAGTGTTGAAGAACAGGCTCATGGACCTCCAATAAGGCAATGGGGACATGGAGCCTGGTGAATGGAGGCAAGGGCAAAACCTGATAGACACTCTGGATGTGCAAGGCCCCAACAGAGCTTCACGTGAAGGGAAGAAGCAGCGCAACCTCCTGAGACACTGGTGCAACTCCCCAGCTGGAGCAGTGGAGTGGCAAGACAGGATGATAGATGTTTAATGGATGCTTCCTTGAGGCTGTCTCAAAACACTGATGAGATTGTGCCATTATGTTGGGTGGGCCTACAATGAACAGGCCATTAAATAAAGAGTTGTGTTTATGTTGAAATGTGTGGATGAATGATTACATTGTTGTTGATAATAAAGGGCCAAAGGTGTGGCACCTGGGAGGGTGGACCATATAGTCCCACTATGCTTGCACTGGAGGTTTATATATCCCACAGCTATCCTTACCTATCCCAAAGGTATCCCTGCCCCTCCCACAGCTATTACCCATCCCAAAGGTATCCCTGCCCATCCCACAGCTATTACCCTTCCCAAAGGTATCCCTGCCCATCCCACAGCAACCTTAACCCATCCCAAAGATATCCCTGCCCATCCCACTACTATCTTAACCCATCCCACAAGCATGCAAAGGCTTAAACCATTTCTAAAAGTTTCCACCAAGACTTTATTGACTAAAATAAATGAAGCAAGTGTGTGAAGCAAAGATAATCTTAATTAATAACAAGCTGTAAAAGAAAAATGACCCAAGTCAAGTGTCCAAAGCAAAAATAAAGTCAACAGGTGGCCACCCAGTCTCTGGCACTCTTCTTGGTCACTCTGAGGCGTGCCCAGTCTCAGGGGTGAAGGGTCCAGATGCTGTGGAGTGGCTGCTGCTGGAGTGCTGGTCTGAGGCATCATTGGGGTGCCTGGCCCCGAGAGGACAACAAGGGGCCGGTGTGTGGAGGAAGCTCTCAGAGAGCTGGCTCAGCCCTGTGATATTGAGAGCCCCTTCCTCCAGGACATGGGGTGTCAGCCCCAATACCGATGACAGATGTTCTGAGGCCAGGCTTGGCTGTGGGTGGAGAAAGGAGCAGTGTAGTGGGGATGTCTGGTCTGCAACTGAGCGAGATGAGGCGTGGGTGGCATCTGTGGCGTGGGTGGCATCTGTGGCGTGGGTGGCATCGGTGGCGTGGGTGGCATTGGTGGCACCGGTGGCACCGGTGGCATCCGATGTAACTGTACCTGGACTGGGAAGGGCTGCCTGTGCTGCTGGAGCTCCTGGTAGCCGTAGCCTTGGTAGGTGAGGGCCTGTGGAAAGCTTTGGAAGGGCAGTGACATCACCTGGGGTGGAGGAGCAGGTCTGGACTGGGTGGGAGCAAGTTTAGCTTGGTCTGTAGGGTTGTGAACAAGATCGGTGATCCTGTCCTTCACCACCTGGCACTGTGGCTCCGACATGTTCATGAGGGTCTGGTTGACATAGGTGAGAAAGGGCTTGCAGTTGGAGGATGGGACGTCGGTGTGTACCAGCTGAGAGAGGAGATCTACACTGCTTCTGATGGTGTCCCTGATCTCCAGCAGGACAGTGTGGCTCTGCCCCTCCTGTCTGCCTCTCTGCCTTTCTGTGGAGGTGGAGCTAAGGGTGGATGCGGGTTGGCCTGTGGTGGAAGTGCCCTCTCCTTGCTCCCACTGCATCAGGGGCTCCTCCACGCACTCCGCCACAGGTAGTACAGCTGTCGGGGGGATCTCCGTCGTGGCACGCTCCACAGATACCTGCTTGGACACAGGAGCTGACTCTTGGCCAGAAGAGGACTGGCTCTTAGCAGGCTGCCTGAGAGAGAGGGTTGTGAAAGGGGCTGCTCCTCGGTGGCGAATCTCACCCTCCAAGAAGCTGCACTTGGCCATCATGTAGGTCTCTCGGTCCGTCAGCTTGACCGTTGCCTGGCCAGATTTCTTCAGGTGCAGCTTCCCGTACCAGGTGTGCATGTGCTTCCACCAGCCGAGGAGCACCTCCGAAGTGTAGCCCAGGCTCTCCGCCTTCTCTCTTCAAGCAGCCTGCTTCCTTTTGGTGTCTCAATAGAGCCTGTGTCCCTTCCGCCATGGATACTCGTTCTCCCTCAGCCATTCCAGCGCCTCATCCTCATGTTCCTCTTCAATTGAGTATTGCCTCATCTCCTGTTCACGCGTCTGCCTCTTCCTCCCTCTGGCAGGGCTATATGGGCCCTCATCAGAGGGGCTTCGAGGTTGTAGGGGCTGCTCCTCCAGACCACCACCACCAGCAGCAGCAGCAACAACAACAGTAGCAGCAAAAGCAGGACCAGCAGCATCAGCAGCACCAGCAGCACCAGCAGGACCAGGAGCAGCACCAGCAGAGTAAGCACCAGCAGCGCCAGCAGGACCAGCAGGACTAGGATCATCAGCAGCAGAGTAAGCACCAGCAGCGCCAGCAGGACCAGCAGGACCAGGACCAGCAGGACCAGGAGCACCAGCAGCACCAGGAGCACCAGCAGCACCAGCAGGACCAGGAGCAGCACCAGCAGAGTAAACACCAGCAGAAGCCCCAGCACCAGGAGCAGTGGCAGCAGAGTAAGCACCAGCAGAAGCACCAGCAGAAGCACCAGCACCAGGAGCAGTGCCAGCAGAGTAAGCACCAGCAGAAGCACCAGCACCTGGAGCAGTGCCAGGAGAGTAAGCACCAGCAGAAGTACCAGCACCAGGAGCAGTGCCAGCAGAGTAAGCACCAGCAGAAGCACCAGCACCAGGAGCAGCGCCAGCAGAAGCTCCAGCACCAGAAGAGCGAGCCTGAGCAACAGAAGCCCCAGCAGAAGCAGAGTCAGGGCCAGGCGGTGGGATGGTGGCCCTGTCCCTCTTGCCAGGGCTGGCAGCAGATGGCTGAGGCTTTCTCTTCTTCCCCATGGTTGTTGGGTTGTTGGCTTGCTGGCTGGCTCACTGGCTGGAGCTGTGTCTGGCAGCAGGTCTTTCCTCTGAATGGTGACCTGCTTGTGAGCTGCTTCCCTTTATATCCACGGGGCTGACACAATGCATCCTCCCTGCATGTGCAGTGAACGCAGTGCATCTGCTAGGCTTCCGCTAGGCTTCCGCTAGGCTTCCGCTCTGCATCCACTTCATCTGCTCGGCATCCGCTCTGCATCCGCTCCTTCCGCTACATGTCTGCTTCGCTGTGCTCCCCCAGAAGTCCTGAGGATGTGCCATCCGCTCCCATCTGCTAGGCTTCCGTGGAGCATCCACTTTCCATCCTCGCTATGTACTCTCCCCGTCCGTTCCTTTCAGTTGTTGTATGCTCTGTTTATGCAAATTTGGGGCACTTTTTAGTGCCCCATTTTCTCATCCGCTGTGTCCTTTTTACAAACGTTTTGCATCCATCGGCCAATGTGACAGGGCCTTTAGTTTTATAACCTCTGTTGGGTCCCACCTTAGTGTTTCCTGTTTCTGTGTAAGAAATGTATCCCATTGACTGTCAGACTCCCAGGGACGGGGGTCTTAACTTACTTTGTAGGCTGTAGTGTTGGCTGATACAATCTTCCCAGGCCAGGTGTTGATATGAGTAGAGCCTTTATTATGTCGAATACTCTGGCCTCGGCTTTAATGGCCCATTATCAAAGGTGGGGGCCAGCTGAGTTTCTCCCTTTCTGTGAGTTTCTGCTTCTGAGTTTCTACTCTTTTTAGGGGAAATATTCTGCCTTTTTAATATTTCCCAGGATATTTCAATTTTTTAAGGAGTGGGATGGGTACTAGCTTCCTACACTACTTTGGTGATAATCCAAGGCTATTCCAGTGACCAGCTTAATCCCATCAGTAAACCCTATATCATTCTTCTCCTTCTTTTACTTTTTTCAAAGTTGTAAAGTATAACTTGTTATTCTTTCCCAAGCTCTCATCTGCCTACTTCATCCACCAAGAACATCTAAAATTCTGTTTGAACTGAAGGGGAGAATATAAATGTTTTAATTCAGTCCAGAATCACTAGCTAGATTCTTCTTGCAGGCCATGGCATTCTTAATAACCATCTTCAAATCCATAATTTGAAGTTGATTATCTTGTTACTTAACTTTTTCTTGGTGATCAACTTTCACACCTATAACTAGAATGGGAGGAATCAGTCCTTTATCTATTTTGATCTTTCTTGCATAGAAATACTAGCTCTATACCAGTGATGGGATTCAATTATTTTTACTACCAGTTCTGTGGTCATGGCTTGGTGGGCGTGGCAAGGGAAGGATACTGTAAAATCTCCAGTCAGAGGTGGTATTTGCCAGTTCTCCGAACTACCCAAAATTTCTGCTACTGGTTCTCCAGAACTGGTCAGAACCTGCTGAATACCACCTCTGCTCTGTACCCGTGCTTTGCTACAAAACTGTCATCGAGCTTTGTTTTGGTGGAGGCTAATAAAGAAAAAATTGTGCCTCTGCCTACCAGCATCCATCGGTATTCATCTGGATAGTGTCCTGTCAATGTGTGAAAGAGTTGAGGGCTATTTGGAAACTGAAACAGTATTTGCTGTGTGATCAAGAAGAGACAGCAAGGAGCCTGGGCGTAGCTTAGCTCAACTGTTCTGTACTAAAGCTGCTTGTTGCTGTGAAAGAAAAACTGAAAGTGAAACTCTTCTCCTTTGCTTGTGTTTTGCATTTGGAAGAGATTTCTTTTCAGGTGGGGGGGAGTAGAATTCCTTAGCATCAAAGCATGTTAATAATAATATATGAAATACTGATGCTCTGATGGTCATTTCAAAAAATCCTTTCTTAGTGAGCACCTAGAAGCCAAGAGGAACATACATGCCTAATTTCAAGTTCGTAGGTTTTATGGTTCTGGAGATTTTGTGATGATGCATGAGTAGTGTTTCACTTTTATAGATATAGAAGAAGATACAGTATTTATCATTCAATATCTTGTCTAATTTTGTCAGTTTCTTCCAAAAATTATTTTATTTTTTTAACATTTCAAACGTGCTTTCATCTTTAGATAATTTTGAACACAGTGAAATCAGTTACCATTTCTTCACTAAGAAGTTTCATATGTTCAGTGATTACTAGTAATCATTATATTTGTTTTATGGATATTTAATATTGATCATTTCTTCACATTCCATTTTTTATTTTAATAATCTGCTTTTATAGGGCTCTTTATTTTCTGAAAATGGAGTGGTATTGTCTGCATATTCAAATTTCAAACTGTTTTAGTTGTATGTCAAGTTCAATTTTCATCTCTTTTAATATTGCCATCCTTTCAATACATTTATTCTTGTTAAATATAATATTTATTGGACAAATATTCTTGTCTCACCCTCTTTATTACTCTGCAATACTTGGTTCCCCAAACTCACTTTCATACCATACTTTCTACTGAATAAATCCAATTTCTATAAATGTTCCTGTAACTCTATGTTATATGGGCAATATTTCTGTACAATCTATCCATCTTCTAATCACATTTGCAGTTCCTACCTTAGCAATAATTTTCCTATGATTTTTCCTTATCTTAAAAATCCCCATTTCCCTTTTCTTGATTTCCCCCCATATTAATTGCTATTCTTATTTAATTTTCTCTGGCGGATTTTGTCTGACATTGAAAATCTGCACTTAGTTTTCATAACATTCTTTGTTGCACAAATCCTTTACCCCATTACCTAGCTATCATGATAGCTTGTTTTGAAGCAGGACAGATTTCTCCTGTTTGAAATGTATATTCTTGTTTGAAATATATATATATATTCACATTTGTTTTTTCAATATCCCTTACCTGTTCACATCGTTCCTTCCTTTTCATATACTGTACTGAGTCTGTTTTTACATTGATTTTGACAGCATGTCCTCCAGGTTAAATTTTGTTGATACATCTACTGTCGTCCACTGACATAGTATAATTTTAATACCAATAATACATGACCTACTCAACTATCTCCCAGTGGAAGCTGACTGAATTGCACTACTGCATCTTGTTTCCTTTGAGGAAGCTGATTTGTCCATCTAGTGATATTCAAGTATACAATCTGTGTTGAACCTGAATCATGTACTGACTAGGAACAAAGAATGACCTTCATAAAACTCTATTGATTTGTCTAATCCAAACTTCCTTGTCATCCTGAATTCTTCCTGTTTTCCATTGTATTACAATGTCCTTTCTAGAAATTGCATTTAGATATATTTTGCATTGGTTATAAAGTTCCTCAGTATCTTCTGTTATAACATCTGGTCTTATTGATATTCTCTTGCTATACAATAATTTTAATACATATAAAGTTGTTGTTTATTACATAATTGTCTAGCATAGCTTTACCTTTTTTAGTATTATTTTCAACCATTCCTAGCAGCTTTATCTGATCATTTCATGGCCTCCAGATCTACTTGTGGAAATAACTGGAAAACCACCTTTTGAGTGTGGATTTTATCATCTGGCATCCAAACTCATCTAAAGTTTACACTCACCAAGTCCATACATATTTCTTTTATGAAAATACAGAAATGTTTTGTCATTGCCATTTTGCAAGTTTGATTTTTTTTGTAAGAGAAATGTGCTAAGAAGATGATCAGCCTGTAACTCCAGAGAACTCTGGAGGAAGTGAATAATCTGACCCCTTTTCAATTGGGATTAAAAGCTCATTATATCTTTGAGATGGCATTGAGCATATTTGTCAAGGCCTTGCATAAGACGTAATACAGTACATCCCATCCTGATCCTCCTTGATTGAACCTTAATATCTCAGTGGATTAACATAGTGCCCATGCATATTAGCACAGGGAAATGGGCTTACTCCATTTCCAATTGGACAATTATCTGGTCGTCCTTTATCTGAGGCCAGTTCCAGTCAATATGGAAAGGAGGGAGCTAGAACCCAACCCTTGTAGAATTCCCCAGGGTTCTATCTTTTGCACTCTTCTTTAAAAAAAAAAAAAAACCCACAGTGTCAGAAACAAGAACCAGATCCATGAGTACAGCTAAATCTAACTAATTTATTGTATTCTGCCTATAATATAAGAATCTTGCCAGACTGCTTGCTTTCCTTTGGGAACAGATAGACAAGGTTCCAGGGAGCTTGGAGTCAGGGGGCTCAGTCCTGGATCTATTGCAACTCTGGAACTATCCAAGGCTAATTCCCTGCTTGATTCTTTCTCCCTGCCTGACTAGACATATGCCAACACTGGAGGAAACTATCCACTGCCAAAGGTTGAAGTATTATCGGAATGGTGATGATATCAATTGTATATCTTTATCCTAGGCAAACCAAGTGTTGGTTTAAAAGTTATTTCTCAATGTTTTAAGACAGGGGATTCTGTGTGAGGAAAGGCTTCAGCTCATCCTTGCAAGACTGAATAGCCATAACTTTTGAGCCTTCCAAAGCTGGACAGACAAAACGATTGCACAATTTGAGAGTCCTCCTGGATTCAGGGATCCTGTTCAAAAAGCAGTGACAGCATGGTTAAATGTGTCTTTGTACATGTTCATCTTGTGCATCACTTGTGCTTTATTCTGAATCTGGAGGTTCTACCCATGATTACTCTTAATCACTTTCCAGTTGAATTACTGTACCACACTTTACAATGCATTGTACAGTAAATTGAAAAGAATTCAGAAGCTCTAATTGATCCAGTTAATATAAAACTGCAGGTTTGCATTGACATTTGCTAATGCAACAGGTAATACTTCTGCCTGATAGTAAGCTTCAATTCACATTCGTACAATGGAGGATGCTGGTTATTACCTATAAAGTTGAACAGCATAGTTGTACAAGTATATGGAAATATCTTTGAAGAAAATATGTAGCAGCTGTTAGTAAACATAAATTTAGCTTTGGAAACAAAACAAAAAACAGTAAGATAGAAACTCAAGATACCCCTGCTATCTATGCCTCTCTTAGGTACAGAAACAGGGAAGGACAAATGCTATTAGACTTTGAAGATTCTATTATTAAAGTTTATAATCAATAAAGCAAATCAATAAAATTCTAGTGTTTTTTGTGGTACCTCAAGCTGGTCTCTTGAAAAAGACAGATCATGGCAGTTATTTGCAAAATGTAAATCACCGGACCGGTAGTTACACTAGTTGGATTTCACCCCTGATTTGACCCTGTCTTCAGGCTCAGCCTGCCTGGTCATCTTCTACACAAACAAAGTTTTATAAATGGGCTCATTTTTTCTGGAGCCAGTTTCACAATCACATTTCTTTTATTAGTATTTCTTTGGGATATGTGCTTTTACTGCTCAAGGAAAAAAAAGGCAGGGCAAAGATTAGTCCAAGTGGAAAGTGTCAAGGGATGAAAACAATCAACGAGATACAGCAGTAAATTTTCTATCAGTTTTTAAAGACCTCAGTTCTTCTGAGAAGATTATGGCATCAAAAAGAAGAAAAGAGATGCGAAAAGATGCATTTCAATAGAAATCAATGGAAAAACATTAGTGTATAATTTATCTATTGGACAAAAGAGTTACAGAACAAAATGGAATTCAGTACAAGCAAAGACTTTTTTTCCCCCTCTGACATTAAAAGTCAGATTGAAATGTTTTTTCAAGGACACTTAAGGACTCCTGAAGAAGTAGACTTACATTTTACTTCAACCAGCTAGAAATATGATTGTGTATGCCAGAGGTTTCCAACCTTGGCAACTTTCAGCCTGGAGGACTTCAACTCCCAGAATTCCCCAGCCAGCTTTGAAGTCCTCCAGGCTGAAAGTTGCCAAGGTTGGAGAGCCCTGGTGTGTGCTATATCAAACTGTGTCCATTCTGGGTTTGATGGCAGATAAGCTGGATTCCTTTCCTTCTGAGGAATCATTCAGTAGTGCTACCTTTTTTTGAGTTTGAACTAAGTTGTATTTTGTTAACCTCCTTTCAGCCCAGATTGTTGTTAATTAATTACTGATTTAGAATCCCCACTGTTATATCCAACTTTGGTATCAAACTCTAGGATAATATTGCTCAACATATTCATGTAGATGATATTTATCTATATATTCATATTCATCTATTCATATAGATGATATTTTTGTGTTGGGGGGATAATAATTCCCTTTCACCTTTTTCCTTTATGTTAATTTGAATTTTATTTTATTATTTTATTTTATTCATTTTATTTTATTTTTAGTGTGTGTGTGTCAAATAACATCAGAATTAAAAATGATTTCTTCATGGCCATTTCTCCCCAACAAGAAGGCATGGAGAAAGTTTTATAAATATTATATGGCATCATTCTCATATTTCTTGCCAGATTTGGTCATTAGATAGAGCAGCTGTTTCGAATGACTAATAAGTGGGGCAATGTTGAAATATAAAAAATATCATTTTATGTTTTGATCTATCCCTCCCTTTTCATGCTGATCACAAAGCACTATATGCTGAAGATGGATTACAACTTTCCATGCTAGTATGTGTCATGACTGATGCCAGGAGAAAGAAGAAAGGATGAGAAAACTTTTGTGTTTGTGTTTGTGTCTGGCTCTTTCATTTCCATTGTGTTCTATAAGCTGACCATTATGAATAACTCATAGTGCCCATATCACATCTGTTTGTAGCTCTTGACAGTTGTCATATCACCATAGGAACACTTGTCATGCATACATACTGCTCTAGTGATGTTCTCTTTTTCCTTCACTCAGTTTTAGAGTTTTTAACAACACATTTCACAATTTCAAAATAAATGAAGCACCATTTGTTGTCTTTTGTCATGCAAAATAGCAATTACAACTTCAGAAATAAACCTTTAACTAAGCAGAATTTCTTATCTTCTCCATCCAAGCAAGCAGTTAGACAGGCCATTATCAAAAAAAATTAAAATAAAAAATATATATCACAGTTTGGTACTTAACAGTATTCATATTTTAGAACAGATTTACATTTACAGGCAGTTTTCAACATCCATTTTTAAACCTTTGATGAATTAAAGATATAGATAAGTCGGAACTGTTATTTAACATCAACTAGTGAAATGTTAGTATATACCAGTAGTAAACATATATTTTACTTTTCTAAATCTATATAACATTTAAAAAACATTTCCAAATACACAAAAACATAATAATACAGAATAAAAATACAGTAACCAGGGCAGGGCCATTCACATGCTCCATTAATCTCACTTTATCCTTTCAAATTGGTCTGATCATTGATACTTTTTCAATAACCAGTGGTGCTTCATCTCTTTCAGACCATTCTTTTATTTGCAGTTTCAATTCTTTTACTTTTCTTTAATTTATTACCAATACTTACATTGTATTTACACTTTGGAGGTCTGGTTACAAGTATAGAAGAGAAAAAACCTGAAGCCAAGTTCATAATTACACACTCAACACAGTGTTAATGGCAATGGATCTGACTTAAAATGACAGACAATGTCCTTTCTTGAGCAGAAAAACTGCTGAAGCTGCACAATGTTTTTATGGGCAACACAAAGTAGTGACTAAAGTAGTCTTAACATGAGGACTGCCTGTACAAAGAGTAAGCAACAAAGTATAAGCCACAAGGACTTTTCAGGAACTGCCATTGCCTATCCAGCTTTCTGAGTGGGAAAATAATTTTCATTTTGTCATAGCCACTGTTAGACATACTGACTTTGAAAGAAAGAGTGATTTCATTTATGACTTGCAATTCTTACGCTTTGAGTTACAACTCCTTCCTAGTAGCAGATTCACCATCTCAAAGCAACTGTATGTGTCTATACTCTACATAATGACTTACATAATACTCTACATAAATGACCTCTTTGATCATATCAAGAGCAACTGCATTCTCTTCGCTGATGATGTAAGGCTATTCAATACCATGGACAATACTGCTATCCTTCAAAAAGACCTTGACTGTGTATCAGAATGGTCAAACAAATGGCAACTTCAAATCTCAATAAATAAATGCTCTGTCCTACATATTGGCAAAAAAAATCAGAAAATAAAATGCAGGCTGAATAGTCAAGACCTTGTTGATGATCCAAACTCTGTCAAGGATCTTGGAGTACTCATCTCTAATTATCTAAGTGCTATAGCCCACTGTAACTACATAGCCAAAAAGGTGTTAAGAGTTGTTAACCTAATCTTACGTAGCTTTTTCTCTGATATATTACACTTAATAACTAGAGCATATAAAACATTTGCTAGACCAATACTCGAGTACAGCTCATCAGTCTGGAACCCCCATTATGTATCTGATATTAACACAGTTGAAAAATTCTAGAAATATGTCACAAGAAGAGTTCTCCACTCCCCTACTCATTGCAAAATACCTTATGTCACCAGACTTGAAATTCTAGACCTAGAACACCTAGAACTATGCCGCCTTCGATCCGATCTAAGTATAGTATATAAAATTATACACTGCAATGTCCTACCTGTCAATGAATACTTCAGCTTCAACCATAACAACACTAGAGCGAACAATAGATACAAACTCAAAGTTAAGCCCATGTCACACTGGCCAATGGATGCAAAAAGGATACAGCGGACGAACAAAATGTTCCATCCATTGTTATCCGCTCTCAAAAGGGGCAAAAATTTGCATAAACGGAGCAGATAACACGGACGCAGGGAGGACGCATGGCGGATGCAAAGCGGATGCGGAATGGAAGCCCAGCAGATGGAAGCAGATGGGAGCGGATGGCGCAACCGCAGGGCTTCCGGGGGGCCTCAGCGAAGCGGACGCGGAACGGATACAGCGGATGCAGAACGGACGCAGAACGGATGAAGCGGATGCACAGCGGAAGCCTAGCGGATAAAGCGGATGCACAGCGGAAGCCGAGTGGATGTACAGCGGAAGCGGAACGGATGCCGACCATTAATTGTGCATGCGGGGGGGAAGTATTACGTAAGCCCCCCGGATATAAAGGGAAGCAGCTCGCACGTGGCCAGCATTCCGAGGAAAGACCTGCTGCTGGACACTTTGAGTTCCTTGCCTGCCCTGCCAGCCTGCCTTCCAACCAGCCTTGGTGCCTGCCTGCCTGCCTGCCTTCCTGCCAGGCTTTCTGCCAGGCTTCCTGCCAGGCTTCCTGCCAGGCTTTCTGCCAGGCTTCCTGCCAGGCTTCCTGCCAGGCTTCCTGCCAGGCTTCCTGCCAGCCTACCTGCCAGCCTTCGTGCCTGCCTGCCAGCCTTGGTGCCAGCCTTGGTGCCTGCCAGCCTCCCTGCCAGCCAGCAACCCCACAAACATGGGGAGGAAGTGAAAGCCTCAGCAACCTGCCGCCATCCCTGGCAAGAGAAACAGGGCCAACCTCCCGCCCCCTGCCCTTGACTCTGCTTCTGCTGGGGCTTCTGCTGAAGCTGCTCCTGGCGGTGGTGCTTCTGCTGGTGCTGGGACTTTTGCTGGTGCTTACTCTGTTGAAGCTGCTCCTGGTCCTGCTCGACCTGCTCGTGCTCCAGGACTTGCTCGTCCTGCTCGTGCTCCTGGTCTTGCTCGTCCTGCTCATGCTCCTGGTCCTGCTTGTGCTCCTGGACTTGCTGGCCCTGTTGGTGCTTACTCTACTGCTGCTGATCCTGGTCCTGCTGTTCCTGCTGCTGCTGCTGCTGCTGCTGCTGCTGCTGATGATGATGATGATGATTATGATCCTGCTGGTGAGGATGCTGATGCTGATTATGATCCTGCTGGTGAGGATGATGATGATGATGATGATGATGATGATGATGATTCTGCTGGTGCTGCTGGTGGTGTGGAGGAGCAGCCCCTACTACCTGGGAGCACCTCTGATGAGGGCCCATCTGGCCCAGTCAAAGGGAGGAAGAGGTGTATGCGACAACGGGAGAGGAGGCAAAACTCCATTGAGGAGGCGCACGAGGATGAGGTGCTGGAGTGGCTGAGAGAGAATGACTATCTGTGGCGGAAGGGACACCGGCTGTACAGGGACACCAAGCAGAAGCAGGCTGCTTGGAGAGAGAGGGCGGAGAGTATGGGTTACACTTCGGAGGCGCTCCTCGGCTGGTGGAAGCACATGCACACCCGGTACGGGAAGCTGCACCTGAAGAAATCTGGCCAGGCCACTGTGAAGCTGACAGACAGAGAGACCTACGTCATGGCCAGGTACAGCTTCCTGAAGGGTGAGGTCCACCACCGAGGAGCACCAGCAGCCCCTCTCACGACTCTCTCTCTCTGGCAGCCTACTGCCACCCAGTCCTCTTCCGGCCGAGAGTCAGTCCCTGTCTCCAGGCAGATTTCTGTGGAGCGTGGTGGAGTGTGTAGAGGACTCCCTGGTGCGGTGGGAGAAAGGAGACATAGAGTCCACCACACTCCTAGCCGCATCCACCACCCCCAGCTCCGCCTCCGCAGAAAGGCAGAGAGCCGGACAGCTGGAGGGGCAGAGCCACAATGTCCTGCTGGAGATCAGGGACACCATCTGCACCAGCATAGATCTCCTCTCTCAGCTGGTCCACACCGACTCCTCATCCTCCAACCGCAAGCCCTTCATCACCTATGTCAACCAGACCCTCAAGGAAATGGCGGATCCACAGTACCAGCTGGTGAAGGACCAGATCACCAAGCTGCTTCACAACCCTCCAGACCCAGAGGAACCTGCTCCCACCCAGTCCAGGCCTGCTCCTCCACCCCAGGTGATGTCCCTCCCATTCCAAGGCTTTCCACAGCCCCTCACCTACCAGGGCTACGGCTACAAGGAGGTTCAGCAGCACAGGCAGCAGCCCTTCCCAGTCCAGGCATAGAGTCATCGGGCGACGCCGTTGCCACCTGTTTCACTGATGCCACTGATGCCACCGATGCCACCCACACCAATGATGCCACCAATGACAGCGATGCCACCCACTCCAATGATGCCACCGATGACAGCGATGCCACCCACGCCAATGATGCCACCGATGAGAGCGATGCCACCCACGCCTCCGATGCCACCATGCCAGTCCTCACCCAGCTGCAGACAAGACAGCCCCACTACACTACTCCTTCCTCCACCCCACAGCCAAGCCCAGCCTCAGTACATCTGTCATCAGTACTGGGGCTGACACCCCATGGCATGGAGGAAGGACCTCTCAGCATCACGGGGCTGAGCCAGCTGTCCGAGAGCTTTCTCAACACACCGTCCCCTGTTGTCCTCTCGAGGCCAGGCACTCCAGCACCACCCATCACCACAGCACCTGGAACCTTCACCCCTGAGACTGGGGACACCTCCGAGTGACCAAGAAGAGTGCCAGAGACTGGGTAGCTGGCTACCTGTGGACTTTTTTTGGACACTTGACTTGGGTCACTTTTTTTTTACAGCTTGTTGTTCAGTAAAGTTTATCTTTGATTCACACACTTGCTTCATTTGTTTTTTTAAAAAAGTCTTGATAGAAACTTTTAGAATTGACTTAAGCCTTTGCATGCTTGTGGGATGGGTTAAGATAGCAGTGGGGTGGTCAGGGATACCTGTGGAATGAGCAGGGATACCTTTGGGATGACTAATAGCTGTGGGATAGATAAACCTCCAGTGCAAGCATAGTGGGACTGTATGGTCCACCCTCCCAGGTGCCACACCTATGGCCCTTTATTATCAATAATAATGTAATCAATCATCCACACATGTCAACATAAACACAACTCTTTATTAAACGCCCTGTTTATTGTAGGCCCACCCAACATACATGGCCCAATCTCATCCGTGTGATGAGACAGGCTGAAGGAAGCATCCATTAAGCATCTACCATCCTGTCTTGCCACTCCACCGCTCCAGCTGGGGAGTTGCGCCAGTGTTTCAGGAGGTTTCGCTGCTCCTTCCCTTCCCATGAGGCTCTGTTGTGGCGATCAGGTTTCGCCCTTGCCTCCATTCCTCCATTGCCTGGGCTACACTTCGGAGGTGCTCCTTGGCTGGTGGAAGCACATGCACACCTGGTACAGGAAGCTGCACCTCAAGAAATCTGGCCAGGCCGCGGTCAAGCTGACGGACTGAGAGACCTACGTGATGGCCAAGTGCAGCTTCTTGGAGGGTGAGATTCACCACCGAGGTGGCACCCTCCAGCCATACTGCATGCTCCTGTAGGTGGTCCCTGAGGCCAGGTGGCGCAGAGTGAGTGCCACCTTGAGCCCAGGTTCCAGGCTGGGCCGGGAGTTGGTGTTTGCCTTGGTCAACCTGGGTGTCAGGCGCTGCACAACTTCATCAAAGATGGCTAGAGGCATCCTCATGAAGTTCTGGAACGCCCGAGTGTCTTCGTTCCTGAGCTCCACCATCAGCTTGTTGTACAGTCCGTATTCTGCTCTTCTCCTGATCCATTTTCGGACCCAGACGCTTCTTGGCCGCCTCTTTTTCTTCCCGTAGTAGAGTTCACAGAGCCTGTAGATGGCTTCGTACTTTTGCAGAAGGATGTTGGCTGCCAAAAGGACTGTGGTATGATCCACGGTGGACATGACTGGATGCTGTGGAAGAGGAAGAGTCAGATGAAGGCTGCAGAGGTCTGCACAGGTGGGCTGCTGGTCTGAAAGTGAGATGCAGAGGAGTTGCTCCCCCTTTTTATAGGCAGTATAGGTGTCCCTTTGCATCCTCTAGGCATCCTCTAGATATCCTTAATATCCGAGATAGATCCCCTCTGTGAACGTCTTTTCCGCTTTAAACACTTTGCTTCCGTGCTGCATCCGTTCTGCATCCGTTCTGCATTTGTTCCGTGTCCGTTCCGCTTCCTCCCTGCGTCCAGGCGGATGCAAGTTGCGCGGATGTGCAGCGGATGCCTAGCGGATATAGCGGATGCATAGCGGATGCATAGCGGATGCATAGCGGATGCGTAGCGGATGCGTAGCGGATGTGTAGCAGATGCAGAACGGACGAACTGGATACATTTTCCGCGCAAAAGTTTTAGGCAGCCCAAAACTTTCTGAGCAGATGAAACGTCCATAAACGGATGCTGGATGGATAGAGAGGAAGCCAAACGGTGGCAGTGAGTACATCGCGTTTTCGAACGGATGGCAAGGTTTTTTGTCCATTTTACATCCTCTTTGCATCCGTTGGTTCAGTGTGTCATGGGCTTTAATTGCACCAAACATGATTGCAGGAAATACGATTTCAGCAACAGAGTGGTCAATGTCTGGAATACTCTACCTGACTCTGTAGTTTCTTCCCCAAATCCCCAAAACTTTAACCTTAAACTGTCTACTATTGACCTCACCCCTTTTCTAAGAGGTCTGTAGGGGGCGTGCATAAGCACACCAACGTGCCTATCATTCCTGTCCAATTGTTTCTTTTATATATATATATATATATGTTTTATTTTTCTTATATGTATCCATGTATTTATAACTATGTTTTTACTTATACCTGTTATCTTGTAAGCAATTGACAAATAAAAATAAATAAATAAATCTCTTTGGAATTAATATTCTGTTGAATATCTACTTTTTTGAAATGAATTGGTAATGGAAATGTATACATCTAAATTCTTGTTTTATCCATTTACAAAATATTGAGTTGTCATCCCAAACATCAATAAGTGAAATGTGGATCAGATGAAATTAATGGATTTATTTTTCAATAAGCATACATGTGTACATATGTATATGAAAAGATCTTGGGAAATTTTACCATTTTTGATCTAGAATTTTGGCTAATCTAATGATAGTTTCCCTGTTACTGTCATTTTGGCTCAAATTTAATTAGAATCAATTAGTTTTTGAAATTGGATTCCATATACACATGTATAACTTTGTACTTTTTCTTTTAGACTTTATGATTATTATTTTTTACTTTGCTAACAGTTCCCATCAACACCTTGCAATCAATAACTTCAACAATCAGTTATTGTTGTTATGGTCCTCCTGCTTCTTTAAAAATTCTTTACAGTATACAAAGAACCTACAAACTTTTGACCCACCTCATTTCCTGAATAAAAAATTTCTGATTGTAAAGTTCATCAAATCTTAGCAGATGTGAAGCAGCAGACTCACAATTGAGGCAGGCTAACATTGACCCCTTAGGCTATCAGAGTCTTCTGTGACAATTAGGTTCCACTTAATCCATGTTTTGAATGCTTACCAGGGGTCCTTGAGAATTGCCCAACCCTCTCACCAATCATCTTTAGAGGGATGCACTTCACTTCACAATTATTTCAAGGCGATAGTGAGTTTCAAGTAGCCTTAGTACTTAGTATAACCAACTGAACAATGTTATACGCAATTTGTCTAGCAATAGAATCTATGCTCCCATTTATCTGTCTATGGATGGATGGATATATTAAGAAGCCGGCAATGGTAAAGGGGGAGGTGGCAATGCAAGTTAAGGTCTTGGAATTAATCAATCCCATCTGCATGCACAAAAGGCATGACATAAGGAACAAAAAGCATCTGAGACAAAACTGTGCTTCTTTTCACAGGGAATTGGGGAAATTAATGTCAGCACGAGGCTGAAGACATAAAGAGAGTCAAAATTATAAATCCTTTGAAAGCTTCCAACAAGATTCCTATAATCAGCTGAAAGATAACTAATGATCAAAGCTCCTTTAAAATAATGTTATTCACCCCTTGGAACTGTTTAAATATACTGTACTATTCAGCAGAAATTATATGAGATTACTGCTCAAAGTATGCTGTTGTTTCAGTATGGAGGCCAGATGTTCGGAAAAAAAAAAGCAAGTTTACCCTGTTTATGTGTTCTTGAAAACTAAAACCATTGAAATAAATAAAAAGTAGACATGTGACAGGAATATCATTTACTTACTTGTCGTATACTATAACACAATTTATTCACCAAATAGTAATTTCACAGTACTCTCCACCATGACAGCCACTACACACTCAAACTTTCAGTAGTAGGGGCCATGCACTGAGGCATTTGTATCAGAGCTTAAGCCAGTATTTCACTTAGATCTCTGTATGACTAATTTAGGATAAGATCTTGAAATAAATGCTTTTCAAACACAATACTTACTGTCACAAGCATACTTGGCATAGTTTATAGCCATTACTGTTTTTATATGGGAAGGGATGGAAAGGACTGTATCCTGTTCCTTCAAATGGTTCTCCTTGTGGCTTCATGGCTTTATTGTCACTTGACCAGTAAGACTTGTTTTGCAATATTGTTGTGCTTTTTTTAATGGAATAGTAAGCTTTGTGGCAATTCCCTTCCTTATGGTTTCTAAATAAATAGCCTTATGTTCACAAACTCATATGAAAAAGTACTGGGGATGATTTCCAGTTTTGTTTACTCCCAATCAATTCTAAGGCAATCCTTATGTCCAGATCTGAGCTAGCACAGGTGTCTTTCAGTTCATCCAGAAGATTAAGGCTTGTTGTTTATTTATGAAACATCAGCTAAGTTAACTGGGAAAATAGGTTAAAAGCAGGAAAGAAGCAGGAAGAGGGGGGCAAGAATGAACATTATCTGTACATCTATATTAAAAAAAAAAAAAGCAAAATTAGCACAGAAGTTTCCAAACTCACTGTAAGTCCTAATGTGTGTAATTACCATGGCAATAACCCAAGGAGGGATCTTTGGTTATTTCAGTTTTAACCTCCAGAATAGAATTGAAAATGAAATAATCCTTTCAGCCCTTCAAGATAATCCAGAAGAAATTAAAACCATGAGTACTATACTACCTCTATTGTACAGTGCAGAACTTGCAAGTGTGAAAACACTTCTTCCTCCCCTGTGTTTACTTTCCAGAGAGTAAAGAGGATCTCTTGAGATGCTTTCTCCATCTCCATTACTTTTGTGGATTGAGATATACTGTACCTTATCAGACTATTACCTAGGTTTCAGCTCTTTCTTCTACCTCCCAAAGTTATTCTCACAGGCCATAGCACCCCACCACTATTATGTACCACAAAGGAAGGAATTTGGTGGATGGGGATAAGGTATCCAATAGTTTTGCTATGAGATTAGGCAAGTTTAATATTTTCTAGGTATTTGATAATTAAGGTGAAAGATTGTTTATATCGATGGACGATATAAATAGTTGGTTCATCAAATGCTATGTGTTAATACCAAGATGGAGAGTGGGTTCAATCAAAGGAGTAAATCCAGGCACAGATCCAGGAGAGATCAGGTGGGAGTTTAATTGCTGTTATTCATTGATACCATTTAAAACAGCCCCTTAATGTTATTATGTAAACATAGAAATTGTGAGTCAGTTAAAATGAGGTTTCAGTCTGTTGCCTCACTGAAAGCTATGAAAGCTAGTTAGAATGTTTGAAATACTTTTGTCCTGGATGTTTGGAAGAGATGAGAAATTAGTTTGGGTGATTACATGTAAAAGGAGAGATTGGTAAAATAAGGGATAATGATAGACATCAGGGATGGGAGGAACAATATCTTAGAATTTGATAAGTTGGCTATATAGGAGCCAGGGACAAGAGACAACAGCAATATCATGCAGATCTCCTACAGTGAGTGTTCACCTGCCCTAGGCCTAGGGGTTGGATTGCTGATTTGTTTGTTAATGTCATGTCCATCTGTAATAAGACAATATCCATGTACAGTATGATGGTGAATGAGTGGATAGGCTTGTTATGTAACATTGAAACCTATTTAAGAAAAAAAGAGGGATAGGATGTATAAAAAAATATGTCCCCCCAGGTTTGAGATCCTCCAACAACAGACATGAGGAAGGGGCACAGAATGGGGAAATAAGTTTTAGAGGAACCTTACAATGATCCTAAAATTGACTATTCTTCAGATTTCAGTCTTTCAGGTGTCTACATATAAATCAGAGTTTGCAGGCACAAGTGGGGTTGATGTTTCTAGAACTCATAACAGGGATAATGGTAAAATCTCAACTATTAGTGGTGGGTGATTTTATCTTCCATGTTCTGGAGATTGAATCCATCTATGCAGGAATTCATGACTTCCATACCAACCACAGGCTTGCACAGATCATTTCAGTCCCAACTCATGGACTTACTACTTGCCTTGAAGTACAGGTGTATGCTCTGAAGATCAAGGACACTACTGTCAATCATTTGCTATGGTCAGATCACTGTTTTGTTAAGCTTTACCATTATCTCTGCTGGGGTGGACCAGTTTGAATTATTACCCCTGATGTTTGAAGGATCATGATGGTTTCTTAAAAGCACCAGACATTCTGAGGGATTTCGCAGGCATTTCCATCATGTACCTGATTGAGCTCAGGTACAAAGGTATTTTAAAATTTCCATTTCATCTCCAATTTCAGCTATACAGTAGAGTAATGTTACAGTAGATAAGGCAAATTATTTGGATCCATTCCAATCAAAATTCAGACCTAAACCAAATGACATTAGTAACTTGTACGCACTATGGGAAACATCACAGGAGTTTTTGATTGTCATGTTGCAAGGCCTGGTGGAAATATGAAAAATGAAAAAAAAATCACAATTACTTGAAACAAAGATCTCACTCTACATAAAGTAATAATTTTTTTCCAATTTTGTTAGTGTGACTTCTTAGGCTTCCCCTGATGAAGGTGATTAATCAGAAAATCTCTATAGTTTCTTACTCGCAGCATCCTGGGACAAGGTATAGGTTGCAGGTACATTTCTCCTTTTTATTAAAATTTCCAGTTCAGTTTTCATTATTAGAAAGAGTCCTGGATGTTCATTCTACATTTTCTACATTCTATTTAATCCTATCATCTGAATTTTATTCACTTCTATTCTCATTATGTTTCATGTCCATAAAACTTGTATAAGAAAAAAAAATGATAAGACTTATTCTCAATGTTAATCTATTCAGAGAATTCAGACTTAACCTAAACAATTGGTCCATAACTCTTGGCTTAATTTCCTTAAAATTAACTCACGTTGTTGATTGACCTTTCCCATCACATCTCAGCTATGTTGAAAACAACTGTCAGACATTCTCAAAGGGTTTGATAATATGCTGAGGATAGATGAGTTAAAACAAAACGAAACTTTACATGGTGTATTTGTGCAATCATGATCCTGCATGATTTTGAAATTTTGCCCATGGACTTCTGACATCAGTAAATCACATATATGATTTATTTTCCCCTCAAGTCAGCTATCAACATATCATCATGATTAACCTTGTGACTGAGTGGAACCAGGCTTTGGATTTTCTAAAATAGATGCCCTAGGTATATAGCAATTATGATCAATAGTTTACTAAGATTCTAGGTTTAAATAGGCTGTTCTTAAGGTTTGTAATATTCCATCTGTATTGTATGAACATTCTCTGAGATTTCTTGATCAATCTGAATTTTATATCACTTAATTTAAAGATAACTTAGGTTTTGAAGTTATATGCCACCTGAAATGTACTTTCATTAAAACAAATTGTGGTTAAGGCAGCCTGTTACCAAACAATATAAACTAGAAGCAAAAACAATTTAAGCATTGAACCTCCTCACTACCACAAAAATCTAGTAATAAGGGCACTATTGAAATAATTACCACCAGGAGGTTTGGTCCAGAGAAAACAGAATAAAGCCAGAATAAAGTTTTGGATTCTTATAATAATCTGTTTATATTATTGCAATTTGCATTGCATCATTATGATACTATCATCAATGACCAGGCTTTGCCACAACCTGCTGAACTAGATGTCTAGTTGCTGTGACTAACTTTTCCTTTGGAATCTATACATCCTTATCTTCCCAGTTTTTCCAATTGTTCTTGGAAAGGCAGGTGTGTGAAGAATCCTTTCTTTTCTTTTTTCCCTACCTCTCTTTAACATTCTGTATACAAAACAGATCACCATAAATCCTGAGAGTATTCAATTTCTTTAAATGGTAAATTAATAAGAAAACAAGCAAACTCTATTTAATTGAGAGCTTCAAAATACCAGGAAGTTCCATTTTATTGCTACTTCTAACAAAACATGCAATCTTTTTGAAATGGAAATAATTGCTGGAAATAATTGCTTTCTTTAATGAAGGAAATCCAAACCCAAAGTTTATATTTAGTTTTCTTATAAGTAGAATATTTAAATCAAGTACAGTATATCTCTCATGATAGTAAGCTTTCATTTTCTACAATTAATTAACTTAAAAAGTGAAACCATGCTTTGGTTAATTAGAGTAATATCTGCAATATAAATAGTTAAATGCTCATCCTAACTGACCTTGACTATAGGAAAAAGCTAAGTAGAACTAGATCCAGTTTGTACCAATGATGGAAAATCACTGAAGAAAAAAACCAGAACATTAGGAAGTTAGAAAATAATCTGGGAAAGGTGAAAGCCTGCTTCCATCATGTTGCCAAGAAGAAACTACTCAGAATTGAGTTTAATTTAAAAATGAACCTTTTAAAATATTTCATTACATATGGGGCATATCATCTTAAAATGCATTTTAAGAGAGTTAATGCTTCATTTGTGTATCATCAAAACAGATGTTTATGTATAAATCCTTGATGTGAAATTTGTGCTGATTCCTTAATCAGACGAGAGCACTAACATTTACATAAGGACTCAATATGGCACCATATTCAGCAAAGAGTTGGATTCAGATATGAAGATATGAATATAAGAGCATAATTTCAAATGCGGTTTGGGTAACACAAAGTTATACTTAATGTCTATTGTAATCACAAGACTTTCAGCTGGATAATTGATTCCTTAGTCATTTTATTTTGTACTTTATGAAAACTATGGTGGTGTATTGGACAGGAAGACTATTGGTGGAGAAAAGGAATAGAATAGAACAATAGAGTTGGAAGGGTCCTTGGAGGTCTTCTAGTCCAACCCCCTGCCTAGGCAGGAAACCCTACACCACTTCAGCCAAATGGTTATCCAACATCTTTTTAAAAACTTTCAGTGTTGGAGCATTCCCAACTTTGGGAGGCAAATTGTTTCACTGATTAATTGTTCTCACTGTCAGGAAATTGATTAGTTTCCACCCGTTGCTTCTTGTCCTGTTCTCAGGTGCTCAGGAGCAATTGCACTCTTCTGAAAGTATGATATCAATTATACAATGCTTTGTATAAATCAAAGAAGATCTTGTTGATTTTTAAATTTATTTTTGAAATATGGCATTATAGGAGTGGATTAATGGATTATGACAATTATGACAAAATTAACTTCCAAAAGGTAAAGGAAAAATAAATCAATCCTCATTAATTGCTTAAAAAGCTGAAAGATAGCAAAACAGAATTATCAGTTTCATGTTTTCATGATGAAGTTATTTTGGTATGTACCTAGATGCCATAGCTGACTCAGTAGAAGAGAGAAAACAGAGCAATGGTCATGAGGATTCTCATTCTGAAATCTTTCCCAGGTAGATTATCAATATGATAGAATAATGTTTTCCTCTCTTGATCTTTGGGAGAAGTGATCATGTGTCAAATTTCATGGCTATTTGGATCTGTATAATTGGACAGAGTGGGCAGAGTTGCTTCAGGTGCTATCAAGTAAACAGGGTCATTTGATGGGAAACTGCATGCTGAGAATTGCAGTATGTTTGTTTGAGCATGACAGAGATCTGAGAAAATACAAACCGAACTGAGAACTCTCTAAACTGATTCAGAAAAACAAAAAACCGTTATTAACAGGTCTTGAAAAGGAGCTTATTAAATGAAAGAGTGGAACCAGTTGTCACACAGCTTTCAATACCTATTTCCTCCAAACAAATGCTGATCCCTTTCAAGTCGACAGTATGCACAATCTCAGCCGCTGACTTCTGAAATAGCAGGCAAAAGTCACATCTGTGTCTTTCAGTTCTCTTTACAGCATTTCACCACACAGGCAGATGTTTTCCAAACCATGTTTTTTTTTTTTCTCTATGTCTCCCTAATCGTCAAGAGAAATGAAAGTGTTTAGGTAAGCAGAAGAGATTTATCACAGAGGGGCTTTCAAAATGTTTTAATTTCTCGTTCATTTTTTTTCCCTGTTGTCGTTCTGTAGTTTTTGTGGTGTTTATCTCAGAAAGCAGACATTGTACAATATGCAGGCACTGACTTCTCTTTTCTGATGTCCTTTTCCTCCAGGAACAGGAAGGATTAATTACAGCAACCCAGCTCTAGACATAGCCCCATGCTTCTTAGCACACCAAATTAATTCAGAGTTGACAAAACTCTTTCAGACACAACCTGCTTCTTCCTGTTGATGCTTTATTAGCATATTCTTCCCAGAAAAAAAAAAAAACTTCATAGCACTTTTTTTTTTTTTACCTCTCCTCCACGTTCAATTTGTAAAGCACTGAGTGACAGGCAGCAAAATGGCTTGAATATATCTGAGGCAACTTGCCAACATTCTCCTGACACAAGCACTTAGTAGGCTTTGTTCTGAGTACATTAAAGTCACAGAAGGTCTGCGTACAGTAAGCATTATAGGGCAGGCAGGATGTTCACAGAAAGACAAAACAGCAGGTGATAAATGACATTAAATAACAGTGAGAATTTACCACAGACTAAATTAACTACTGGAGTGAAATGTTCACGGCTCAGAGGCGAGATTAACAATGAATTTATAATTAGATGATTATAATTCTTTACAGTGTTCATGTAAGTCTACATGTAAGAATAATGAAAGCAGAGACAACCCTATTGGACTCCAGATACAAACTGGCATGGATTCTATTTTATTTTTAAAAAAATACAGTAAAGATATGGGATAATTCTTCTTCTGCCTCTAAAATGTAATTTATAAAATAAGTACTTAAAAATGAATTAACCCAGATATATGCTGTACAAAGATGCAGAACTATTAAGCTACTGAGGAGTGATTATAAACTGCTCTTCCGAGCACCATTGGAAAGGCTCATAAATGAAAAAAAATCACCTCTTTCTCCTCCAGTCTTTTACCATTGCTTACTTAAATATGAAAAAAATAAGCCCACCATTAAAAAGAAAATCAAAAATTCTTTCATTCCCCTAACTTATATTTTTTTAACAGAAGTAGAAGCTTTGGCATCCAATAAATGAAAAGATGATGACTGGATACAGGCTGAGTAAATGCTTAGTAAACTATCCTGCAACTAGATTGCTAAGGTGAGTTTAATGCTATGTTTTTATGGTAGCTAAAATAAAGAGGCAATCATAATGTACAAAATTATATTTCTCTTAGGGTAAATGTTCAAGCTGGAATGAAGAACATTATGTCTAACTCTGGAAATGTATTTTTTTAATCCATGTTAACTGAAAGTCATGGAGATAAGCATCCTTGTTAAGCCCCTGTCACACTGCACCAACGGATGCAAAGAGGATGTAAAATGGACAAAAAAGCTTGCCATCCGTTGGTTAACGCGATGTACTCACTGCCTCCGTTTTGCTTCCTCTCTATCCGTCCAGCATCCGTTTACTGACGTTTCATCTGCTCAGAAAGTTTTGAGCTGCTCAAAACTTTTGTGCGGAAAATGTATCCAATTCGTCCGTTCTGCATCCGTTACACATCCGCTATATCCGCTAGGCATCCGCTGCGCATCCGCGCAACTCGCATCCGCTCGGACGCAGGAAGGAAGCGGAACGGACACAGAACGGATGCAGAACAGATGCCTAGCAGATGCAGCATGGAAACAAAGCATGTAAAACAGAAAAAACGTCCGCAGAGGGGACCTATCTCGGTTATTAAGGATGTCTAGAGGATGCCTAGAGGATGCAAAGGGACACCTATACTGCCTAAAAAAAGGGGGAGCAACACATCTGGATCTCACTTTCAGACCAGCAGCCCTGCTGCAGACCTCTGCAGCCTTCATCTGACTCTTCCTCTTCCACAGCATCCAGTCATGTCCACCGTGGATCGTACCACAGTCCTTTTGGCAGTCACCATCATTCTGCAACAGTATGAAGCCATCTACAGGCTCTGTGAACTCTACTACGGGAAGAAAAAGGGGCGGCCAAGAAGCATCTGGGTATGAAGATGGTTCGCCAGAAGAGCAGAGGATGGACTGTACAACAAGCTGATGGTGGAGCTCAGGAACGAAGACACTCGTGCATTCCAAAACTTCATGAGGATGCTCCAGCCATGTTTGATGAAGTTGTGCAGCAGCTGAGACCCAGGTTGACCAAGGCAAACACCAACTCCCGGCCCAGCCTGGAACCTGGGTTCAAGGTGGCATGACTCTGCACCACCTGGCCTCAGGGACCACCTACAGGAGCATGCAGTACGGCTGGAGGGTGTCACACAACACCATCAGCATTGTGGTCAGAGAAGTGGTGCAGGCCATCATCGAAGAATACAAGGAGGAGCTCCTCCAGTGCCCCTCCACTGAAGAAGGAACTTCCCCCACACCATTGGAGCCATAGATGGCAAGCATGTGGCCTGCAAAGCTCCAGCCAAGTTGGGGTCCACTTATTTCAATTACAAGGGCTTCTTTAGCATCATCCTCTTCACCATGGTCGAAGCTGACTACAAGTTCATGTACATCGATGCTTCAGGCAACGGCTCATGTTCAGATGCCCAGGTATACAACGCCAGTCACCTCAAGGAGGGGCTGGAACACAACCTCATCATGGGCTTCCCAGATCCAGAACCCCTGCCCAACCACACACAAGATGTGCCCTACTTCATTGTGGGGGATGATGCCTTCTCCCTCACAACCTACCTCATGAAGCCCTACACCTCCAGACTCCTCACCTGTGAAGAGAGGATCTTCAACTACAGGCTGTCCAGGGCAAGGCGGGTGGTGGAGAACGCCTTTGGCATCCTGGCCAACAGGTTCCAGGTACTTCTCACCACCATGCAGCATCGCCCAGAGACAGTGAGGAGGATCATGGAAGCTTGCTGCATCCTGCACAATCTCATGTGCACCCGCTACCCAGTCTTGCAGAACAGGCTCGTGGACCTCCAGCAAGGCAATGGGGACATGGAGCCTGGGGAATGGAGGCAAGGGCAAAACCTGATAGACACTGAGGATGTGCAAGGCCCCAACAGAGCCTCATGTGAAGGGAAGAAGCAGTGCAACCTCCTGAAACACTGGTGCAACTCCCCAGCTGGAGCAGTGGAGTGGCAAGACAGGATGATAGATGCTTAATGGATGCTTCCTTGAGCCTGTCTAATCACACTGATGAGATTGTGCCATGTATGTTGAGTGGCCCGACAATGAACAGGGCATTTAATGAAGAGTTGTGTTTATGTTGAAATGTGTGGATCAATGATTACATTGTTGTTGATAATAAAGGGCCATAGATGTGGCACCTGGGAGGGTGGACCATACAGTTCCACTATGCTTGCACTGGAGGTTTATCTATCCCACAGCTATTACCCATTCCAAAGGTATCCCTGCCCATTCCACAGCTATCTCAACCCATCCCACTGCTATCTTAACCCATTCCACAAGCATGCAAAGGCTTAAACCATTTCTAAAAGTTTCCAGCAAGACTTTATTAAAAAAAAGAAATGAAGCAAGTGTTTGAATCAAAACTAGACTTTATTAACAAGAAGCTATAAGACAAAAATGAGTCTCTGGCACTCTCTTGGTCGCTCAGTCTCAGGGGTGAAGGGTCCAGGTGCTGTGGAGGTGGCTGGTGCTGGAGTGCTTGTCATCAGCTCCTCCAGAAGCAGAAGCAGCAGAAGCCCCAGCCCCAGAAGAGCGAGCCCGTGCTGCAGAAGCCCCAGTAGAACCAGAGTGAGGGCCAGGGGGAGGGATGGTAGCCCTGTCCCTCTTGCAAGGGCTGGCAGCAGATGGCTGAGGCTTGCTATGCTTCAGCATGGTTGTGGGGTTGCTGGCTGGCAGGGAAGCTGGTAGGAACCAAGGCTGGCAGGAAGGCTGGCAGGGAGGCAGGCACCAAGGCTTGCAGGAAGACTGGCAGGAAGGCAGGCACCAAGGCTGGCTGGAAGGCTGGCAGGCAGGCAGGCACCAAGGCTGGCAGGCAGGTAGGCACCAAGGCTTGCAGGAAGGCTGGCAGGCAGGCTTGCAGGGAGGCATGCACCAAAGCTGGTAGGAAGGCTGGCAGGAAGGCTGGCAGGGAAGCAGGCACCAAGGCTGGCAGGCAGGCATGAACCAAGGCTTGCAGGCAGGCAGGCACCAAGGCTGGCAGGCAGACTTGGCTTCCATTGTGCATCCGCTCTGCATCCGCTTCATCCGCTGTGCATCCGCCCTGCATCCGCTGTATCCGTTCCGCGTCTGCTTTGCTGAGGTCCCCCGGAAGCCTAGCGGATGTGCCATCCGCTCTCATCCGCTTCCATCCGCTGGGCTTCCGTTCCGTTTCCCCTTTCCATCCGCCCTGCATCCTCCCCGCATCCGTGTTATCCTCTCCGGTTATGCAAATTTTTGCCCTTTCTGAGAGCAGATAACAATGGATGGAACATTTTTCTCGTCCGTTGTGTCCGTTTTGCATCCATTGGGCAGTGTGACAGGGCCTTTAAGTAAATAATTGGTTAACCTGGTTCCTTCAAATTCTCAAGCTATTAAACATGTGCATACTTTTTAAACTTGGATTATCATGTGCCATCAAGTTGGTCTTTGCTGCTGGTAGTTCTCCCTTTTCAGCTTTCTGAAATTTCAAGGTGCTAGTTCTCATCTTTAAAGCCCTATGTGCAGTGGTGGGATTCACATTTTTTTACTACTAGTTCTGTGGGTGTGGCTTGGTCGGTGTGGCAGGGGAAGGATACTGTAAAATCTCCATTTAGAGGTGGTATTTGCTGGTTCTCTGAATCCTACTCCAAAGTAGGATTACTTCAGATACTCCTCTGAATCTCTAATCCAAATTTCTGCTACTGATTCTCCAAGAACTGGTCAGAACTTGCTGAATATCACCTCTGCCTATGTGGCTTGGGATAAGATTACCTGAGGGACTGTCTTTTTCCAAGAGTTTTTAGTGTTCAATCAGATCCAACAGATAAGGCATGCTGTAGATTCCATCAACGAAAAAGTAGCTTTCTAGTGGTGAGAATTTTTGTCAAAAGGCTCAGCCTATGGAATGTATAGAAGCGAATGGTTGAATGGATGTCTATAAAAATTGGATTTCCACATTCAACATGTGCATACTTTTGAAATTACACCTGGTATTTTTTACATATTTGCAATTGAAATAAAGATTTAAATTAGATAAAAAGAGTTATGGGTTTGATTTTGTGAAAAAATGAATTGGAAATTCTACTGTGCAGTAATGCCAAACTCTATAAATTATTATTGAATTTGAATTTGGAGAATGAATGTGTAAAGCATTGCATGATTCAGTGGGCAAGGAACTTTGGATATGATGTAATGCTTGAACAATGAGAGAATATGTGGATGAAAGGTTTAAAATTTAACTTAATTAAATTATAACTTAAAAGAAAATTTCTATAAGATGATGCTTTGGTATTTAACACCAGATAAGTTATCAAGAATGTATAAAGGTATTTCAAATTAATGCAAAAGTAAAGAAACTTATAGTGGGCATGTGACAAGGCAAAGAAATATTGCAGTAGGATTCACATCTTAATACAGAAGATTCTCAGAATGAATGGCTGAACAAACTGCTTTAATTAAAGACAAAAACACAAATACTTTTGTGTCTCCTTGGAAACTGTTTCTGGACTTTGTGCTCAAGGTGGGAAAAAATGAAACTTTGACTTTGGGTTTTACCAATTAGATAGATTAGTTGTTATAAAAAATGACTAATTTGTAATATGAAAGTAAAAAGTTGAGGTTTGATGTTATTATCTTATTCTACTGCACGAAAGGGAGCTTGAAGTCAACACTTTTTTTTTACTTTCCCTTCCTTTCCTACATATTTCCTTTCCCCTTTCCCTTCCCTATCTTTCCTGTTATTTTCTTTTGCATTTTTGTATATTATATTATTAATAAATTTGAAAAAAAGCATCTGGTATTTTTGTTTCCTTTACACAATCTAGCTGCTGTATCTTTTCTCATCCCCTGCCAAAATACCATTTTTGAGCTCAACGGGTTTATTCCTACCCTTTAGTGCAGCAGGAGAGGCAGGCTGCCAAATCAGAAAAGTGATTTTAAAAAATGGATCTATGTAAAGATTGATATCATTTGGCCTTCTAGACTATAGGTCTTTCCCACCCTCCACTCCCCACTTTCCACAGCAGACTTGTAATGTGAGAAGTGTTTTTGTAATGGGGTAGAAAATGATTCGTATACTTAATAACTACAATGAAAGAAAATCATCAATTGAGTAGACTAGAATCAATTATAATATAAAGTGAAGCCATTAAACCAATATTATTCATTACTTGTAACAATAGCACATGATTTGGTTCACTGCATGCAAGTATCACAAATGGAATACATATGCTGGAAAAAAAAACTTTAGCTCAGCATTTCTCAAACATTTTTTAGAGTATACTACTGCAACACACTCAAGGCTTTGTGGACTCATCTAAACTATCTTTGTTTTTAGCACATTTTCTCTTGAGCATGGTAGATAAAACCTACTGATCCATATTTGGATTTCTGCATTCTGATAAACATGCAAAGAATGTTAGTTTGCATTGTAATGATTTAAAAGGGTCATTATTTGAATACAACAATGATTACATTATACAAGGGGGTTTGTGTTACAAATCATATTGCAAATAAAAATAATATAAAAATAAACAAAATAAATAAAAATAAAAAAATAATATCAGTTATAATGAGAGGGTATAATTAGTAAGGTAAACAGATTAAAAGTATTAGATGAGGAAAGGAAATAAAAATATATCTAGCTTACACCCATTTTTATTGATGATGTGTCATCAAGTTGCTATCAACTCTTATTGAACACATAGATACATTTCTTTTGTGATGATCTGTCCTTAACCTGGGCTCTCAATTTTTTAATTGAATATTTGCTGCCACTATAACTGGTCATCTTATTATCTTTCCTTTTACCTTTTCCAGAATTAGACCCTTTTCCAGACAGCTAGATCTTCATTTTTGCTGCCAACCTTACCTTCTAGGGCCTGAATACCTAGCAGCTTTCTCTCATCCAAATGCTTACATTCTATACTTCACTTCCAGTGATTTTTGCTAAAAATTCAAAAATTGAAATAATATTGATAGTGTCATCTCCTGGACATGTATCATAGAAATGTGTGGTTAGAGGATTCAGCCCCTCTTTCTTCTCTTTTGGAAGATAAGACAACTTCATGTGAGACAAATATAATTCAACCTGAAAGAGAAAGGGAGAGAAAGAAAAAAAGATGAAAAATAATATAAAACCTAATTTTTCATTTTAAAATTTAAAATTCACAGAAGACAAAAAATGCAAATTTCTCCTGAACACAGGAACACAATTGGTAAAACTATTAAAAAAGAAAATTCCAAAAGAAAAGAAAATACTTGGGAAAACCACAAGGTGGTGTTGGTCTGCTAGAAATAAAGTTTTTTTCTGCTAGAACCTTCAGTATGATATTTATTTATTTAGTTTAGTTTGTCAAACATGTATGAGAAAATTAGAATAACTATGAATATAACATAACTCTTCTTGTAAAATACCTCTGAACTCATTCAATTGTATAATGTCTGTTATACAGTGTGGATTCCATGCAGATGAGCTGTATTTAAGATTTGGTCTGGCGAAGGTTTTGTATGCCCTGGTTTGCAATTCAAACAAAGAAGCTTCCCAAAATTAGGTTAACAATTCTTAATGCCTTTTTGGCAATGCTGTTATAGTGAGTTCTGGGGTTTAGATCTTTTGAAATAAGTACTCCAAGGTCTTTGACAGAGTGAGGGTCATCTACAAAGATGTATCCTCCCAGTTTGTACTTAGTGTTCTGATTTTTGTTGCCAATGTTTTTGAATATTGAAATATTATAATATAAATAATACTAATAAGTATATATTAATAAATATAAATAATATTGAAAGAAAATAGAGGCAACAAGATTTACAATGAAACCTAAAGCGTCATGCCCATAACTTGATATGTGTCTCAGGTTTCAAAAGACAAAGACACAAAAATCATGAAACTTTACCTCAAACACAGAAAACAGAAACAAAAAACTCGCTGTAAATTCCTGGCTAGACATTTTTCTTATTTCCTCTGCCTCATTTCATGGCACTCCTTCTGTTTCCCAGAACAGCCTTATTATACCAGAAGCTGCTGGGAGATGGATAATCCTGCATAAACCCAATCCTGATCCACATATTCAAAGGGATGTTAACTATGTGGAGATATGCCTGCATTGTAGCATATGATTGTATACCTGTATACTGTATGACTGTAACTTTGTCACTTGTATCCTTATGACCTATATTAACTGTTTTACAGTATGATTTGATTGCTTATTGTATCCTATGACTATTATTAAGTGTTGTACCTTATGACTCTTGATGAATGTATCTTTTATGTACACTGAGAGTATTTGCACCAAGACAAATTCCTTGTGTGTCCAATCATACTTGGCCAATAAAAAATTCTGTTCTATTCTATTGTTCCCCCCTAATTGAATACTGATTAATATATTACAACATTAGTTTCCCATCCCTTGAGAAAGGCCAAAATAATTTTAAACTAAACTACTAATTTAAACTAAGCTACTAATTTAAACTGAGCTACTCATTCTATTTGCAAGTTTTTAATCTGTCATTTATATACTATGTTAATAACAAAATAATTTTCAGAACAACAATAATAAAAAAGATGAGATTAATATTCTAAAACTTTCTGTTAACAAATTGTTATTGTAATCAACAGCAGAAAATTTATTATAGCTTCTTAGCAATCCCAAATTGTCCCAAGAATTGGGACTGATTGCTCCTGAATAAAATATCCATGTTTTTTCTTAATACTATACCTTATCAATTTTTGTCTGATTAAATACATATCCATAGTTTATCTTCCCAAAAAAGTCTAGATGAAATTGTTTCCTAGTTAAACATATTAAATCCATTCCCAGATCTTCTTCAATCCATTTAAAAAGAAAATTTATCACTTTTCCACTTATCAATTCAGACAGTTTTCTGCTGTTGTATAAGAATGCAGGTTTGAATTTCAGGGAAGCATATTTTTTATTTTTGTCAAGTGCTTAGAAGATAATAGGTATAAGTAAAAACATAATTGTGAACACATGGATACCTATAAGAAAAATAATATATATATATAAAAGAAACAATAGGACAGGGATGGTAGGCACATTGGTGCGCTTATGCACAACCCCTACAGACCTCTTAGGAAAGGGATGAAGTCAATAGTAGACTGTCTAAGATTAAAGTTTTTGGGGTTTGGGGAAGAAACCACAGAGTCAGGTAGAGCATTCCAGACATTGACCACTGTTGCTGAAGTTGTATTTCCTGCAATCAAGTTTGGTGCGGTTAACCTTGAGTTTGTATCTATTGTTTGCTCTTGTGTTGTTATGGTTGAAGCTGAAGTATTCATTGACTGGTAGGACATTGCAATGTATGATTTTATATGCTATCCTTAGATCGGATTGAAGGCGACATAGTTCTAGGTTTTCTAATCTACTGCTTTGAAATTACATTCCTTTTGTTAGTTTAATTTACTTGCCTCTGAATATTTTCCACAGCCTTATGGGTTCATCAAACTGTTTAAAATACCTTTCAGCTAAGAATTGCATGTTCCAAAAGAGTCTTTTTTCGAGTGTCACCCTCCTTCCCTTGTTTGTAATCTGATGTATAGTAGATAAGAGAGCTCTTCAAAGCAGAATAAGAAAAAAGACAGAAAAGAGAAAAAGGAGTAGGATAGATATTTTCTGAACATCTTGGTCCAAAATTAAAAGAAAGATTAAGAAAATAAACTTTTTTAAAAAGATTGATAAAATATTAAATCCCTGTAGTGAATGCCCATAAAAATGTAGAGCAGGTAAAAGTAGTTTCACTATCCATGGATATGCCATGTTTCCTTACAGAAAGGTGAAAGTTATTCAGAACAGCAACATAAATCAAAAGAAAAAACAAAACAAGTCTAGCAGCGGGATTAAATCAGCAACCAGCAATCTGACTGTTGCATATATCTATTGATATGTGTACAAAAGTTGTTCCTTGAAAATCTTTCAGAAGGGGCCCCTGTACAGATATTCTTCAACTTGCAACTGTTTGAAATAATGGCACTGAAAGAATGCAACTTGTGATTGGTACCTCATGCTTGCATTGCCACATTCATATGATCAAAATTCGAGTGCTTGGCAATCAACATGTATTTATATCATTTCAGATCCTCGTGTGATGACCCAGTCTCTCACGTCCCCTCCTCTGGTCCACAGAGGAGAACTACAATGCTGATCCAGCCCTCAAAGAAATCCAATTTGACACCCTGAATTAGGGATTAATAGAAGGATACATAAGAGCAGACACTGAGTTTCAAGTGGTGGTGGCCAAAAATCAAATATTTTTTGTCCTCCCCTGGTTGTGGAAGGATCTTTTCAGGCATGCCCATAGTGCATTGTTTCTCACCCTTGATATCTTTAATATGGGTTGACTTTAACTCCCAGAATTCCCTAGCCAGTAAGCCATACTGCCATAGTGTGTTACCAGCTCCCCTCTTACTGGACAAAGACTCCAAGATCTCCTCATTGGAATGAATTTATCTTTGTGCTTCAAAGGATACTGACACTGTTTACCCTTTTACTGTCATACTGCAATTTCTACAGGAACATAAGGGATTCTTATATTAAGTCTTAATGTTTGGGGGGGGGGGAACCCAAACCATTGATCATAATAAAGACAAGTAAGTATATAAATGAGGCGAGGAAATTCATTTTGAGAAGTTTTGTTAAAATGCCCCAAGTAATAAAGATGCTTCTTTGAAGAAGTAATTCAAGGAGAGGGAAACTGATTGTGTGCAGAATTACTGAATTTTTTAAAGTAAGCAACGGAGCAGCTGAATAAATCCTCACAATTTGAATAGATATGTTTATTGCTATTAAAATACAGCACATTAATCTATTTTGCATTTTGAAATTAAGTATCACTGCAATTGCCATTGGAGAGGAAAGAAAAATAAAGCCAAATAATGACTCCATAATAAGTAGTTGGCATATGCATTCCTAGGAAATTGTTCCTTGTTCTGATTCTCAAGGGAACAAGAGTTGAGATATGAACAAAACGGATAAACCCATTAATTTGTTTTAGATCAATATGTTAAACAAAATCTAATGGTGCACATTGGGTGGCTTTCTTGGAAGTAAGTTATACTATTTTCAATGGACATATTCCAAGGAAATGTCCAGGAGTCTGCTGCTTAAAAGGTTGGGTTTTATTCTTTCTTCCTTCCTTCCTTCCTTCCTTCCTTCCTTCCTTCCTTCCTTTCTTTCCTTCCTTCCTTCCTTTCTTTCCTTCCTTCCTATCTTCCTTCCTTCTTCCTTTCTCTTTCTTTCCTTCCTTCTTTCTTTCCTCATTTTTCTTCTTTTTTATTTTCATTTTTCTTTTTATTTATTTATTTGTATCCTGTCTTTATTATTATTTTTGAAATAACTCAAAGTAGGAAACATATTTCCTCCTCCTATTTTCCCCATAACAACAGCAAGGTGAGTTAGCGTAGGAGAGAGTGAATAGCCTAAGATTACCCAGCTGGCTTTCATTTAATGTGCTTCAAGACTTTATGATAAATAACTGGTCACGTTTGTGAGACCATACCAATTTCAAATTAATAGTGAGAAGTAGATGAAATGTGGCTCAAATACTTCTCCAACTTTTTTTCTGTTTTTCATCCTTTTCCTTTCTTGCATTGCTTTGTCTTTACATTTCTTTATCATTTTGGTCTAGTGATTAAGAGGTTAAAATTAAATTAAAACTGAATTCTGCCTCCCTTAGACATGGGACATAGCTGGCTAGTCTCTGTCAGCCCTCAGAGGAATCTGATAGCAATCAGATTCTCACTTATGCTGAGAAGAAAATTGCAGGAGTTTGTCCTGGTCATCCTCCAGGGCAGGGATCGCCAACCTTTTTTGGACTCCAGAGACCACCAAACACATAATTTTAAATCCCAGGGACCATTCACTGATTCTGTGGGCATGGCCTAATTAGTGGGTATGGCTTGGTGGTCATGTGACTCGCTGGGCATGGCTTGTATGTAAATATTATAAATATTTATATAAATATTCATTTTTTATTAAAAAAGAGCAAATTTTATCTAAAATCAGGCAAAACAGGCATGCAGATTGAGTTGCTCACAGAAACACAGATTCATTCAAATCTATCTGCCATTGGCTAGCTCAGTCTGTCACATAAAATTTGCTTGCAAGCAAACTCACAAAATTAACTCACAACAGAGCATGTATCTAAATATTGAATTTTTTTTATATAAAAAGAGCAACTTTTGCTCAAAATCAGGCAAAGCAGGCAGGCAGATTGAGTTGCTCACAAAATCATTCAGTGATTTATCTATCTGCCATCGGCTAGCTCAGCCTGTCACATAAAATTTGCTTGCCATGAGTCTGCACTGAATAATAGAACCTTCAGTCCTATGGGAGGTTCGGCTGTGCTTAAAAGCAGAGCCGAAGTTTTAAAGACTAGCTAGAAAGCAAGAAATCCACCATTTTCTGCTTCCTAGCTAATCTAAATCTCCTGGCACAGCAGAACAGCTGATGGTCAAAAAAAGGAAAAATAGCAATTTAGCAGGCAAGTTCGCTGAGTAAGAAGTGAGTGGGCAGAGAGGGTTCCCACGGGCCATGTGGGCGGCACAGCCTTGTGTTTCTGCACAGCCTGGATTAATTGCTTTGTGGGGGGCGCTCTGGGGGTGATATTTCTCTGGGGCCCACCAAAATGTTCTCACAGCCCACTGGTTGGCAACTGTTGCTCCAGAGTCAGAATTAACTTGATGGTTAATACTGCAATTATAACATGAAGTTATAGTTCTAGGTTTGATACAAAATAAGTCCTCTTGTGATCAAATGAAGTCATAAATGAAGCTTGCTATTGTGTGAAATGTTAAGATATTACTTCCATTATTTTCTTGAATGGGGTCTTGCATTTTCAAGGCTGCAAATGGAGATGAAAGATGCCAGATTGTAGCAACTTAAAATGGAGACTAATATACCCAGGATGGTCATGGGGTGGAGACAGTGCAAAAAGAAGAAAGGGCACATCTTTTCCTTTTTACTTTTGCCCTGGCATTATTTCTTTCTCTTACGGCAGTGAAGAAAAGAACAACAGCTTATACTTCTTTTAAAAAGATGCATCCTTTTACCTTTGGACAGTTCTGCTTGGTTCTTACGTTCTTGTTTTATGCATAGTCTTCTTTCTTTTTCAACTAGTTGGAAAAGATCACAAAATCACCAAGACAAACTGCTTTTAAAATGGGTTGAGGAAATTTAGAAAAATGAGAGACTGGTAATCTAGATATGACCAAGATTCCTTTTTCCTGTTTTCATCTCTGGCTGACTATATCCCCAGTTTGCCATTTGTTTCTCTTTCTTTCTTCTTCATCTCCTTGGCCCTACTTTCATCCTCGTTTCTGTCTCAAACTCTTTCTTGGTATTATCTCAGGGGTGAGATTCAACCAGTGTAATAACTGGTTTGGTGAGTGCATGCTTTGTGAACTGGTTCCCTCTCAGCTGATCTTCAAAGCTACCGGTTCCATAGAACCGGGCTGAACTGGTAGAATCCCACCCCTGTATTATTTGCTTTTAAGACCATCCATTTGTAGCTTTGCTTCAGCTGCCTTCTTTGGGAAAGCATTGTATCCAACAGGCTTTACCAGCTACTGGACAGCAAGATGTCATATTTGCTACATAAAGGATTGAGGCAAACTCATCTAACTTGCAAAAGGTTAATACACATTCCTTTTTCTGCCTCCCTCACTTCTCTTTT
The DNA here is from genome assembly GCA_015471245.1 of Laticauda colubrina. Classification (NCBI taxonomy): domain Eukaryota; kingdom Metazoa; phylum Chordata; class Lepidosauria; order Squamata; family Elapidae; genus Laticauda; species Laticauda colubrina. The sequence continues at coordinate 21,790,042 of BLBF01000017.1, forward strand.
TACTCCAGCCCCAAAACTGAGAAGATATTCAGTGAGTTTTAATGGAGGAATCTGTTCCTAAATGACCAAATATAAAGTAGCTTGTTTTGTAGTGGGTGTTGTGGGTGTAACTTAGAAGAGGTCCTATAGGTGTGCTGCACAAGAGGTGGAGAGATTAGGATCAGAGGTGGCATTCAGCAGGTTCTGACCAGTTCTGGAGAACTGGTAGCAGAAATTTTGAGATGTTCAGAGAACCAGCAAATACCATCTCTGACTGTGGATTTTACAGTAAATTTTACGGTCCTTCCCCTGCCACTCCCACCAAGCCACACCCACAGAACCAGTAGTAATTTTTTTTGAATCCCACCACTGATTAGGATGTATTAAAGATCATGAAGTGAAGGCCACAGCATGGCTAACAAGCTATTTAATAACATAAATTTTTGAGTAAAAGCCATGAGGCCAATTTCCTACAGTACAGAACTAAATCAGAAAAGAAGCTGATGAGACACATCTTGATAAAACAGTCCAGGAAAATTAATCTATTACAGAATGCGAGCAAACAGATCCTAGCTTATTAATGAGCCATCATTTACTGACTTTGATGAGAGTCTCCTCCAACAGCAAAGGAATTATTGTAACATACAAATCCAAGGCTCATGCCTTGATCCTATTTTGTTATGTGTAATATACACATAAATGACTGAGTCATATTACTGCATTCATTTAAAAAAAATGCCTTGCAAATAGTTGGATTGAAAACAGGAACAAAGGGTTCTGAATAATACAATCCCTCCATTGCTAAAGATTCAAGTTGATCTGTTTGGTGCCTGCTGATTTCCGCAAAGGAGAAAGAAACTCAATTTAAACATACACCTTTAAGGTCAAAAGACAGAGCAGAGCTGATAGGCTCTCAATTGAATAGCATTATTCTATCAACCAAAATAAAGCAGGAAAGTCAGCTTTTCACAAAGAAAAGAGCAAACTTGTATTTTTTCCCCATGGTTATCCTAGAAAGAAAAGACAAAGCTAGTTTTCCTCTCACTTCTTAATTTCCATTACTGGTTTTGTTTTGTTTTTTTTTACCCATGACCCTGAAACAGAAAGTAAATGTTCCCTTTGGCATTCTTAAATTCTAATCTCCCTGGCCCTTTTCATCACCCTGTTTGTATCCTTTTCAGCTCCTCAGCCACTTGACACATTCATTTCTGGTCACCTACCAGTGCCTGACCTGTCACCAGCTTAGAAAAATCAGACAAGCTTTCCCACATGCCACTTTATTCAATTTAATCAAAAGCATTTTAAAAAGTTGAAGTCCAGATAGGAAGAAATAGCATATTACATATTAATATGAACCATTTGCTTTCCCAATCTGAAATAAACAAATGCTAGTCTTTCCTCTATTACACATATGAGTAAATTTTCATAATATTAATATATTCGATGTGGACAGACAGTCATTCTTTGCTTACTGCACAAATGAATTCTTTATATGAGAACCAGAACAATCTTCTGTAAAATAAACAGCACTTCAACTTCTAGAGATTTTTCTGTCTGGTCAGGAAAAGGTCTGGAGATAAAAAGAATACTTTGAAGGAACTGTCTCTCATAATAAGCATACACTTGACAGCTTAAGAGTGGTTTGAAAAAGAACAGATATCTATCTTATTTGGACAGATATAGGAAAGATAGATACAGGAACCTTTTTCCCTTTTACTTTTTATTCATAATATACAGTAATTTCCTGTTGCCCTTTAATCCAAAAATATACCAGAAGGGAAGGAACTACACACCACAAATCCCAGCTGATTCTGAAAGTGTTGGAGTAGTGTGCACGCTATAAAATAAAGAATGTGTTTGAACAGTGCTTTAAATATCGTTATTTTATTTTATAAAAAATCTAATTTGATTTGGTACAGATTTAAGTATACACAGTTTAGGAATGAAAAGCCGAGCCAAGCTTCATGTAAGTTTAAAGCAAAGATAGGTAACCTGTGGCATGAAGTCAGCAATGGCCTCCCAGCCATAATTCTACAATATCCAAAGAATGCCAGATGCCACCTAGATTCATTTTCAAAAGCTATTTTTTTAAAAAAAAAAAATCTCTTCTAGAAATAATGAAGGTAGACACATTAAGTAAGTTTTACAATTTACATATATATTTCACAGTGAACCTTCTTTGAACTAATCACCTATAAAATAAATTAAAAGTGAAATTGACTCATCCCTTCTTTAAAGAAACACTCTGTAATTAAATGGAATTGAACACTTTCAAACCATAAGGGGTCTTATACGTGCACTGATGTTGTTACCTATGATGTTCATTTGTCAATGAAATATATCCAAGAAAACCAGAAAGCATCAAGAAGTCCGCAGTTCAACCCTGAGCTGCAAATATATGTAATATAAAATAAGAGCAAGAATGTAATTCGTTCTCAGCCACATGAATTCATTAGTTGACTTTGCGACAATGATTGTCTCTCTAGCTCAACCTACCTCATATAGCTGTTGTTAAAGGGACAACTAAGTTCTAATATAATCTTCAGCATGAAAGGTGAGTGGATGACTTTGGGCCCATCACCTTCTCTCAGTACAACCCACTTTGCAGGGTTGTTGTTGTGGAGAAAATAGAGAAGGATGGAGTATTGGATATGTTCTCCACCTTCAGTTATTTATAAAAATAATAAAGGTGAGATGTAAATAAGTAAAGGCCTGGTCCCACTGCACTTATGGATGCAAAGACGATGTAAAACGTAAAAAAAAGCTTGCCATCTGTTGGAAAACACTATGCATCCGTTGTGTACTCACTGCATAAGTGTTTCATATGCTCTATCCATCGAGCATCCGTCCACTGCAATTTCATACACACAAGAAGTTTTGAGCTGCACAAAACTTTGTGAACGGATGGATGAACTTTCTGCCACGTACTATGTACATCCGAGGCATATATGGGCAACAAACGTTCTATGTCCGTTTATCATCCGTTAAACGTCCACTGTATCCTCTCTGCATCCTCTGGCCATCCCCTCAACTCACATCCGCTGTGGCTGAAAACGGAAAGAGGGAGGAAACAAAAGGTACACGGAACGTCTACACAGCGTTAGTAGCATGGAAATAGAAAGGATGTAAGCATATGCATCTTGTATATGAAGTATTAAAAATGAACAAAACATTTGTATCTGGGACGCATCTCATATATTTAGGATGTCTGCAGTGTGTCTAGAGTATGTAGAAGGCCCCATAACGGAAAACCGATATTTTCTACAAAAAGGGGGAGAAAATCATCTGGATCTCTGGGATGGTGGACCATACAGTCCCACTATGGTTGCACTGGAGGTTTATCTATCCCACAACTATCCTTATCTATCCCACAAGCATGCAAAGGCTTAACCATTTTTTCAAAGTTTTCACCACTTTATTAAGTAAACAAAATGAACCAAGTAAACTAAGTTTGTTAAGCAAAGATAACCTTTATTAACTTTCTTAGGTAAACTTTATGACTTTGTTAAATAAGCAAAATGAACCAAGTAAACTGTATTAAGTGTGTTAAGCAAAGATAACCTTTATTAACTTTCTTAGGTAAATTTTATGACTTTATAAAATAAGCAAAATGAACCAAGTAAAGTGTCTTAAGCAAAGATAAACTTAACAAGTAAACAACTCAGTCTCTGGCACTATTCTCAGTCACGCTGAGTCATGTCCATGGTCTCAGCTGTTAAGCGGACAGGGACTGTGGAGGTGGCTGTGGCTTGAGTGCTGGTCTGAGGCACCATTGGGGTGCTTGGCCCCGAGGATACAACAGGTGGTGGTGTGTTCAGGGAGCTATCCAAGAGCTGACTCAGTCCCGTGAGATTGAGAGGCCCTTCATCAAGGACTTGAGATGTCAGGCCCAATACTGATGATAGATTGTCCATTGACGGGCTTGGCTGTGGGGTGGAGGAAGGATTGGGAGGAGTGTAGTGGGGCTGTCTGGTCTGCAGCTGGGTGAGGAGTGGCGTCTGTGGCATCCAATGAACCTGGGCCTGGACTGGGAAGTTCTGCTTCTGCTGTGGGAAGTCCTGGTAGTCATAGCCTTGGGAGGTGAGGGGCTGTTGAAAGCCGTGAAAGGGCTGTGACATCACCTGGGGTGGAGGAGCAGACCTGGACTGGGTAGGAGCAGCTTCAGCTGGGCCTTGAGGGTTGTGCAGAAGTGCTGTGATCTTCTACTTCATCACCTGGTACTGGGCCTCGGGCAGGTCCCTCAGGGTCTGGCTCACGTAGGTGATAAAGGTGTTCCGTTCCACTCTGTCAAGTGGACCAGCTGAGAGAGAAGTTCTGTGCTGGTCTTCATTGTGTCCCTAATCTCCAACAGCACACAGTGGTCCTGGCCCTCCAGTCTGCCTCTCTGCCTGCATCCTCTGGAGCTGGGGGTGGAGGTGTGGGTGGGTTGGCCTCTGGTGGTTGCTGCTTCTTCCTCCATTTGTGACAGCAGGGCGTCATCTTCCACAGGATCCTCCCAGTCTACCGGCATGGGGACTGCAGTTGTTGGGGGGGTCTCTGCTGTGGGGCCCTCTGAAGACACCTGCCTGGATAGGGTAGCTGGCTCCTGGCTGGAAGAAGACTGGCTGTCTGTGGGCTGTCTGAGGGAGAGGGGTCTCAGAGGGGCTGCTCCTTGATGGTGGATCTCGCCCTCCAGGAAACTGCACTTGGCCATGACGTACATCTCCAGGTCAAGTGACCTTGACAGCAGCCTGCCCAGATTTCTTGAGGTGTAGCTTGCCATACCAGGTGTGCATGTGCTTCCATCTTCCAAGGAGTACAAGGCCCTTTTTCCAGAGGTATTCATTCTCCCTCAGCCATTCCAGCACCTCATCCTCATGCTCCTCGGAAACGGTGTACTGTTTCCTCTCTCCCTTCTGCTTCCCTTGCCTCTTCCTCCCTAAGGCAGGAGCTTCAGCAGGGCCTTCAGGGGCTTCAGCAGCAGGGCCTTCAGTAGCAGGGCTTTGAGGGCCTTGGGGCTGGTCCACCACAGCAGCAGCAGCAGCTTCAGAGTCAGTGCCAGGGGGTGGGATGCTGGTTCCGGCCTTCTTCACCTTGCCAGGGCTTGAACGAGTTGGCACGGGCTTCCTCTTCTTGCCTGACTGACAAACCTTGGTGTTCCTGCAAGATGTATGTGGCAGCACGTCTTTCCCCTGTATGCTGACTGCATGCGTGCTGCAACCTTTTATATCCGTGGAGCTGATGCAATTCATACTCCCCGCATGCACAGTGAATGCTTTGCATCCGATATACATCCGCACAGCATCCCCTTTGCTTCCTATCGGCGTTCGTGATGCATCTGCTTCATCCGCTATGCATCCACCCCTTCCGCTATGCATCCGCTTCGAAATTCTCCCCCGGAACCCCTTCAGAGGTGTCATCCACTTCCATCTGCTTTCATCCACTAGGCTTCCTATGAACATCCATTTAACATTCCCGCTACATACTACCCACGTCCGTTCTTTTCTGTTCTGTTTATGCAAATTTTCATCACTTTTTGGAGCGGATGACAACGGATGGAGCCACCCCCAATATTTTGCTCATTCGCTGTGTCCTTTATGCATACGTTTTGCGTCCATTGGCCTATGGGACCGGGCCTTAAGTAAGTAAATGGGAGAATTGTATACTCTATCTTGAGCTCCTGTACAATAACTATTTTATATATTTATGTACACACACACACACTACAATATATGAGTTCCAGTTTGTTTCAATTTGAATCAATATTGGAACAGGGAAAATATGTTTCTGTGTCCTCTCAATTGCTTTGAGATTGACAGCCCACTGAATATACTGTAGTCCTTTGGGAAATGTCTTCAGAGCCCTGTAAAGTTTAATTTTGAATATTCTGTATTAAATGCCCAATTTTCATTTAATGTTAATATTTTGCATATTTTTATCAGTTAAATGAAATATATTTTTGCTTTATCTCCCCTGTCCTAGCTTCAGCTAATTTTTGGCAACTAACTTTGTCAATCTCCTTTTAAAAAAAAGATGGGGTTGTGAACTCAAAACTTTGAAAACTTCTTCCTTGAAAATGCATCTTTGTAGATGCTAGAGTGGTTGCTGTCTTTTTTAATGCAAGTTGATAGATATTTTTTTTTTGCCCACAGCTTATGGCATATGTTGTTTTTCCCATAATGGCTGTAGAGATTGGGAACAGTAGCCCACGTATTGGGAAGCAAAGAGATTGTCAAAGACAATCAGTCCCAATACAAAAGTAGCCATCCATACAAAGATTTGTCCATAAGAGCAGAGGGTCTTAGTATTGCAAAGATTTATGCACTGGCTGTCTTTGATTATGGACAGGAAACTATATTTTATCTGGGAACCAAATCCAGTCCTGTACTTTCCCAGTGAGCTTAGATAAAAATTAAAAGCAATACACCCAGAGTGTACCTTCACCCGCCCAGGAAGACATGTACCAGAGGAAAAGGTGGGGGTGAGGGCAAAGTTAGCCAGATGTCCTAACTAGACATTGTTCATTAATCAGAAACCTTTTAAAAATCCACACCAAAGGAGTCCAGTTTATAGAAAATAAAAATGTGTACAATTATGAGGCATTGAAAACAATAATACATTCTGATTTGTACAACTAACTGATATTTTAAACAGAACAGCTGTCTATACAACCACTAATAGACTAGAAGTCATCAGATCTTAAATCTTGGGCTTCAAATACTTATCTGGACAAGGCTGACTGATTGAAATTTGAAGACTCTCACACTCTGCTCCAAGGGGATCAGATAGTAAAGAAGCAGGGATCCATCATGGATCATATCACTGCCAGATTGAGATGTTAGTTATCGTAGACATAGATTGGGCCACTGCCTATTAATCCCATGTGTCTCCCTAAGCAAGCATCAAAGGATAAAGTGTAAATGATGCCCCAACTCAGAAGAGTTATATTAGATGTCCAGATCCAAACTGTGATTCCATACCACTGCCTCATCTACAAGGGTCACAGTTAAAAATATTGAGGGGATCATGACTTATTTAATTGTATTTTTTTACTCCTATTTCCAGGTGGATGTGTAGATTATACAGTTTCACAAAAACAGGATTGTTGGTTGTGTAGTTCTCTGGCTCAGAAAGTAATTGTCCCTATCAAATGAGTCGAGAGAATGGTTTATAAATGCAAGAACTTTTGGAGGGAGAAATAAAATGTTTGGGTGGATCTTGAGACAATATATATTAGAGTCCACTTGGCTCAAATTGCAGTTAAACTGAGGACATAAAATCTGTGGAACTTTGCTATAACTTATAAACATGTTTCTGGTATATTTTTCTTTAAAAATGGGTATTCAAATGTGTATTGAAGAAAGGAAGCATAAGGGATTTAAAGCATAAGAAATATGGTACTCTTACATCAATACATTCTATAGAATACAAGAAAAACAGTTTTCAAAATTTACAAATTTCAGATGCTACCGCAGTTGTGAAAAACACAGGTGTCCCTTACCCCTTTTATACTGTATAAACAGAATTGGGATTATTTTCTTTTCCCAAACATGAAAAGAATGTGCATTTTATATGCAGTTGTCCTTTCTCAAATGAATGGTGTATTTGGTGTATGTGTATGTATGCATGTGTGTGGCTCTTAACCGAGAGCAAGCATATTCTTAAATATCCTGTTCTTCTATGTGCTTTAACTTAAACCAGAAGGAAGCTCATTGAAAATGAATTAAATGAGTTTAAGATTTAAAAATATATGTGCTGACAGGCAAATTATATGTGTTGTTAAATTGGCCTTCCCCAAATTTTGTGAATGGTTTCCTTAATTGCATTTTGCATAATGGAAGGGCATTGTTGGAAGAAAACTTTGTGAAAAAGGGGGCAAAATCAAATAATAGATACAGCTAGAATATGCAGTCTTTTTGACAACAAAGTTTTGAGAACAAAGTTTCACATGATTTAAGCTGAGAAAAGAAAATGTCTAAACAGCAAATTAATAAAGAAGAATATTTGCAGCTCAGGGTTGTCATGAAGGGTCCTTGGTGCTCACTGAGCTTGCTTGTTTTCTTGCAGACCTTTCATTGTCCTAACTATTTAACATCATCAGTGTTAGCAGTTTGGGTGATGAAACATCTGCAAGAAAACAAGCAAGCTCAGAGAGCACCAAGAATCCCTAAAATTCCCTTTCAGTTGATATACCTTGATTTTTTTAAAGCAGAAATTCCTTCTAAATTCTAAGCATCGGTGACCATTTCATATCATGATTTGCTATTTACACACAACAATTTACTCAATGTTATGACAACATTGTGTGGTTCATTATTTCACATTCTCTTGTGCCACTACAGCAGATGCCAAATTAATTGCTGATGCATCACTTTTGGTTGCTTTACCAATCCATCACTTCAGCTTCATACAGGATAAGCAACATTTTAACAAGATAAAGACATGTAAACGCACTAGAAACTGGGAAAAAAATATTGTGAGCAATATTTTTAGCCACTTGTAGGCAAGCAAATCTGTCACCATGTTAAACTACTATCCCTTACAAGGCCTGTAATAAAAGCATATATTTACAGTTTTCAACTGACAAACTTTAATCTTGCTTCTTTGATAGATAAATGATAAATGACACTGGCAAAATAACTTTGGTACAGGGCAAAATAACATGCAGAGAAAAAAGAAAACTATAATTATGGCCTGATGTTTAACAATGATTTACAACAATGAACTTGTATCTTTTAATGTTCATTTTGTTTGTCAATATTAACTTGAGTGAGAATAATTCATTGGTTGAAGTAGCATGAATATGTCTAGCAATGACATTTTTTTTCTCCTGTTCATAGTAAAAGACTGCCATTCTTTTAAAAAATAGCGAGACATTTTCATCCATGTCATTTAAAATTATAATAAGGTGCACTTTGAAATACATTGGACATTTCTCTATATTCTAAAGCAGAAGTTCAGTGAATGTTTGTTTTACTCAAGTCCACTTGAAAGGCATAAAAATTATTTATACATTTACATACAAATCTAACAGGCATTGTATCAAAGAATGATTTGGTAGATTTGATTTGATTTGATGAATAAATCATCACAGAATGAGCTTTTTTCTGTATCTCCAATCATTATAAAATTCAGCAATAGTTAAGTTATATAAATCAGAGATCACATCACATGTAGTGCCAGAAACATAGGGACTCTGTCCATGAAGCCTCACTATTTCTTATTTATTTTGTTCATTAAATAAATTTATATAGCCACCCATAGGTTAGCTATATCTGACTCTAGGAATTAAAATCAAAATTAAAAATCCATAATGCAGAAACCCATAACACACATACACACACCCAAAAAAGACAATTAAACCAGCCACTTGATCAGCTCCATGTCTCCAAACCCACTGACAGACAACCATGTCTTCATAGCCTTATGGAAAAATATCAAGTGGGGGAGGTCTTATCACTGGGGGAGGAATATTCCATAGGGTGGAAGAATCTCAGGAAAAGTTACCCTGATCAGAGGCAGATCTCCAATGCAGACAATAACATGAAGAGCAACTAAAATATGCCCAAACTTCCACTTATGCACAGTGAGATTGTTGCTGACAAATACAGCTTTTGATTTGATTTGAAAATTCAAGGCCAGCTCTATCTTAAGTTAAAGAATGTTCAGGAAATACTGTATTTAATTACCCTTAGTGGGAGTAAAAGTAAGATCATAAAAATGAAATAGATAAATGATTTCAAAATTGTTACTGGCTCTGATATTAAAATCTTCTGCTTTGCTTCTTGCCCCAAAGCAATTTGGCTATTTCAAGGTTCCATAACAGGTAACACCCAGTTGACCTTAGCCAATATTAAAAAGATAAGCTGGGTCACACCAGTTACCAGTTGAAACAGCGTGTATTAGTTATCACAGGACTGTAAGGTAGACTTAAGATAGACTAATGATGATGAAGAAGATGATGATGATGATGTAACATTACATAATAATTATGTAACAGAAATATGTAACAGTGATATCCATTATCACCGGGGCACTTGGTATCATGTCCAAGAATTTTGCAAAATACAGTACATCAAGAAGTTGCAGCTTCCTGTTATAGCACCAGTGGAGCTGCAAAAGACTGTGCTATTTGGAACAACATACATTTTAAGAAGATACTTGGTTGATACCTGGGATGCTGGCCAGTCATCAGAGCCAGTCAATGACATTCGTGATACATTTTTAAATGTTCAGTTGACTGACTTTCATGTTTAAAGAATAAAGTTTATAATGATAATAATTACTACTACTACTACTACTACAACCCAAAAAAGACAATGATAAAACCCCTTCAGTATTACTAGAAGGAAACTATGTGGATATGTTTTTAAAGTTCTTAGAAGCAGAGCCTGACCCTCAGAAAACTTTCACTGCGTTGTTTTTTTACTTTTGTTTTGGATAAATCAAAAGAGTGAAATTGTTTTGCTTGATATGTAGTTTTCATCATGGTGGTTCATAAAACATAATGTGAACAGGATTTTTTTGGGGGGAAGTTTTGAACAACAAGATTACAGGGGCATAGAATAGAAGGCGGAGACTCCTCGCTGACGGACCATAGATCGCGACTCTCTGCGGCTATGGTCTATGCTCTTTCGTTGGAGAGCCCTGATCATTATGATTAGGGGCTGAAGCTATCTTGGAGGGGTGAAGAAGTTAGGAGAAGCTGCAAGCCAGGTTGAGGGGAGCTGCATCTCCCCCCCTGGGCTTGGTCTTTCCCCCCCCCCGAAGACCACTGCAGTGGTGGTTTAAAATGGCCACCCCAAAGAGTAGGACTCAGCTGGATTAAGATTTGTGCAGGAGGGAAGAAAGAGGTGGATAACATCTAAACTGGAATAACTGGGCAATACAACTAAAAAAAAGTACCCCGGAATTAAGGTAAAATGGAATTTTTAAGAAAAGAAAAGTGAGCGGCGAAATTACAAAGGGACAGGAAAAAAAATAAGACAATATTTTTGACAGCTAAGCAGGGCTTCGAACTGGGAAAGGAAGAAGCTGGAACTAAAGATTTAACTAAATTGAACTAAAATATTTTGACAATAAACAGGCATAAAATAAAGCTGGGTTTAAGATTATCAAAAAATAATAATAATAAAGTTTACAAATTGGAGACTGGACTGTGCTGGAATATTGAGGTTCAAAAAACCCTAAATAAAAAAAAATAGGAGAAAAAGGTGAAGACTTTGTATAATGGAGATTGCCACCTTTTGACAAAAACGTGAGCTCAAACAAAAGGGAAACATCCTGTTTCTGAATGAACTTGTATGGATATAACATTAAAGAAATATTGAAACAAAGTAAGAATCTTAGAAAGTGAAAGCAGAACCAGAATAAAGTAAAAAACAAGGAAAGACTGACTGTGAGAATAATTGATGTTTTTGGTATAGACCCTGGGCTGGAATAATTGAGAACTTTAGAAAATTGAAAGAAGAAAGAAGTAAAGTAAAGATGGTTTTTTTTTTAAACTTTAGCGATCATAAAATATAAGAGTGTGTAATGATGATATCTCTTCAGGAATTAAAAATAAAATTTAAAAATGTGAGAGAATTACTACAGGAAAGAGGCAAATCATTTTGCTCTGTGTTAGAAAAAATGGAAATGGCGATTGTAGAACAAGAAGAAAGAGCTTCAAAGGAGGAGGAGTCGATTCAAGGAGAAGACATTTTAAATAGACAATTAACTACAAAGATCACTACAAGGAAGTGGGGAAAGACGGAAGGTGAAAAACTTGAGATTTTAGAAGGCAATCAAAAGGGGGAATACCTGTGAAGTCAGGAAAGTCAGAAAGACCCAGCAGAAAAAGGGAAAGGATGATATTAAGAAAGAAAGGGATATAAACTGGAATGAGAAGAGCTATGGGGAAAAGAGGGGGAGGAGAAGCAGTAAGAAACAGGTACATGAAATAAAGAAATATGGAAATAGTAAAATGTTGAAAAGAAATTGTTTTTTCAGAGATAATGATTGATGAATTAAAAAGGGGATTCTGCAGGGTGACAAGGGATAATAATATATCTTCAATTAAAAATATTTAGAAAATAGGGTAATATAGATACTGATAACTTTTATTAAAAATTAAGGGGGGGAAATATGCTGCAGAATCCAAATGAAAAGATGTAATGATTATTATTGTAACTTCTTAAAAATAATGGTTTACTGGGAATCAAGATGAGGGAATAAAGGTATATTTTAATCATTGAGGTGTCACACTCAAAGCAGTAAAAAGGGAAAAACCTACACTTGGTTTTTTTTTTTAGTGTTAAAATTTGTATTAATCTAGAATTTATAAAAAGTATGTGTAATAGAAATGAAATATGACAGACTAAAGAACCAACTAAATTCATAAGTTAATATAGACTATTAAAAGCAAGGAGAGACATTGGTAACCATTATTATTATTGTTATTATTATTATTATTATTATGCAAACACATATTGTTTATCTTTATTTTTAAAATAAATATTAAAGGATTATATTTGAAATAATTGAAATGAAACAAAAAGATGTTTCGATTGAGATTAATGAAAGAGACTAGAATTAATGTGTTTGTTTCTCTCCTTACTGAAAATTTGGAATGGAAAAGATAATAATAGAATTAAGTATGCATATATGAATGTATAATTGCTGTTATATTTGTATGTAAAGGTGATGACCTAGAAATATGTTGTCCACGAAAAAGAGATTTTTGTTTTTAATGTGAAAAACTGAATAAAATTTGGTTAAAAACAAAATAAGATTACAAGGTACTTGTACAAAACTTGTACAAAACTTTGTACTCAGTTTGGCAATTTGTCTCCAATTCATTTGAAACCCTGCGTATCTTAAGCCCATGTCACACTACACCAACGGATGCAAAGAGTATGTAAAACGGACAAAAAAGCTTGCCATCCGTTGGTTAACGCGATGTACTCACTGACTCCGTTTTGCTTCCTCTCTATCCATCCAGCATCCATTTATTGACATTTCATCCGCTCAGAAAGTTTTGAGCTGCTCAAAACTTTTGCACAGAAAATGTATCCAATTCATCCATTCTGCATCCGCTACGCATCCGTTACGCATCCGCTATATCCGCTAGACATCCATTCCGCATCTGCACAACTCGCATCCGCTCGGACGCAGGGAGGAAGCAGAACGGATGCAGAACGGATGTAGAACGGATGCCTAGCGGATGCAGCATGGAAAAAAAGCATTTAAAACTGAAAAAACTTTCACAGAGGGGACCTATCTCGGATATAAAGGATGTCTAGAGGATGCCTAGAGGATGCCTAGAGGATGAAAAGGGACACCTATACTGCCTATACAAAGGGGGAGCAACTCACCTGCATCTCACTTTCAGCCCAGCAGACCAGCTGTGCAGACCTCTGCAGCCTTCATCTGACTCTTGCTCTTCCACAGCATCCAGTCATGTCCACCGTGGATCGTAACACAGTCCTTTTGGCAGCCACCATCCTTCTGCAACAGTGCAAAGCCATCTACAGGCTCTGTGAACTCTACTACGGGAAGAAAAGAAGGCGGCCAAGAAGCGTCTGGGTCCGAAGATGGATCGCCAGAAGAGCAGAGTATGGACTGTACAACAAACTGATGGTGGAGCTCAGGAACGAAGACACTTGTGCATTCCAGAACTTCATGAGGATGCCTCCAGCCATGTTTGACGAAGTTGTGCAGCAGCTGAAACCCAGGTTGACCAAGGCAAACACCAACTTCCGGCCCAGCCTGGAACCTGGGCTCAAGGTGGCACTCACTCTGCGCCACCTGGCCTCAGGGACCACCTACAGGAGCATGCAGTACGGCTGGAGGGTGCCACACAACACCATCAACATTGTGGTCAGAGAAGTGGTGCAGGCCATCATCGAAGAATACCTGGAGGAGCTCCTCCAGTGCTCCTCCACTGAAGAAGGATGGAAGAAAGTTGCAGAGCAGTGGTGTCAGAAGTGGAACTTTCCCCACACCGTTGGAGCCATAGATGGCAAGCACGTGGCCTGCAAAGCACCAGCCAAGTCGGGGTCCACTTATTTCAACTACAAGGGCTTCTTCAGCATTGTCCTCTTCACCATGGTCGATGCTGACTACAAGTTCATGTACATCGATGCTTCAGGCAACGGCTCATCTTCAGATGCCCAGGTATACAACGCAACCTTATCGTGGGCTTCCCAGATCCAGACCCCCTGCCCAACGACACGCAAGATGTGCCCTACTTCATCATGGGGGATGACGCCTTCTCCCTCAGAACCTACCTCATGAAGCCCTACACCTCCAGAGGCCTCACCCGTGAAGAGAGGATCTTCTACTACAGGCTGTCCAGGGCAAGGCAAGTGGTGGAGAACACCTTTGGCATCCTGGCCAACAAGTTCCAGGTACTTCTCACCACCATGTAGCATCGCCCAGAGACCGTGAGGAGGATCGTGGAAGCTTGCTGCATCCTGCACAATCTCATGCGCACCCGCTACCCAGTCTTGCAGAACAGGCTCGTGGACCTCCAACAAGGCAATGGGGACATGGAGTCTGGGGAATGGAGGCAAGGGCGAAACCTGATAGACACTGAGGATGTGCAAGGCCCCAACAGAGCCTCACGTGAAGGGAAGAAGCTGCGCAACCTCCTGAAACACTGGTGCAACTCCCCAGCAAGACAGGATGATAGATGCTTAATGGATGCTTCCTTCAGCCTGTCTCATCACACTGATGAGATTGGGCCATGTATGTTGGGTGGGCCTACAATGATCAGGGCATTTAATAAAGAGTTGTGTTTGTGTTGACATGTGTGGATGATTATTACATTGTTATTGATAATAAAGGGCCATAGGTGTGGCACCTGGGAGGGTGGACCATACAGTCCCACTATGCTTGCACTGGAGTTTTATCTATCCCCACAGCTATTACCCATCCCAAAGGTATCCCTGCTCATTCCACAGGTATTCCTGCCCACCCCACTGCTATCTTAACTCATCCCACAAGCATGCAAAGGCTTAAACCATTTCTAAAAGTTTCCACCAAGACTTTATTCAAAAAAAGAATTGAAGCAAGTGTGTGAATCAAAGATAGACTTTATTGAACAACAAGCTGTAAAAGAAAAATGACCCAAGTCAAGTGTCCAAATAAAGTCCACAGGTAGCCAGCCAGCCAATCTCTGGCACTCCTCTTGGTCACTCGGAGGTGTGCCCAGTCTCAGGGGTGAAGGGTCCAGGTGCTGTGGAGGTGTCTGCTGCTGCAGTGCTGGTCTGAAGCCCCACTGGGGTGCCTGGCTCCGAGAGGACAACAGGTGACGGTGTGTTGAGAAAGCTCTCGGACAGCTGGCTCAGACCTGTGATGCTGAGAGGTCCTTCCTCCATGCCATGGGGTGTTAGCCCCAGTACTAATGACAGATGTACTGATGCCGGGCTTGGCTGTGGGTTGGAGGAAGGAGTAGTGTAATGGGGCTGTCTGGTCTGCAGCTGGGTGAGGACTGGCATGGGTGGCATCGGAGGCGTGGGTGGCATCGCTGTCATCGGTGGCATCATTGGCATGGGTGGCATCAGTGGCATCAGTGGAACTGGTGGCAACAGTGTCACCCGATGACTCTGTGCCTGGACTGGGAAGGGCTGCTGCCTGTGCTGCTGGACCTCTTGGTAGCCGTAGCCCTGGTAGGTGAGGGGCTGTGGGAAGCCTTGGAATGGGAGGGACATCACCTGGGGTGGAGGAGCAGGCCTGGACTGGGTGGGATCAGGTTCCTCTGGATCTGGAGGGCTGTGAAGCAGCTCAGTGATCTGGTCCTTCACCACCTAGTACTGGGGTTCCTCCATGTTCCTGAGGGTCTGGTTGACATAGGTGAGGAAGGGCTTGCGGTTGGAGGATGAGGACTCGGTGTGGACCAGCTGAGAGAGGAGATCTATGCTGGTCCTGATGTTGTCCCTGATCTCCAGCAGGACAGTGTGGCTCTGCCCCTCCTGCTGTCTGCCTCTCTGCCTTTCTGTGGAGACGGAGCTGGGGGGGGGATGCGGCTACGGCTGTGGTGGACGCGCTGTTTCCTTTCTCCCACCGCACCAGGGAGTCCTCCACGTGCTCCACCATGGTTACAACACCTGTCCGCGGGTTCTCCGCCGTGGCACACTCCACAGAAACATGCCTGGAGACAGGGACTGACTCTCGGCCCGAAGAGGACTGGTTCTCAGCAGGCTGCCGGAGAGAGAGGGTTGTGAGAGGGGCTCCTGGTGCTCCTCGGTGGTGGATCTCACCCTCCAGGAATCTGCACTTGGCCATGACGTAGGTCTCTCTGTCCGTCAGCTTAACCGTGGCCTGGTCAGATTTCTTCAGGTGCAGCTTCCCGTACCAGGTGTGCATGTGCTTCCACCAGCCGAGGAGCACCTCCAAAGTGTAGCCCATACTCTCCACCTTCTCTCTCCAAGCAGCCTGCTTCCTTTTGGTGTTCCTGTACAGCCGGTGTCCCTTCCGCCACAGATAGTCATTCTCTCTCAGCCACTCCAGCACCTCATCCTCGTGTTCCTCCTCAATATAGTATTGCCTCCTTTCCCGTTGTCGCATACGCCTCTTCCTCCCTTTGGCAGGACCAGATGGGCCCTCATCAGAGGGGCTCCCAGGTAGTAGGGGCTGTTCCTCCAAACCACCAGCAGCAGCAGCACCAGCAGGATCATCATCATCATCATCATCATCACCAGCAGGATTATAATCATCATCATCAGCAGCAGCAGCAGGATCATAATCATCATCATCATCATCATCAGCAGCAGCAGCAGCACCAGCAGGATCAGCAGCAGCAGCAGCAGCAGCACGAGCAGGACCAGGATCAGCAGCAGCAGAGTAAGCACCAGCAGCGCCAGCAAGACCAGGAGCACCAAAAGGACCAGGAGCACGAGCAGGACCAGCAGGACGAGCAAGACCAGGAGCACGAGCAGTACGAGCAGTACGAGCAAGTCCAGGACCACAAGCAGGACAAGCAGGACGAGCAGGACCAGGAGCAGCTTCAGCAGAGTAAGCACCAGCAAAAGCACCACCACCAGGAGCAGCTTCAGCAGAGTAAGCACCAGCAGAAGCACCACTGCCAGGAGCAGCTTCAGCAGAAGCTCCAGCACCAGAAGAGCGAGCCCGAGCAGCAGAAGCCCCAGCAGAACCAGAGTCAGGGACAGGGGGCGGGAGGGTGGCCCTGTCCCTCTTGCCAGGGATGGCGGCAGGTTGCTAAGGCTTTTGCTTCTTCCCCATGGTTGTGGGGTTGCTGGCTGGCAGGGAGGCTGGTAGGGAGGCTGGCAGGAACCAAGGCTGGCAAGAAGGCTGGCACCAAGGCTGGCAGGAAGGCTGGCAGGCATCCAGGCACGAAGGCTGGCAGGCAGGCAGGCACCAAGGCTGGCAGGCAGGCAGGCACCAAGGCTGGCAGGAAAGCTGGCAGCAAGCCTGGCACGAAGGCTGGCAGGCAGGCAGGCACCAAGGCTGGCAGGCAGACTGGCTGGCAGGGAGGCTGGAAGCAAGGCTGAAAGGCAGGCAGAGAGCAAGGCTGGCAGGGAGGCTGGCCAGGAGGCTGGGAGGCAGGCTGAGAGGCAGGCTTGGAGGCAGGCTGGCAGGAAGGCTTGCAGCAAGGCTGGCAGCAAGGCTTGCAGGCAGGCATGCAGGAAGGGCAGGCAAGGACTCGATGTATCTGGCAGCAGGTCTTTCCTGTGAATGCTGGCCATGTGCGAGCTGCTTCCCTTTATATCCGTGGGGCTGATGCAATAAATCCCCCCCCGCATGCATCCGCTAGGCTTCCGCTGTGCATCCGCTAGGCTTCCGCTGTGCATCCGCTAGGCTTCCGCTGTGCATCCGCTTCATCCGCTGTGCATCCGCTGTGCATCCGCTGTATCCATTCCACGTCCGCTTTGCTGAGGTCCCCCGGAAGCCTAGCAGATGTGCCATCCGCTTCCATCCGCTGGGCTTCCATTCCGCATCCGCTTTCCATCCGCCCTGCGTCCTCCCCACGTCCGTTCCTTTCCGTGTTATCCGCTCCGGTTATGCAAATTTTTGCCCCTTTTTGAGAGCGGATAACAACGGATGGAACATTTTGCTCGTCTGTTGTGTCCTTTTTACAAACGTTTTGCATCCGTTGGGCAGTGTGACAGGGCCTTTAGATCTCATTTCTTGAATTGTTTACCAACTGAACTCAACAAATGACTATGTAGTTTTTTTTCCCTTTTTGATAGGAGAATATGATAGGATTACCAACTGATGAGGGTTTTGGATTTAATTTAATTCAGAAAACCATGCTTCAGTTCAGACACCTTCTAAATCTTTACAGATATTCCAGTTCAGTCTAGGAGGGAATGAATGAATTCTATATTTCAGACATGTGTGTGTATGTACGTGTAAAGCAGAATTTCTGATGCTATGATTTAACAAGAATCTGTATGTAGATATGCACACATACCCCAGATGTTGTTCAGTGTGTGATAACAGAATACAAGAATTCCATATGTTCCTAGGACCGAACTGTAGATATGAAATAGTCAACAGAAACATTGTACATTTCTTAATAGATTTATCTGGGTGACCTTCATTTTAATTGCTTACCACCATGGCATTTTTCAACATGTTACTGCAACCTTTGAAAATAATTGTGCTTGTGTCAATCACACAAGAAACTATACACGGAACCCCTCTGCAAGATTATTGTAAGCCCTATAAATCACATAAACCCTACAAATACAATGCATAGCCCAGTCACTGCAAACTAGCACTGTTTACAATTAACTTCACTTGCCAAATTTCACATATCAGACAAATAGATGTACATTAGGAAAAGGAAGACGAAAAAAATAAATTTTGTGTGTCTCATCAACAACTGCAGATCTGAGAATGTCAGTGAACAAAATTCTTCTACTAGCCTTATTTGAAATGATATAATTTGCAGTTTTCTGGATAAAGATTACATATATGAAAAATAATAGGCTGTCAATACTTTCCAGGGTTAGCAGCACAATCCTAACAAAAGAATGTATTTATTTAGGGCACCTGTTTTTTAATGCAAAGTCTGTAGAGTTTATGCCAACTTTGTACAAGGATTGTCGATGTTTAAAATGAAGTATTGTGGTTGTACTCTTTTTAATAGAATAGAAAGGAATTAATACAATTGTATAAAATTCTTTATTAATCAAGAGAATAGAATTCCTTACTAGCCAGGTGTGATTGGACACACAAGGTATTTGTATCTAATACATAACCCTCTCAGCACACATACAAGCAAGAAGGATAGATCATAATCATAATATGCATCATCATAAATCATAAAATATAACACTCAGTGGATAGTCATTGGATGCTCAATAAGCAATCAACATAAATCATAATAGGGTACTAATAAAAGCAATCAACATAAATTATGAGATACAAACAACAAAGTTATAGTTATAAGAAGTTAATAGGAAAGATGAGAAAAATAATAGTTAATGCAGCTCTGCTAGGCACATTCTTACATCCCAGGGCATAAGACAGTGTTGTGGGAATTAGTTTTCAACAGAGTGATACCATGGGGGGAAAATTTACTTTGTGTCTGGTTGTTTTGGTGTGTAATACCCTGTAGCATCGTCTTGAGGGAAGAAGTTAAAACAGTTTATATCCAAGATTTGGGGATTCGTTAGATATTTTCACAACCCTTTTTCTGAAGAAAGCAAAAGAAAATATTTAGATGTTCAATAATATCTAGCTAATTTTTCAAAGGGTATTTTTACTACAAAATAACCACAAAACCATCAAGTTACATCTGAAACAAAGGGAACATGTGGACTGTCTGGATCATTGAAATGAAAAGATATGGAGTGAGATAACTGTACCAGTTTACTACAGTTTAATGTTAGACTTCAGTATGATGTGTTAAGGCTGCCCATGTGATTAAAAAAAGATGCATTGCTATGTCTGAACATGTTCTATGCAAATATGTTTGAATTAATAAAGGAGCCACATCTTTTTCCAGGGAAGTAATGCCTGGGCATGGCATAGGCGTGCAGGTAGAGTCAACTACAAGTTATGAAATAGGTACACAAACCTGGTAGAAAATACAGCTGTTTTAGCAATGGAAGAAAAATGCTTTTCCATGTTCCCATTCATTTCAAAGCACCTCTTTCAAAGAATTTGCATAGTTCCACCATGTATATTATTCAAATAAAAATAAAAACAAACTTCAAAGCAAATACAAAATTATGAAAAACAGAACTGATTCTCTTAAGTTTTGATATTTAAAGAAAATTAATTTGGGTTTGTGATTATAAGCAATTGATTTGATTCAAGCTAATGCACCAAGGGAGAATTTTATATTTTTGCTTTATTCTGGGAAGAGCTAGGTCATTGTCTAAGTCATTGAACCAGATTTTGGTGCTTTGGGCAGTGTGGGCCAAGTCCTGCTGGACAATGAAGTCAGCATCCCGATAAAGCTCTTCTGAGGAAGGAAGCATGAAGTGCTCCAAAATCTCCTGGTAGACAGCTGTGTTGACCCTGGACTTAATGAAGCACAGTGGACCAACACCAGCAGATGACATGGCTCCCCAAATCAATACAGACTGTGGAAACTTCACACTGGACTTCAAGCATCTTGCAGTGTGTGCCTCTCCATTCTTCCTTCAGATTCTGGGTCCTTGATTTCCAAATGAGATGCAAAAGTTGTTCTCATCAGAAAAGAGGACTTTGGACAACTGAGTAACAGATCAATTATGTTTTTCTTTAGCCCAGGTAAGATGCTCCTGTCGTTTGTTGTTCAGGAGCAGCTTGACAAGAGGAATACGACATTTGAAGCTCATGTCCAGGATCTGTCTGTGTGTGGTGGCTCTTGATGTACTGACTCCAGCCTCAGTCCACTCCTTGTGAAAGTCCCCAACGCTTTTGAATTGCCTTTTCCTGACAATCCTCTCCAGGCTGAGGTCATCTCTGCTGCTTGTGCACCTTTTTCTTCCATACTTTTCCCTTCCACGTAACTTTCTATTAATGTAACTTTCTATTAATGTACTGATACAGCACTTTGGGAGCATCCAACTTCATTTGGAACGACCTTTTGAAGCTTTTTCTCCATATGGAGGGTGTCAATGATGGTTTCCTGCACAACTGTCAGGTTAGCAGTCTTTCCCATGATTGTGATTCCTACTGAACCAGACGGAGAGACCATTTAAAGGCTCAGGAACCATTTGCAGATGTTATGGCTTAATTAGCTGATTCGAGTGGGACACTTTGAGCCTAGAATATTGAACCTTTTCACAATATTCTAATTTTCTGAGATTGTGGATTTGGGGTTTTCATGAGCTATAAGCCATAATCATTGCAATGATGACAATCATGGCTTGAATTATCTTGCTTTGCACGTAATGAGTCTATCTTATATATTAGTTTCAACTTTTAAGTTATATTACATAAATGAACTTTTGCACGATATTCTAATTTTTTGAGTTTCACCTGTATGAGTTCTGAAAATCTGCAGATATGCCATGTTTGGCTTTTCTCTAGAACACAGCATTGACTTCATCTGTGTAAATGTCAGTTTGTGAAGTAATGAAAACAAAAGCTGCTGAATGGAGCTTTTATGGAGATTAAGCTGGAGTATTAGGTCTATATTTTACTCATCAAGCCGAACATTTCTTAAGTAGTAAAATGGAATATTTGCCACAAGGAGAACAACTTATAAACTTACAGCCTCTCCAAAAGATGAGACTAAAGATACCTGGCATGACGTTGCCATCAAAACAAGTAAATAAAAAATTATCACTAAACAAACTGTTCCTCTAGACTTTTGCAACCAATTCCAATTTCTAAGCCCCAAGGAAACATTTACAATTATGAGTAAGCTACCAAAATCCCCATTGCTGATGCTCTGTCACCTTATCCAAGTAGAAGTGATTTTTTTCATTCAGAAGAAGAAGGGGATTGTACCCTTTTGAAAGGTACAGAAGCTTCTTTTGTTGTCTTTCATATTAACATGATCTCTCCCAGTTTCTAAAACCTAATTTATAAAACAAATGATGGAAAGTCTGAGAATGTTATTTCAGATTATTCCTTCTTATTCAAGTGAGCACAAATGACTCTATAAGCCATAACCTCCAGCATATCAAGTATGACTTCATGGCTTTGGAAAAGAGCATTAGACTTGAGCACCTTGTGTGCAGGTCCATGTCTACATCTCCCAGTGTATCTCCACCTGCTGCTTTATCACTTGCCTATCATCAAAGGACTCCTAAAATGGGGTGCAAGTAGTGACATTAATGAAGGTTCAGCATGTGACTTGGATTGAAGTGGGACAGAGTTCTGCAGCTTTGGCCTCACTCTTCCCAATTCCCACCTAAATCCAGTGACAGGATGACAGCTCATTCTTGTCAATTCCCACCTGATTCCAGTGGCAAGACAACAGTCAAGATGACTGGAGATGAAACTAAGCACTAAGTGGAGATTAAGAAACTAAGTGGATGATCAGGATGTTTGGCTTATTAAAAATGGAAGGAAGGCCTAAAAGTAAACCAACTCGACAAAGAGAAAGAAAATGGTGGAAAACCAGTTAAAGGAAGGAAAACCCACCAAGAACAATTTCTTTAAATAGATTAACAAAATGAACACAAAATGAGGCAATGGACTTGTTCTGTATAAAGAATAGTAGACTCCAAATACAGGGTTCTGATTGGCTAAAGAACTTGAATGGGGATTGGTTCAAAGGAACCAATCCACATAGCTGCTCAAAGGCGGCAAATATTAAATACCTGTCATTGGCTATAAGCCGGCAGAGAAAAACCTATAAAAGGCTGCCGCAGCTTGAGCCAATGTTCCGTTTTTCAACTGTGTTATAAAATAAAGACTTTGTTGTTGGAACCCGGTCTACCTCGCGTTCTTCCGGACAGAACAGGGCTCACCTGCTTATGCCGAATGACAAAAATCTTAACAGAGGACAAAGAGAAAGCTGCTTATAATTCTGGGTACCACTTTTCCAGAAAGATATTGAGAATTTAGAAGAAAGCTGATAAACGGAGTTGAGGACAGGTTGAAGGGTCTTGGGATATTCAGTCTGGATAAAAGAAGACTGACGGGGAGACAAAGGGGTGCAAGGTAGTCAAAAACTATTTTCTTTTGCAAAAGAAAGTAAGACCAGAAATAACATTTCCAACTACTGAGTTTTTGTTTAAATATAAAATATATATCATAATTGTATATTCTGAACAGTGGAACTGTCTTACTACAGAAATCATATATCATCCATCACTTCAAGTTTTAAGGTATTTGGGGTGCCAGGAAAATTGCTCCTATGTTTGATTCCTCCTATGTTTGATTCTTTAGAGCAGTGTCAAATTCAAGGTCACAGGTTGGATCCGGCTTGGCTCTTGATACGGCCCATGGTGTTGTCCTGAAAACAGCAAAGGACTGGCCTGTGGTGCCTCTGCCAGCAAAAACAGAGCTTGTGAAGGCTGCATGTGGCCCTCCCGAGCTCTGTTTTTGCTGGCAGTGGGTTGCAGGAGACCATTGCAGCCGAAAATGGAACTTGGGGGCCCATTGTTTTGCTGGCAGAGCACTCAGGCCACCACCAGTGCCCCCAACATGAGTGATATTGAGCTGGCCATGCCCCCCCTGCCTCCCCAAGGTCCAATTCAACCCTGATGTGGCCCTCAATGAAATCAAGTTTGACAGCCTTGCTTTAGAGATAAGAGAAAGTGAGATGCCAAGCTGAGTAATAGCAAATCTTCCAGAGAAGAAAATGTTCCATTCACAACCCATCATAACTGGGCAGTAAGTGAATAATATCATTGCTGTTTAATGAAAGGCACAAAGAGATCAGCTAAAAGTTGATTAGACCTCTGTTACATTATTTTCTCAATTCCAAACAAGGATTCATATCTACTGAATCTATTAGGTTTACATTAGGTTTCATTCATGAACTCAAGGCAGTAGATGTAGATTTTGCAAATGAAGAAAGGTTTAGTATGTTACCCAGTGAACTTCCATAGCTGAGTGCAGATTACTGTCTCTGAATTCCTGCTTCTATTTTACCACCTTAATCGCTAACATAGCTCAGTTCTCCTGTGGCTTGCTCTCAGCTAATCCCTGGATTGACTTTGCATGATCCATAATTCCAGCTGGTCTACAGGAGTTTTTATACCTGCTCCCATTTCTCAGCAGGATGGATGTACTCAATATTTCTCTACTGCAGCCCTAAAGCATTTGCTTTTCAGGAAAAAGGGCCCAACAGCAACACCATCACTAACACCACAACCTCCTTCTCCTCTTCTTCACTCTTTATTCACAAATAACATCTTTAAAAAAAACAAAACAAAATACTGAAACAGCCCAATTCTTCATATGACTAAGTAGGAAACAGAATGACTCCTCTTCGGGCCAGTCAGGGCACAAGAAGGCACATAAACCCATTCAATATAAGCCAGCCCTCTGTGTTCAGAAATACTTATTTCTTTTATTTCATAATGCATTATTATTTTGATTATTGGATGTTTTTCTTTGGTACACTCTTTTTTGTAATAATTCTTTGCAGGAATATCTTCCTTTCTTGAGGTTATTGCATTGAAATTGAGTTCATCACAGAGGGAAATACAAAAATATTCCTAAAGCATCAAAATTCATTGGCAATGAATAAGCAATCTACAGCAATATAATCACAAAAGTATAACAGCTTAAGCCAATGGAGTGCTCTAAAGTGTTAGCAATTTATTACATTAGAGTGAGCAACACTATAACAACAATACTAAATAGAAAAATTGTCATTCATAATAAAGCATTTAAGTAAACATATTTTCAGGGACAGAAAAGAAATGAACAAGAATCAATCAGTCCATTTTACTTTGAATCTCTTTAAGAATGAAGCTCTTTTCAAGCATGCACATAATAGTTGTCATTGAGATGGAGAAGGAGGCTCAACTCACTGCTACCAGACCTTCCTACAGTGAACTGAATTCTTTTCAGACCTTCCTACAGTGAATTGAAAGTTCTGGGTAGGCTCTGAAACTGTATTGTGATGATGCATCACAAACTGTCTGCATTCAGAAGAATAAGATTATGTCTCAATATTGCTGGTTTTTTTCTTTTGGCACTGTCTACTCAGCGTTACTCTTAGAAGATATGCAGGAATCTCACCCTCTTTTATTATATGGAAGTGCAGATTAAACTTGATTCCTTTACATACAAAGCATGATCTCTACTTTCTCCATTCAAGAGAATGGTCAAGGATGTATAGATTTGCAAAGATTACTTAATTGTCCAATAGAATCAGTTGGGAGTTGGAAATAGCTTTGGTGTTTTCAGAATATTAAACAGGTTTCAAAATAAAAGTTGAACAATTTAAAACTTCTAAAACTGAATTTCCTGGTGGGAATACTAACAAATCTACAGCCACTGATCAGAAAATTATTTAAATAAATATAAATCAGTTTTAATGCGAGGATAATGATGCTATAAGTAGAAATTAGATGAATCTACCATAAATAAATCCAAATTATACTGTAAAATGCAATCATGTAGTATCTCCAAAAACCAGTATGCTATCATTTTAAAATGATCATCACACATTCTCATAATGTAAAAAGAAAGTGTGATTTTTAATAAGACAATTTAAAAAGATATATGCACCAAAATAACAGTTTAATATGCATAGCACGCTCTGATTTTTAAATATGGCAAATATGGGCTAAAGCAAATATGGGCTAAAAGGCAAATATGGGCTAAAACAAACTTCTTATTATCTTAAATGTAAGTCTTAATTATTATTTTTGTTATGTATTAGAAAATAACAAGCTTTAAAAATGATTGATATCTGTCCTGGTATTTAGCAAAGAATGCACCATTCAACAGATGAAGAATTTCTTTTCTAACACCTAACCTGGAGAGCCACCATACTTTATATTCTAAGAACATTTAACTTGTACATATTCTTTGTAAGAACAATTTTATAAAGAATTACATATGCAGTTGTTCAAGCTATGCAATGTACTTGTTAGATGTTCTTTACTAAATGTTAATATTAGCAAAGCATTTCTATAAAAGTTAAAAGCGGACCCTGAACCTGCGGGAATATGCTAGGAAGAAGAAGAAGATTTCTATAAGTGTTGAAACAGCTGTATCTTTCGAAGAACTCATATAATTTCTTCAAAAATATTTGAATGTTTGTGTAGAAGCATAACCACTTCACCAGTGATGCCAGTAGAAGTTTTACCTGCATATGTGCAGACAATAAGGAGCAGCATTGAAGCAGCCCCACAATAGTTTCAAAAGATGAAGTTGCTTTTATGCAGGGGTGTCAAACTCACATCGTCACTTTGTCATCAGGTGATATATTGCGACTTTCCAACAACGCTTTGCTAAACTGGGGGTAGGTGTGGCCAGTGTGTGATGCATCCAGCCCATGGGCCATGAGCTTAACACCCCAGCAGGCTTCAAGGGAGTGTGGTTTAAAGTTTTAATGTTTCAAGAGAGTGTGGCTTGCTGTCACCAGTGAACTCTCCAAAGGATCATATTGCAATGCTTTTCACACTTCTAGAAGCTGTCTCATATCAACTGCCTGTAATGACCAGAGAGGTTCTACAGTAGGACTGGGAAACCTGTGACATCAGCCCTTTGAGGCAGACCATGGTTCCTAGAACTCTACTTTATAATTGTAAGATATAATAACAGAATCTTGAAAACTTGCTAGTTTCCCTCTGCACCCTCTTATATCATACAAAATCAAAGATGAATTATAATCTTGAATCTCTTTCTCACATTTTCTCATTTCCCAGGATCAAAATGTTATTATTGTTTCTTTTGTGTACTAATGGTTTTTGCATGTCTTCACTAGCTTTATCAATGTTTTCTTCTATATTCTAGTTATCGCTGAACTACAATTCCCAGCATCCCTCAGTATTGGTTGTACTCATTTCTGCTGTTGGCACTAGATAACAGATAATCAGAGTTGGAAGGGACCTTTTAGGTCTTCTAGTCCAACCCCCTGCCCAAGCAGGAGACCCTACACCACTTCTGACAAATGGGAGTCCAATCTCTTCTTGAAAGTCTCAAGTGATGGCACTCCCACAACTTCCGAGGGCAACTTCTGTTCCATTGGTTGATTGTCCTCACTGTCAGAATGTTTCTCCTTATTTTCAGGTTAAATCTCTCTTTGTTCAGTTTCCATCCATTATTCCTTGTCTGGCCTACAGCACTTTGGAAAATAGCTTGACCTCTTCTTCTCTGTGGCAGCCCCTCAAATATTGGAACACTGCTATCATGTCTCCCCTGGTCATTTTCTTCACTAGACTAGCCATGGCTAGTTCCTGTAAGCATTCTTCATATGTTTTTGGCTCCAGTTCCCTAATCATCCTGGTTGCTCTTTGTACTTTTTCTAGAGTCTCAACATCTTTTTTATAATGTGGTGACCAAAACTGGATTCAGTACTCTAGGTGTGGTCTTACTAAGGCTTTATAGAGTGGTATTAGTACCTCACTTGATCTTGATTGTATCCCTCTGTTCATGCAATTTAGGATTACATTAGCTTTTTTGGCTACTGCTACACATTGCTGGCTCATATATAGCTGGTTGTCCATTAAGACTCCAAGATCCCTCTCACAGTTACTGATATTGAGCCTGGTTTCATTATTTGGCAACCTCTGAAGAGGACATGTCAATTGGAATGTGATCCTTTTAGAGACTTTTGGAAAGAGAATCTGTGACCTTCAGCAAAGAAATCTGAAGTGTTTCCATCACAATTTAACACTAGAGAAGGGGAGAAAGGAAAGCAATCATTGCAGTTTTAAGAAGATGCATTTAGCCCATTACATCCATTTGACTGGTTTCATGTTTTGACAGAATATTTATTCAGATGACTGAGATAGACTGCTATAGAAATTGATAATAAATAAATATAAAAATTGCATGAAAATTCAGAAAAAAAGTAAAAAAAAAGTTGCTTTTGAAAGACAGTTTTATGACTTTTTTAAAAAATTGCAATGAATAGTTAATTATTTTCTCTTCTCAGCTCTTGTGCTTAGAAAAAACAGCCAAAGCCAGTTTGATTCCTTTTTCTTTTGAAACAAAATTTTTTTTGGAGATCCTAATGCTAATGGAAAACTAGATTTCCTAATACTTGAAAAAGAAGTGACCCTTTCTGTGGTTCATCTGATAAGAAATTCTATAGAAACTGAATGTATTTTACAAGCTTCCTACATCCCATCTCAGGTCAAGTGTTATAAAAACAATTCTAAAGCAATAAACACACTGGGTGCTTTGTCCAGTTAGTGACAATTAACGATAATTTTACCATTTAGTTGCAAAGGAAACATTGTAAAAAAAATAATCAGGAATTTTCAATCCCCTGTAAAACATGACTGCTGTGCAAAGAGAGGTCACAATTTTCTGCACTCAGAGGAGTATCTGTTTATGTCAAGTGTCACTGAATATGTAGGCAATTGTGCAATAAAACTGGACCACCTTCTACAACAGTCAAAAAGGTTTGAGCTGAGTAGCCAACATTTGCCCAAACAAATTGTATACAACTGACAGATCAATCCCATTTCTTTATTTTAATATGCTTAAATGCCTCACATGTTTGTGAGTTCTAATTTTAGCAAGTTCAGAAAGCCAAATGCTATAAAGATGAAGAGTATAAAAGAAAAAAATGTGTTTTTATGTCCACATACTGGTTTGGTTGTTTTCAACTCTCAAGCATTCTGGGTCAATATGCAGCACACACACACACACACACACACACACACACACTTACACACACATAGAGTTTATAATTCTATGTCAAGTTTTAATGATGTGAAGGGTGGAACGAAAGAGAAAAAGAGGATGACTAGCAACAGCAACGTGGATGGATTTACTTGTGATGTTGATGAGTGCATCATTGAAAGACTTGAACATTCAGTTCAAAAATAGATTGACCTGGAGAATATCTTTCTGTTTGTCTGTCAATCCATCCATCCATTCCGATGTGGTCAATGGGAGTCAAAAATGATTTGGTGGCACATAATCAGTCAACCAACCCAGTTTATTTGGGAGCAAGTCTTTTGAACTCAGTAGGGAGGAAAATAGAGAGTTCAATGATGTTGTCCTTTACCTCTGCTTTGAGGTTTTAAGACAGCACTTTAAAGTGATCTAAGAAAGAGCTTAAAATTCAGAGGAATTGCCTCAAAATGCATGTAATATTATCAGTTCCAAGGCTTGATGTCAGGTTGCAATTGATCCTCCAAACCAAGTAAACCAAAACCAATTGAAAACTCTTCTCCTCTTAACGTCTTAGTTCTTTTCAAAGCAATGCCATTGTGAGATGGCATGCAGCTCACACCTCTATTCAGATACTATAGCATAGCGGTACAATATGTGCCAAAGTACATTGAGAAAGCATGTTTTCTGTGTGAAAGCATCTCACTTAAAGCCTGATCCATAACTATTATAAAGTATTAGGCATGATCTTGCTTCAGAGCTACCATAAAGTCAATCCTTTCCTGTGGAAGTTGTTTTTTATGAAATATATTTACCTTTACATAAATGAACTTTATAAAGACATTACCAAAAGATGGCAATGGAATAGAATTTAAGTTCACCTGTTTAAAAGAACTGCAATGAGAAAGTAGCAAAGGCAACTATTTTGTCCTCACTTTAAAAAGTCATTATCTGCATTTGTATACATACAAACATGACAGATACAAAGTACAGTGATGAAAGAATTATTTTATTTTTGCTTTTGATTAGCCTGTGTGATTCAGCCTTCTGCCACTTTACCAGAAAATGTTTCAAAACAACATTAAAAAAAGGCTGAAGTCTCCATATCTGTGTTTCCAAGGCTAACTTGCCCCATGATTCAAGTATAAAACTATGTGTAGGAATCATTTGGAGTACTTCTGTTGAGATCACTGATGATAATGATTAGCCAATTTAACATTTTCACCTTGGGACTGTTCTATTCCCAAAGATACAGACTGGCCTCTTCTCTGATTTCCTTAACATTGATTTATTACATTTCTATGCTTCACATCAGAATATTGCTACACTGAATAATGCATAGAAACAGTGATTCCTCTAAATTAAATCTAAACAAAATTAATTAAGACTTTGAATAACATTTAAATCCAGCTGAATTTTTTTTTCTTTTTTTAATTAACTTTCTGAACATGTCTCTTCTCATTTTAAAAATAAATATAGTTAGGTCTTCTGGTTGAATAGTGCTTAACTATCAGTGACATTGCAGTATTTATTATTTTCATGATCATCAACTCAACTATTACAGTTTCTTCTGTTTTGATTATCACAACTCACAAGAGTTTGGCTGGCACCCAAGAATGCTCAGCTGCCACTTTATTTCACAATGAAAAAAGTGGCAGCTACTCAATAAGACATCATTACTCATATCACTAAGAAATGGAGAGCATAATATTATTAATACAACCGGGAATGACATAGGAAAATACTGGTTGATAATAAAATATTTCAGTTGACAGGTTGTGGAATCTCAAGGATTGATCCATATTTGAGTTACTGAAAACCAAGTAATTTTTAGGCAAATGTAATGTCCTTGAAAGTAATGCTGATTCACACTAATAGTATGCAGAAAGTCTTTGCTTCCCCAGAACTTGCTAAAATTGCAGAGGGAGCTTTGAGATTGCTTGCAATATTTTCAGTGCATTCTGAAAGGTCTCCAATCATTTGTGTTCAAGGTATAGAACACAAATTATCCAGCCTGGAAAACCCTTAGCATACAAAGTTTTTGCAAGATTTTTAATTTAGGTGGATAGCAGTTGAAATACTTTCATTTTATTTATGTCAAAAGTATATGATCTATGAAAACAATGTTCTATTGACTTTTATCAAATTCCTGTCTGTGTTTGATATCAAATTACCTGATGGCATCCAGAAATGTTCATGTTCAAGGAGTAACAAATTCCATTTTTCCAAACTTTTCCACTGAACTTCCTCCAAAAAACTGAAAATCAACCATAGTTTGCTGCTTTTTCTATTTTTCTTCATTCATTTTTTAAAAAAATTGGAGCTTTTAATTAGGCATTTGCTGATTCCATATGTTTGTCCTTGGAGCTACAAAGGAAAGATTATAAACCATGGTATTTTCTGCAGCTGGGATTTTCTCTTCTATGCCAGCTCTCTTTCTATTTTCTCTCATCTATCTTGGCTACAGATGTGCAGGGCAATAAATGCATTCTATTTGTCTTATTTTTGTCTTTTCTCCTCTATCATTTAGTTTGCATAGAGATGGTGATGATGATAATTTAACATACCGGGTTATTTGGCAGCTAGATAGACTACTACCACAGATCTGAAAGCATAATTATTTATTTGATTGACTGAGGTTTTTACTTGCATTGAACACTCAGAAGTGTTACGGTTCACCTGCAACTTTTTTTTGTCTTTGCTTCCTAATTCCAACTATTTTTAAGGCAATTCCTTTTGGCTATAAAATGTTAAGAAGTGATTAATTATGGATCCAGACTCTGAGGATCTATGGATTGCAAGTTTTTATTCTCTCCATCTTTGCCTGGAAAACTGGTTTGAGTAGGCTCTGATGGTATGACTTCCTTCAGACTCCAGGAAGGGATAACAACACTACATATGTGAATGAGCCTTGCTGGAAGGATGCAGCAGAGCACCAGTTTAAAGCAGGAGAGAAGGCACTCAGAGTGGCCTCTCTTTGAATGGGCAGCAGCCATGGAGATGGTGCCAGGGTTGGAAGACAGGTCCAAGATTTTCATGGGAGCCTGGAGATCTCGTCTGTATAATAGGTGTGCCTGCTCTTGACCTTCGTATGCCAGCCTCAGTATTGCCTATACCATTGATTTGCTCAAAGTAGATGTTTGGCTGGTTAAGCAAGGTACCTTTGTAAATGCTCTACAATGTTGATTGGTCAACAATCAACACCAAAGGCAAAGGGAGACCATTCTCTACTCACAAAGGGAGACCATTCTCTCCTCAAGTTATGGCATGACCTAAGAAAGAAAAGCATTACCCAAAGAGAGAAGATACCACTTGTAAAGTTCATCCCTGCCTTTTCTGAATTGAAACATGAGAACATCAGGGGTCACAAGCAGAGGTCTGGGTGTGACACTTGATCGTTATTTGGACTTTATTCATTTCATCATTTCTCATTTCTTTAATGTGGGCAATAGCCTTAACTTTACTCTCTCTTGTGTTTATGGAATCTTAAACTAAGACAAATGAAGACTGAACTCGGCTCTCTGTGCATGGGCTTCAATCCCTTATTTACTGTTCTGACCAAGGCTTCCTGAGACTGTAATTCAGCACATGCTTAGTTAAAACAAATCTTGTTTATTTCAGTGATGGGAATTATGTCCATTCCCAGCCTGTAATAAGTCCCAAATAGTTCCTTTGAGATAAGAATACATTTTTTTGTCCTTTGAATTACTGGCAACAGCTAGAATACCAAATGAATTATAAAAAAACCAACTGAAGTACAAAGTCCACACAGAGCTTCAAGGATTAATCCAAACAGAATGAATGATTTTGCTTCCTGCAAAGTTTTTATCACCTTTGCCTGTCCTTTATACCACATGGGAGGGGCAATCACCTCCCAGCCTTACTTCTGAGTCAGCCCTTTTGTTTCATCTGCTCTTGCCTTCTAGCAGCTCTGAGCACATGTGCACTGAGAACAGCTCCCCTGGGTCCTCTGCCTCACTGCTGCCAGACTCCGGAGGCAGCATCCCACTCTCAGATGGTCCTGGCCCCATCTCTGCATTGGATGCAGGACCCTCGTCCAAGTCCTCTCCAGATTCCTGGACTGGTCCCCATTCCTCCCCACTGTCTGATTCTGCACAAGCTGCCTGTGAACCACAACATTGACAAACTTACTTTCCTATGACTATGAGAAGGTCAGTCTTATTGTACCCTTGTTCGCTTAGCTAAATAGATGTATTGTACTCATTTTAAGCCCATGTCACACTGCACCAATGGATGGAAAGAGGATGTAAAACAGAGAAAAATGCTTGCCATCCATTGGTTAATGCGATGCATCCGTTCTGTACTCACTGCATATGTTTTTCATACTCTCTATCCGTCCAGCATCCGTCTACTGTGATTTCATCCACTCAAAAAGTTTTGAGCTGCACAAAACTTTTTGAGCGGATAAAGTATCCAACACGTCCATTCTACATCTGCTACGCATATGGGGAACATCAGTTATACGTCCATTGTCATCTGTTACGCATCCGCTATATCCGCTATATCCGCTAGGCATCCGCTGCGCATCCGTGCAACTCAAATCCGCTCCAGCGGAAAACGGACACAGGGAGGAAGAGAAACGGACGCAGAATGGACACACAGCGTTAGCAGCATGGACGTAGAAAGGATGAAAGCAGATGCAGCTCGGATATAAAGCATTAAAAAGGAAAAAACGTTCATATAGGGGACGTATCTAGGATATTTAGGATGTCTGGAGGATGTTTGGAGTATGCGGAAGGACACCTAGTGGAAAACCGATATTTCCTATAAAAAGGGGGAGGAAATCACCTGGATCTCACTTTCAGTCCAGCAGCCCTGCTGTGCAGACCTCTGCAGCCTTCATCTGACTCTTGCTCTTCCACAGCATCCAGTCATCTCCACCATGGATCACACACTCCTTTTGGTAGCCACCATCGTTCTACAACAGTGCGAAGCCCTCTACAGGCTATTTCACCTGTTCTACGCAAGGAAAAAAAGGCATCCAAGAAGCGTGTGGGTCCGAAGATGGATCGCGAGAAGAGCAGAGTATGGACTGTATGACAAGCTGATGGTGGAGCTGAGGAACGAAGACCCTCGTGCATTCCAGAACTTCATGAGGATGCCGCCAGCCATGTTTGACGAAGTTGTGGAGCGGCTGAGACTCAGGTTGACCAAGGCAAACACCAACTTCCATCCCAGCCTGGACTCTGGGCTGAAGGTGGCATTGACTCTGCGGCACCTGGCCTCCGGGACCATGTACAGGAACATGCAGGTGCCACAAAACACCATCAGCATTGTGGTCAGAGCAGTGGTGCAGGCCATCATCGAAGAATACCTGGAGGAGCTCCTCCAGTGCCCCTCCACTGAAGAAGGCTGGAGGAAAGTTGCAGAGCATTGGTATCAGAAGTGGAACTTTCCCCACACCGTTGGAGTCATAGATGGGAAGCACGTGGCCTGCAAAGCACCAGCCAACTCAGGGTCCAATTATCTCAACTACAAGGGCTTCTTCAGCATCATCCTCTTTGCCATGGTCGATGCTGACCACAAGTTCATGTACATCGATGCTTCAGGCAACGGCGCATCTTCAGATGCCCAGGTATACAACGCCAGTCACCTCAAGGAGGGGCTGGAACACAACCTCATCATGGGCTTCCCAGATCCAGAGCCCCTACCCAACGACACGCAAGATGTGCCCTATTTCATTGTGGGGGATGATGCCTTCTCCCTCAGAACCTACCTCATGAAGCCCTACACTTCCAGATGCCTCACCCGTGAAGAGAGGATCTTCAACTACAGGCTGTCCAGGGCAAGGCGGGTGGTGGAGAACGCCTTTGGCATCCTGGCCAACAGGTTCCAGGTACTTCTCACCACCATGCAGCATCGCCCAGGGACTGTGAGGAGGATCGTGGAAGCTTGCTGCATCCTGCACAATCTCATGCGCACCCACTACCCAGTGTTTCAGAACAGGCTCGTGGACGGCCAACAAGGGAATGGGGACATGGAGCCTGGAGAATGGAGGTAAGGAGTGAACCTGATAGACCCTGTGGATGTGCCAGGCCCCAACAGAGCTTCATGTGAAGGGAAGAAGCAGCACAACCTCCTGAGACACTGGTGCAACTCCCCAGCTGGAGCAGTGGAGTGGCAAGACAGGATGGTAGATGCTTAATGGATGCTTCCTTCAGCCTGTCTCATCACATGGATGAGATTGTGCCATGTATGTTGAGTGGCCCTACAATGAACAGGGCATTTAATAAAGAGTTGTGTTGATGTTGAAATGTGTTGATGAATGATTAAATTGTTACTGATAATAAAGGGCCATAGGTGTGGCACCTGGGAGGGTGGATCATACAGTCCCACTATGCTTGCACTGGAGGTTTATCTATCCCACTGCTATCCTTACCCCACAGCTATTACCCATCCCAAAGGTATTTCTGCCCATTCCACTGCTATCCTTACCCATCCCACAATCATGCAAAGGCTTAAACCATTTCTAAAAGTTTCCACCAAGACTTTATTTACTAAAAGAACTGAACCAAGTGTGTGAAGCAAAGATAACCTTTATTAATAACAAACTGTAAAAGCAAAATGACCCAAGTAAAGTGTCCCAAGCAAAGATAAAGTCAACAGGTAGCAACCCAGTCTCTGGCACTCTTCTCAGTCACTCTGAGGTGTGCCCATGGTCTCAGGGGTGAAGGGTCTACGGGCTGTGGAGGTGGAAGTGGCTGGGGTGCTGGTCTGAGGCGCCATTGGGGTGCCTGGCCCCAAGACAACAACAGGGGATGGTGTGTGGAGAAAGCTCTCAGAGATGGCATGATGTTGAGAGCCCCTTCCTCCATTACATGGGGTGTCAGTCCCAAGACCGATGACAGATGTTCCGAGCTTGGCTGTGGGGTGGAGGAATGGAGTGGGGTGGATCTTCGCTGTGGGGTGTAGTGGGCTGTGGGGTGGAGGAGTGGGGTGGAGCTTGGCTGTGGGGTGGAGGAAGGAGGAGTGTAGTGGGGCTGTCTGGTCTGCAGGTGAGTGAGGTCAGGCGTCGGTGGCATCTGTGGCATCGGTGGCATCTGTGGCGTCAGTGGCATCGGTGGCATTGGTGGCATTGGTGGCATCGGTGGCATCGGTGGCACCTGTGGTGTGCGATGTACCTGTGCCTGGACTGGGAAGGGCTGCCTGTGCTGCTGGAACTCCTGGTAGCCGTAGACTTGGTAGGTGAGGGCCTGTGGAAAGCCTTGGAAGGGCTGTGACATCACCTGGGGTGGAGGAGTAGACCTGGACTGGATCAGAGCAGGTTCAGCTGGGCCTGGAGGGTGGTGCAGAAGACCTGTGATCCTCTCCTTGATCACCTGGTACTGGGATTTGGGCATTTCCATGAGGTGAGGAAGGGCTTTCTGTTGGAGGATGGTATGTCGGACTGTACCAGCTGAGAGAGGAGATCTACACTGCTCTTGATTGTGTCCCTGATCTCCAAGAGGACAGTGTGGCTCTGTCCCTCCGGTCTGGCTCTCTGCCTGCTTTCTGTGGAGGTGGAGCTGGCGGTGGGTGTGGGTTGGTCTCTGGTGGCAGTGACTTCTTCTTGCTCCAACTGCGTCAGGGGGTCCTCCATGTGCTCCGCCACGGGGAGTGCAGCTGTTGGGGGGGGGTTCTCCGTCATGGGGCACTCCACAGATACCTGCCTGGACACAGGAGCTGACTCTTGCCCAGAAGAGGACTGGCTCTCTGTGGGCTGCCTGAGAGACAGGGTAGACAGAGAGGCTGCTCCTCTGTGGTGGATCTCACCCTCCAAGAAGCTGCACTTGGCCATCACGTAGGTCTCCCAGTCGGTGAGCTTGACTGCGGCATGGCCAGACTTCTTCAGGTGCAGCTTCCTGTACCAGGTGTGCATGTGCTTCCACCAGCTGAGGAGGACATCTGAAGTGTAACCCAGGCTCTCCGTCTTCTCTCTCCAAGCCGCCTGCTTCCTCTTGGTGTCTCGATAGAGCCTGTGTCCCTTCCTCCAGAGGTACTTGTTCTCCCTCAGCCATTCGAGCATCTCCTCCTCATGTTCCTCTGCAAGGGAGTACTGTCTCCTCTCACCCTTATCTCGCGAATGCCTCTTCCTCCCTCTGGCAGGGCCTTCTGGGCCCTCATCAGTAGGGCTTTGAGGTTCTAGGGGCTGGTCCACCACACCACCACCACCACCAGTAGCACCAGCACCAGCACCACCAGCAGGATCAGCAGCACCAGCAACACCAGCACCACCAGCAGGACTAGGAGCAGCAGCAGCAGAGTAAGCACCAGCAGAAGCACCAGCACCAGGAGCAGCACCAGCAGAGTCAGCACTAGCAGAAGCACCAGCACCAGGAGCAGCACCAGCAGAGTCAGCACCAGCAGAAGCCCCAGCACCAGGAGCAGCATCAGCAGAGTCAGCACCAGCAGAAGCACCAGCACCAGGAGCAGCACCAGCAGAAGTACCAGCACCAGCAGAGTCAGCTCCAGCAGCAGAAGCCCCAGCAGAAGCAGAGTCAGTGCCAGGGGGTGGGAGGGTGGTCTTGTCCTTCTTGCCAGGGCTTGCAGGACTAGGCACAGGCTTCCTCTTCTTCTGTTGGCTGAAGATGTGTCTGACAGCAGGTCTTTCCTCTGAATGGTGACCTGCTTGCGAGCTGCTTCCCTTTGTATCCGCAGGACTGATGCAATGCATCCTCCCCGCATGCGCAGTGAATGCTTTGCATCCGCTAGGCATCCGCTAGGCGTCCGTGATGCATCCGTGTCATCTGCTAGGCATCTGCTCTGCATCCATTCCTTCCGCTGCGCGTCCGCTTCAGTGTTCTCCCCCGGAAGCCCTGCGGATGTGTCATCCGCTTCCATCCGCTTCCATCCGCTAGGCTTCCTACGAACGTCCACTTTACATCCCCGCTACATCCTCCCCACATCCGTTCCTTTCCTTTGTTGTCCGCTCTGTTTATGCAAATTTGGGGCACTTTTGAGAGCAGATAACGGATGGAAAATTTGCTCGTCCGCTGTGTCCTTTTTACATACGTTTTGCATCCATCGGCCTATGTAACCTAGCCTTTAGGAATGAAAAGGATTCATGTAAAATAACTATGTAACAAGTTATTCTGTGTGAGCCACTGTTTCTTGCACCAGCCTGTCTCTGTGCTATTGTACAAATAGTCCTCGACTTACAATCCCTTGTGCATGCAGAAATGGCTTTAGGTCAATCTACTTTCCCATGGGTTTAAGGCTTGCCATTGGTTGCTTTCCTGCATATGTTGTAGGCTTAATTAATTAATGCTCTTGCTAGATCTTTTATCTGAGGTTGATTTTAACTGTGTTATTGTAACATAGGTACTGATGAGTCAGTGTGAAATGCTGTCCATCTTTTGACTATACTGTTGAAATTATTAAAAGGGACTGTTTTAAATTACAACCATTTGTTTAATGACTGTTCAAAGTTACAACAGCACTGAAAAAACATATGACCAGTCCGTATGATTGTTGCAGCAATACCTATAGTCGTGTGATCAAAATTTTGGGTGCTTGGCAACCAGCATGTATTTATGACAGTTTCAGCAGGTGATTGCCATTTATGATCTTGCCAGCTGTTTTTTGAAAGCAAAGTCATTGTGGGAAGCCAGATTTGCATAATGATTATGTGATTCATTTAACAACTGCAGTGATTTACTTAATCATGGCCCAAAAAAAGCTCATGGAATCACGCATGACTCATTTAACAACCACCGTGCTTAGCAATGGAAGTTCTGGTCCCAATGTAAGTTGAAGACCACCTGTATATTACCCTGACATACCGGTACTGGTTGTGCTACCTGTGCTAAGTAAGTAATAGATATTTGAAACATCAATACATTTGAGTTCTGGCAGTTTTGTAAGGGCCCTATCTGGTTCAGTCAAGCTTTCCAGACAGCCACACCAGTCCTAAGGTATCCTGAAAGTATACTGGCAGGAAAGTTATGTCACTCACCACTGAAGGTCAGTTTTTAATCTTCTGAATCCTTTCCAGAAAAATTGAAGCATTGCCAATGTGCCCTGCCCAACAATTGCATCTCCCCATTCTCCCTGGGAACAATGATGAGTGGGTCTTTCTGAAAAAGGCCAAGCTTGCCAAAGAGTTATGTTAGCCTCTTGACACTGTGGATAAAGTAAGAATCAGACAGTGAAGGACAAGCAGTGGCATCTAAGAAACGTGAGTGGAAACGTACAGTAAGAGGTTTTTTAAAAATAAAATAAAAAATACATGTTTGGATTTTGAAACATTTTTGAAATCTGGGCTTTTTAAAGGAGATGTCAAGTCTTCTGAGCCTGAAAAGCTCAAGAAACAAAAACAAGTTGGAGTTTTGGGCTTGTCTTGATTGCTAATCGTGTAATGTAACACAATCAGGAAAGCCTGCCAAAGCCATTCTCCAT
Organism: Laticauda colubrina; assembly: GCA_015471245.1. NCBI lineage: Eukaryota > Metazoa > Chordata > Lepidosauria > Squamata > Elapidae > Laticauda > Laticauda colubrina. The sequence goes on from BLBF01000017.1 coordinate 21,829,051, forward strand.
ATCAATTTTTTTATAACATAATTAAGACAGAGTTATTCTGAATCATTTTCATGCTTCCCTCATTCCCTGACCAAGAAAACTCTGTAACAATCTTCTTCCCTCCTGCACACCAAACAGAACAGAGTATGAGGGCAATTCTCTCCAATATTGCAATATCAATTCAAGCTGCATAGTCTCTTTTATCAAATCTCCATTATGCACAGGCTCACCTTCCATTCTTTTATTCCCTGCTGTCTCTGAAAGTTCCTCTTCTTTTTTTCCTCTGAAATAGTAACTCATTAGTTGAAAATTGAGCAGAGTCAGTTTCCACCTGCAGATTAGGTGGAGAGAAAAGCAGGCCTTTGATATCAACCAACATTGTAGGAAATTTTGAACATTTCTATGTACTGTAAGTTCCTTTTGATTAACAGTATAAATGATCAGTGCTGAATCAGTCAATTGCCCTGAAGGACAGTCCAATATGGCCTGTATGCAAGTGAGAGCTTTTCGCTAAATGGCATTCAAAATCTATACTTCCTGGAATAAAGGGACCTCAACAAACCTCAGTGAAAGGGGTTGGATTTTACTGAGAAAGGGCACAACAAAAGCAACTTGGTGAGAAAGGCAACGTAGCAACTGTTTGAGAAGTGGCATCCGGCAGGAGCATAGCATGTAAGAACTATTGAGGGAATAGCAATGAAGCACCCCTGAGAGAAATAAGACAGTATGTGCACAGCAGGTTTCAGGAAAGAGATCAAGTCTTTACAATGCAGTAGTCTTCAACTTACGATCATAAGTTTAGCAACCATCCAAAGTTATGATGGCACTGAAAAAAAAGTGACTTACAACCACCTGTTTCATTTATGACTGTCACAACATCCCCACAATCATATGATTGCAATTTAAGTGCTGATCAACTTGAAGATATTTGTGTCGTTTGCAGTGTCCCAGGATCATATGGTTGCTATTTATGATCTTTCCAGACAATTTCCAACAAGCACAGTCAATGGGGAAGCCAGATTCACTTAATGACTGTGGGGGAAAAGGCTATAAAGTCAAGCATGGTCACTTGATGACTTACCTAATTATTGTATTACTGAGCAATAGGATCTCCAGTCCAAACTGTGGTGACACAAGGACCATCTGTATATATGCCTTTCTCTTTTCTTTCTGTGTGTCCATGCTTGCTTTGAAGAAACTGAACAGGGATATTGGTGCATATTTCTTAGCATTGATCTAATCAATCAACTGCTCACTCAATGAATCACTAGGATGCCTGTCTGTGCCCTATCTCTAGACAGCATACAATAAAATCCATAGTAAAATGCAAATAAAAACCCTAGATGGCCAGAAGAAAAATAACCACCCTAAAAATAAAAAAGTCAGGTTCCATCATTCAATCTAACCCAAGTCCTGGGGAAAGAATCCAATTTTCAGAGTTTTTTTAAGCATAGCCAGGAAGAGACCAAGTGAAACTCCAGAAGTGATTATCTCTAATGCTCTACTTTAAAAAGGTATGTGAACAAAATATGGGACCTGTTGATGCACACTAGAGAAGTATACTGGAATATGGTCCTTTATGTCAACAATTCTATGCATTCATTTGGTTCTGACCATTTCTTTTGGGACTGTCTCCTTCAACTAGTTTCTGAACTCTGCTCATCTTTTTTTTTCATAGTGATGGGATCACTGATGTCCAGAGTCCTTTTTAAAATGATTTGTTTGAATGGTTGTTGCACCCAACTACCCTACATCCCTAACTACTTGAACATATCAGAGGGTTAATACATAGTGGAACTGCTTAATTCAGTATTTACATTGCCAAATGTGGTTTCCATCTTGCCTACAACTGTCTGTATATTCTAAAAATAAAGTATGTCATTCCAACTACTTAACATATCAAGGTATTAACTGGTTCATCACTTCTGGGAAGACCCCCTTCTCAGCCTTATATTTGATGAAGTATTAATATATATTAGAATAAAACAAGACAACTAATCACTGTGTCAAGACTGAACTGCTTTGCTTCTTTCCACTATCACTATTCAACCTGCCAGTGAACTGGGGTGAGGGAAGGGTGGAATGGAGTGCTAAGAATTCAAACTTGTGCATGGACCATGAAAGCCTGGAAACCATCAAGATCATGATTGCAGGTGCTTGAGAAGGAGGTGGATTGTTCCCATAACAAAAGATGTCTCATAATTGACAATGTGATTACCCAGAGATGTGGCAAAAAGGGAGCTATTGTTCAACTATGCAAGCATTTCCGCAGGAAACCAGAGCTGGTTTTGATTCTGCAGTATCAAAATGGTGTATCTAATAAAGCTTTACTTTTGGGAATTCAAAGCTCCCAAGAGTGTTTACTTGCTTTGGATGCACTAGTCAGACAGTTAACACACTGCTCTTATCACTAATGCTAACTGAACTTGTGTAAATGCCTACCAACTTGTTTCAAGTGCTCAGTGATGACTTATTAAATAAGAAAGTAACAGTCAAATGTAATCTTGAAAATTACAACATGTACGGAGGAGTGAATTTATTTTATATGTAGGTAGTCCTCAACATATGACCACAATTGAGCCCAAACTTTCTGTTGTTAAATGAGACAGTTGTTAAGTGAGTTTTGCTCCATTTTATGACTTTTCTTCCAAAGTTGTTAAGTGAATTACTGCAGATGATAAATTAGTAATCTGGTTGTTAAGTGAATCTGTCTTTCCTATTGCTTGTCAGAAGATCACAAAAAGTGATCACATGACCCTGAGATACAGTAATGGTCATAAGTCACATTTTAGTGCTATTGTAACTTTGAACGGGCAATAGTCCTTATTGTAAGTTGAGGACTATCTGTAATTTAAAATGTTTTATAAGAAATAATTCATTATTTATAATATATTTTATTTAGTTGCAATCATGCAGGTCTTACATGAAAACAACTCCTTCTGAAATAAGTAGAAGTTGACTGGATTAGGACTTGCATTGTTTAATATGAAGAAATTGATTTAATATGCAGTGCAGACTTGATGCATGTTTAGTCAAGACAGTTCAAAAGGAATAAGTCCACTGAAAATTAAAATCCAAGTATGGCATTAGCTGAATAGGTGTTTTTCTTGAATATTAAATATTTAGGGAAAATAGATAAATATTTTTAAATATGAAACTTTTCAGAAGAAATAAATTTAGCAGAGAATCCATAGAGAATCATGTAACACATCTTCAGCAGAAGAACCTCTTCACAGGATGTTTGCTCTGATTTACCTGTAAGATATATGCTTTGAAATAATGTTGGAGAAAGTGCAAGGGTGATTTTACGTAACCATTGAAACTTGCTCCCTTCTGTTCTTCTCAGAACTTCTCAGAACCACTTAGAACTGTGTGAAAAAGTTCATCCAAATGTTACTTTATTCCATGTGTAGAAAAAAAAAACTTATATTATTGCAGATAATATCTTTGAGACAACAAGAGTACTCTCCTGTTTGGTCATAATATTGGACAATTTCCTTTAAAATAAGTTGCATTTTGTTTGTTAGAAGTTGGAAGAAAAACATCCCCACAAGGGTAGGAGGGAGGGAGGGAAGGAAAAATGAAGGAAGGAAGGAAGGAAAGAGGAGGGAGGGAAGGAGGGAAGGAAGGAAGAAGGGAGGGAGGAAGGGAAGAAGGAAGGAAGGAAGGAAGGAAGGAAGGAAGGAAGGAAGGAAGGAAGGAGAGAGGGAGGGAGGAAACATATACAGAATACTCTGAGATGAAGTTGCTTTACTAATTTCCCCTAAAAAGAAACATACTGTCTTCAATGGAAAGATGTGCCAGAAACAGGATATCCTATCTTTTGAAGAATGCCAAGGTCAGTGTCACTGAGGTTACCAGCATTTGTATACATATACATATTGTGCCCATGTACATATCCCAATGCTACTATGTTAGAACTGTTCAGCTCTTCTGCATTGGGAACTGACAGAGCATCTGTTTGACAAATTGCAGCATTGCAGAGGCAAATGGCTGCTATGACACATTATTTATGAAACACCAATGACTAAATAATCAAGGTACAGTAGACAAAAGAGAAGCAGAGCATTCAAATTGGTATTTATTGGCCTGGGAGATAAAATATTACAACATTAATTATGGAATACCCAATATTTCATTGATCTACATTAAAGAATACAATCACAGAGGTACCTTCTCATTCTGATACTCTTTGATTTCAGTTAGATTCATGACTCACACATGACTGATTTAGCCTTATTAAGGGCATTTCCTCATGGCAACTTTCATGCACATTCTGCCAGTCCTTGAAAAGACTGTCAAATTTGAGAATTTGCCATCTCTGTTTGGAAGAGATTTGATAACATTCATTTAAAAGAATATAGCTTATAGAATGGATCATGGCTGTTTCAGTTTCCAAGGTTGTAGTAAGACAAATTTGTGATTCAGCATATCTCGGATACAAGGATGGGAGAGGGAATAAAATGTTAGCATTTTATTCACAGAACTATAAAATATCCTTCAATTTCTCTGAATTAGCATTAACTAATGAAGGAGCTTTAAATATTTAGAAGTACAGTCAGAAAATAACTGCAGCTTTAGGAAATAATCAAGGCCAAGTTTTGTAAGTGTAAGAGAGCTGGAGAACCGACAATACAAGGTTTGTTTAACAATAGCAGAAGTCTTCTTTTTATGTATACTAGTCTTTATCTGGACTTTATCAATATGCCTCACATTCATCACTCAGTCTGGCTGGGTATTAGTATTTGCTTGACTTTCCTGAACTTATGAGGAATTGAGCTAAACTCATAGGAGACTGTCCCTTATTCCCAAATATTCCCTCAATTTAAATAATTTTCATCCTCTAAGAATGGTACTTCAGAATATATGGAAATGCTCAGTAAAAGTTGCTTATCAGCAACTCTTTAAAGTAGCTGTGTCTTTTTCCTGGATGATATAATTTTGGCTATAGAATCTGAAGGAAAAGAAGATTTTGGTTTAAGAGTTTTTGATAGGTGCTGCATGCTTCCCACACAAACAGATACATTTTTTCCTTTAAATCCAGATCATAACAGGAGCTGATTTCTTACCTAGTTGCCACCTTTACTGTAAGTCAAACTTTGGCTATTCTAAATTTCTTGACATGCAATGTCAGCTACTGATTTTGGCCTCTTTCAAAATCTCACATATTATATTAAAAAACTATTAAACACTGATAAATATCACCAAAACCTCTCCATGTTTTGAGCATGTATGCATTATGCCATAAACTAAGTAATTTGAGCACATACAGGAAAGAGAATTGCTGTTTGCTTGAAAGTGCAGTTACCTCTTGATGTAACTGAACTACAGTACAAGCCTAATAATTGCTCATCTCTGCACAATGGAACACTATCTTTTGTTAATGAAGATGACAATTTTGATATTTTGAATGAACTGATTAATTAAAGAATAGAACAAGCCAGAAAAATAGAAAAATTGTGGTTTTTTAAATCTGATGAAACAGTGGTTAGAATGCAGTATTGCAAGTTAATGCTGCTGACTGCCAGAAATTCTCAACAAAAAAAAAATAGTTTTTGATTTTTTGTTTTTTGTTGTGTTTTGTTTTTTCTTTTCCCAAATTTTGTTCTATTGTACTTTATTAATTTATTTTATTCTTTTATTAGCTTTTATTGTTTTTATTTTTATTTTGTTTTAAAATGTGGTTTTACATTGTGTAAGCTGCCTTGAATCCCCATGGGCGAATAGACAGCAATATAAAATAAATAAACAAACAAACAAACAAACAAACAAATTCGTCCCTAACTGGCTCAAGGTTGACTCAGCCATCCATCCTTCCAAAGTCGGTAAAATGAAGAGCCAGATTGTTGGGGGCAATATGCTGATTTCCTAAACTGCTTAGTGAGGGCTCTAAAGCACTATGAAGCAATATATTAGCTAAATGCTATTGATATCTGGTTCTTCTAAAAACATGGAAAAATTTCTACCTTAACTTCAAGATCCACAACTTTAAAGCTGATGGGCCCATCTCTTCTGAAAACAAGTTTAAAGTCTATGATTACTATAGAGCCATGATGGTGAATCTATGGCAAGCATGTCAGAAGTGGCATACAGAGCCACTTCTGCCAGAACGCAAGAGATTGCCCAGAAGAGCCCCACTAAGCATGCACATGTGCTGCCCTCCCACCAGCTGATTGTTGGATATCTGGCATGCATGCATGAAGGGCAGGGGTGTGCAGGATATGCGTGCACATGTGAAGATGCGGGGGGGTCTCGCACACATGTGCAGAGATGCACAGGGTGCATGGGGGGGTTCGCGTGTGCCTGTGCAGGGGCATGGGGGTCCCCATGCACATTGTCTTCTGGGTAATGGCATGTGAGCGCATGTGCAATTTTCAGCACAGGAGCCCAAAAAGGTTAGCCACCACTGCAATAGAGGAAGGCTGCCAAATGTTGTGCAGCACTGTAGGTCCAAAAGGAATATGTCAGTTAGGTAGACAAATGAACACACTGATGCTCACCAGCATTATTTTGGAGACTGAAGCACTGGAATTATCTGAAGCACAGATTATCACTGGAATCAAATATTAGCTAATTCCTGGAGACAGAAACAGAGAAAGAGGGAAGAATAAGTAAATAGATGACCCAGTAAAAAAAAAATTATGTAGTGGAATTACCATCTGAAAGAGAAGGGCCCCCTCTAGGGTGAGTAAACAGACATTTCAGCTTGGATTGGAACGGGGAATATCTGAGTCAAACTCTTAGATCTATATGATCTATATCAGCTGTTTTCAAGAAAGGTAGTCTGATGAGATGCTTGTAATACAGGCGGTCAGCAGTAAAGTATCTATTTGGCCCTATTCACAGTAACTCAGGATGTTTGCATCTCATGGTGTCAATGTAAAATAAGTTTGGCATGATGCCATGTGGCTTAAAAATGCTCTGTTAGTACAACTAAACTTTGTATTGATTTGTACTACTGTTCAAACATGGAAATAAGGACCTCTTTTTCCGAAGTATCATGTTTTGTAAGTGGTATGCCAAATATTTCAAATTCAAATCATTTTTGAGCTGGAAAAATTCTGTTTGAATTGGTACTTTCTACATCACAAAAGATTTTACTAGAAGTGTTCAGAATCTGAATTACCCTGTTTCAGGTGAAAAGGATTTTTCTCAAACTTGGAAAATTTATTTCAAAATTCAACCTATTTTAAGAATGCTGAGAATAGCAGAGAAATACAATACATCCAGGAAACTGGAACAACCCACTTTGGTTATGAAACATTTTGTCAGTCTAAGCTCAAGAATGACATAGATAGAACAATTCACCAGAGTTCAGTTCTTTATTTGCTCACATATAATACAATATTGCCAGACTAAAACCATACTACTCTCATCGTAATACCCTGGAAGCAGGGGTGGGATTTTACCAGTTTGCACCTATTCACTAGAACCGGGTGTTAACATTCTAAGCAGTTCGGAGAACCGGTTGTTAGAAGAAATTACTGGCCTAATCCTGTAAGGAAGGCAGGAAGGAAACATTCTGGTGTTGCTTACTGAAACTGCCTCTCCGTTAACCTTTATTACATTCTTGGAAGGACTAGACTTCCTGTCTTAAGACCGTCTCTAGAGTTTTTTCCCCTTCCTTTGCTGGTGTGGAGTGACCATTCAAAGTTACAATGGCACTGAAAAAAGTGATTTTTTTTTTTCACACTTATGACTGTTGCAGCATCCCACAGTCATGAGAGGACAAGTGAGGAGATGCATGCCTCAATGTGAGTGATATTGAGTTGGCCACACCCAGCCAATAACATGACCACCTAAGCCACGCCCACAGAACCGGTTGTTAAAAAGTTGAATCCCACCCCTGCCTGGAAGACTCTAGGGAGTGGCTATCCTTATTCTCTTCTCTGCCACTTATACAGTTCAGGGCTGGGCTACCTCTTATCTTACCCTCCCCCCCCTTTTTTTTTTCTGGAATGAGCTCCTGACATCCTGGGAAAATGCTGCTTCACTGTACTCCATAACACCAACTTCCATTGGTAGGCACCACTTCTCACACATTTCAATTTGGGGATATTTTTCACAATCCTGAAATCAAACTCTGTTTTTTCTTTGGTTTTAATAATAACATTTTAAAATAAAGACTCCTTCAGATTGAGCTCAACTCCTGGCGCCTTCCTGGTCACAACAGAATTATCTATTTTCTCAATAATACATAACTGTCTTTTTCCTGAATTTGATTTCCTAGTCTAGTGTATAAGTCTGGTATTCTCTGGAGATCTCTCATCCACATATTAATCAAGCCCAATACTCTGAGCCCACACAAGGTCAATCAGATGCTGTCACTTGCTGAAAAAAGGAACAACACTGATATAATTTTAATGTTAAAATAGACAGTTTTGAACAGCAGAAGTCTTCCTTCAAACCAAGAATAAAATGAAACTTGCATAGCAGGTGCTCAAAATAAAATATTCAACTTAAATCCAGGTCTCCCAGAATTGTAAGAACAGTTATACCCTTTCAAAACAAAGCCAGTGACCTTATTGCAGCCAGATACAGATATTGGGTTCTGTTTTCTGGAAAATAGCCTTCAAGGGCACTTCATGGTAAACTCTAGTGGTGATAGAAACAGAACTTAATGTAATGTTCCTTCCTTATGGAGATAATGGGACTACCAGCCCTTCTTTTCTCAGAATTTTCTTATGTTGTAGCCATGCCATGATTGAGGATCTCCAATTACATGACATGGAAAAAGTCATGGTTGAAATGCAGCTATCAGAGTTAGCAAAGAACTCTATTTTTGTGGAATGAAGCTAGAGAAGCTAAAGTAATTGTTGAAGGACAAAGTGAACTGAAAGAAACCAGAGTGCAGGAAACAAACTGTCACCACAAAGGAAATCTTCATTACAGGGTAAAAGGGGTAGGAGCAGTCCAGAGCCCATAGCTTACAAAAACTGTCCAGAAGATTTAGGATCAGTTACTCACCATATTCAAGATAGAACCAAGAGTTTGAGATTCTAGTATCAGGAAAATTATTGCGCATATTGAAACTACTACCCAAAGCTAAGAAAGGGTGAGAATTTGTAAAACCCACAATATCACAAATGTCTCCTTTATTAGAGTTCTGAAAACTTCTTCAATTTAAGAAACCATTTACCTTTGCGGGGGAATGAGGTTTGTAATTATTTCAAAAACAATACAAAATTTGTATTATGTATAATATATATATATGTATGTATGTATGTATGTATGTATGTGAAGTTCAGCTTCCTTCGGGTATTATCACACGTCATTGTAGTGCTTTTAAAGTTGTAGCAACGTTTCAGCAGAATCTCATCTGCCATCATCAGGCTTCTG